>CM056582.1:23973971-25173971 GCA_029721435.1 Gymnothorax reevesii | reverse complement strand
AAATCAAGTGCAAATGAAAGGTCACCACCTGAGGATGTGTCCCATGTTGACATTATACCTGTTTGGTTCTAAATTTTGACACAAGGTGGAGCTTTGTCACATAAAATTCACAATTTTTGCCATATCTTTGAAACCATTTGTCATATTGACATGAAACTATGTGCAACTGCAAGGTCATGACCTCACAACGTGTCACATGATGGCATCATACCTGTATGATTCAATATTTTGCCACCAGGTGGTGCTTTGTGATGGAAAATGACCATTTTGGCCATATCTTCAGAACCATTTGACCGATTGACCTGAAATTAAGTTCAAATGAAAGGTCATGACCTGAGGGGCTTCATATTGTATTGGGTCCATTCAAGGATTGGGGAATTGGATGATTGGGGGCGTTCGGGGATATACCTCAAGCCGTCGTCTCCGACGGCATAAGCCTAGTTTTCAAATTCATGCAAACCTCAGGGTATACAAACTTTTTAGCACAACTGTAACTCTGTGTGTTAGTCATGCCATAGACTGCAGAGAGAATTATTATTGTAATTGCATTTGACGGGTTTGGTGTAATAACTGGATAAATGCCAGTCTCATGTTTTGTATGAAAGAGGGGTATAAAAAGATTATATATTTCAGTTAAATTTCCCCTTAGATTCCGAAACATATGTCATGTAAAAACCAGATTTCTGACCAGTACACAACCTTGGTAAATGGTGACAGTGTATTCTGTCTAATGCCATAACACATGAGCTTGATATTTGTCAAGTTATTGCTCTGAATCCTTCATTTGAAAAAAGATATGTATAAAGTTGTTACAATGAAACAAATTCTGTGCACGTGTCCACAACATGTACATGTGTATTTGCCTTTGGAATATTTGCAAAATGACGAGGCAACTGTGCCAGTGTGCATACCCTTTTAAAATATTTCAGGTTAAAATACAACAAATGAATCATCTCTTCCATCTTACAGAGTTTTAAGGGATCAGTGGATTAGAGCCAAGTATGAGAGACTGGAATTTACAGGCGAGAACTCGCACCTTCAACAGGCCTACTCCTCAGGTAATTACCATACAAGTCCTGACACAGTTACATGGTTCCACTTTTCACTAACACACATCATCTCCTATAGCGATTGTTGTCACACATTTAACGGCAATGTTTGCTGGGTGAATCAGCAAAGGACAACTTAGAGTATTTTTTATACTATACATTTTATGTGGAAGGCACAATGACTGTCTTTGCATACAACATTTTTGAGGTTTTAATTTTTTTATTTTGCTTTATTGTCACTGTTAAGGGATCATTATGGAAAGAGAAATGTAAGAAATAATATTTTCCAGAGGAAATCACTGAATTAGGAATCTGTTCGTGTTGGGTATTGCATAGGTTTTTATGAAGGCGCTCTATGGAAGAAGGGAAAAGACAACAAGCAGTATATGAAGCGGAAATTCATTCTCTCAGAGAAGGATTTTACCCTCAAATACTTCACCAGAGAGGACGTGAGTAAATCTGCGGACAGGATTCGGCTGAGTCAGCTCAACTGAAGTTGCAGCCTGCGGTGTAACGGTACTGAGAATAATCTGCATCGTGTGTCCACCATCAGGAGTCCAAAGGCCCCAAAGCAGTGATTGCCATAAAGGACCTGAATGCCATTTTCCAGCCAGAGAAGATTGGCCACTTGCATGGGCTGCAGATCACTTACCTGCAAGATGTGCACACCAGGAACCTGTTTGTATACCATGAGAGTGGCCAGGTGAGACCTGCACTATTTGGAGAATCGGGATGGGAAGCTATGCTGCTTTTTCACTTAGCAATACGGTTTAACCCTCTGTTAACCAAGTACCTTTCCAACTGTGTAAAAATTATTTCTCTAGGCAAATATGTTGATTAGGGGCCAATATTTGGAAAAATAGTAAAAAAAAAAAAAAAAATTGACCCTTTGGCCCACCTTTCCAAAATGTAGCAGATCTGCTACATTGGGTAATAATGCGAATGGAAAAATTAAAGTGACGGACCATTCAAGTTATTATCAAATGTTTATTTGGAAATAAGAAACAAAACCAGCTGGGTGTCCAGGCTGTTAACCCTTTCACTTTGTTTAGCAGGTATGCTACGGTGGTTAATCGAGGGTTAATACATTACTCATGCTTTTTTAAAATTGAACCTTTATTTAACCAGGGAAGTCCTGTTGAGATTGAAATCTCTTTTTCAAGGGAGCCCAGGGGGATGAGGTGGAGAGGACAAGTTGCACAGCCAATTAGATCAGAGGATGATTAGGTGGCCGGTTGAAAGCACCAGTTTTAGAGTTTAGCCATGACACTGGGGAACCCCCCCCACTCATGTGAAAGAGTGTCATAGGATCTTTAGTAACCACAGTGAGTCAGGACATCAGATGGCATCTCCTTCAGTACAGCGTCCCCATCACTGCACTGGGGCATTGGGGATTATTCCACCAGAGTGAAGATCACAACTTACTGGCCACCAATGCCTCCTCCAACAGTAAATTGGTTTTTCCAGGTGGTCTCCCGTCCAAGTACTAACCAAGCCCACACCTGCTTAACTTCAGCCATGCGGCTGGAGCAGATTGAGTAGTGGTATGGCTGCTGGCTACTGCTACTTTTCAGTGCTCCATTGGCAAAAGTTTTGGACAATAGACCCGACCGACTTAACATCATCAAGAGCTCAAAGGCTGCGCCCCTTCTTGGGGGAAAACAATGACGCTTATGCATTGAAATCAATGAAATAAGCGAAAAACTGAGCCAAAAAATGCCCAAAAGTTGTTGTGTGCCAGGTTGCACCTCGAATAAAATGACCAGTCCGGACCTCAGGTTCCTTCTCCTTCCTGGAAAAGGAAAAAATCCGAAAAAGGAGAGCTTTAAGGCTTCAAGCTATGCGGAGAGAAGATAAGCAGGGAAAGCTAAGGGATCCATTGTCTCCCCATGTTAATGTGTGTAGGAAACACTTCATTTATTAAGGTATCGCAAACGCTCCGGTTTGGGCAAGGTAGCAAAATAATCGCTGGACATATCAATAAATCAAGAATGAATGTAAACAGGAAATTAAGTTAAATAAATCTGATAAATTTTACACTTAAAAACACTTCAAATTACATTGCGGTCAATGGGATCGGAGGTTTTCTATCCTCCAAAAAGGGGCGCGGTCTTGACTTTTGGCGAAGTACCCGTATGTGCAGGTCGGGTCTATAGGCGGCCCAAGGAAACAGAGCCTGGAATGCGGAGTTTCTACACCAGCTCTGTGGAGGTACCGAGCAAACTGCACCATGTCGATAACGTAGAGGTAGAAACATTGCAGCCTTTGACTGGTCAGGCAGAATCATCATTGAATTGTAACTTCATCAGCGATAAGTGACCTCATCCACACACAGCCCTGGCATTATGAAAACTTTTCATGTCAAAATTCTGAGGTTTTTTTATTTTGTTTGATTAAAGAAACAAAATTTTAAAATAAGAAATGGATGTCAGCTCACCTGTGAATGAATTGCTGATTTTCCTCTCCATTATGCTCGATGGCCAAATTTAGCACGATGCGTCGCAATGACCCTCCAGTAACAACCCCGCCCACATTTAGCTGAACAATTAAGAATGAAAATGCACCTCAGATCCAGGTTAGGTTTGGAACAGGATCAGTCATGTACCTGAACCACAGTGAACCATATCGTTTAGTGGAAAAGCACCAATAATCCCCTCAGGAAGAGAAGACTGAAGATCAGCCAAAACTTCTGCTAATGCTGGTTTAACCCTCTAATAACCACTGTAGCATATCTGCTACATAAGATGAAAGGGTTAACAGCCTGGACACCCTGCTGGTTTTGTTTCTTATTGCCAAGTAAACATTTGAGAATAACTTGAAAGGTCCGTCACTTTAATTTCTCCATTCGCATTATTACCCAATGTAGCAGATCTGCTACATTTTGGAAAGGTGGGCCAAAGGGTCCATTTTTTTTTTAAACTATTTTTCCAAATATTGGCCCCTAATCAACATATTTGCCTGTGGAAATGATTTTTACACAGTGGGAAAAGTACTTGGTTAACAGAGGGTTAAGGCTGGAATTAATTCTGATTCCATGATTCAGAGAAGCCTTGAGAGTAATTTATTTTTAAGGTCATATACTTGTTATATCTTTGGACACTCCAATATAATTTGGCTTAGGTGCACAACTACACATACTGCATGTGTTACATAGTTCTGTTATGTTTCATTTCTCTGGCTCGTGATGTGACCTTAAAGCCAATTTCTGGACTGATTTAGAAATATTATCAATAGGACACAATGGGACATAGACCCAGTGTTTGGACTGTGTTTTTTTTTTTAATGGCTGTATTCCTGAAGTGATTCACTCATGGATATGAACTCTCAGTTTACTTGCTATATTCTGGACTCTGACTGCATTCTCTCATCTATAATTACAACCTTATGATCATACTCAACTCTTGATTATAATTTAGCCAGTATTATTAACCCCCGCCAACAAGAAGTGTGAGGGGGATATAGGTTTGACCTGCGTCCGTCCGTCCGTCCGTCTGTCCGTCCGAGAGAAAGGGGACAACTTTTCTCAGAAACTATTACAGATAGGACAACCAAATTTGGTGTGTAGCTTTAGACCATAAAGCCCTTGATGGAGTTCGAAAATAAGAAGCACACGATTGGCGGGGGATGTTGTAGACCATGTCGACTTTTTGATTATTTTATTCGCCTCCATAAATGGCTGGGACATGAGTTTTCCTTTTACATCCGTACGCACGGCACTGTACAGGGGAAATTGTCTATCTGCTTCTCCGCGAAAACTACTGAACAAAATTCAACAAGTTTTGGTAAATGTTTTCGAGTTAGAGCGAAGGTGTGCATCTCATGTTCTGTTTGAGAAAATTGGATAATTTCACAATTTTAGGGGCTTCACAAACTCTCAGTGGTGGGGACATCCGTGTCCGAAGACAGAAATTTTCCATTAAAATCTTTTATGGATCTAATAATGTGTGAAACACTAAGGTTAACGGTCATTCTCAGGAAAATGTTTCTGTTAACAGGAGATTGTTTCCTGGTTCAATGCGATCCGAGCTGTTCGTTTTTCCTTCCTGAAGACGGCCTACCCCACAGCGACTGAGAGTGAAGTGAGTCACAGTGCGGTTTCATCCATGTTTTAATGGTACTGAAGATCCTTTAGCTTCGCGAATAAAAAATTCGCGGATGACCATCGGCAAATTCCCTGATATGAAAAAATCTTGTGTGTCTATCTTTGCTTGGATTATGCAATCATTATCTCCATTACATGGATGTATCCAGTCAGAACCAATTACGTATCACCTAGCGTCTCAGACTAAAGTAATTAGAATTCTGCTTTCCTTTTTTTTTAGCTAATACCTTGGATTACTAGAAGTTACTTAAAAGAAGGTTATATGGAGAAAACGGGTCCAATGGTAGGTTGTCATCAAGTACTCTCTAGGTTCTCATCATAGCTGTCACACTACTATTTATATTTCATAACTTCATGCTGTGCCATCTTGTCTCTTGGCAGCAACGAGAGCCATTCAAAAAGAGATGGTTCATCCTGGATTCAAATGACAGGAGGCTGCTCTACTTCAAAAGCCCGCTGGTAAAAGACATCATCTTGGTTCTTCCCGAGGCCTTTTTACCCACGCCCAACGAGGCGCGTGGGTAAACAGTTTAGCACCGTCTGTCTGTCTGTCTGTCTGTCTGCATGCGTGTGCGTGTGTCTGTCTGCACGACAGCTCGACCACCACTGAAGCTAGGGTGACCAAACTTTGTGGGGTAGATGATCCTAGGGTACCCTGTCCAAATTTGCATTTTGAGGTTGAAAGGTCAAAGGTCAAGGTCACAGGGTCAACAAGAGGCGTGGGTTGGCATCTCTTTAGAGTGCGCATCATCTAGTTGTTTTACCTTTTATTACATGCAGAATTAAACATATTTAAAACTATTTTAGGACATCATAGTGAAAACAAATAATCCTTAGAGTGCCTCTTCTAACAGTCTATTCAATGCTTCTCAAGGCATCCTGTACTATGTGGAATGTCTCTTGTTCACTCGTACTTAGGGAATGAATCGTCACCATTTGTTTTAGCTGGTTGTGTATGTCTTGTTTAGATATGTTCAGTCTTACACAGACGTTTTGTTGTAATAATTTCCACATTATTCTAGCAATCCCTTGTGTTGCACTTCATTGCTGTTCTTGTATATCATGGGTATCCAATGTTATTCAAAAGAGGGCCAGTGTGGGTGTAGCATTTTTACCTCAGCCCAGCACTATGACACCACTGAAGTAATTAAGCAATCGTGCTCTTCAGTCAAGACCTTGATCAGTATAATTCGGTATCTCAGCGTCTCGGGCTGAGAAAACTCCGCACCCTCACCGGCCCTCACTGGATAAGACCGCACACCTCTGCCATGTATAAATCTATGTTATCGCCATGTTCGGAGGATGCCATGGAGCTGGGTGCGGTGTTCATCGGCACTGAGAGTCACGGGTACTCTGTGAGGGAGAGCCAGCCCCGGGGGGCGAGGGGGAACAGGTGGAAGTGCGGGGTGACGGTGGAGACGCCGGACCGGCGGTTCGTCTTCATGTGCGAGCAGGAGCTGGATCAGAGAGAGTGGGTGGAGGCCCTCAGGCTGGTCATGTCCCAGCCTATGAGCCCTCAGCACTACAACAGTAAGAGACGCCAGCGCGTGCACGCAAGCACTGCCACCAGCAGGAGCACTCAGAGAACGCATACTTCTGCTGAGGCATTTGCAACTTTACTGCTAACATGTGAATTTTAAGATGTTTGGTGTTATTATTCTCGTGTTCCATTCCTGCAGTGGCGATGAATTCTTTAAAAAATTCCTGGTTCCAGAATTTGATCCGGATCACTCCCATAATGAAATCTCACACCTCTGGTGAAAATTGAAAAAAAAAAATCTGTTCATAACTTTTTTCCCGCAATGCTGCTAACAAACAAACGAATACATGTACAGTACAGGCCAAAAGATTGGACACACCTTCTCACTGAATGCGTTTCCTTTATTTTCATGACTATTTACATTGTAGATTCGCACTGAAGGCATCAAAACTATGAATGAACACATATGGAATTATGTACTTAACAAAAAAGTGTGAAATACCTGTAACTGAAAACATGTCTTATATTCTAGTTTCTTCAAAGCAGCCACCCTTTGCTCTGATTACTGCTTTGCACACTCTTGGCCTTCTCTTGATGAGCTTCAAGAGGTCGTCACCTGAAATGGTTTTCACTTCACAGGTGTGCCATGTCAGGGTTAATCAGTGGAATTTCTTGCCTTATCAATGGGGTTGGGACCATCAGTTGTGTTGTGCAGAAGTCAGGTTGATACACAGCCGACAGCCCTATTGGACAACTGTTAGTTACATACATAATTCCACGTGTTCATTCATAGTTTTGATGCCTTCAGTGAGAATCTACAATGTAAATAGTCATGAAAATAAAGGAAACGCATTGAATGAGAAGATGTATACAAACTTTTGGCCTGTAAACATCACCCCCTTGAGGGTAAAAATGACTCTCCTCCTGAGCTATTCCGTCTATGTATGCGTGTAGTGTTTTCAGAATGGGTCTGTGAGGAAGCCTTGTATAATTGTTTTTGATGGTTTGGGCAATAAGTGAAAATCCAGTTTCCTCAAACAAGGTTGTTATGTTTTACCTTTGGTTTGTTGGCATGTTTGTTTGTTTGTTTGTTAACAACATTACAGAAAAATTAGCGGACAGAATTTTATGAAATTTCATTAGAGGTGTGTCTTGGCCTAAGAATTTTGAAAGGATACTTTACTATTTCGGCATTGGAAAATTGGAAAAGTAAATGCGATACATTTTAAAATCTCCACGATGGTAGTAATGTTCCAGATGCCTTGGCAGAGGGACGCGCTGTCTGAGTGTTCCTGTGTTATCAGTAAATCAGAATGTGGATGCACTGAACAGTCGCCTTAAATTGCAAATAATGCGCACCAGTTGCTTGTGCTCTGACAGATATACTGAGAAACACTTTGAGGTTATCTAAACTTCCTGCTCTCTTAAAATATCCTATATCGAGACTTGGTGGATAGCCCTGTACTATATTTTGACTAAAATAGATTTTATTGTGCTGAGCTACTGACAGAGAATACATTGTTACATGCAATTTTTCACATGCACGGCTATATTATTATAATATTTATGTAACCAATTTTGATATTTTTACACGCACACTATATCCCCAAAAGTGTGCAAACCTCTCAATAAAACCTCATCAAAATACATAGGAAACTGACATTTTTAAATGATTAATATCTGAATATTGAGTTAATTGGTTAGTATGCCCTGATAGGATGTCCAGACATTCAGCTTCCATTTCAGGATATTACAATTCTATTCCACTTTGCCATTAAAATTTTGTAACGCTCAGTGTATCCCTCCCACTGAAGGTTCAAAGGGAACTAATTGAATCATTGAGTTTCCAAAGGGCCCAACTCCACTGAATTGGAGGTCTGCATTTCTTATAACAAAAAGGGGATCTTTTCTGTAATTTCAGCCAGAAGTATCCTAATGACGCTCTCTTTTAAAGACGTAAACTAAAAATATATGGGTCATAACATACGGGCAAAAAATAAATAAGTATTTTCCTTTCTTGAATAAGAGTGTTCCTTGGAGTTGGGCCCTTTGGAAACTCAAGGATTCGACTGGAGTTGTGAAAGGTGGGGGTAATCTTCAGAAAGGGCAAGAATTTTCAAATCACGGGTCGGAATCATATGAAAATACCCTCTAATGAAAAGCAAAAAGTCCGTCTTAGTCATCCATACAGTCCAATTCACTCTAAAGTAAATTAAACAATATAATTGTTATAATTACACAATGTCCACTTTCCATGTATTTCAGAGAAACTTCAGTCTTGTCCACTCACTTTAGAATATGCAGTTTGTGTCATAATTCAGACAAGCACCTTGCTCACAAACTGAATGCTCTCACTGTTATGCTACACAAACGCCGAATAAACACATCATTGCTCCTCAGGGCACAAGAAAACTGCTGCTCTACACTTTACGCCTCCACTCATCAGAATACCTTTCTCTGTTATTGCAGCCGAAGCCAATATGAAGAGAAAAAAATAGAAACTACAGAAAAACAAAAGAAGAACCAGAAGAAACAATGCGATGGAAAAGGGTGGAGAAGGGAAAAGGAAAGACCTGCTCACTGATGCAGTTTCTCACTCTTGTGCAAGATCTCTGCTCCGATGCAGAACACATGAGGTCTTCAGGAATCCCTAGTTGCCAGATACATGAATTGGTAACAGGAGCCTGCTAGTGTATGGTGATAAGCTGCCATATTGACATCTAAAAACATGGTATTTTTTGCAGTGCACATACTGTTCCACTTTATATGGTGGTTTTACATTCATAGACCTGACTACTGACCTTTCCATAAATACACATGCGGTTCACTGTTGATAAATACTTGTGAACTGAGGTATGTTTAACACCATACGCAGAAGGATAGGCCTGAACATTTTTCCTTACCCCAATATAATTATAAATTTAAGTCATGATGTGCACTGCATGGAGTTATATGGGAATATGCTGTGATGGATGAACATAAGCAGGCATGACCGAAGAGGATCCATTAGGATGGAGGTTTGTCTGTGCTACACTTTCCTCTGTTGATGTGGAAACTGGTTTTCGATTTGGAAACTGCTTAATATGAAATCTGCTCATTTTTGTATGTTTTGTTAAAATTTACCAAGATTGCCAGGGAAGTGCCAGGTAGAATTATAATTTCAGTTACTCAATACAGTATTAAAAGCAGAATAAGTTTATTTTTCAGTTGTATGTTTTGTCAAAATATTTTTATTTTTACTTTTTGGAGTTGGAATGTGACATGAATATTACCTGAAATGTATTCTAAATCCAATTGTTGCTCATGTATATTTGTGTGTTCGCCAACTAAACAAGGTTTTTCAGTTGTTGTGATTTTGTAACTGTTTTATTGAAACTGAATGCAAATGTTTGTCAATACAATCTTGTGTCCTGTGGACCAGAGCGATCCAGAACCTGAATCCACCGTCGAACCACGATTTAGAGCACAATGTTGCATCTTTTTATTAGCTCACCTGGACCAGAGGTAAATTTTGTGTTGATTATGCCTGCTGTCTGAATAATGTGGCCGGTGTTACTTAAAATATTTAGTATTATCACCTTTGTCTCAGGAACTAAAGCGGCTATAGAAAAAACTGTTTCTTCAAAATGATCAGCAGATGAAACTCAACAAAAGTCTCAGAGGATCGAAATCATACAATGCCTCCTTGTAGGAGTTATTGACCTTGAAATGTCAAATTTGATGATTTTGAGGTTTTTTTGGCCTATATAATGAAAACTCTAAGAGATAGAGAAAAACTTTCATTGCTAAAATAATCAGCAAATATAGCTCTACAAAAGTCTTACTTTGAAATTGTACAATGGCTCTTTGTTGGAGTTATTGGCCTTAAAACATCAAATATGATGATTTTTATTGTGTTTGACTATAGCAAGGTGGTACACAAGGGATTTTGGGAAAAAGCCCATGAGACAACATCCCTAACCACCTGATTTCCAAAACAACAAGAGGACACCATCCAGCTTTCAGTGCGGAGCAAAACTCGCACTGAGTGGCAAGTTCTTATTGGCTCCATTAAGGTACTCATGAATTATGAAGGGCTCAAGGTCATGGAAACCTATCTTAGTATTGACTACCTTGTAGACACAGTGGAACACGTATTTTTCAATGGTTCTTCAACAAACATGGTTTATTTGTTTGATGCAGACAGGGAGCGGCTATGCCCCTTGTAACTAAGTTGAAATAGGGGACATTTTAACGGAATCTGTAACATTCTTGTTAGCACGATGTACCTGAGTTTGCTTTGCAAAATTAAGTAAACACATCTGCTTAGATCAGTCATACTCAGTACATTCATATAGTCATCTTAGCCAAGGATTATGGAGAGGAGGGATCAGATTGTACCCCTTGGCTGATGATTACAATACATTCTTTATAGTGACCAGGTGAATAGATCCAGGTGAGCGATTCAGGCTCTCTAAAGCCTCTAGTTGCATTTTGTACATAAACAAATTTATGAGCAGAGCAGAACAGACTTATGTTCCCATTTTTTATACGTGATCAGAATTGTACACAATTTCTTGTTGATGCTGTTCATCTGGCGGTGTTCATTCTGATCAGTGTACCATATAATATGGAGGGGGCTCAGTGAGAGCATTTTGGAGAGGGAAATTTTTTTTTTTTGTGACCAAATGTTTTTATTTTCAAATATTCAATAGTCATAACCATAATACAGCTGTACCATGTACTTGAAATATATATACATACACTTATTTTGTGTAATGTAATACAACAAATCCAAAAAAATAAATAAATAAAAAAAAAACCCACAAACACATTAAAAACAAATCGATTCCCAATAAAGGAAACTTAAAATATCTAAACAAAATAAAATACCCCCCCCCAAAAACAAAACAAAACCCCACCATCCCCCCACCTCTCTCCATCCCCCTACCCCTGGACCTGGAGAGGGAAATTTGAATTTGTTTTTTTCAGATAGCCTTTTTTCTACTTTTGCATGGTTTTGATACAGAGTTTGGATCGCCCATGAATGGATCTGTAAAAGTGGAGATTAATGTGGCTGATGGTCTGAAAAAAAGAAAAGAGAAAGGAGTTGAAAAAGAGAAAGAAGAGGAGGCCTTTGCTGTAGGAATGAAGGCGGCCGGTGGCAGTGCAAATGTACTTTGTAATGTTGCACACGCAGTTGGGAAATTTCTGAAGAATGAAACTGGCAATGTGAAAACGGCAGAGGTGGAGCAGGGTGGAGCAGTGATTGCAGAATCCTAAACCACAAAACAACGTGGTAAAGCATTAAAGATTAGACAATATGGCTGATCGAGGGTAGCTGGTTTATCTTATGAAAGGAGTGAAACCCCTTAAAGGTGTTGATAGTACCGTCCCAATCTCTGTAAAGCCATATTCTTTTTTGAAGGTGGAAGGAGTTTTAGGGGCAAAGTAGTTTAAGAGCCACAGGGAAGGAGAGGGTCGGTAAAGCAAGTCTGCACTGCTGGAATATAACTGCAAGCTCCCAGAATGAGTTTTCTGATCTTATGTGAATTACGGGGTGAGGGAATATGAAAGGGCTCCACTTGGGTGTTTTTAGTGTCCAGAATATGGACATGTGGCTCCAGTGTGTTGAAGATGCAGTACAAGTGTGGAAGGCATGGGAAAGAGGGATGTGTGGAGGATGAGTGGTTTGTCAAAACAGCAGGCGGTATGTTAACACTGGAGGGGAGGTCATGAAATTGCCTCACTGGTGTGTGAAAGACAGAAAATAGAGAGGGTGGAGGAACAAACTAAAATGAGAGAGGAAATGTCCTATGTGGAGGCAACCTAGGGAGAGAAGGTAGAAAGAGTAATTAGAGGGGAAGAACAGGTAAGGGTACTGTCAGATTAAAATTAGCATGGTAGAGATATCTTTAGAGCAGTCAAAATAAATTAATTGGCATTTATTGTAATGATGGTTATTTGTTCCAGGGATACTGAAAGTAAAACAGGAAGAATTGAAGTGATGGTGGTAGAGAGTTTTGCGGGTATTGGATGGCGAGAGGATTTGGCGGGATCAGGTGTCAGGGAGGTAAGATGCAAGATGTCAGTAATGAGGGTTTAGAAATTCGGGTGGACAAGTTATTTGGTGACTGGGTTTTTATTATTATTATTATTATTATTATTATTATTGTTATTGTTGTTATTATTATTCATGCAGATTTGCTGGATAGTTGACGGCTGGGTTTTTTTTTTTTTTTTTTTTGTATCTACAAGCACAACATAAGCGTAGTTGGGCGAGCGTAGTTGGGCTGTGCGGCCGGTTCTCGCCATGCATGTTATGTTATGTTATAATGGTTTCACAGTGTACACATTGGGTGGCGATAATACACTTGTTTCCTCGCAAAATAAATAACAAAGAGGAAGAAGAAGACCGAAGCATCATGGGAAATTGAGTCAGAACGAAGGTTATGAACGCCTATTACAGTAGCAGTTTCGATTTCCTGAGAATGCTCTGATCGCTAAACCGTGGGCACTTCATCGTTAGCAATGGAACCGCACACTAGCCTCCTTATGAAATTATCGGAAAGTCTGAAGTGTTCAATTTGTTTCGATATTTTTACTGACCCTGCAACATCATCTTGCGGTCAGCACAATTATTGTTTGCAGTGCTTGAATGCCCATTACGAAGGAAGGGCAAAAAGCTGCCCAGCTTGCAGGGAAGAATTTCACAAGGATTATAGACCACAGAAAAATATAAATCTCTGTGATATTGTCGGTGTTATTCCTCGAAGCACTTGGGATGACATGTTAACATTTAGCGAACACGAGGACCTTCCGTCTTCTGTCGAGGGCACAGAAGCTGCAGACGGGGCAGAAGAAAATCTGGTGAGCATCTTGCCTTGCGATATGCTACATTCACGCTTGCACATGTGTTATGATTTCACACGACTCGTTGATTAGCCTATTAGAAATGTTTCGTCATCAACTCAGTGGGCTAAATGCAAATTTTTGTCTGTTTGTAAAAGACAGTAAAGTAGGCCTGTGAAATACTTCTAATAATTGTTGAATTTGATGGCATTAAGCTGTTTTGCTACAGTGACGATTTCATCATTCCTGATTTACAGCGAACGCTGAAGAGAAAACTTACTCTGTGCATAGCGGAGATTGAGCGGCTGGATGGCACTCTTTCCAAGAAACATAAACTCAAGCAAGAATACCAAGTGAGTTTGTCGTGCACTGGTACGTCTTTTGGTAATGGGTCATGGCGTTCAACTAACACTAGCGTTTCACGAAACTTTACCAGGACACGGCCTGGGGTGTATCAAATGAGCAAGTAAATCAGAGTACGTCTTATCATATAACTGCGAGTGAGGATGGATCCTTTCTTGGGCTAAGCGAGCTTCCCGAGCAGCGTCTTGATGCCGTGTCAGGCAGCATCCGGCTTGGGCTGGAATGTCTGACGCACGCCCTCAGTGAGCTCGAACAGGTAAGCAGTAGACCTTCATGGACAATAATGCAGTTTCGAAAGCCCTGCATTTTATCAGCTTTCTGCGTGTAGTACTTTTATAGATTTTGCTCAGTTGCGCGAATTTGTCTTTGTATAACGAGGCGCGTAAAACTTGCGGCATATTTTATTTATGCACTTACGGGTTAGCGGTTGAGCGCTGACTTATTGCGCTGTAATTTACATCTGTTCTTTAATTAGTTGGATGCCCCTTCCCAGAACGGGGAAGCGGTATCAATTGAGAGAGAAGGCCTGCATGGAAACCCCCGCCCAGCGACAGCCGCTGTTGCACGTAAACAACAGGATGGCGAGCGGTCACTGGAGCGTTCTGTTTCTCCACTGCCCCCGGAAGGTACGGTGTTTGAATTACACGGTGCAGTTTCTGGTGTTGAAATTGGAATAATCATACAAAGAATATGTAAATAATTTCTGTTTGATGCTGATCTGATCTGTGGTTTTGCTCTGGCTTGCCATTAGTGTGATTAAATTAACTTTTTATACTTTACTATTATTAATTATCCTTCTCATTGACACCATTGGGGTGCAAGGACATTTTCCTGGACCAAAAGTGCTAACTTGCCTATTGGGAGCCGTAGGCCTACCACACCCACTGCTAGAACTGAGGAGTCTCAGCAGGGAGCGTATTATGGAATTTACCTAATACTCAATACAATACAGAAAGGGTGCTTTCCAAGTCTTAACAGTGGTTGATATGCATGATGCAGTGGTGTCATATTTTGGAGGCTTAAACTTGACTTAAACTCGACTTCTCATCTCCTGTAATGACCATGATATTGAATTGATAATTGTGTGGATCATAATTAGCAACATAAACACCTTTATCAAGTTTGATGCCCTAGCACTTTGCATTTCATACTAATGACTGTTATTGCAGGGGACCAATCAGAATCACAGAGCTGGTCTCAGGGCGGATCCATGGAACTGGAGGCTGGGGGGGCCGAAGCTGGGCCCGCCGCTGTGGACGATTGTGAGTATTTGGTGAAATCTGCTGAGAACACTGCCATACACCTACTCAGAGGGGCGGTCAGTTTGGAGTAATGTTGTGAAGTGTTGCTTATTTTGATGGTGATCTCAACGTGGTGTCCTGTGTGGTGGAGTTAGTCTGAGGGGCAGGGATGTAAAGTCCAGGTTCACAGAGTAAAAGTTCTCCCCAGAACTTTATTTCAACCACCTGGATTTACTTCGGACAGGAGATAGAGCCAATATGAGTGATCAGCTCGTTCTGTGGGAAGGAGAAAAACTTGGCAGGACTTTTACTTTCTGTCCCCTGGATTTTACACCTCTGCCGAGGGGTCCTAAAGAAAATGACTGGCTCCCAGAGCTGTAACAGTTCATTAAGACCGAATCTCTTGATATATCTGCAGGCCATAGCAGTTTACAGAAATTTAAAGTTTTGATTGAACTGAAGAAAATTGTTCTCGGGGTGGCTTTTATCAGAAGTGGTTTTCTGAGTCACAAGGTTTGAAATGATTCTAGGAAAAGTTTAAAGTTATCATGAGAACCCCTATGCTAGGAAATAAACATTATCTCTTGCCAGTACCATGATATATTTATTCTATGGTGCGTAGTGAAGAAAATAAATGATTCATATTATAAAAATGGTACAATAAAATGATCGACATTTTAAATATATGATTATGTAGTATTTTATAAACCTTCTTGATAAATTCAAGAAAAAACTTCCATTTGTACCAAAATTGGAAAAGCTGAAAGCTCTAAAAGAAAGTATGCAGCTATGATGCTAAAGGAGAATTCTGGTGTAAAATTCAGTTGGGGTGTATTGAAACATGATAACGAGTACTAACTTTTGTGGAATACCCCGCCTCCGTACACACAAGACATTTCAAAATACATGGCTTTTTAGCCGAAGCTCCCAACAGGCTTAAAATGGTAGTGAATGGGGACAAGCGTTGCCATGCAAAGAAATCGGTATTTTTTCATGATTAACAAGGCTCAAAGTAGCTCCACACTTCATTGGTACAATTCCAAGGGCCCTGAGATTTAAAACGAGGCACTGAGAATTTTGAAAATGCACAGGTAGTTTATTAAAAAAAGACTTTTATGCAAACAGTACCTTGAGGTAGTTTCCAGTCACCTGCATCTTGAAAGTCACGATAAGTTGATTGACGAGCACAAACGGATAGATTGCAATCTGTTCCCCTATCCTTCTATTTGTTTGTTACCATTGTAAGCCTGTTGGAAACTTCGGCTGAAAAGCCATGTATTTCGAAATGTTGCGTGCGTACGGAGGTGGGGTATTCGACAAAAGTTAGTACTTGTTATCATGTTTCAATACACCCCAAGTCAATTTCACACCGGAATTCTCCTTAAAAGGGAAATTTGAAAATTAGCCACCATTCTCTTCCTGCAAAACATTGTATGTGTTTGTATTTTGAAATGATGTTAACTTGCAGATTAAATTTTAAAATAGAAGGCACTCAAGGGAGTGCATACCTCCTCCAACACATTTTTCAGAAAGAACTGAACAAATATGGCAGTCGTGGCTCTCTTCAAATTCAATTCCATCCCAAAACTTCATCAGTTGTTTCTTGACCCATGGCCCAAACTGCCACACAGTATCATTGAAATTCACTGAAAAATTTGGGAGATATTTTCTGAATGGAAAAACAAACTGGCATTAGTGAATACATGACCTCTGCCCAGCTGCCTTAGTTGATGGAGGTGGTAATTACAATGAGGTTATGTTTTGCCATTGGTTTGCGGCTATGTTTGTTTTTTTCAACATTTTAGAAAAAGTTGGACATATTTTCATGAAATTTTTACCAGAGATGTCTCTTGCCCAGTCCGTGAGGCAGTTTCATTTTGGGAGTGTTCCAGATCCAATTCCCAGTCTGGGAATTTTTTTTAGGGATTCTTCACCATTGCAGGATTGGAAGATTGGAATAATAAATGCCATACATCTAAAAATTCACTAGATGGTAGTAAAGTTCCGAATGCGTTGGCAGAGGTATACGCTTTCTGAGTGCGCTTGTTCAGAAATGTGCCTCTGTGACTGCAATGTTCAGTTTGGCACCTTATGAGTGTCTTCTCCTCTGTGTCCTGGTCAGGGTTGGAGCATCTCACTTTCAGTTCAAGGCTGGCGCACAAATTCCTGAGCTTCTCCAGTGACAACCGCCGGGTCCAGGTGAGGAGGCGGAATCTCGGGCGGCCGTCACCTTCGCGGCGCGATCATTTCGGTCTCTCGCAGGTGATGACTGATCAGGCGTTCAGCAGTGGAGTGCATTACTGGGAGGTGGACACGTCCGGAAGTGTGGGCTGGGCCATCGGCGTGGCCTATGATGACCTGGGTCGGGACGATAAGTTGGGCCGCACCAGTAGCTCCTGGTGCCTGGAGTGGAGCTCAAATAAGCTGTGCTTCTGGCATGATAACAGCAGTGAGCAGATTAAATATGGCTGTCCCGCCAGGGTCAGAATTATGCTTGATATGGACGGTGGTGTCTTGACATTTTACAACCAGGCAGATAACATGATTGTGTTACACAGTGTGGAGGTCCGATTTATCTCACCTGTTAGACCTGCATTCTGGCTGTATGGGCTAAAACCAGGAAACTCCTTGGCTCTCATCACACCCTGGGGTGGGGGGTTTTAACAGTTCTTCGTTTTCAATCTACATCACAACAATATGCAAATTAGCCAAATTATAGCGTTCCGCCATGTTGGTTGATATTCAAATGCTCTGGTCCCCAAGTCACGCTACATGGCTGATGCTATTGTGACAAAGTAATGCCTGCTTTATACAGTGTTTATGGCTGTGATCGTTATGGTACAAGAAACAAAGTACCCTATATCGCAGTGATGTCGGTATCAGGGAGGAAGATTGGCTTTTAATCCTGTTTCATTTCCAAAAGTTGGAGGAATGTAGGGTGGAGATTAGCATATAAATATTACATCTTTAAATAAGAAGAACAAGTTTGTGATTGTTCATTGGTTCCCTTTGCCTTATTTGTTCAACAGACCACTCATTTCAGTAACCAGCTGATTAAAAGAAAAGTCTTGTTTATGCTCTGAAAAAAATAGTGGCAAAGCCACTGCGCCCGCTTGGCCAAACATAGCCAAAATGGAACTATTGGCCAAAGTATCGGTCTGATTCCGCTCAAAATCAAGCTTTGTATGGACCTTATGACCATATATGCACATATGAAATATGAAAAGGAACGGTCAAAAACTGAAGTCGCTAGAGCACAGACAGACCAAAAGTTTACGCACGCACACTCACGCACGACAGCCCACCACTAAAGACCCCAAGCATAGCATAAGCCCCTTGCGCCTTTTGGCCAAGCGGGCTGAAAACGAAGGCAAACGGTACAGTGCATGCCTCTGTTGATGCGTTGTGATGCGGCAGGATAAACAATGGGAGGTCACTGATCAACATCGCATTTGCAGCGGGGAAATATCAGCTAGACAGAAGCGATTTCTCCGCAACGACTTACCAGTGGGCAAACTATCTCCACGTGACGTTGTGCCTACATCGGCACTGTGTAGCTGTGCTGTCTGGGTAGACTGTTGTTTATAAGTTCAATGCTTTGTATGCTTAGTTTGTATATCAACCAACATGGCGACGATAATTGACGTTTCCGATTTTAACCACATGATTGAAAACCAAGTATTGTCTGGCCTTGATGGCACATTTATTGTTGTATATACTTTCTGTTTTTCGGGGAGGGGCATAACTCTCGGGAGTGGACATGTTCTCCCAGGTTCCATGTGGGTTTCCTCCCATAGTCCAGACATGTTGAGTCGGCTAATCTGCCTGTGGATATGAGCGTGTGTGCACGTACAGTACGGTGAGCCGGATACAGGACGCCACCCGGTGGGTTGTCCGGCTCAGACAAGGATGTCTGGACGCGCGACACGAAACTCGCAGGCATCGACACAGGCAGCTGGGAGGTGCTTGCAGTAGATCGCAAGGGCAGGCGCTGTGGCAGAGACTGTCACGCCGGGATCAGGCTGCTGAGTCCCTCCAGACGTTGCTCCCGACAAGTCTAACAAGACTGCTTCGGACTACCATGGGGTGCACCACTGTCTCTCGAGACAGAAGGAAGGCTGAAGGCATGTACAGTACCAGTAAAAAGTTTGGACACACTTTGCTAATGCTCAGCACTCAGTTTTTAGTGAAATTTAAATGGCTTAACTTCTCAAATGGAATCTTATGAGAGTTAAACAGACAGAAAAGCGAAGACAATAATTTATTTGTATGAATGGTCTCCAAAATTTGGAATTCTCAAAGAGGCCATATTTTGCAACATAAACAGCCAAACAAGCTTCTTCCATTTTCCAATGGCTGAATTAAAGTCAAGCTGTTTTGGGACTTATTGGGTAAAAAGGTCAATGAAAAGCACACCATAGGTGCAGCACATGTTTAGGAAGTCGGGCAGCTGCAAACTCAGTCTGTCCTTGTGTGTGTGTGTGTGTGTGTGTGTGTGTGTGTGTGTGTGTGGTGCAGGGAATTGTGAGTATGCTCTGCAAACATGACAACAAACGCTGCTGGTTAGTTTGATGGATTTAAGAACTGGATCTTATTTTGCAATTTCAGGGTGCTTCTTTCTTTATTACCTCCGCCAAGGAGGTTATGTTTTTGGTGGCCTTTGTTTGTTGGTTTGTTTGTGTACAACATAACTCAAAAGGTTATGGACAGATTTTGATGAAATTTTCAGACAAGGTGGGTATCAAGTCAAGGAACAGGTGATTAAATTTTGGAATATCTAGGCCAAAGTACTGCTGAGATATATACGCCAAAGTTCAGGATTTCAAGTCTTTCCAATGGGCCGGAATTCCAATCGCCGTGCTTCTTGCTGCCCCCTGGCGGAGGTCTGCGCTTTCTGAGAGCTTTTCTAGTGTATCATGTATTGTAAGACAAATGTGGGTATGTCCAAACTTTTGACTGGTACTGTATGTGCATGCGTGCGTCATGCAGTTATTAAGTGGTCGTAACCAGGATTAAGAGGTTGGGTAATGGATAAATATTCTATTTTTTTAACTGCATTTTTTTAACATTTACCTTGCCCTTCAGTGGGCTATATGAATATTTCAAACAGAATATATTTGTGGTTTTACATAATGTCTCTGGGTCATGTATGAAATTCTGTTGCACAGGAGGGTCATCCTTAATATGTATGCATTCTCTTCATGAAAATAAAGATTGAATCTATTTTAATTCTTTTTTTTCGTGTATTTTATCTACTGAACAGTCAGATTTGGCTGTTTGTACATTTTTCTGTCCTTGAGTTTTTTGAGCAAATGACACAAGTATTTTTAATTATAGTATTAATGGTAACATTTTTAATGATAGCATTGCTCTTTTTCAGCTCCAGCTGTGTGGCTGAAGCTAATCAGCTGCGAGGTTGGTTAGCTCTTAGATGGGAGACCACATGGGAAAGTGAGTTGCTACAGGAAGTGGTATTGATGGGCCTGTAGGTGGCGATATTCCCATTAGTGAAATTATCCCCAGTGTCCCAGTGCGTGGATGGGGACACTGAAGTAGATGCACTTTTTCAGATGACAAGTTAAACCGACTTGACTCATTATGATCATTAAAGATCCTGTGAAACTATTTGACAAGAGTAGGGAGTTCCCCGGAGTCCCGGCTATTTCAACTTGCCACCCAATTATCCTTGATTTAATTGCATATGTAATTTGTCCTCTCCCTGTCCACCTCATGCTGATGTGTGGAGCAAAATGGCTGGCAGCGCACCACCCTGGTGGTGCTACATCGTGGTGGTTCTGAGGTGACATTACCCCATATCACTGTAAAGAGCTTTGAGCATCTATGAGATGGCACTATATAAATGCAATGTTCATTCATTAACAAATTACTGCAGGGGGTTCAATGAAGTATATTTCACACATGAAAACACAATATGGGATTAACCCTGTTCGATTCTGCGTGTATCAGTCGTAACGTACACGGATGAGCCATAAACATTCTGACCAGCTGCCTAAAATGCTGCTTCTGCGTCCCACAAACACGACTCCAAGTTAATGTCCAGATGAATGCCCAGACCCAGGGTTTCCCAGAGCATTATTCTCTCTCCACCTGCTTGCGTTCTTCCCTCTGTGTGCCCTGTTGGCATTTCTTCCCTGGTACGTGGAGGACAGCCGACATACTTGACACATTTACAAAACGGGGCTCATCAGACCAGGCAACCGCCTTCCATTGATCTAAGGTTCAGTTCTGACTCTTGTGTCCACATTTTAGGTTCTTTTGATGGTGGACGAGTTCAAATGAGCTCTGTGGCTAGTCGAAGGCTATGGAGTCTCATGCTATGGGATGCGACAGACTGTCTGTTACACATTCCTTGCATGACAGTTTTTTAAATTTTGTGACTTGTGCCTTTAAAGACAGCCGCTATTGCTCTTTTGCGTTGATGAGCCTTGGGTGCCAAACACCCGGTTCCTGGTTTATGATTTGTCCCTCCTCCTCCACAGTTGACAGATGATCACCACTGCTGACTGGGCACAACGCACAAGCCTTTGGAGATGATCCGACCAAATCGTCTGGCTATAACAACTCGGCCCTGCTGAGATCTCATTTCTCTTGTATCAAGCATGTTAACTTGGAGAACTGACTGCTCTTTGCCTGTTTAGGTTTTAATTGCAGACAGTGAAATGGGCAGTTGTAACGACATGGTCAATGATATTCCCTTCATTTGTGACTTGGCTCTCTGGCCTACATCGTAAACCTTATTCTATTGCCCAAATTTCATATCCATAAATGTAAATTTGCAGGTAAGAACCGATGATTAATTGCCTCTAACAAAGAGTTTGTATAGATTTGTTTTATTCTGTAATCTCTGATGAGGGCAGAGACTGGAAGTTTTCAAGACCAGACTTGATACAGTGCCTGAAACCATGTAGTATTTAAGAGTTGCGTCAGGTACACTTCCTCGGTAGAAAAAGGGCGAGCCTCGTTGGAATGCATATTATTGTCAAAAAATGTTTCAATGGATCTGATCCCCCCCCATGTTGAAATTTAGCGCAAGAAATATGTCCATTTTTTATGTGTTACTTTTTGTGCCGGTTATGTACAGTATGTGTGAGATATTTTTCGTGAAAAAAATCCCCAAAAACTCATGTGTCCTTGGAATTTCAGATTTCTGGGTAGACAAACGCTGAAAACGAATCTCTTGTCCCTTTCCGCTCGCCGTCGGAGTGGTCGAAGTCAGCGGCAGAAGGCGTGCGCGTGGAACATTTCAGGAGACATCCGCAGAATGTCATAACTAACTAACGAGCTAGCCGGCTAAGCTATCTGAGATGGAAAGAAATCACTGTTAGCTATCCTATTACTACTGTTTCTGAACATGTTGATATAATTCCAACAGAAAAGATTGAGTTAAGGCATAGTTAATGGATACTTAAATTACCAGAAGAACCAGAATTCCTCTGTCCGGATTGTCCTACAAACTGTGCCGACACTTCAGGGCTCCAGAAGCGAGCTGCTGCTGGAGGCCGTGCCGACTGAGTTGCCCGCACTGTGCTGCGCACTGCAGTCAGAGAGTCCAAGTTAGATGGTTTTGTAATTGAATCTGCGTTTTTTTTTTTTTTTTAATCTGTTGCTAAAGACGGGATTGAAACCATGAGAAAGGACGTCAGGATATTGCTTGTGGGGGAACGTAAGTTATTCCTTCAGCTTTGTCTACTGCGTCGCCTAACTTGTTCCCGAGTAGTTAGTTATAGCCGGCCAGTTCTGTCACGCTCCGTAACAGTGCTGCTGCACGGCTCCCAGTGCTGCTTGCATAGTTTCATCGGTGACACTTGCTGCAGGCATTACTGCATCACCAAACAGGCGTTACATAATTCTTCAGAGTCTCAATGGTCATTTATTATCTTGATTTTCTACAGAGCCAATGTGCCATCTTCTCACTCAACGCAGCTGTCCCGCAAAGGCAACGTTAATTTACTTTTCTTGTTTAAGTTCCTGCTCAGTTTGTGCTCCCCACTCATTGCACGGATTGCCAAGTATATTAAAAAAAAAATTAGTCGGGAACGCGCAGTTGTCCGGGGTGTCAGTCTACGGATAAATTTGAATCAGTTATTATCTCCCGCCTGATGCTGTAATGTGAAGTCGCCTGGTTAAAGCCGCTTTCACACTGGACGCGAAACGAATTTTTCGCACGACGGATTACATTCGAAGTCAGTGCAAAAGACGCGTCTTTGGTTGCTGCGTGACTTGACCAACTAGCCAGTTGATTTTTCCGTCGTTGAACTAGTCGCCACTGTCAATGTATTATGTTTCTTGGATTGGATTGTATTGTATTGACTGACCTGTGACCTGTTCAGGGGGTAGTTTGCAATTTTATGGATGCCGCAGACATGCACTGTAATGGCATGCGATCACACTCGCCTTATGGTGCAGTCGAGGATGAACCCAAGGATCAGTTCAGTTACAGGGTCGAAATTCCATTCTGTGCGTTTATTCTTTTACAGTCGCATTGTCCTGTTCTGAGGTTCCTCTATGATCTGCTGGATTGTACACTGTGGGACTGCTGCCAACGGTTTGGTTCTGTCAGTGTCAGGCCCTGCAATAACCACATACCAGCTCATTCACACATGCATTGTTCCAGCGTAGGCAAAGCTGTGGTTCAGGTTAAATGAAACCTTACGTTCTGGGTGGGGTTTGTGTCTCTTTCTTGAAACATTTGTACCTCCAGTCTCCTGCCTAGCATCAGTTTTGAAGTGAACACTAATTTTATCTTGTGAGGCGTGATGGCAGTGCTAAGCCACTAAGTGTCTGTGGTGAAGGACTTCGTCAAACTTTTGGTCTTTTAGCTGTAAGTTTGCTAATACTGCAAGACAGAAGTCACAAATTCTTGTCCTGGCTTGTGATTTATGACACATGGCAGTGTTATGCCTTATTGTTTTAGGCCTCCTGGTCTGATTTTTTTCCACAGTTTTTAAGACTCATTTCTGGCAAGTTTTGAATTTGGTGATTTTCTTTTGGTGATGCCTCCGACTGCAGAAGGGAAACTGATCTGAGGATGTTGCACATTTCACCTCTGACCTTTGCTGAAATGTAGGCTTGAAATGAAGCCAGACATCACCCATGTCTTTGTACTTGATTAAAGCAATAGGGATTTTGGATTACTTTTGATAAAGGGCTTAAGGTAGTGGTGGCATTACATTAATAGTGTTGGTCACGGACTTCTCGCAGTCGGTAATCTCCGTCATCTCGCAGTTGAGATGCCAATCTCTTTATTTCATTGCTGCAATCTGCAAATTTTATTATTACTGGATAAATAAACCCCTTGCCCCTCACCTTAGTTTTTGATTGGTGGAAGGCATGCAGTGTGTAACACAGGTGGGTTCAGTGATTTGTCTTACGGTAAATAAAAAGAGCTGTACAGAGAATGTAATTTTCCTTCATTATGATTGTAATGGTACTATTGGAATATTGTCCCCCGCGGCCCCTGTTGCTCTGTTCAGGTGAACACGCTTGTGGTAAAAATGTATCTGTTGATCACTTACTGTTCAGTCTTGACCCAGTTCTATCTACCAGTGCAAAGATGCTGTCAGTAGCATATTTAACTCTTACTTCAGTAGCACACTTTGCATCTGTTTCAGAGCTGCGCTGGGCTGGCACTTTGTGTTAGTATGCTCCAGACTCCTGCCTTCTCAGGTTTACACTGTCGCTTTTTCCTCCTGTGCTAAGCTGTGCTACTGCATCCTTTGTTTTGACAGCCAAAGTGGGGAAGACATCTTTGATCATGTCATTAGTCAGCGAGGAATTCCCAGATGAGGTATGACTTTATCCCTCCAGATTTGCTCCAAAATGCATCACGGTGTCTGTGGAGTGCATATGTAGTCATCTTCTTGTTTGCTCCTTTTCCAAATCCACCTATCTTCCCATACTTTCCACAAAACAGGTCCCTCTCCGTGCTGAGGAAATCACCATTCCTGCCGATGTGACTCCAGAGAGAGTCCCCACGCACATAGTAGATTATTCAGGTAACCATTTGCCAGGCCTTATAACACTGTTTACGAAGCGCTTCCATCGCTGAAGACATTCCATTATCTTGTGTTTGTAAATCGCCACATGACATTCTCTTTGCTTTCCCCAGAGGCCGAGCAAACGGATGAACAGCTCCTCCAGGAAATATCAAAAGTAATAATTACATTATTGATTTTTTTGATAGATTTTTTTCTGGGTATTACGTGCAGTCATATACAGGAAAGGAGTGTTGTGCGCAGTCGTCATGGTGACAGTAATGCATTATCACTTCCTTTGCAGGCAAATGTAATTTGTATAGTGTATTCGGTCAACAACAAAAAGTCTATTGAGAAGGTGAGTTTGAAAGTTTCTTATGAAGGCGTTTGTTACGCTCCTTGTTTGGTGTTCACACATTACGATTTTTATTATGCATTTTGCTTTTGTATGCATTACATTTTTTTCAGCACAGCCATGTATCAGGGTTCTCTTGTTATTTATCTTGCAGGTGACCAGTCATTGGATTCCTCTCATAAATGATAGAACAGACAAGGATAGTAGGTACGTGACGTGTTGAGTGAAACTGGACACTGTATGACCTGGGTATGTTATGGCTGCGCTATGCTAATGGTTTTTATACACGCGTGGCCTCTAATGCATAGAGCAGTCTGCGCTTTAGCAGGGGGTGGGACACGCAGGGTACTGGTCGAGGACACAAGGTCGACGTGTTTCACAACCATAACCCCGGAACGTGTAGCGGTAGCCCACGTATCTGAGTTAAGTTTAGTTTAGGGATGTGACACTGGGCTCATCTCTTCTAGCTCAGATTAATGCCCCCGCATGAGCGTTTCAGCGAAGCGCCTATTTCACAGAGCAGTTAAGCGGCCCCGGTTCGGCACGCGAATCAAATCACTGAATCGGCACGTAATAAAGAATCCATCGCCTTACTGCGGGGATATTGGTTTGAGAAAACACCCTGTATTTGGATCCGTTTCATATTGTGAATGAAACCCATGTGCTTTTGACTCTGAGGTTATATTATTGAATGAACAGATCGCATGTTGTTTATTATTGGTGAAAGGCCTGCAGTGTATTACACTGGTTAGTTCTCTGATTGCCTTTGAAATGAATGAAAGGATCAGTACGCAGAATGTCATTTTCCTTCGTTGTAATTACAATGTTACCATTTAAATCTTCCTCTGCAGCTAATGTTGCGGATTCCAGCTCATAGAACCTATGTCATGTGATCACATTTAATGTAAAACTGGATCGGTTGATAGACCGTTCACTCTTGACCCAATTCTGTCTCGATGTACAAAGATGCCTTTACTGCCTTGTTTAACTCTCTTATATGGCTAACTGCCATCATATTGTTAAGCCTTAGAGCGCTATTGGCAACTGTAGTCGCCCTATGATGTGAGATATCAAAGTGTGATGCTGTTTAAAACCTATCATGTGGCAACTTGTTTAAAAGAGCTCCCCTATGGGAGCAAGTTGCCACATGATGGGTTTTAAACAGCTCAGGATAATTACATTGTAAATTTAAAACGCTCTTAGGGTCAGTTTGGTTTGCTTGTGACACCGAGTCTATACAATTTAATTAACAAATTGCATTCTTTAGCTGCAACAAATAAACCCATATGTTTACTGTAACTCTTCGGTTTTTGGGGTGCAGGGTTCCCCTAATCCTGGTGGGGAACAAGTCGGACCTGGTGGAGCACAGCAGCATGGAAACCATCCTCCCAATCATGAACCAGTACTCTGAGATCGAGACCTGTGTGGAGGTAGGAGTCCAGACTGTGCGGTGCATTGAGCGATGTGTGTGTTACTGTAGCGAGGGCTCGTGCGAGGTGGTCTCGATGTTTAATTATTCCTTGGCTCCCAGCTGTACAGTCCAGGTCACATGCGAGACGTTTACCAAAGGCGTTTGGCTGTAGTGTCACATGACTGCGCGTGCAGTGATGGTAGTTTGTTTCCTGGTGGGAATATCACTGGTCATCTGTATAATCAGTCCAGCCATTTGCTGCTGTTATCCCTGGTCTCACTGGATGAATGTGTGGTCTTTGTAAACTTGTGGAAGTTTATGCAACATAAAGGAATCAAGTGTAACCTGGGGAGGTTCATAAATGTGTGATTACTTAGTCTTTTTATCCACCCAGTGTATAATGTTGTGGTATAAAGATGTCACTCTGTCCGTCTGCAAGTTGACATGTTTCCGGGGCTCAACTTGAAAACCGTTTGACATTTTTCTATAAAACTTGGCACATACATTAACCATATACTGGAGCAGTGCCTTCTGCCATTTTGGGATTTTTGACATTTTTACGTTTCCTGTTTCGCTGGAAATGTTTGACCTGGGTTCATTTCAGCGTGCTGTAAGGATCGACCGATACATCGGCTGGCCGATATATTAGGCCGATTTTTGCCTTTTTTACCAGAATCGGCATCGGCCGATTCGCGCGTGGGTTCGCCGATTTATATTTCCGCGGCATGATTTACAGACAGGCATCCAGGGGCAGCTCTGTGTTGCCGGAAGACCCTGCAGCACATGCAGACGCATTACCCCTCCCCTACTGGAAGAGTGGTGAATGCAATGGCTGCTTCAGAACAAGGTGTTTTAAAATTTCTTTTAGCCTCTCACTGTTAAACTTAGTCGAAATATTGCCACCCACTTTGAAATAGGAAACATGAATTCCAAGTAATTGCCAATTAGTACACCTGCTTGCAAGCATATTTAAGTTTGTGGGTCAGTAAAACGGGAATGCTGCTGAATGCTTTGTCTTTAAAAGTGCTTACCATTGTATTTAGGGAGATGTTGACGTAGTTGTGGGCTAATATGTACAGATGTAATGAACACCGGTTTAAGGATTAAGTAATGTCAATGTTGTCATGGTGTTTGAAGGAGTTTAATTCAGCGAACACCGGGGTGAGATTAAATGCGTTTCGTGTCGTGTGTGTATGTGGAGGGCTCGAACTTGCGAACAAAATTAAGACTGTGCGACCTTCGAATTAAAATAGTTGCACCTGTGCGACCGCTTTTTCCCCCAATTAATCGCCTCTTTTCAGATACTTTTGGTAGTCAGAAGGCATGCCAACCGCCGCTGCAGTTTAAATAAAGATGGGCGCATGCCTCGGAGCAGTGCCTGAATCTACTGGACATACCGCAGCCGAGCGCACCCAGTGTGTTCCCTCGAGCTGACAGTGACCATTCTGACCAATCAAAGGGGAGGTTGACGTCGTAAACCTCTGTACTGATTCTTGAATGGTTAATATTAGCCGTAAAACAATCCATTTCGCGGGAATGAGCGGTACTGTTGTACCTATGCACAAGATTTGGACTGAAAATGGAACGAAGAGCGATGGAAGACTTTTTTTTTTTTTGGTACCGTTAACGTTAAAAAAGTCGAGTCGGTATCAAAAGTTACTGAAACTGAAAATCATGACGGTGATTCGGATGAATCGGCAGCGAAAAGTTGATTATTTTCGCAAAGAGTTGCATCAAAATGTTGAATGCGCTGAGGTTATAAGAAGGTGAAGTGCACCGTGTTCATTGTAAAGATAATGACCCGAATCTGGCTGTTAACAGCGCGTTATCAACTGAGTCCAAACACTTTAAACGTGAACGTCCTTCCAAACATGGAGAAAGCACGAAACACAGAAAATACTGTGACAAATGTGCGTAAACGAGTAGATCCGTATTTCTGTTAATTGTTACAATTTATCAAAATATGCTGCCTCGCGGCTCGGCGTTTGCGCAGCCCTGAAATCTGTCAGTTTCCTCGCTCATATCTTCAGTATCCTATCTGCAAAAATCATTAACATTTTTTTAAAGCGCGTCTTTAGACTAGTAAACGTAAAATAATTGGTGAAGCCCGGACCATGCCTTTGCATCAAGGATTGTTCCTGGTTTGTACTCAGTTATTTTCCGTTATTAATACGTTTTCCAGTTTTGACAATAATCCTCTGGCAATCGAAGCTACGGTTTCTTTCTCCGTGAGATCAATTGACGCCTAAATAATGGGATAAATTCAGATCTAAATAATTTTTCTGGCCACTCAAAAAATGTTCTACGCTTTATGAAAGACAAACTGCTCTCAAACGTCTGCGCTACCTTTTCCACACATCAAGTGATTTTACTGGCGTTTCATGATCGTTTTGTTTAAATAAAATATAAGACCATTTAAAACGCCTATGTGCAATTCTGAATAACGCTGATTTAAATGCACGAAATTACGCTTCCAGATTAATGATTGTCGCTGTACCGAAATGTATCATACCGTACCGGCGTGTTCTCGGAGTGAATCTATTGCTCAGTCCCTCAAGGAAGCTGCATGTTGCGATTGCAAGTATTAAAGCAAATTCAACCAATCCACGCAAATTTATCGCGGACAAAAAAATATTGCCAAGACATTGCGACTTTCATTGCCACTTTTTGAAAAAGTTACCGCAAATAATCAAAAAAACATTGAAAAAGCCAGGAAAATCCTGGAAGTATTGTTTGTCAATTATGCGAATGATTGCGTGCAAGTCAGGGTTAGTAATTAAGGGGAGCTCTGGGCCCCACCAATCTTTAGTCCTAGAGACGCGCCTGGGCGTGTGGCATAGCCTATCTTAAAACAAACATATCCAACTCATTATAAAGTCTGCTTTTGTTATAATAAGCTAACAAATAGCAAAGTTACCGCTGTGGACTGATTCATATTGCAATAATGAGGCAAAAAAGGACTTTGCGTCAGATCTGCAATTAACCCTAATGCAATTTAAGATTTGATTGGGATCAGTGTGGAGGGTCCTCTGGACATATTTGATGCCTCACACGCAGTGAGGAGATGGATGGATGGGCAGAGAGCAAGGAGACTCAATTTTAAATCCTGGCCTCCAGATATGGCATAAAGCCAATTTAGTGGAAACCTTTGTTAATCAATGAACTAAAGACCCTCATATTGTTTAATAATTGTCATTTGTTGGAGACAGTTGTATTGTTAATGTGGACTGTTATATAGTAGTTTCTTTAAACATTAAAAAATACATATATTGGTGCTTCTTTGATTTCGGCTTGTGCGCTCCTAAATTTTTGCTCGCGCTCCTAACTTTTTGAACTCAGGAGCGCAGTGCTGCCAAGAAAAAAAGTTAATTTCAGCCCTGCTGTGTGCTCTCTCCTGCAGAGCAGAATGGCGCAGCCATGTCTGCTATCAGAGAGGCGTTTGGCGTGCACTAGAAGAACTTAAATGATGAGAGAAATGTTTTATATGTAGTACTAATTTGTGTCAGTGTTTCGTGAAAACGTATTTAGAGCTGTTTGCTGTCGTTATCAATCCAGCGGTAACAGAGTTTTTCAGTCGTCGTCTGCTCAGCTGATGTGTTTGTGTGTGTGTTTGGGGGGGGGGGGCTGTGTGTCTCACTAGGGTGGAGCAGCCATCACATCGATGGCTGGTTGAAACTTTTCAATAAATGTTTGTCTAACCGGAGACCTCTGATTATTTTTTATCATTGTATCATTTTTTTGATGTAAATTTAGGGAGCAAAAGCAGTATCGGCCACAAATATCGGCCCAAGAAAATCGGCAGTCCATTATCGGTTATCGGCTAAGGGTGATGGAAAAAAATCGGTATCTGCATCGGCCCTAAAAAATCCATATCGGTCGATCCTTAGCGTGCTGGGCGGGTCGAGGGGATATACCATCTCCTGATGGCTGAAATGGATTGGGAGTCTGTTCCCTGGTGATGAGACCTGTCTTTAAATTCATAGTTCATGCACGCCGTTGGTGCTCGGCACTCCGACAGCCTTTGCCTCTTTGAAAGCTGCTTTAGCTGTTTTCATAGGCTGGTGTGTTTACATTTGTACTCTGCGGTGGCTGAAGTTGTTGAACCAGCACTCCTCTTGTACTCTCAGTATATCTGGCTCAGTAATGGGTGTGCCCTGCCCTGCGCCAATACTTGGCTGCTTTTAGTTATTGGCCCTCTCCACTGGCTCGCCTCTCGCTGTTCAGTTCTCTTAAGCACCTCTGTGTGACCTGACCTGAGCTGACTCAAGTCTGATCTCTTTAGGATGTGACTTTTCGCATAAAGGATAGTCCGGTTATGGGAAAAACACCCATTGGGCCCAGCTATGTGAAGATCGCTGTGCTCCAGTTTTGTTGAGGCTTGTTGAGTTTTGTGGACACATGGATGTATTTAAGCTCTTTGGTGATTTTTAGAGCTTTAGTTCTGTGGTCTTTTGCGACTATCCTACCGAGTATCTCACTCTCCCTGTCATTGGGCTTTGATTGGTGGCTACAGTTCAGTTTTTTTTTTTTTTTGGTTTTTGACATGTCAAAAATTTTGACATCACTCTCCTGTCCACCTTCAATTATTGAGCCATTTAATGACTGATCAGCCTGCTGTTTGGAGCCGACTGTACGTTGTCTTTGGAAGTCTGTGTTATGCTTAGCTTAGGAGGCCTACCTAACGTAGTGCTGCTGGCTGGTCCTTTTTTAAGCAGATGCACTTGCTGGTGATTCACATTCAAATTAATGAGACTGACCTGTGTAAATGTGGTCGTAATTGGATACTTCAAACAGAAAGCCATTTTCAAGCAGGCTTTTGATGTTGTGTCCATTCGCCTGAATGTATGCAAATCCTTAACCGCTGTCAGCTTCAAATTCTCTTAAGTGGAGGAAATTTGTGTATTCTGTCTGCTGGCAGATAAGTGGGATGACCCATCCTATCCTATTGAGATGTATTACTGGTTGCAGTGATACATTTATGCATGGACTTAACTTCACAGTTTGATATGAAACCTGGGACTGATTACTGTGGTTGTACTGCTGTCTTGTGCTGCATATTTTATTGAAGGAGTGTGGACTGATAATTACGATGTTTTTCGTCATCCCTGGTGAATTCTCTGTCCTATTTTTGTTTTCTAAGTGCTCAGCTAAAAATCTGAAGAACATCTCTGAGTTGTTTTACTACGCCCAGAAGGCAGTCCTGCACCCCACCGGACCCCTGTATTGCCCAGAAGAGAAGGAGGTAATGCTGGCTCGATCGGAGCCAAAACTGTGCATACTGTACGCTGCAGCCTATACAGAGTATAACGGAGTGTGCAAAGTACAGTTGCACTTGTTGAGCGACTGTTCTGCGTCTGCATCTACTGGAGCAGGCTCAGCTTTTAACCCTTCGAGCGCTAAATGCAGCTATTGTTGCTCAATGATGTAAGATATAAAAATCAAAACCTTTCATGCCGCACCGGAGCTCTTTTAAACAAGTTGCCGCATGATAGGTTTTCAACAGCACAAAGTCATTAAATGATTTTAAATTTATTTCAGCGCGCTAAGGTTAATAATTGAAAAATAAATTTTCTCTTCAATAAGAGTCCAGCTCTTAGTGAGAAGGGTGAACAAATACTGTTAACTGCGTTCGCTCGGCTGTCAAAATTGAGCCCAGGTTCCTAACCATTTTAATTTTAGGGCTCAAATAAGAATTTTTTGTTTTAAATAATGGCCTGTAAGTTTGTATTTTGTGGTTTTTAGGGACCTGTCACATATCAGCATAACCTAGCCAAGTACTATCCAGTGGCGTAGCCAGCAGGTGTGCCAAAACGCGTCCCTTTATGACAGCAATTAGTCCTGGCTAGTTCTCAGTCATTTTTTTCCTTGATTGACACGTTTTCTAATGATCGTAATGGGCAACTGAAGACACGATTTCTCTCCCTATGCGATCTAACAGCGATGAAATCATGGGCTAAATTCAGTACAGTGGCAGAACCAGAACTGATAATTGGGTTGCACAAAACATCCATTTAAAACAATTATTAGTCCTGACTCCTGACATATTCTTGATAATTTTCATGATTAACAGAAGGTTCACTCTGAGAGCACTCCACAGTTCACAGGTGCTGCTTGTTCTCTCCGATTAGGTAAGACGACAATCATTCATCTGCACGCGTATTTTCTGTATTTAAATCAATGTTATTCAAAATTGCAAACCTGCGTAAATAGCTTGAGCCGCATGCTTTTTATAGCCTATTTAACTGCTGAGTGCCACTTTTTTTTAATCAACCCAAGCAATACCGAGTGTGAAAGGTGGTATTTCACTGGAACGCAGACCAGTTCAATCAACTGGCTAATTAATAAATTAAATCTTTTTTTTTTTTTTTTTTTTTACTGAATTTAGCCCATGATTTCATCACTGTTAGATCGCATAGGGAGAGAAATCGTGTCTTCAGCTGCCAATTCCGATCATTGGAAAACGCCTCAATAAAGGAAAATGATTGAGTACTAGCCAGGACTAATTGCTGTCATAAAGGGATGGGTTTCGGCACACCTGCTGGCTACGCCACTGCTACAATCCGGCGTCCCATATTTCATTCTTACCCAAAGTATAAAAACATTTCTCTAGAGAGTTTATGGCTCAGATTTTTTTGCACTTTTACCAGAATGCTGCATTTTTTTAAACCTTTATCTTACGCAATGGTGCATGTTATCCGCACCTCCATCATTTATTTCCAGATGAAGCCTCCCTGTGTTAAATCCCTGACCCGCATCTTTAAAGTATCAGACATGGACAACGACGGGATTCTCAATGACAATGAGCTCAACTTCTTCCAGGTATAGCTCTTCCTCTAGGGTGTGCTAATCTGAACTATTAACCTGTAACAGCTGTCTTACTGCATATGCAGATGTTATACTCGGTCCATTTATCATTTTATTTGTGTGTGTGTGTGTGTGTGTGTGTGTTGCAGAGAACCTGCTTTAACACCCCGCTGGCACCTCAGGCTCTGGAGGACGTGAAGAATGTGGTACGGAAGAACATGACTGACGGGGTGCGGGACAACGGCCTCACTCTGAAAGGTGAGGGGCGTCCCCACAACTTCACTCTGCCGGCCCGAGTCCTCACTGGTGTGGCCGTACTGTCGCTGGCGCAGGTTTATGATGTAGCCGCTGACGCAGGTGCTAACGCGGGTTTTATGACGTAATCACTGACAGAGGTTCATGATGTAGGCTCTTATTTAGCCTGGGAGAGAACATGTTTTACTTTTTTATGGATGCTCTGGGAGACATTCCAGGTGGAACAGGAGCAAGTGAGGAGGGACAGAGGGGAATGGGGGTAAAGCCCCTGGAGTGATTTTTGGGATTAAGGGTCTCGCTCAAGGGCCCAACAGCAGGGTTTTTCCCATCTTCTCTGCAGATCAAGTCTGAATGCCCAGCTCTATTGGTGGCTTAAACCTGCACCTCTTTGGTTATCAGTCAATAAACCTATTACTAGGCTACCCTGCCCTACCCCAAGTGCTGGTCTGGAATACGCCTCATGATGCAGTTTTGAGTGGCAGATATATGACGCAGGTTCTAATACTGGCATTGGCATGCATTTAAGGAGTTTGCACTAATAAAGGTGCTGACGCAGGTTTGTGACATAGGCCCTAATGTCTGTTCATGACGCATGTATGGATGCAGGTTTATGACACAAGCCTGGATGCGATGGGAGGTGCGAGTTGCGAGAGGATTGGGGAGAGGGAGTGAAAAGAGAGCCTGCACGAAAGACGGGGGTTTTTGAATTCCCGCGTTCGTCCATGAACGCAGCATTCTGATTGGTCAAATTTGACAGTTGAACACTCGCAGGGCCGGCGCTAGACCTGAAAATTCGGTGGCAATTATTGACAACTATTAGTCCTGGCTAATTCAGGATTGTTTTCCTTTATTGACACGTTTCCCTATACAAGAACTAGAGCACTCGGCAACCGAGTACATGTATCTCCCGAAGGCCTCCCAGTTGGGCCCAGATAGTCCCAGAGTACCCAAAATCAATAGGTGTCGTGAACTTACCATAATGCATGTCCCTGCAAAATTTGAAAAGAATCGGTGCACTTATGTGGGCTGTAGAGCATTCAAAAGAAAATCTCTGCGGATGCGGCGGACGCGTGACGAGGCCAAATCCATAGTATCTTCGAACTTCGTTCGGGGATACAATAATCAAGTGGCAATTGTAGACACGGCTTCTCTCCCCCATGCAATCTAAAAGCGACAAAATAATGGGCTACATTCAGTACAGAAAAATAATTTAATTATAATTACGTCTATGTACTGGCACTCATTTCAGAGCTCTTCTGCGAATGAAGGTAATTTTGGCGACTAGTACGTGGTTTTGTCCGTTTACATTTTCCAATCGGACAGCTGTCTATTTTTTACAGCAAGTTGCTTGAAAGCACTGCAAAAGCAGGTGCACGTACTTGTCGCCGAATTACCTTCATTCGCAAAAGAGTTCTGAAATTCCACTCACTGGAAAAAAAAAATTCCGATTGCTGAGTGCTGGTGCATAGGCCTAATTAGTCTAACCACGCTGACGGCTTGTTGGGGGCAGAATTCAAAAACCCCTGGCTTTCGTGCAGGCTCTCTTATCCCTCATTCTCCCCAATCCTCTCGTCGCCTCGCAACTCGCGCCTCCCATCGCAAACAAGAGAGCCTGCTGGCAGGCTAGCAGGTTTATGACACAGGTGATGACTCTAGCTGTGCTTCCATTTTTTTTATTTCCAGGTTTCCTCTTCCTGCACACCCTGTTCATCCAGCGGGGCCGCCACGAGACCACCTGGACCGTGCTGCGAAGGTTCGGGTATGACGATGACCTGGAGCTCACGCAGGACTACCTGTTCCCTCCGTGAGTGACCGACTTCTCTCTCCGTACGTGCGCGTTTGACATGCTGCAGGCGACGCCATTGGCATAATGAAGAATGGCTTTGAGGCTTGTTGGTTTGTTGGCATTTGACATGCAGCACATTTAGCATGTCTCATTGATATCTAAAATATCATGGATCCTTTGTGATATGTTTAAGCTGCTGAACTTCTTACTGTTGGAACTGATGTCCGTACACACTGTTGTAACTGCACGAGACGGGGGCGATGGTAATTAACACAGGCAGGTGTTTATGGGTTTTAATACTAACCGGCTTTATGTGGCTGATCTCTGACTGTTCATAGTTTTACCGCAGTGTTTGTCTTCCTCCAGGTTAAAAATACCTCCAGACTGCACCACTGAGCTGAGCCACAATGCTTACCTCTTCCTCCAGAGCGTATTTGATAAGCACGATAAGGTAATAGTCTAATAAGTAGTACTTTACATCCATACACTCGGACGCTAATGGCTGATTATGGCCATTTGTTAGTCTGGCTGTGGTGCACTTGTGTGATTGCCTGTTGTTTGACTGATGTATGTTATGCTGTTGTTATCAGGCCAGACAAGTTATTATGTGGTCTGTCTCACTGCATCAGTCCATTTACCATTTAAGGAAAAATTTTTTCAGAAATCGTTCAGGAGGATGTTTGTATTAAGGTTACTGCAGACTTTTTACCATTTTATCTAAAGCAAATGTGAAACACTGCATACAGACTTCCTGGACATTGTTTGTATTCCGAATGAAATGGTCGAGATGCTGACATGGCGTATAATACTTAACTAAATAACCGCATCAGTCCATTAACAATTTGCTTAGCGTCCTAAAAGCATTTTAATAATCTTGTTACTCTATGCTGAATTCTGTCGAGGAAATGCCTGCAAAGTGCAAACCAGTGGATTCAGCTTCTTAAGCAAACTGGGCTTCTATTATGTGAGTAATGGTAGTGACACGGTGGTTCTGGGCGGACAAAAGGATTTAAATATCATACAGCCGTGGCCTGGCTCTGATATTCACACACAGTGATGGTTTTAATGCTGTATGATTTAGACCACATTGCATTAAAGACACGCTCCATTACCTGAACAGATGCATTATAATGTATTGATTGTAAAAGTGACCGGTGCATCATTTGAGAGTGAGGCCAGCCAGCAGATGGAGAAATGTTTGCTTTGGTCTGTATATGCTCTGTGTATTGATTATGTTTTACATCGCGTGTGTGTTATGGACGTGTTTTCTGCCCTCAGTCTGTGTGGGTTCCTGACTGAGTATATGTATGGCTTCTACTGTCCGTCAGCATCATCTGACCGACGCTAACAGTGTGTGCTCAGTTGCACAATGACTCTAACTGGGGCGGTGTCTTGTTTTCTGGAGCCGAAGTTACCGGCATATCGTTTTGTTTACGTGACGTAATGCAATCGTCATTAATGACATATTTATGGTGACCATTTTTGATGACATGGGGCCGGGGGGCTATGCAGTCTCTCGTTAAACTCAACTGATCGTTGACTGACAGATTTATGATGTTGTAAACTCCTATGTCCATCATCATCCTAAGTCGTCTGTAAACGATTCAGTCCATAACCTCCAGCAGTCACAAGCATTGATCAAATTTGACAAAACTTGGCATGCCATGTCATGTCTTAAGCACATGTCCTGCTTTCGGATTGCACTTCAGTCCCCACCCCCAAAATTTTCACCTTTAATGATATAGATAAAGAGTTTACAAATGGCTTTTTTCTGACCTTTGACATTCCTTCACCTAGACGCCCATTTGAACGTCCTGTTACCTCTAGCAGCCGCTAGTAATGATCAAATTTTATTGAACTTTGCGTGCAAAATCTAAAAGACCTAAATTACTTTGAAAAATTTTGTTTCATATTCCCTAATGGCTGTAGCAATATGACGGACCTGTTGAGTTTCAGGTTCACTTGAACCTCTAGTTTTTTGGGAGATTAGGACCAGTCGGAGTTTGAAATTCCGGGGATCTCTGAAAGCTGGCTTGACTAGCAGTAAATGTTATCTAGTTCTTCCTAATGATATATTCTGAAGATGTTATACAAGAGACTGTGGAGTATAATGTCAGTGGGTGACCGTTGACCTGTAATGCTCAGTGAGTCACTGCTTCCTTGATTCTTATGTCTGACTTGAATCTTCTACTCCAGTGTGTGACTTTTTCTGACAGGCTAATGTGTGACTGTTGATTCTCAATGAACAAATGAGTAATTGTTGATTCTTATTGTTCAGTGTGTGACCATTGAGAATTGTGCCAATCTGTGACGGTTGACTCATCTTCTGCGGCGGTATGTGACCGGTAGTGACTCGTGTCCGTGTGTGACGGTTGAGTTCTTTCACGTGCCAGTGTTTATTCATTACCCACGAGTCTGCTTCCTGCCTCAGGACAGAGACTGTGCCCTCTCTCCGGACGAGCTAAAGGACCTGTTTAAAGTCTTCCCCTACATGCCCTGGGGCCCCGACGTCAACAACACAGTCTGCACCAACGAACAGGGCTGGATCACCTACCAGGGCTACCTGTCACAGTGGACGTGAGTAACTCTACCACCATGCTAGGTGTTCGTTCGTGGCCTTTCAATCCTCGACTGTGGTTGTGAATTCACCTCATCGAACTGGCTTGTGGGCTCAGGAATCTCAACAGGGCTTTTCATTTCATTTTTATGGCACTTTCAACACTTTATTTGTACGACTACCAGTGTAGGGATCACACACTATTAACTTAAACACTTGTACTAAAGGCCAATTTGGAGTCTCCGATTAGCCTGTCATGCATGTCCTGGGACTGTGGGTGGGATCTGGAGTACCCAGAGAAAACTGGCGCTAACGCGGTGGGAACATGCTAACCCCACACAGAAAGGCATCAGGGTGGATTCAAACTCGCAACCTTCTTTCTCCTTCGCCATACTGCCCGTCTCAACTGGGGAATGCTAACGCTCTTCATTGCACTTTATATCAATGACGTTTGTTCTTGTTATTTATGACTGAGACATTAAGATGTTTTCTCTCTCTTGCATTACCTTAGTCATTTTAGCTGACATTTTTCTCCAGAGCGACTTCAAGTTGATTAATTTCTGCTGCAGCCAATTTTGCCTGGAGCAGTGTAGAGTTAAGGGCCTTGCTCAAGGGCCCGGCAGCTGCGCTGGTCTTATTGTGGCAGCAGTGAGACTTGAAATGACAGCCTTCTGGATCCTTGACTACCTTCGCCACTGGACTATAAACGCTGCTGTCTTGAATGATGTGGGATTGCCCTACTGATTGATACTGAGTATTGTTGTAGAAGGGGTATTTATTAGTTATAGTCGATGAATCAGGGGTTTACCATTTTGTTCCTCTCAGGTTAACGACATACCTGGACGTGCAGCGCTGTCTGGAGTACCTGGGCTACCTGGGCTACTCGATCATCTGCGAGCAGGAGTCCCAGGCGGCGGCCATTACAGGTGAGGCAAGGTGGCTGTAACGCAGTCAGTGACCTCATTCCAATCACTTCTATTACAGTCTTGTGTTTCCTTATGCCCGATCTACACATTAGTAGGGATTCTCAATCATTAATCCTTAGAGCACTGAAATACATTTTTTAGAAATATAAATTGAATTACTTATGCTGTTGTAAACCTATCATGTGGTGACTTATGTTAGAGTTCCCCTGCGGGACCTCTTTTAATCAAATCGTCACATGATAGGTTTTGAACAGCTTTGATTTTGATATCTTCCATCAGTGAGTCTCAATAGTTGCATTTAGTGCTCTAAGGGACGGGTTAAGGAATCCTGCCATGTATAAGTCATTTAATAGATTAAACTTCATCTAATTAACGCTCTCGGCTATTGATTCCAGTCTCTTATTTTTACCCGAGGCCAAAATATGGCCATTGGGTATTGTGAAGACCTTGCGTCTGTCTGTCTGTCTGTCTGTCCGACTTTGTAGGCAATAACTCCTTTCCTATTAATGTCAGGGTCATGAAAATCACAAGGACTGTTCTTGGGACATGTAGCTTGGACAAGTTTGAAGATGGTTAACCTTGACCTACTTTAAGGGGTCAAAAGGTCACATTCTTTGTAAATGCTGTTTCCTTGATTACGTCCACTATTTTTGTTGTAGCCGCGTAAAATTTACATTGTGTATGTTCTGGATAATCAGCTTGCAGAACATTAAAGGTGGATGACCTTCACCTGGTTAATGGGGTGAAAAAGTCACATTGTTTCTGAACACTGTTACTTTCATTACGCCTTTGCACTACCGTGACATTTTTTGGTGTAGCTATGTCAAATTCAGAAGGTGAACTCACTGGATAATCAAGTTGGAGGACAATGAAGCTACATGTCCTTCACCTACTTTAAATACCTTCTATTAACAATTTGATGTAGCAACATTGTCAACTAAACTGTTCAGTCACCTTCAACATAACATTGAATTTTGATGACTGTGCATCATGTCAGACTTCATATTCTGAATGTCAAATGATGTTAAGTCCCAGCTGTCCTGTTCCACACTTTCCATTAACCTGCCAGGTCCTAGATGAAATTGGACAGTTACCTCTGTCTTCCTTTTCACTCTTGATACTTCTCTCAAGCCCGACAGTATTAAACACATTGTGTTACACAGGCTTACATTAAAAAACCCTTTATATGTTGTAATTCCTTGTTTTATGCCCATATGGGTGAGGGTACTGTAGCATTGCGTTCTATGTTGTAAAGTAACTCTCGCTGGCTCTCGTACAGTGACGCGTGATAAGAAGCTCGACCTGCAGAAGCGGCAGACCCAGCGCAGCGTTTTCCGCTGTAATGTCTTCGGCGCTCGCGGCAGCGGGAAGAGCGGATTCCTGCAGGGCTTCCTGGGGAGAAACCTCACGGTGAGGGACCATGTTCAAATAATCAACTAACAAACAGTGATTTAATTTGAGGCTAGCCAAAGAGGTTTGATGACCACGGCATACATTATAAATGATGAATTCATGTGTTCTAGGTTATTCCAATAGTCTGATTGCATAACATGCGCACGAGTATAGTAAATGCTCGGTCAGGCCGCGAATGCCACATAAAAGGCCATTTATACAAACTGATGACTCTGAAGTATATTCTAGCTTTTTAGGCTGAGTACTGTCCCGCTGCACTGATGAAGAGTTTTGTAAGATCAGCATATTTCAGTGTTCCAGCACTGGCAGCCTCATTCGCATCGCTTTTAGGTAATTGGTAACAGTTTATTTTCTGTGACAACATCGTTTGCCCTTCCTGCACAGCGGCAGAGGACGATAAGAGAAGACCATAAGTCCTATTACGCCATCAGCACGGCGTATGTCTACGGGCAGGAGAAATATTTACTGGTGAGCTGTGATTTCCTCATATATTACCCCTTATTCACTTGTGTGGAGTGTTCCCATTATTGTACATGCACTCTGACTGATGCAGCGTCAGTGACAGAGTTTAAGATGACACGCATGTAATCTTCCGACATTCATTCATCATGGACTTTCTTGTCTGTCCGTTTTCAATGGCTCTGCTTTGACTCTCTTGGCTTGAATCAACCGATTGAATTGAAGAGCACGTTTTTGGGAATGTTTAGTACTCTTAGTAGTAAGTGGGAGTTCTAGAACTACATTGCATCGAAGTACCAGCAGTGATACTCAAATCAGTTTTAGAACATCCAGTTAGGAACATTGTAAATGCATATTTGTGGTCTCGCTTGCTGAGGGATCGGAGAGATTGACCGTTGAGGGAGAAAGTAGAAAGTTTACTCATTTTGCGCTTGACCTGGTCTCTAATCCGTGTTCTTCGCTCACCAGCTCCACGAGGTCTTCCCAGAATCAGAGTTCCTCTCTGAGGTCGACCTCAGCTGTGATGTTGTCTGCCTGGTCTATGACATCAGCGACCCCAGCTCTTTTGAGTACTGCGCCAAGATCTTCAAGGTGTGCCGTCTTTTGATTTTTGTCACGCTCTTAGGGGTTGCCTATTTCAGAGACATTATGATGGTATTGAGATTTTGTTTGTAATTCAGAATTATGGATTTTAGAGGCTATGGTCACTCGGCTTTGTCAAATATTTTTTCATGGCGGTGGCTGATGTTTAAGAATTGCTGTGGCATATTATTTACATTAGGGCTCTGCTCCAGAGTTAAAGGGAAAGCACCACCTTTTCCAGGGAATTTAGACTGGCTGGCACCATACCGATATGATGACGCAGTCACGTGATCACAGATTTTCTCACAAGTGCACTTCTTTGTCAACCCGTAGCTATGTTTCCTCTACAATGCCATGGCAGTTAATTGTGATTTCAAGAAGCCAAGGACACATTGAAATTACAGTTTTACAATAACAAATATTTTCCGAGAAAACTTGAATTCACTCTGCATGTTTACGTTCAGTTCAGTCTGTAAGTATTTGTGCAGTGAGACTGTTTTAAAGGGCTGTAATCTGGACTGTTGACTCAATACGGCTGTGACTGATAGGTGTAACACGTGCACACTGTCCGCTGTGCGATGAGGGCGTTTTCATCTGTTTGCTCTGACCTGTGTTGGATTAGCTCCCTTTACAAATGTGTCACAGTTCAAATACATGGAAAAGTACTTGCTGAGACTCAGTAGGTTGGCAGTTCTAAACCCAGTGTGTAGGAATAGCTCTCTTTTGAGAAGTGTGTCTATTCAAATGCTTTGAAATTTACTGGATGGGACCCAGAAGTTTGTTGGTTCCGGCCCTAGTGTAGCCACAGTCAGATGAGTACAACTGTTGGGCCCTTTAACCCATATTTCTCCGGGGGGTATTGCCCCTGCTGGGTCTAACACTGAGTGCAAGTCCCTTGGATAGAAGCATCAGCCCAATATGTGTGATGTAATCTGTTATGTAAGTGAACATGAATGCCAGCTCAGCTCTGCTGAGGGCTCCTTAGCCGAGCCGCGCTGACGCCACCCCTCCTGTCTCTGCAGCAGCACTTCATGGACAGTAAGACGCCCTGCATGGTCGTGGCGACCAAGTCGGACCTCCCCGAGATGAAGCAGCTGCACAGCCTGTCTCCGCTGGACTTCTGCAGGAAGCACAAGATGCCCCCGCCCCAGACCTTCACCTGCTCCACGGCCGACGCGCCCAGCAAGGACATTTACATCAAGCTCACCACCATGGCCATGTATCCGTGAGTACTCCTGACCTGCGCCCCTCTCGTCACCCCCCGGCCTCCTACCTTAGCTGCAGTCGCCTCGCCCCTCCAGTCTCTCGCATGACTCTATCAGTGTTAAGAGCTGGAATTTTCAAATATTCCTTTATATATATATATATATATTCAGTGCCCCCCATAATTATTGGATAAGATGTGTTCTTTAGCTTCTAATAAATTCAGTGTTTTTTCTAAATAATATAGGACCACAATGAAAAGAAAGAGGAAAATTCAACCTTTAATTCAAGTGCATTTATTCAGTGGGGAAAACAATTGCACATTAAGAAATTATTCTTTTTCATCAAATCATGTGTCCCACAATTATTAGCACCCCTGATGTTAATACTTTGTTAAACCCCCTTTTGCCAACAAAACGGCACCTAAACTTCTCCAATAGTGTTTCACAAGATGGGAGAATACAGAAAGAGGGATCTTTGACCGTTCCTCTTTGCACAATCTCTCCAAATCATCCAGCGACCTTGGTCCTCTCCTCTGCACTCTCCTCTTCAGCTCACTTTGCAGGTTTTCAATGGGGTTGAGGTCTGGGGACTGAGATGGCCATGGGAGGAGCTTGATGCTGTGTCTGGTGAACCATTTCTGTGTAGATTTGGCCACATGTTTAGGTTCATTATCTTGCTGAAAGACCCAGTGATGACCCACCTTCAGCTTTCAGGCAGAGGCCACCAGATTTAGATTTAAAATATCCTGGTATTTCAAAGCGTTCATGATGCCATGCACCCTAACAAGGTTCCTAGGGCCTCTGGATGAGAAACAGGCCTACAGCATCACCGATCCTCCCCCGTACTTCACAGTGGGCATGAGGTGCTTTTCTGCATACTCGTCTTTTGAGTTCCGCCAGACCCACTTTGAGCGTTTGTTGCCAAAAAGCTCTATCTTGGTCTCATCTGACCAAAGCACACGGTCCCAATTGACGTCCCAGTACCGCTTAGCGAACTCCAGGTGTTTGCATCTATGATTGTGAGTGAGAAAAGGTTTTTTTCCGTGCATGCCTCCCAAACAGCTTGTTGGCATGTGGATAGTGCCTGATGGTTGTTTTGGAGACGTTGTGACCCCAAGATGCGATCATTTGTTGCAATTCTTTAGCAGTGAGCTTTGGAGAACTTTTTATTTCTCTTACCATCCTCCTCACTGTGCGTGGTGGCAAAATAACCTTGCGTCCTCGTCTAGGCTTGTTTCCCACTGTTCCAGTTATTTTAGACTCATCAATGATTCCTCTGACAATAGATATGGGCAGGTGCAGGCGAGTGGCTATTTTCTTGTGGCCATTGCCTGACTTGTGAAGGTCAACAGACCTCTGCCTTACTTGCATGGTGTGTTCCTTTGTCTTTCCCATGTTGAAGAGTGGATAACAGAAATGGCCCCTGTGTCACATCATATTTATACCCCAGGGTATATACCTCTGATCAACTTCGTAAATTACTGTAGAAATGACAGAAATGCTTCAATTACATTTAATTCCAAGGAATATTTAGGGGTGTCAATAATTGTGGAACAGGTGATTTTATGAAAAATCATTATTTCTTAGTCAGGGATTTTTTTTCCCCCTTACTCTTCCCTTCAACTCAAGTGAATTTTATGCTTCTGCAATAAAAATTGAATTTATTTTAAGGCTTTTAACACATCTTAACCAGGGCTGCCAATAATTATGGAGGGCGCTGTATACATATAATATTCCGCATGTCTGGACCTTGGAACTGCCATGCTAATTAGGTCTCCACCCCCCCGTCACATGACACTGGCCGTCCTGTCCTGCCTTATTCCTGAGTGAATGCTTTTGTTGTCTCTGCTCATCTTTAGGACTTGGGCTGCATGTTTGCCCAATCTAAAGGCCAGAGGGCTGAAGCCCTGTACCCAGGTGTGGATGTTGCACGAGGCCCTTTGAGGTCTAGTGGGCCTGTATTTAAGATTATAAACAAATGGCCTGCAGCCATACCTCAATTCGATCTGCTTCAGGCGCGTGGCTGAAGTTAAGCAGGTGTGGGCTTGGTCAGTACTTGGATGGGAGACCACTGAGGGGTTGCTGCTGGAAGAGGTGTTGGTGGGCCAGTAGGTGGCGATCTTCCCTCTGGCGGGACAATCCCCAATGCCCCAGTGCAGTGACGGGGACACTGTACTGAAGGAGACGCCGTCTTTCGGATGAGAAGTTAAACCGTCATTAAACCGTCAGAAGTTAAACCGGTCATTAAAGATCCTATGACACTCTTCAATAAGAGTAGGGGGTTCCCTGGTGTCATGGCTAAAGTCCCAACCTGGCTCTTTCGATCTGCCGCCTAATCATCCCCTGACCTAATTGGCTGTGCAATTCCTCTGTCCCTCCCCACCTCCTCCCCCAGGGCTCCCTTGAAAAAGAGATTTCAATCTCAACGGGACTTCCCTGGTTAAATAAGGGTTAAATAAAATAAAATAAAATGAAACCAAGACCTCCAGATACCCACTGCTGCTTCCTCATACTGTGATCAAGTGTGTCTCCTGGTGTTCTAGTGCTCCAAGAGCAGCTTTTATCCTTAGATAAGGTGCTGCATGACATTGTTGAAAAATGTGGAAAATCAATTTACTATGGGATAGACTTGTCATGGTATGAGGGCAGGATTATGGTGTCGGTTATTTACAAAATGGGAAGTAAGTGGAGTTTAGAAACGCTAATAAAAGTTAAGCAGTAAATGTTTATCATTGGCCATATTCATATAATCAGCTTTACTTTTTCTCTTGCAAACCAAAATTAAGTAAAAGCAGTTATTAGATGTGAGTTAGTGCTTCAGCAATGCAAAGTAAGTCTGAACATACTGATATTAAATTAATATCCCAGCTATTAAATAGGTTGCACTAGATTTTCATCATATTAAAAAATCTAGGCCATGAACATTTCTGTGTATCATTAACATGATGTAGTCTAGATTAGTTTGCAGTGCATTTTGTAATGGGGTGACTTTGGTGTGGATCTTAAAACCTGCAACTTGGAAATCGAGCTTCAGCTGCGACTGTTTCTGGTGGCGAAACACCGTCTGTTGTTCAGTTCAATTCTAATTTATTTTGGATATTGGACATGTAAAATAACATTAATGCAATCAAAGAAAACAGAATAAAATTAGGTAAATAAAAGAAAAGTATGAAGCTGTCTCGAACTTCAGTTAACATAAATACAATCAGAAAGCCTGCAGAATAAGTGAGATAAGAGTGAAGCAAAGCTTATCAGGTCCTACACCTACAAAACCCAAAACCAGTGAAGTTGGCACGTTATGTAAATTGTAGATAAAAACAGAATACAATGATTTGCAAATCCTTTTCAACTTATATTCAATTGAATACACTGCAAAGACGAGATGTTTAATGTTCAAACTGAGAAACTTTTTTTTTTTTTTTTGCAAATAATCAGTAACTTAGAATTTGAAGGCAGCAACACATTGCAAAAAAGTTGGCACAGGGGCCTTTTTACCACTGTGTTACATCGCCTTTCCTTTTAACGACACTCCGTAAACGTTTGGGAACTGAGGAGACCAATTTTTGAAGCTTTTCAGGTGGAATTCTTTCCCATTCTTGCTTGATGTACAGCTTAAGTTGTTCAACAGTCTGGGGTCTCCGTTGTTGTATTTTACGCTTCATAATGCGCCACACATATTCAATGGGAGACAGGTCTGGACTACAGGCAGGCCAGTCTAGGACCCGCAATCTTTTACTACGGAGCCAAGCTGTTGTAACACGTGCAGAATGTGGCTTGGCATTGTCTTGCTGAAATAAGCAGGGGCGTCCATGAAAAACACGTTGCTTGGATGGTAACATATGTTGCTCCAAAACCTGTATAAACCTTTCAGCATTAACGGTGCCTTCATATACGTGTAAGTTGCCCATGCCTTGGGCACTAATTCACCCCCATACCATCACAGATGCTGGCTTTTGAACTTTGTGCCTATAACAGTCCGGATGGTTCTTTTCCTCTTTGGTCCGGAGGACACGACGTTCACAGTTTCCAAAAACAATTTGAAATGTGGACTCGTCAGACCACAGAACACTTTTCCACTTTGCATCAGTCCATCTTAGATGAGCTTGGGCCCAGCGAAGCCAGTGGCGTTTCTGGGTGCTGTTGATAAATGGCTTTTGCTTTGCATTGTAGAGTTTTAACTTTAACTGTAATTACTGACAGTGGTTTTCTGAAGTGTTCCTGAGCCCATGTGGTGATGTCCTTTACACACTGATGTCGGTTTTTGATGCAGTACCACCTGAGGGATCGAGGGTCACGGGCATTCAATGTTGGTTTTCAGCCTTGTCGCTTACGTGCAGTGATTTCTCCAGATTCTCCGAACCTTTTGACGATATTACGGACCGTAGATGATGAAATCCCTAAATTTCTTGCAATAGCTCTTTGAGGAATGTTGTTTTTAAACTGTTTCCCAATCAGCTCACGCATTTGTTCACTAAGTGGTGACCCTCGCCCCATCCTTGTTTGTGAATGACTGAGCATTTCAGGGAAGCTGCTTTTATACCCAATCATGGCACCCACCTGTTCCCAATTAGCCCGTTCACCTGTGGGATGTTCCAAATAAGTGTTTGATGAGCATTCCTCAACTCTCTGTCTTTCTTTGCCACTTGTGCCTGCTTTTTTGAAACATGTTGCAGGCATCAAATTCCAAATGAGCAAATATGCAGTGTATTCAATTGAATATAGGTTGAAAAGGATTTGCAAATCATTGTATTCTGTTTTTATTTACGATTTACACAACGTGCCAACTTCACTGGTTTTTGGGTTTTGTACTTTCAGTATCCCGTAAGTTTATACTTTTTTTGTAAACAGTATTTGCTACGTGTCCATACTCCTACGTATACCTGTTTTTATTTTTTTTGTTTTTTAGCCTAAGCCAGTAGAAGCCTGATCAGTCCTCCCATTTCACAGCTGACCGTGCTCTGTGCACATTGTTGAGAGTCAGATTAGGGCTGCACGATTCACGGTATTGCGATTATTTTAAGCGCAATAAAAGTAATTGCCACTACACTGCAGACAGATGTCCTTGCTTATTACCTTTTCTGTGACACACACCTCATGCGGTCATCCATTCCGGGGGAGAAAAGTCAAATTACCGCTAATTACCAGCGAGGTTGGACAGCCTCCATCGCCTTGGCAATAATTGGCTTACCTTAAATCAGTTCCCATGTTCTTTGCTTAACTTGCAGTCAATCCATTTATTCAGCCTGCTGACTAATCAAAACCACGATGTGGCCAATGGTGATTAATAAGAGCCAATGAGAAGCAGACAGACATGTTGTATTGAAAGAATGTCAATAATCTGAATAAATGGCAGACCTCAGAATTCCACCTCTCGTAGAATTTTTACACATCATTAAAAAGATTTCTTTAAACCATTTTAAGATGGTCTTGGTTTTTAACCATTTCAAAATATACAGAAAGTAGGGAAATTTTTTGTGGCATATCGAACGTGAAAGTGAGAGTAATTATTTTCGCATTGCACACAATAGACAAATGCAGCAAAGACTTGGCAAACGCATTCAAGCAAACGCAAATTTGTAGCATTTTTTAATTTGATAATTCAACAAGATTTGACAAAGTCATTAATGGCTGTTTATTTTGGTTGCTTTCAAGCTTCTAAATAATTTTATTTATTAAGCTTTGAAAGAAGTCAGGGAATGATTGCACAGGTGGCAAGGCACCTATTGTGAGGCGATCATCCCACAACATGTACAGACAACTGAACGATGAGAAGGGGGGAAAAAAAAAAAGTAGTAATAAAATAAGACAGTATACCAGCAATTGCAGCAACTTTATAAAAATGAAATGGCTTCGATTTAAAAGCAGCTGTAGTATCAGAAATTTGATAGAGGTGACTGGCGTTCCACCAATAAAATAATCTGTTAAAATAAGAATGGCGAAAAATTTCAGTCCTAAATTTTAGAATTTTCATAAATTTATCCTCATTACCTGGCCCCCCTCTAGGGGAGCCAGGTTAAGCAATGATCATTTGTGTGTGTTTGTGTTTGTGTTTCTGTCACTCTCATCCCGTGGCTGGGGCCAGGTCCGCTATCTCTGATTGCCTTGTTTTGAAATGAAACAAAATAGTTGTAGTTAATGTCATATTCCCCCTTTCAGCATTTGCACAAGAATACACAATCAAATATATCATGTCTGTAGCCCAGCGGTAAAAGATAGCATAAAGTGAAGGCGGAAAACATTTTGTTTAAGCGTATCGAACGTGACGTGTAGAAATTATTGCATTCGCACACAGCGCGACCAAATGTAAAACTAGAAATAATTCTCGTGAAAATTACGTGCTGAAGAAGGCAAAGTTAAGGTCTGCAAATTCATCATACTCTACCCAACAATTGCTCTCAGCCCCTCCCCAATTACTTTGCTCAATTCACAATCAAACAGTTGATTCGCTCAATTAATGATTTAAATTTGTAGAAGTCGATTTATTTGAATATGTTTTGTTTGTTACATTTTGAAATTTAAATTGCCGTGAAACACGACATATTTGCCTGAATCTGTTTGCCAGATTATTTCTAGTTTTATATTTTGCCGCGCTGCATGCGAATGCAATAACAATTTTCACGTGACGTTTGATTCGCTTCAACAAAATGTTTTCCACCTTCGCAGTCGGGTATTTAGACGCTCAAAAGTAACCAAAATCAAGAGCTATGAATTACTTTATGTAAATTAATCCTTTTCAATTTTCAAATTAAAATGCAAGAAATTTGCGGCACAGATTCGCCTGAACTTATCTGCCAAGTCTTCGCTGTATTTGTCCCCCGCCGCGGGGAACGCGCGAAGCGGCGGGACATAGTATTCACGACCGTCCGTACGTACGTCCGTCCGTCCATACGTCTCGAATCCTTGTCAGCGAGATATCTCAAGAACGAATTGACGGATTTTCTTCAAATTTGATGTCAACATGTATTAGTCTGATGCCCCGGCGCCAGTCAATTTCGGTGACCTTCGCGCCATTCTCAAGGTCACACCGAGAGATTGTGCATTTTCACACTGATAGCCTTGTCAGCAAGATATCTCAAGAAAGAATCGACGGATTTACTTTAAATTTCAATTTAACATGTATTAGGGCGATACCCCGGCGCCAGTCGATTTCGGTGACCTTCGCGCCGTTCTCAAGGTCACACTGAAAGACTTTGGATTTTCACACTAATATCCTTGTCAGCGAGATATCTCAAGAACTAATCAACAGATTTACTTCAAATTTTATGTCAACATGAATTACTGTGAAACCCCGGCGCCAGTCGATTTTGGTGACCTTCGCGCCATTCTCAAGGTCACACCGAGAGATTGTGGATTTTCACATTGATAGCGTTGTCAGCGAGATATCTCAAGAACGAATCCATGGATTTTCTTCAAATCTTATGCCAACATGTATTAGGGTGATACCCCGGCGCCAATCCATTTCGGTGACCTTCGCGCCATTCTCAAGGTCACACCAAGAAATTGTTCTTTTTGACACGATTTCACATTTTGTGGCGGGGAACAAAGACGCGTTAGTGTCAAATACTTGTTGTCTATTGCGTGCAATGCAAAAATATCACTTCTCTCACTTTCACGCTCGAGATTCACAAAATGTTTTCCACTTCGTGGATGCTTTGAAAAGCTTAAAATCCAGGGCCATAATGACTTTATTTTCAAGAAATCTTTTTAATGATATGTAAGAATTCTCTGAGAGGTGGAATTCAGAGGTCAGTTCAGATTATTAATATTCTTTCAATATAACACGGTAGCCTGTTAGGTCTGTCTGCTTCTCATTATCTCCTCTTAATCGTTATAGACCACATTTTGATTTGGTCACATTTGGTCACTTGGCTGAATAAATGGCTTGATTGCAAGTTAAGCAAAGTACACGGGAATTGATTTAAGGTAAGCTAATTATGCCAGGGCGATGGAGGCTGTCCAACCTCGCTGGTAATTTGTGGACTTTAAATCACAGTTTTCTTCCTGGAAGCATTTCAAATGAAATGTGTCATGGGTATGTGTCATAGAAAAGGTAATAAGCAAGCATGTCTGTCTGCCTCATAGTGGCAGTTACTTTTATTGCGCTTGCGATAACCGCGATTCCGTATATTGTGCAGCCCTGAGTCAGATTCACGTTCAGATATTTTTGGGCTGGAATCTGAATATATTTGCGGTCAGTATGGCTTTATTTCCTTGCTAGTCTGTCCCGTTCATTGCCTGCCTGAAAACACGGACTTCTGCGTCAGTGACCGCTGGCCAGATGGCCGTGTGCTGTGATTACATGAGAATATGGGGCCCAGACTGGTGCTTAACATCACAGGTCAATGCAGCCATTTGGTGCCGAGCTAATTTGGAGAAAAGCTGACTGCAGGATGGGACATTAACTTTTCAAAATGCGAACATCTACCAGCTGCTGACAGATAAATGTTCTGATTCACTCGCCCCACACGTTTGTAAAGCACAGTTTTATCTGAAATCTACCAGCCATTTTCATTATTGAGTAGCTTTTCACTGGTGGCTGGTGCTAATGTCCCACTGCGGTTGAATGAGTTTTCGTTGTATCATGTCGGGCCTGATTAGCATGAAATCGCCGCATTGGTATTTGTCTGAGTCCTTGTGCTTGCTGCAGTTGAGCTGTTCTCTTTTATGAGCTCCTAGTGCTTTGAGCCGTTTCTTCTTCTCCTCTCTTTGTTCATGCGGTGTTCAGTCTCTTTCCCCTCACACACACTGCTTGTCTCGTCTGAGCATTGTAGCTGGGCTTTTTTGTTTGGGAAGCTTTTTCAAAGGTTTTTTTCTTTTTCACTTTTCTATAAGCTGTTGTTCCAATGAAAAAGAGTCTACAATGGGGTGGGTGTTTTCTTAAAAAAGAGAGAAAAACTTCAGGTTTGTTTCTGAGCTCCCAGCATGAGGTACCCACCCACAGCTCTCAATCAACACAGTTCTACATTTTCCATCCCTGTTCCTCATATGAAGCTTTTCCATTGTCCTGCGCTCTCTCTGAGCAGATGAATGCAGTACCTGGCATTCTCTTCCTGTCAGCACCTGCCACAGAGGTGGCATGTGACTGCACTACATTTCCCAGCTCACCCGTTCTCCCCCTGCCCTCCTGCCCGGCCCCCTCTGCCCAGGTCAGGCTGTCATTGGTGGGTGGGTGGAGTTTGTTTCTGGTACTGACCTGTGCTCTTCTTCTGTGTTTCCGCAGCCACGCCCGGCTGCGCTGCTTGTGTTCCTGTAACAGGTGTACCTTCTGCCTCTGTCAGAACCTCCTCAACTCTGAGCTCCTGCAGTCTGTTAAGGCCAAACTCTACACTGCCGTTCTCAGCAGGTCTGGCGGCCATTTTGTATCCAGACTCCTACCCCTGCAGAGATCCCATCATAGATATACATAAACACTAGATGGCTCAAGCACGCTGCGAGCCAATGTGAAGTAACGTCGTCACAGGGCGGCCATCTTGGGACAGGGCGGCTCGATCACTCATAATGGAGCACGGACTTTGAAATAACTGTAAATTGCTCAACTCTCCCAAATTCTCGACTGATTTTCAAACAAACGGCTTGGTTTTGTCGGGTAAACATCAGAGATGTAGTTATTTAACTGCATTTTAAGAATAATTAAAAAAAGTACATCAAGGTTTGTAATAACCCAATCCGTTTGTAAATCTGTCAAGAATTCAGCGAGTTTCGAGTATTTAAGCGAGTAAATCATCCACCTTACCTCCGACTACTGCACAGCGCACCAGAGCAGTCCCTGTCCTAAGATGGCCGACCAGTGACGACGCTGCCGACTCTGCCTTGAGCCATCTAGTGTTTATATATATATATCTATGGATCCCATACCGTGCTCTCTTTAATATTAGCTTTTATTTTTATTTTTATAAACACGTTTTCTCTCTGCTTATTCTTACCCTTCATTTGCTGCTGACCTCTGTCACCGGGCAGATTTTCTTCTGCATATCCAGAGTCTGCTTTGCACAAACTCCACGGCTGTGTCATTTGTATGAGGGGAGTGGGGGAGGGGCTTAGATTTCATACAAAGCTGACTTAAAGTGACAGCGCTTTAGTTCATGATCAGGAAGTGAGATTTTCATTGGGTTAATTAAGAGACTTCAGTCGCACTATATCACCATTACTTCTTTGGAAATGAATGAATCCAGCGTATTGATTTGAAATGGGCTCTTTGTAAATCCCATCTGAGTGTGGGGAGAAAGAAACAAAATGGAAAACAGTGACCCAGCAGTGGCTTTGTTTTACGCAGTATACTGACAGCCTCTTTTGTAGCAGTGTAGTGCTCCTGGGTTCCATTGCTTTAATTAACAAGCGAGCTCATTTTAAAAATGGCCTCTGGCCCAGTGCTGGTCACTCACTCCTGGTCCTGTAGTTTGGTATGTATGTTGGTGCGATCTGCCCTGCTTCTAATTTATGTGAAGAAGAAACCCCTCCCCCATCCATTCCATTGGCAGCTCAGTCAAGCTTCCTGTTTCTATTGACCAATCATATCAACCATTTGCCTGCTGCCAGGAGGAGTGCTTTTTTCTGTCCAGAAGGGCCACCTTGTATCAATGCGTCACTCAACACTCTGCTGAATGACATTGAGTGTAAAGCTTGCACTGGTGCAGGCACAGGCAGTCACTGGTTATAATGGTTTGTGTGGTATAGATTTTCACATCATCGCATGGGTGCATACTGATTTTTCCTCTCGTGAGAATGATGTGTTATTTTGTCAGTGTACTACATGCGCAGGTTATTGGATTTACTAGTGAATTTTTCATGTAGCAGAGTTCTTGTCCTCAAGAAACAACTGGATGTGCAGTTGGGAAATCTGTTCTGGAGAGACCATTGTCTCTCTGTTGTAGGAGACAAGACATCATTGTTACTGCCGTGTCATTGCTGACCGCGGTCAGGTTCCCTCGAGCACAACGACCTGTTTGCAGAACTCTGGAAGCCTTATTGAGGACTTTATTGGTATGAGACAGCGATGAGTGGTTCGCTGTTGAAGAACGGGGCGGATGGTTTTTATGATGATGTTACGGGGATTTAAGGAAAAATGGATTTAAAAAATTCTGTCATGCGTCCCTTTACCTATTTTATCTCTGCATCCTCTTGGCTAAAGTAGCAGGATTTTACAGAGGTGGTGGGTTTGTGCCTGAGAGTGACGTCTCCAGAGTGTATTCATGTCTTGTGTCTCTAAATGTTGTTTACTTAGATTGCAGAAAACTGATAAGGGACTGTATCACTGCTGGATGACCGTAGCTGACTATCTTAAATATCTGTAGCTCTCCTGACGAAACCTGAACCCATCACTGACTGGTTATCTTGATGGTCTGAAAGAGTGTTTGAAGCTGTTTGTGATGCACCACAATGGGAGGAAGTGCCATGACATCACTTCCCTTTTTGTGATTTGATTTTTTTTTTTTTTTTTGGTAGCTGTTCCTCCTCTTGCAGCCATGAGCTCTCCGGTGTTTGTCTGCCTTGTTTCCACACCGTCACCGCCACCGTTTCACACGTCTCACTAACACCATGTCTGTTCGCCCTCAGTCGTGCCTCCTGACCTTTGACCCTATGTCTGTGTGTTTGTCTGCCATGGTTGCTTCAGTCCCTTCTGGACCAATAAGGACACAGGGCTGCCAAGACTCACCATGCAATTGGAGCGCTTAATGCTCCAGTACTCATGTGCGCTTCCGTTTAATGGACACCGTCTGGCGAGCAGATGAGTTTAACATATATCTGTGGGTATTGGCTGCTACAGAAGCTGAAGAGGGACTCTCACCCCCATTTACATCGTCTCTGACCCCCGCACCCCCTCCTCACCCCATCTTGACGGGACGGTGGTTTGATGGCTTGTGCATCTCCTGAGAAATGAAAGGCGAGAAGGCTGCTGGTAACCTAATCCAATACATAAGTAATCGCCTGCGGGCAACAGCGGCGGACAGCCAGGAACCCGCCTGTAGTTTTCATTACGCTGGAATGGTGGGGGATCAAAAGGGCCCGTTGAGATTCAGAGTCCCATTTGCCGTCCGCTTTTGTCTGACATTTTGTTTTCGTGGGTTTAATGCGACGGCGAAGCGGCGAGAGAGGAAAAGGCCCGCGTGTGAGGCGTTCGTCCGTGGCGCAGTGTGACAGGCCCTCTGTGGGTAATTTGCTGCTGCCTCAGGCTTGGCTGAGGATGGGGTGGGGGTAGGGGAGTGCGGGGGGATGTGGCTGTGGATATGGAGGGGGTCTGATTGAAGCTGACTGCTCTGTGGAGTATCAGCCCGGGCCGCTGGGCGGGGGGGTAATGAATTTAACCCATCTCAGCATTTGTGTTGCGTGTCTGCTTGAAGCCATTTTGGGTTCCTGCTGTCTCAGGGCAGGGTTGAGTTGTGCTGGTTCAGTGTTGGTTGTATTTCAGGGTCAGCGCCGAGCCTAGTGCTGACTTGCACTGACTCTCTGGCCCACTCCCTGAAGACCTGACGTTGTGTTGGGAAGTGCAGAGCCGCTCTGTCATAGACCGAATGTGGGCCGTGTTTATGCTGCACTGGCCAGTGTTTGTTTTTAAAGGTAGACATGGACTTTGCTCTACATTGTGCCACCTGAAACATGAGCTGGACCGAGTTTATGATCACTGACAACTCCATTTTACCCGACTGTTCCTTGGAAATGGGTAATAATTTCAGCTGTATATGTATTGCCAGGTTATTCAGCAGTGGGGAGGCAGTATGAAAACAAATCCTGTTTCTGACTTTGAGAAACGGCTTTAGCTTTGCTGACATTCTAAGCTTTTGTCATGAAGGCGAGCAGGTTGCAGGTTTCTCCATTCACCTGCTAAAATAGGGGGTGTTCCCTGAACCACTGCTAGAGGGCAGCATAGAGCATGTGTTTATGCAAATCTGAAGTATTGTTCTGGTGTTGCGCAGTCTGTTCAAGTTTGAGTGGATAAGACGCTACTGTAATATGGGTGTCCCGATCTTGTTTGAAGATTCTGGCCGTTTCCACTAAGCTTGGGATATTGCACCGATGGAGGAGCAAACGGACACAAAATGGAGGCGCTAATGGGTCATTTCCGCTCAAATCAACCAATTTCCAAGAAATTTCCCGCGTCACCCTCTCAGATTCTTCTGAAAAAAAAATTACAAGTGCTCCTCTACCATATTTATACAGGAGGCCAAAATATTGGCCTTGTATCTCTAATAGTTTTGAAGTTACAGCCCCTGGAGATTTTGATTATTTTTTTCCATTTTAACAAACTCGCCTCTCGGTGCAACTTCAAGCAAGAATATCTCCAAGTGTTTCCAGTGTACAGCTTTGAAATCAGGTGTCTTTGGCTAATCTTATCTGTAGATAATGAAGATACTGTCAGATTTGCTGTAGCTTGTACCCTTTTCTTCTCACAAGGCTCTAAAAATGGCTGAAAATCAAAACATAAAGAATCTCACTACCTTTGAGCTCTAACCCGGAGGGTATGCTAGATAAAGCAATAACATTTTTTCTGCGGTTATTTTTGACATATTGGGCCACGTCTAGAGGACAGCCACATTTATCAATACATTGGTAGAGCCAGAACAATTTTTTTATTTTTTTATTTTGGTTGAGTTCTGAATTTTCTAAAAATTGCTTATTTCACATCATTATTTGGGCATGTGGCCAGTTATATAACAATACCATATTTTTACCATGAATTCCTATATAATTGAAGATGATAAGATGAAAATATGATGATGTTTCCTGCCTTCCTTAAGATTTTTAAAAAATTTCATGTAATTTTAAACATTTGACGGATGTAAAATTAAGAATGAATTTATTTCTTTTTAAGATACTACATCAGAAGAGGCTTTTCCATATCCAGAAACAAATTTTCATTCATATGATGACTTCAAACATGAATAACTGTGACAATATTTTACCAGTTAAGTATTTATTTAATGTCTCAAACAAAGCAGTTAAGGAGAAATACACAGCATGAATTCATATTTCAGTAATTCTACAAATACTCAAAACCATAGCATCTAGTCAGTACACATAAGTATTTTGAAAAGCGGCATTTAAGCAAATGCTTTACTAGTTATAATTCTACTTTGTTGTATCAAACAGTATTGGAGCAGTTGAGACATGTACTTGTAGCATTGTAACTGTAAAACTGCACAGCATGAACAATTACTATAAGAATCATACAAAATGCTTAATATATTCATTTTAATGGGAAAAAAGAATTTAACACTTTTTTTATACCACCCTTTACCACTGAAACACTGATGGCCATGGAAATGATAAATTCTCAAATAAATAGCATAGCGCCTGATTATTACCTGGACCATTTCATTACAAATTATGCAGGTATTCTTTCTGTATGATAAATGTATTACAAATATAATGCTCATAATTCATATACACCAAAAAAATCTTACCTTAAGAAGGAAGGCTGGTAGCGACATCATATTTTAACATATCATCTTTAGTTATATAGGAATTCATGGTAAAAATATGGTATTGTTACATAAGTGGCCACACGCCCAAATAAGGATATGAAAATACGTAATTTTTAGAAAATTTAAAACTCTACCAAAATTATAAAAAATGTTCTGGCTCTGCCAATGTATTGATAAATGTGGTTTGTCCTCTAGATGTGGCCCAATATGTCAAAAATAACAGCAGAATAAATTTCATTGCTTCATCTAGCATACCCTCTGAGTTATTAGAGCTCAAAGGAGGCAGTGATTTTGAACGTTTTTGATTTTCAGCCATTTTTAGAGCCTTGTGAGAAGGAAAGGGTACAAGCCACAGCAAATCTGACAGCATTTTCATAATCTACAGAAAAAGTTTGCCCAAGACACTTGATTTGAAAGCTGTACATTGGAAACGCTTTGAGATATTCTTGCTTGAAGTTGCACCGAGAGGCAAGTTTGTTAATTTTGATTAATTTTTTTCCCATTTTTTTAGGGGCTGTAACTTCTTGAGATACAGAGCCAATATTTTAGGTTTCTGCATAAATAAGGTAGAGGAGCACCTGTGAATTTTCTCTGAAGAATCTGAAGGGGTGAACTGGGTGCCACTGGTTGATTTGAGCTGGAATGACCCTAATTGCGGACCTGTACGGTACATTACAACCACTCGGTGACGAGCCTGGTGCCATTTAACATGTCTTATTTGTGTTTTCCTTCATCCGTGTTTTACTTCATTCATCACTCCATCTTATGTTAACCCTCTGCACTCTTCATTTCATCTCTGTGCTGCTGCTCCATTTTGAGTTCATTTCTGATCCTCTTCTTCTTCTTCTTCTGTCTTCCATCTGAGGTATGCAGACCTGGGTCTGCGGCCAAACTGAGAGAGGCCTGGTTTCTAAACTCTTTATTTTTAATAAGCTGGAGCTATTGTGCTGGTTTACGTGTGGAGAGGGTTTTAGCACCAGTGCTGTGTGTGTGCTTGTGTGTGTGCTTGTGCGTGTGCGCGTGCGAGTTACTCGGACCAGCTTTGCTCACCTCAGGTCCCTGTTAATCTTCAGCATGAATCTCCAGTATTGCCTCCCCATGACACCAACAGCTTAACTGAGGCCATTTTTAATACACAGACTCTAAATATTGGCTTTAATCTTCATTTTGCTGCACTGCTACCTCTTTTCTTTGTAATGCACATCCATTCTGTAGTGTATGTGAGGGTGTGTATCGGGGCGTGAGGGCCAGAGGTATAAATGTGTGTGTTTGGGCTGAGGGAGTTGAGGGGCTCCAGACTGCTGTTTGATCAGTGGTGTCTCTCTGGGCGTTATGTGTGAATCTCTGCATCCAATCAAAGTGCAGCCTGGAGCCCTCTTGCCCACTGTCAACCTATACCATATCCAAAGTGTCTCTCTCCCCCCCCTCTCCCTCTCTCTCATCCTCTCATCTCTCCTTTTTCTCTCTGTCACTCTCCTCCTCTCTTCATTTTCCTCCCTTTTCCATCGTCTCTCTTTCTTTATCCCTCTCTCTCCATTCCTCTCTCCCGCCATCTCTCTCTCTATCCCTGTCTACCTCCATCACCCTCTCTCCCTCCATACCACTCTCCATCTCTCTCCCTCCATCCCTTTCTCTCTACATCCCTCTCTCCCGGACGCAGGCACATGATCCAGGCTGATTTGAAGAGCTCAGCGTTCTGGCTGCGGGCGAGTTTGGGGGCAACGGTATTCGCGGTTCTGGGGTTCGCCATGTATAGAGCCCTGCTCAAGTCGCGATGATGCAACGAAGGAAGCAGCCTGTCATCATCTCAGAAAAAAAACCCTTCAAAAACCACCTTTTAACCAAATTCTCAAATCAAGTCGAGAGAAACTTTGTTTTTTATATGTATATTTAATCATGAGTCTGAAAACAGCCAATATTAAACGCCTCAGTCTGTTGCTATGGGTTTTCGGTCATTAGATCATTCTGCTAATATTGTGACTGACGGATGCAATCCCTGCTTTTCCTGATTGGATGTATCACGTGGGTTGCGGGCGGTTTTAAATTGTACTATTTTTTTTTATGGCTCAGGGTTAACTCATGGGGGAAAATGTGATTTGCCTCAAGGTATTTAAGGGCGATTGCTTTACAGACGAAAGAGACTGAAGGCCTTGTAAATATGTGTATATATTGGCTTAGGATTGCCTGTCCTAGAGAATGGGAGAGAGGAACTTAACTCAAAACGTGTAAGTTGGATACAGTGGTATCGCTCAGCTAACATAGCTAATACTGAACACAGCAGGAAGCCAAAAGTCGTTTGAGCTCATTTGAGATTTTAATTTATTAGCCCCATCGTCCTTGTTTAGTATTTTTCTTATTGGCTATATAATTAGACAGTGCTGAATGGGGTTTATTTTTATGGACTTGTTATTGACCGCGCTGAATGACGCAGAACTGCACTGTGTTATCTGTCGCCTGGCAATCATTTGACAGGCAGCTTCGGCCCCCACTTCAGACCAATCAGAAGTCCTGTTCTATGACAGCATCCCCCTGTATGCTCTGCTGCCCTGCCCTGCTGGTGTCTGTCGCCTGTGTGTGTGGTCGCCTTGAGCTAAATATGGGGCTTGGGATGTCGGTAAAAAAAAGGTCAACCTCCGCCCCAGTCACACTCACAATACCCCTCAATCCCCCCACATTTAAAACTGATGTGATACTGCTGGCGTTCACATATCCTGCGTGTTCAGTAGTGAAGCTAAAAAAGGGTTTCTGTGCAGTTATTTTTGTCATAACACTGTGCTGTATGAAGAGGTATTAAACCCTGTTTGTGAGAATAAAAGCCTTCCCTCAGTACATTGTTCCCGTCACCTGGATTTTACTAATTGGTACTGTTTTTCATCCATGAGGTACAGCATTTTTTGTGAAATCCGCTGACTTTGCTTTAGTTGGGGTGAAAAAGCATCTGGCTGAACTCGATACTTCCTGACCTGAGGACTGTCCACCTCTCGTTGTGTTGTTGCATATTTTTAACTTTGTTTTATCATCATTGTTACTGTTATGATGATGCCTTGTACTGTTCTGGTAACCAGCAACATGCCTCTGTAACGCCACCTGTCCCTTAATGTCCTTTTTTTCCTAACCCCTCTGACAAAGGAACCTTTTCTTCCATTTTGGGTTTTGCAGCATTTACAATAAACACCTGCGCTGCTATACTGTCTCCCAGGCTTTATTTGGCTAATTATGTCACTGTTCAGATTCCCGTGAAAGTTGAAGGTTATTGCGGTATATTTTACTGGATGGGTTGCTTACATTTGAATTGTTTTTTGTTACTCAGAGCAAGATTTCCTTTAAGATGCACTTAATTGATAAGGTTTTTTTTAATATATTGTTAAATGTAAGTTCAATATAGCTATATATTTTCATTAGTTTGTTATCTTTGGATTATTGTCTATTAGCCCTTAAAGCGCTGAAATAAATTTAAAGTGCTGCTGAAAACTTACCATGTGGCAACTTGTTTTACAGCACTCCCCTGCCGGAGCTGTTTTAAGCAAGTTACCACATATTAGGGTTTCAGCGGCTTTGATCTTGATATCTTGCATCATTGAGCAACATTAGTTGCATTTAGTGCTCTAAGGGTTAATCTGTATTTTATGTAATTTCTTGCTCGGATGATACTCATTGATATGAATGTAATTATTTGTGGCTCATTTTTTCCAGCGGTCTTGGCTATTGTTCTGCTGTTTACCATTCTCGGTTCGACGAAATAACAGCAAAGACATTTTTGTAAATTCCTACATTCAATTAGGGAAACTTCTTGGAAAAATTTGTGGGGTAGACTGAGTCAGAGGAGCCGTGGGGACCTATGAGCCATACCACAGTTTTGCCAATTCTGAGCTGCTCTGACCAGACCCCAGCCTCCCCTACTATGAGCAGTAACATTTCACCTGTACCTAAACAGAGTTGTAAGTATTAACACTGAGTAGAGATCATGGGTCTTTCTGCTGGGAAATGCAGAAGTGGTGTAGGCAGACACATACATCCTTCTGTACCGCTGGAAAGGGGAACAGGTGATGGGAACAGACAGGCTCATCGCCTGCATGAATACCACACATCCCCAGGACTGCAGACAGCCCCTGATAATGTCCACAGAACAACAGCCACTACTGACATTTGAGAGCTTCTTGAAGAAGAGGAAAGATAAAATGGTGTGTTTATTTTCTTACCTGTTCATTTACTGATGATAGTGATGTTGTCAAGGCAGCATTTGTCTTCCAGGAACCGGCGTAGTGAAATGTGAACGTTCAGTGTGTCGTAGTCCAAGTCTTATCAGTGCTGATGGTTTTAACTGTAAGCAATCTTCCTGAGGGAGATGTACAGTGTGTAGGATTGTTCAGATGTCAGCACAGAATTATTTCCATCTTAAATTTTCCACATTTCCGATGGTGGTGAAATGGCTGTTTGTCTTGAAAATGATCCACTTCACATTGAGAATAAAATCTGGCTCTCTGCTCTTTCGTTGATAAATAGTGGAAATACTTTTCTTGATAAATGCTTGTCAGTGTTCTTGTAAGCTGTAGGCCCACCATGGCCTTTATGTGCTTAAGCCCTCTTTACATTGCATTTAGATAAATGGTTGAGTAGGCGATCTGAGGCATTTTGATTATGCTGAAGTCAGTGAAATGGATGGGTTTTTCTGTCTTTCTGAAAAGCGCATCAGCCAGTGATGAATATTAGGCCTTTGCAGAACTGCCCTGTGAAATACTGCAGGGAAATGGTAGGAGAGAGGTGATCACCTTGAGAAGAGTGTTTATTGTGCCTTGTGTGAATGAGATATGGCTCGGTTTCCACTTGTTTGTTCGCCGGTCGCGTCCCTGAGAGTGCCTCTGTTCAATCTCGGCTCACTCTGAAGAAGGCATCGCAGTGAAAAGTGGTTCATCTCTCCTCGTGCAGAAGCTGCGGTGGGTAAGATACTGGTTCAGGCTTCAGAATACATCCCTCTTCTTCTACACTAAAAAGCATGGAAGTGCCGTGAGTACTGTTACTGCCAGAGTAAACCCATTATTGTGTGTACCATATTGTGGAGGTGGGCAGGTTTATGACAAAAACATGGTGTTTTATTAAAATTACAAAATGGAGGTTTTTTTTTTCCTCCATGGTTGCACTGACATAAATGAATACAGTGCTGTGAAAAAGTATTTGCCCCCTTCGTGATTTACATATTTGTCCTTCTTAAATGTTTCAGATCATCAAAATAACTTTGCTATTAGATAACGATAACTCCTTTATCTTTGATAAAATGTAACTTTTAAATGTTTATTTCATTCATTGAAGGAAAAAAGCTGTCCCACCCTACCTGGCCCCATGTGAAAAAGTGGTTACCTCCTTAGTTACTAAATCACCCAAGTAAACCAATTCAATTAATAACTGGGTTCTGTTTCACTGGATATAATTGAGCATGACTACTGCCAGCCCTGTTGAATCTTAAACACAGGCAGTCCGTTGGCGGTTAGAAAGGCCTTCAGAAACCTTTCAATACGTAATAATCTAAAATAATAAATAATAATCACGGTCTTCATAATTTGCAGCAGTTGCTCAGACTAATTGCTTGAACGACAGTCAAATATAATTTCAATAGCATTGTTTTACATTAAACCACAAAATTACCGGGCGTTTTCTTCCGCACATAAATGGTGACTTAAAATATCATTATGGCTTTATAAATTCTGCCCTCCTGTAGCTCATGAAGTGGCCCAGATTAGTGAATATTAGTTTGCGAGGCTTATTAAGCAATAAGCTATGAGAATCCGTTCTATATTCTGATTGAAGTCATGGCTAAAGGGAGTCTTTAGGCACGAGGAAGAGCTGAGTGACAATTGAAAGGATGGCGTAAATAAATTATGCAAAGTCAGCAAAAATTTTAAATTTTTGAATTTATATTGCCATCCTTACAGTGCCTTATCAATTATGTAAATATAGGCAATAGGCATTCACTTTTTAATTATCATTTTTTATTATAGGTCATGTATTGGTCTTGGTTGTTCAGTCAATAAATTGTTTGATTGTTGATTAGAGCTACTGAAATGAGGGCAATCGAGGGTTAAGGGTGCGGTTACTGAAAGCCCTCTGAACCCCTGACGGCACGCCGCTGAACTTAAACCATTTTAATGGAACCTGTCTGGCAATTTTGAAGTTGGCAAAAAGCAGAGCATGATCTCAAGAAATTAAAGAACAGATGAGAAACAAAATAATACACTTACGTCAGTCTGGAAAGGCTTAAAAAGCTATTTCTAATACTGCAGGACTCCCGCAAACTATGGTGAGACCAGTGTCTACTAATGGAGAAAACTTGAAACCGTAGTCAATCTTTCCAGGGCTGGCCAGCCTATCAAAATTCTCCTAAAAGTGCACTGATTGCTCATCCAGGAAATCACCAAAAGACCGAGATTAACCTCTAAAAAACTACAGGCCTCACTAACCTCAGTTCGGGTCAGTGCTCAAGATTATGCCATTAAAAAGAGACTGGGCAAAAATGGGGACATTGCGAGGCAAAAAGGCAAAGGCTCATCTCATATTTGCCATTAAAAAAAAATCATGATAACCATCAAGACCTCTGAAATAATATTCCATGATCTGTTGAATCAAAAGTGGAATTTTTTAGCAGATATGGGTCCTGTTAAATTTGTTGTAAAGCTAACGCTGCATTCCACAGTAAGAGCATCATGCCAACAGTCAAGCACGGTGGTGGTGGTGTGATGGTTCAGGACCTTGGTAACTTGCAAAAACTGATGGAACCATGAATTCTGTTCACTTGGTTCAGTTAATTCAGAAAATCATAAGGGAGAATGTTTAGCCATCAGTTTGACATCTAAAGCTCAAGAGCAGTCGGGTTTTGCAGCAGGACAGTGATCCAAAGTACATGAGCAAGTCCACCTCTGCATAGTACCAAAGACATAAAATTAAGTTTTGGAGTGGGCTAGTCAAAGTTCTGACTTGAATCCAATTGTGATGCTGCAGCATGACCCCAAAAAGGCAGCTCATGGTTGAAAACTCTTCTCAAAGAAGAGTTGTCCATATTCCTCCACTGGGATGTTTAAGACTGGTTGTCTGTTATAGCATTGCAGCTGGGTGGCATGATCTGCTATTAGATTTAGGTCGCAATTATTTTTTCATACAGCTGATAATTGGTTTTGAATAACTAAACCATCAATAAAGATGAAGTGATGATTTTAAAGCTGCACTCTCCCTGACTTAAAATTAGTTATATGATCTGAAACATTTCGATATGACGACAAAAGCCAAAACGGGGGAAATTGGGGTGGGGGTGAATACTTCTTCACAACATGGCAATTTGTGCTTTTCTAAGTGGGTATATTCATGCTTCTGGTTTCTTGCAGTTACACCTAAGAGGGCAGTATTATATTTACATGGTGAGTGTATAAAAATAATCGAGTACAAATTGAGCTGTAAATGGTGGTGGATGAGGCCCTGACCTTGCGGCTCAAACTGTTGAGCAGGTGCAGTCTGTGCGGGAGGTTTGGAGGGAAGGCAGTGAGCAGTTTGCCTTTGAAATCACCATGAAGAATGGGAAGACTAAACTGCTGGTGAGGTCATCACAGTGGGACGGGTATAAAGATGCTTCCTGCTTTTAAAGGTTACCGAATTTCTCGGTCATCTGGCTCATCGGAGATAAATATCAATTTTATCAAACAATTTGGCAAGAACCAGAGTCAACGAACCCACAAATGTTCTGAGAAGAAAGGATTCTGTTTTCTATACATCCAGATGTCTGCCAGATTGTTGAAATTCTGGTTAAAAGAACTTGTAACTGATGTTGAATACTAATAATTTAAGCATAGTTGGAGGGCGCTACATACACTTAACTCTTTTATCACCAAATGCCAGATTGTAGCCTCTGGTTCTTACCCACTCAAATGAAAGTAAAAATGGTTGGAATTTTGGCAAGTTACACTCAAAATGAGTATCATTAAAACACATAATGCCAAAGTTGCATATTTGTGATAAATTGGTACGTTGCTATGTTTTCAGCAAGCGGTTATGTGACAAAAAACCTCTGTAGTTGCAAAATTATTAGTCATTATGTACACGCAAATGTTTCTGCAAGGCAATTGACATTGACATAATGGCTGGTGGATTCATAACATTGAATAATGAGTGCCTGACAACAAAATCATAATGCTAGGGTAAGGTTTTGATATTACGTCAAATGTGACGTTTTTAGGATGTAATTGTGACGTATCCACAATCTTGTTTTGTGGCGTTGCAGCGATGGGCCCAGGTCTTACAATTTTACGTTGTCACCACGTAATGAGACCAAAAGAGGACGTTTACAGTACTCTTCCCCAACCACATTTTGTTTGTAGTGTCAATGTTCCAGAATTCACTGTGTAAAAAACGGTGTCAAATTTGCATTGTGATCCATGGCCTCCTGTGTTGCAGTGGACCCAAAGTTTGGCCATGCTGATCTGTTTAGCTTCACTTGGTCAATCTTTGTGCAGTGTGTTTCAGGGCTTATTGCTACTGTCTGCAGGTTTTTCCTGAGGAGAATCTTTAAGCGTGCAGGGAATCAAAGGAGATTTGTAAACACAGAGAGGACATTTGGGAAGGATATGCTGCTAAATGCGAGCAATGTGGCACAGCCAGATGGTGCAGCTGCTATGCAAAAAAAATGATTGGAAGCAATGACAACTTAAATTGTTCCAAAAATACCAAATCCCTGTATTTGCATGACATGATGAAAAGATTCTAAAAATTTTTAAAGGGTATGAGGAGGGTTTTTTCCTGAATCTTGTTGAATCTCCTCTTTGTGTTATGACTCAAGTGATTCATACGATGCTATGAGATGTGGATGGTCTAAATCTTGGTAAATCTCCGGTCTGTGTTATCACATTTATGTGATTCATGCAATGTTAGGCAGTATGGGGATGATTTTTCAAAATCTTTGTAAATCTCATTTCTGTGTTCAGGCATTCGAGACATTCATACAAAATGGGCCACATTCATTAAAACCTCTGGAGAGTGGAAAACCTTTTAGCTCATGCAAAATTAGTGGCATCGCAAATGATTGGTGCCAAACAAATGCCCTTGCCCATTATTGGCTATATTATTACACTCAACAAAAATATAAACGCAACACTTTTGTTTTTGCTCCCATTTGTCATGAGATGGACTCAAAGATCTAAAATTCATTCCAGATGCACAATATTACCATTTCTCTCAAATATTGTTCACAAATCTGTCTAAATGTGTGATAGTGAGCACTTTTGCTTTGCTGAGACAGTCCATCCCACCTCACAGGTGTGCCACATCAAGATGCTCATCAGACACCATGATTAGTGCACAGATGTACCTTATACTGCCCACAATAAAAGGCCACTCTGAAATGTGCAGTTTTGTCTCACAGCAAAATTCCACAGATGGCGCAAGCATTGAGGAAGCTTGCAATTGGCATGCTGACAGCAGGAATGTCAACCAGATCTGTTGCTCGAGCATTGAATGTTCATTTCTCCACCATAAGCCGTCTCCAAAGGCGTTTCAGAGAATATGGCAGTACATCCAACCAGCCTCACAACCGCAGACCACGTGTAACCACACCAGCCCAGGACCTCCACCTCCAGCAGATTCACCTCCAAGATTGTCTGAGACCAGCTACTCAGACAGCTGCTGTGTAACCAAAGAATTTCTGCACAAACTGTCAGAACTGTCTCAGGGACGCTCATCTGCATGCTCGTCGTCCTCATCGGGGTCTTAACCTGACTCCAGATCGTCGCCTTAACAGACTTGAGTGGGCAAATGCTCACATTCGATGGCGTCTGGCACGTTGGAGAGGTGTTCTCTTCACGGATGAATCTCGGTTTACATTGTTCAGGGCAGATGGCAGACAGCGTGTGTGGCGTCGTTTGGGTGAGCGCTTTGCTGATGTCAATGTTGTGGATCGAGTGGCCCATGGTGGTGGTGGGGTTATGGTATGGGCAGGCATCTGTTATGGACGAAGAACACAGGTGCATTTTATTGATGGCATTTTGAATGCACAGAGATACCTTGATGAGATCCTGAGGCCCATTGTTGTGCCATACATCCATGAACATCACCTCATGTTTCAGCAAGATAATGCACGGCCCCATGTTGCAAGGATCTGTACACAATTCTTGGAAGCTGAAAATGTCCCAGTTCTTGCATGGCCAGCATACTCACCGGACATGTCACCCATTGAGCATGTTTGGGATGTGCTTGACCGGCGTATACAACAGCGCGTACCAGTTCCCACTAATATCCAGCAACTTCGCACAGCCATTGAAGAGGAGTGGACCAACATTCCACAGGCTACAATTGACAATCTGACAAACTCTATGTGAAGAAGATGTGTTGCACTGCATGAGGCAAATGGTGGTCACACCAGTTACTGACTGGTTCTGAGTCCCCAGACCCCCAATAAAGCAAAAACTGCACATTTCAGGGTGGCCTTTTATTGTGGACAGTCTAAGGTACACCTGTGCACTAATCATGGTGTCTGATGAGCATCTTGATGTGGCACACCTGTGAGGTGGGATGGATTGTCTCAGCAAGGCAAAAGTGCTCACTATCACACATTTAGACAGATTTGTGAACAATGTTTAAGAGAAATGGTAATATTGTGTATCTGGAATGAATTTTAGATCTTTGAGTCCATCTCATGACAAATGGGAGCAAAAACAAAAGTGTTGCGTTTATACTTTTGTTGAGTGTAGTTTTGCAAGTAGAAAAAGCTGTCACACATGCAAAAGTTCTTCATTAATCTGACCAGTTTTTCCAAATCTTAATGAATCTCTGCTCCATGTTAAGACATTTAACAGGTTCATACTATGTCAGGAGGTCCGAGGTATGAGGAAGATTTTTTACAATCCTGGCGAAGCTCATTCTTTTGCAGTAAGACATTCATTACACAGCGCCCTCCATAATTATTGGCACCCCTTGTTAAGATGTGTTAAAAGCTTTAAAATGAATTAAATTTTATTGCAGAAGCATACTCTCACACTGAAAATTGTAGAAAAATGTAACCTTCAACTCAAGTGAGTTTTAAGGGGGGAAAAAGTCCCTGACTAAGGTGATTTTATGAAAAATAATTATTTCTATTACACAATTATTGGCACCCCTAACAATACCTAGGAAATAAATGTAATTGAAACATTTCTGTCAATTCTACCGTAGTTTACAAAGTTGATCAGAGTATCTGGGAAGATAGTAATAGTAATTCATCACTTCCTGTTTCCCTGGGGTATAAATATGATGTGACACAGAGGCCATTTCTCTTATCCACTTTTCAACATGGGAAAGACAAAGGAACACACCATTCAAGTAAGGCAGATGTGTGTCGACTTTCACAAGTCAGGTAATGCTACAAGAAAATAACCACTCGCCTGCACCTGCCCATCTCTACTGTCAGAAGAATCATCAAGAAGTTTAAAACAACTGGAACAGTGGTGAAACAAGCCTGGACGAGGACGCAAGGTTATTTTGCCACCATGCACAATGAGGAGGATGGTAAGAGAAATAAAAAGTTCTCCAAAGCTCACTGCTAAAGAATTGCAACAAATGGTCACATCTTGGGGTCACAAAGTCTCCAAAACAACCATCAGGCACTATCTACATGCCAACCAGCTGTTTGGGAGGCATGCACGGAAAAAACCTTTTCTCACTCACAGTCATATACGCAAACATCTTGAGTTCGCTAAGGGGTACTGTGAATTCAACTGGGACCATGTGCTTTGGGCAGATGAGACCAAGATAGTGTTTGTTGCCAAAAAGCTCTAAGTGAGTCTGGCGGAACACAAAAGATGACTATGCAGAAAAGCACCTCATGCACACTGCGAAGTATGGGGGAGGATCGGTGATGCTGTGGGCCTGTTTCTCTTCCAGAGGCCCTGGGAACCTTGTTAGCGTGCATGGCATCATGAACACTTTGAAATACCAGGACATTTTAAATCAAAATCTGGTGGCCTCTGCCCGAAAGCAGAAGATGGGTCGTCACTGGGTCTTTCAGCAAGATAATGACCCTAAGCATATGGCTAAATCTACACAGAAATGGATAACCAGACAGAATCAAGCTCCTCCCATGGCCATCTCAGTCCCCAGACCTCAACCCCATTGAAAACTGTGGAGTGAGCTGAAGAGGAGAGTGCAGAGGAGAGGACCCAGGTTGCTGGATGATATAGAGCAGGGGTCCTCAATTTTTCCCAGAAAGGGCCAGTGTGGGTGCAGGCTTTCAATCTAACCAAGCCGTTACACATCTGTCTCTACTAATCAGGGTCTTCAGTAAAGACTCTAGGAGTTAATTAGTGATGTCAGGTGTGTGACTGCTGGGTTAGAATGAAAGCCTGCACCCACACCGGCTCTTTCTGGGAAAGATTGAGGACCCTTGATTTAGAGAGATTGTGCAAAGAGGAATGGTCGAAGATCCCTCTTTCTGTATTCTCCCATCTTGTTAAACATTATAGGAGATTAGGTGCTGTTTTGTTGGCAAAAGAAGGTGGTACAAAGTATTAACATCAAGGATGCTTATAATTGTGGCACACATGATTTGTTGTAAAAATTATTTCTGAATGTGGGATTTTTTCCCACTGAATAAATGCACTTAAATTAAAGGTTGGATTTTCCTTTCTTTTCATTGTGGTCCTATATTATTTAGAAAAAAAACTAAATTTATTGGAAGCTAAAGAACACATCTTAACCAGGGGTGCCAATAATTATGGAGGGCGCTGTATATGTAGCAAATATAAAAGATATTCATTAATGTTAGCAAGTATGGAGAAGGGTTTTCTTTCGTCCAATATTTCACTGTCCCTGTGTGAGCTACTGAAGAATTATATAATAGACCAAAAATGTCAAGACACCCCTGTAAATAAACCCATTTAATGTGGGGATAGTTCATGTTGAATTTAAAATGTACCAACTTATTTTGGCGCCTTAGACTTCAACATCAATCTTCATAATGAGAACCATCACCCTCATGTTTATAACTGAAAACAAATGGTCAGTGACAACCAGGTGTCTCTTGTAATGGAGAGTGCTGCAGAAATTTTTGTCTGCGTTAAAGTGTTATTGAGTTTGCCTCATGATTTTCCAATAATCAAATATATTGATATATTCTAACATTTTATTTGAAAATCAATGATATGACCACAGCCTTCTCAGCTCTGTTACTAACTGTTGTGTTCAGATTCAAACAATGGTGGGAAGTTACGCAGCTGGTTTTCTCAGTTGTGGTCAATTTCTCTCTGTCTGTGGAACATTGAAGGGACTCTCACACTCCTCGACAAAAAATTGGGCCAAGCATAAAATGGCAAAATATTAATCTTTTACAAGTCCTAGCAACAAATTGTTGGTCAGAAAATTGGTAAGGTTTAAATAAATGTACTCCTTGAAGCCTTTTTTTTTTGCTGCAATTTGCTGGCTAACTTTTGCTGCATTGAGCTATTTGGAGATAAAGCTGATTCAGTGAATAGTCAGTTAAAGCTTTGGAGTACAGGAGAATTTTTAATAATACGTTGTGGGAAGCAAGTCTTATCTAAACAGGAATGGTCTGATGTTTTCATAATTTCCCAAACTTTTTTCTCTGTCTGCATGCTTACCCACAAGGCTTAAACATTTTAAGAAAACGGAGGGAAAATATATAAGTTACTTCATCTATTTGTTTAATTCTAGCTAATCTACGGACCCGTGATTTGTTGGTATGACCATTGAAAAAATCTTTGTTCGCCATTTCGGCTTGGCCCACTTGTGCTCCGGAGTGAACGGGGTCGAGGGGGGAAATGGGGAATGTTTTCCTCACTCGGTCTGTCTGTGACATCAGGCGGCGGAAACTGAAGAGCTGAGACGTGCCTGGGTTTGTCTGCTGTGGAAAGCCATGCAGCTTCTCCAATCCGGTTGCGCAGACTCAGTCTCCGTCTGGTACTGTCTCGATCGTCCGTGCACACAGTCACAACGCCATGAAAAAATAATGTATATATATTTGCACCCTTCCCGATTGCTTATTTTTGCGTATCTGACACGCTTACTGGTTTTGTGTCATCAAGCGAAACTTTGACGACGAAGACTACTTGAGTTCATACAGAATGTGGATTTTAGATCATAATTTCATATTGGGTCTGAAACCAAATGGCCCTGTGTGGAAAAAGAAATCACACCCTTATCTGCTCAATAAAAAGCTTTTGTTTGCAAGTCTATAGGTGTTACAGCCAGTTGATAAGTTGAAGTGGTCAAACACTTTGTCCACATGGCTGATGGGGGAGAGCCGCCTTGATTGTAACGCGTCACAGTTGTAACACCGGACAGAGTCCGCTTTCAGTTATATTACTCAAGACCTGTTTTATCATTTGAAAAACTTTAATTGCTTTATGATAGCAGGACATGTGTTAGTGCTTTGCCTGAAAATATTACATATGTAGATACAATGATCTCTGAGTAATAGAGTGAAAAGTGAAAAACATTACAATTGAGGCACTTCTCCCCTACTGTATGTGTTTTATTCACTTTGTTCCTCCTGCAAAGGAGATTATCAATCAGATACTGTATTTTCTCCATCTTGCTGTCCATCTCCTGAATCATGTTTAGTTTGAAATGTAATGTAATGTAATGTAATGTGACAGATATCCAAACACAAGTCATCAGGAGCGGGTCAAATATTTTTTTCACAGCACAGTTCACTGGCCACAAAAAAAATATTGTATTGATGTCTGTTGCATCTTTTTCTGAAATGCCTTCAGTTTTATTATAGAAGAGGATATTGGAACACTACATGAGCAAAAATATGTGAGCACTAACCGCTGCCTCTGTGGTTGGGGCTAGTCCACTGACGGATCTTGATGCCATATTAGAGGGGTGGCCAAGTCTGGTCCTGGAGAGCCACACCGTCTGCTGATTTGTGGTGTTACCCAGCACTTGATTGATGAATTGAAGCAATTGTTTACTCTCTTAAGGTACAGTATCTCCTTGGTGTCTTTGGTTTAAATAGGGTGGTGAAAACCAAAGTCAGCACACCCTGTGGCTCTCCAGGACCAGGGTTGGCCACCCCTGCAATAGTGTAAAATGACAATTCACATTATTCTGTGCTCCTCACACTTTTGAGAGGAGTCCTCTCCTGTTTTCAGTGTTTCAGTGCCTCCGTGTAAAGATAGAAGTTCATGTGTGGTTTTTTGAGTTTGTTGTGTAAGAACTTGAGTTTACTCTGTAGAGCCCTGACCTCAGCCGATTCAAACACCACTGGGATCAAATGAAACGCTTGCATTTGAGAAAAAGCAATATTACTGCCCAACCACACTTATGGGTTTCTCTGTGAAATGGAAGAAAATCCCTGTGGCAGTGTTCTAACATCCCATAGTAAGCCTTGCCTGCAGAGTATAGGCCGTTGCAGCGCTAAACCTCCCCAACCTCCGTATTCGTGCACGTAATATTTGAACAAGATATTCGATGAGTAGGTGTCTGCATACTTTTGGCCTTGTGGCATGTCTCATGTCGCACGCTCTGACAGTTCAATTCCGGAGTGGTAGAGACAGTTTTATTTTCAGAAATTGCCAGTTGAAAGGAGCTTCTTTTTTTTTACCAGACTGAGTGTAGTGCCCTTGGGGCCTGGTTTCTGAAACTGGAAATGAAAGAGATATGGTAATGGGACCGCTGCACTGCTGCACCATCAAAGATCACTCCGATTATCATTCTCAGGTGGCAGGGGGCTGTTTGAGGTGTTGAAGAGGATGGGTGATTATGCAGAGTCCACACTCTCTCTTCAAGCGACAGAGAATATGCTCTCAGTGTTACCCTGTGATGGATTGTGTACCCAGATAGCAAGCACCTCCGCTCCGGATCTGCCCCGGCTCTGTGCCAACTCTAGCTGATTCGGCTCAGAGCCGAGGCAGATCTGGAGCGGAGGTGCTTGCTATCTGGGTACGTACTCTTTTACTCTGGAGTGGACTGAATATATATCCGGTTTTACCCTGTATTGGAGTGAATACCTTGCTTCACTCTGTGGTGGAGTGAGCACATACCCTGTTTTGATCGATGGTGGAGTGAGTGTATATCCTGTGTGACCCTGTGGTGATGTGAGTATATGCACTATTTTATCCTGCAATGGTGTGAGTATATACCCTGTATTACCCCGTGGGGAGTGTGTGTGGACCCTGTTTTACTCCGGAGTTGAGTAAGTTTATACCTTTTTTTACTCTGTGGTAGGGTAAGCACATACCATGTATTCTCTGTGGTCGAATGAGTATCTACCCTGTGATGATCTATTGTGGAGTGAGTTTATACCTTGTGTTACCCTCTCATGGAGCAAGCCTATACCATAGACTGTGTAAAAAGATGGACGAAGCAACTGAGACGTCACCATTGGTTTCAGCATACCATTTAGAAAGCCTTTATTTTGGCAATTTGAAGAGCACCATTTTGTCATTTTGAAACGGGATGTGCTTCCTATTGGACGAGAGCGCAAATTGAAAGATCCGGGTAGGAACGTGGCTCTGGATCTGACCATATTGGACGAGGACCAGAGGAAAGCCACACATCTAAAGCATATTCTGGCTTTATCCTTTATTCTAGTCTATATGGGACCATAATTTACAAAAATGAACACCATGATATATGTAAGGAGACTTGAAACTTGCGATAGATACCATAAAATGATGCGGAGAATCATTAGTGAACTAATAAATCAGGTGGCAAAGTAGGGTCATTTTCCCATAGACTCCAAAAGCATTGAACTTCCTCCTGCAACCACTGATGTCGCCATCTGCCGGCCATTAAATATAATGCAAATTTTTTAGATTTCCGCATCGGCCTCACTTTTCAGACCGGGGTGCTGCGTCTATCTTTCTATAGACTATCTATGGTGTACAGGCCTACCCAATTTTATCCTGTGGTGGTGTTAATATATACCAGTTTTACCCTGTGGTCATGTATTTACCCTCTGTTACCCTGTGGTGGAGTGAGTTTATACCCTGTATTACCCTTTGGTGGATTGAGCATATACTTGACCATATGGTGAAGTGAGTATATATCCTATTTTACCCTTTGGTGGGGTGAGGGTATACCCTGTTTTACTCAATGGTGTAGTAAGTATGTACCCTGTTTTACTCTTTGCTCTTTGATGGAGTGCGTGTATACCCCATTTTACCTTTAGTGGAGTGAGTGTATACCCCATTTTACCTTTAGTGGAGTGAGTGTATACCCCATTTTACCTTTAGTGGAGTGTGTGTATACCCCATTTTACCTTTAGTGGAGTGCGTGTATACCCCATTTTACCTTTAGTGGAGTGAGTGTATACCCCATTTTACCTTTAGTGGAGTGCGTGTATACCCCATTTTACCTTTAGTGGAGTGCGTGTATACCCCATTTTACCTTAAGTGGAGTGTGTGTATACCCCATTTTACCTTTAGTGGAGTGCGTGTATACCCCATTTTACCTTTAGTGGAGTGAGTGTCTACCCCATTTTACCTTTAGTGGAGTGTGTGTATACCCCATTTTACCTTTAGTGGAGTGTGTATACCCCATTTTACCTTTAGTGGAGTGTGTGTAAACCCCATTTTACCTTTAGTGGAGTGTGTGTATGCCCCATTTTTCCACATTGGGAATATGTGTTTACCCTCTATTACTCTGTGGTGCAGTGAGATTAATCCTCTTTTACTCCGTCATGGAGTGCATGCATAACCTGTGTTTCCATGTGGGGAGTGCGTGTGTGTCCTGTTATACCCTGTGGTGGACTGTACCATCTCCTGCTGTGCCCAGGGGTGATGTGGCTGACCTGAAGCAGAGAGCCCAGGACAGTCTGCGCGGCAGTTCTTTCTCTGATTATGGTTTTGATCTGAAGGACTCCGAGCCCCTCTGCTTCTCTCCAGCCCACCGTCTCAGGACCCCTCCCTGTCAGGACCCCCTCCCCTCAGGTTACCCTCAAATATTCTGACTTCACTGAGGGAGTCTTGAATTTACTCATCTATTCTGCAGTCATAGAACTCATTCTTTTTTCAGAATGTGTGTTTTGCACATTCATATGCATCTTATATTTTAGTTGTTGTGCAGTTTTCAGTATCTTTTTAGTTATGTGCTGGAGCTTTTTACTAAGTTATTGAATATATTCTAAAGAAAAACATGAACTATTCTTTATATACTCACTAACCTGCCTCTAACTTCTGATTCAACCTCTGTGGTGTCGCAGTGCAATGAATAATAACCAAAATTTACCCAAAAAGAAAACAATAAAAACGAAGAAGCTACCGTTACAATTTTATTTTAATTCCTGTCAAATAATTCTACAAACCAGCTTATAGCTTAGAGTTCACAAATTTTTTGAAAAATTGGAACCAGTGTCATACTCGATGTCCCTGTACATTCCCCTTTTGGCTGTAGTACTTAAGTTGGCCATACGGGGGAGGTGTTGATACAGGCAACCAAGTATGCAACAGGATTTTCACTGTCCTCACTTCGCCTTTGAACAGAGCCAGGGACGATTTGCGGCCAGGAAGCGCAACCAACTACTGTATGTGTATCAGCGCAGAACAGCTTTACATTTGAAAATCTCCCCCAGAAATGTGAGTTCCACTTTTGAAGCCTGAGTGTGGTTTTGTCTTAATCTTATTACTTTGGCCATAAACTAAACTAAACTTCAACTCTGTGCTAAAAAAAGAAATCTGCTCTCTCAATAGCTAAGAAGGACACTCCTCACTCAAAGGGAGACGGACTGAATGAGATGGCTATCTATGACATTCCACCATCCAGCACGAAAGCCTGTAAAGACTTCTCCGCAGGTGGGACAGTGACCCTGTGTTCGACCTACAGGTGTCTGCGGATGAGCGCTGTCTTTCGGCAGGGCAACGGGTCATTTTCAAACTGATAACGGCCTCCTTCAAACAGACCCTAATTACTGGGAGCTCCGCAGATGACATGGATTTATCAGGCTGACACACATCTGTACCTGTGCCGATAGACTCTTTTTCAAGCTTGGGAACGGCCTTGCTTATAATCACAAATGAGTGCTGATATTCATGAACTAGCTGCTACTGTGCTCTGCATCAAAAATTGTTCATTCATTTGCGTGGAATACCTCCTGCCTGCCACAGGATAATCTTAGACTTCACTTGCTTCACTTGGCTTGGTTTAATTTCTTTTCTCAATTCTTCACAGGATGCAAAGCCATGTCTGACGGTATCTACGATGTTCCAACGCCATTGGCTAGCAGATGTGTTGGAACAAACCCTGTGTGAGTGAGTCTTTTGCCTCCTGTTTATATAAGCATACTGTAATCTCTGTATTAGCACACTCAATCCGTATCACAGTGGCGAGTTCACTTGGTTTGACGATGTCACCTTTAGTATGCCAGCTGTTTGTCATTATTGTATTTTTCATGTGCTTGTGCTAACAGTATGATTTACCCGATAAAGAGAGTGGAAGCCTGCAGTTGTGAAAATGGCGTGATAACCGTTGCTCCAGTTAGCTGGCCCTTAATTTGTTTTTACCACCCTCATGTCAGGACCAACTGCTACAGCATTGTTTCGTTGCCTTGTCTGTATGGACTCACAGAGAGATGATACTGGCAGGGCCAGGACTGGTTTTAGAGATACAGACATTTGTCAAGATCTTGACTACATCCAATTTTGAATGGACTTTTTCCATTAGAAATGTAGTTTGGTCCAGGACTGGGCATTAATCAGTGTTTGTGAAAAGTAGCCCATAACATCTGTCTGAGGGAACAGAACACCTGCTACTTTCCTGTACGTGTACAAGGGACTCTTCCCGCTCATGTGTCCATGCTGATGAAGCAGATCTCTGGGTTACCTGTCCCTGTTCTTTGTAGCTGCTCTGACCTCAGAGCTTCCCATCCCAGTGCACAAATAGCTGAGCATCAGCGCGCGGACAGCACTGCAGAGACGAGGCTCGACTTACACAGCCAGCCCCCTGCAATCCGCTCCTGCTGAACTGTGGTGTGTGCGTTCAGTAGTGAAAACTACAGGCTTCAGCTTAATGTAAAAGTGCTATGTGGATGTCTGTGCCCTCCCCCATAAAAATAACCTGTGTTATAAGGTCACATGGTTACCTTGAAATGGTCGGTCATTGTTACATCATTCAGGAAGTGTGTTACTCTTGGAATGTAAAACAGTACTGGAGAGATTGTGTACCCTCAGAATTAAAAATGGTAGAATGGAGGATATCATAGGGAAATCTAATCTTTAATGTGCTAATGGGCGCCATCCTGGGTAAGACTGAACCGTTGTTGTGAACAGCAGTGGCATCACAAAAGTAAGACCGTATAATTCTGCACAGGCTGGCCAGTGGCAGAAGGCAGCAGGAGACTTACCCAATATGGCCGACAGGTTGACACGTCCATGTAATAGTCATGTTTAGTCTACTGTCTCAGAATTCTGTGGCTTTACCTTGTGTTTTCACTGGGTTACTCGCCTGCTGTCTGTTACTAGCCAATGACCCACTGCAGGTTTTCACAGTGGGTGCTCCATTTATCATGCTGACTGTTGTTTTAACCAAACGGGTGCGTTTCCCAAAAGCATAGTTGCCAAGTTAGCAACTTACATAGTTTGTCCATTCACAGCCAGTGGCTCCAACTGTGTACAAACCCCACTTCCAATGAAGTTGGTACATTGTGTAAAATGTGAACAAAAACAGAATACAATGATTTACAAATCCTTTTCAACCTATATTCAATTGAGTACACTACAAAAACAGGATTTTAAATGTTCAAACTGATAAACTTTATTGTTTTTTGGAAATATTCGCTCATTTTGAATTTGATGCCTGCATCACTTTCCAAAAAAAGCTGGGACAGGGGCAACAAAAGACTGGGAAAGTTGAGGAATGCTCAAAAAACACCTGTTTTGAACATTCCACAGGTGAACAGGTTAATTAGAAACAGGTGAGTGTCATGATCAGATACAAAAGGAGCATCCCTGAAAGGTTCAGTCGTTCACAAGCAAGGATGGGGCCAGGTTCACCACTTTGTGAACAACTGCGTAAGCAAATAGTCCAACAGTTTAATAACAATGTTTCTCAATGTGCAATTGCAAGGAATTTAGGGATTTTATCATCTACAGTCCATAATGTCATCAAAAGATTCGGAGAATCCGGAGAAATCTCTACATGTAAGCGGCAAGGCCCAAAACCAATATTGCATCCCCATGACCGTCGGTCCCTCAGGTGGTATTGCATTAAAAACCGACATCATTCTGTAAAGGATATTACCATGTGGGCTCAGGAACGTTTTTGAAAACCATTGTCAAGTTTAAAACAGTTTGTCGCTACATCTGCAAGTGCAAGTTAGAAGCCATATATCAACAACACCCAGAAACGCTGCCGGCTTCTCTGGGCCGAGCTCATCTGAGACGGACCGACGCAAAGTGGAAAAGTGTGCTGTGGTCTGACGAGTCCACATTTCAAATTGTTTTTGGAAATCATGGATGTCGTGTCTTCTGGGCTAAAGAGGAAAAGGACCATCCAGATTGTTGTCAGCACTCAGTTCAAAAGCCAGCATCTGTGATGGTGGGGGATGTGTTAGTGCCCACGGCATGGGTAACTTGCACACCCCTGAAGGCACCATTAATGCTGAAAGGTACATACAGGTTTCGGAGCAATTATGCTTCATTGGAATTGGGGTTTGTAAGTTAGCATCTGTGCTTTCGGGAAACATCCCCTAGCATTGTTCCTGGAAAAAGAAAACTTGCTTATTTGTTTATTTAAATTTGTCCATTGCCTTATGTATAGGTACACCAGGTAGATACTGCTGTACATGAAATGAGCCAGTGAGCTAAATTAGGCAGCCAACTCAGGTTATGCCGCCATCACAGGACCCATACTACTCAAGTTGGCCTCAATTATTCTCCACCTCAACGCTAGACGCCACTACAATAATTCTTTTTGCATTCGTCTCATCAATGTATACATTTTACAAAAGTGGATTCAGTGTAATACTATTAAAATACACAAAATTGTTGGAGAGTGAGAAGTTGACTGTGACGCCCTCACTCATAAACCTTTCATGCTTGCTGGCTTGCATTATAGGAACCCCAGCTGCGAGAGTAAGATCACCAGGCAGTGTGACACTACTGCAGAAATCGTAAAGTGAAGTAAATTTTTGACGACGGCCTCCGAGGGACAACCACCAATCTGTTTAGATATTTCGGGGATTAGGACTTGGCAACACACTGCAGGAAGACTGCTCTTTATAAGCAGGATAAATTGTTACAGAAAACTGTAAAACCTGTCTATTAGTTTAGACTGTGCTTCGTGAAAGGCTGCAGCATACACTTGAGACCTCTGTATTGGTATATCAATAGTGCATTTATTTCTTTCATGATATACAGAATATGAAAGCCTGCAAATGTTTGAATGTTTTCTTTATTCAACATTTGCCTTCAAACAAGGCTCATCTGTGCTTTCATCGTTTGTAAAATTTAATATATTTGGGGTTTTTTTTTCCATCAGTGGAAAACTACAACCTTCTGATTAAACTGTGACTCATTTATTGTTCTCAAACTGTAAACATCATGCTGTCCCATGTGTGAGGTGAAAGGAAGTGTTTTTCACAGATCTTGAGGATTTGTTATTGTCATTGACATTTTCTATTTTAAAAGTTTTATGGGGAAGAATCGGACACTCAACCACACAAGCACTGCTCACTGATCTGCTGCAACATTAAAATCACCGGCCTCATATTGTGTAGGTCCCCCCTGTGGTGCAAAAATGGCTCCCTCAAACTGATGTCCTCTTAAAATCTTCGACGCAAGAGTATCCCTACAGAGCATTTCCCTGAGCACCACACTCCTTTGACCATGTTGTCTTCGTTCAGTATCACATCCCGGTGTCATTTCTTTCCCGAATTTAAGCGTGCACATATACCCAGCCAAAGCACATGATGTAAAAGAAAACAGACTCAATGGAGCCAGCGGTCTTCTTCAAGTGCTCCTGGATCCAGCTCTTGTCCACATGTGCTCATTGTATGCGCTTTCAGCGGCGCACTACGGCTAGCCTAAGCTACGAAGCGCTATACGCCGAAGAGAGAAATTCGTGAATATTGTGAAGTGCTTTTCACATGTCATTAAAATTTTTTATTATTTGCACTACAGTAGCCCTTCTGTTGGTTCTGACGAGACATGACGTCTTTCTTTGCCCTATGTACTTCGATAAAACCTTAGGCACCCAACATCCTGTTGCTGGTTCAGGCCCCTGTGGACCATTGTCCGTGGATACTCACCACTGTTGACCAGTAGCATCCCAGAAGCCCTATTTGGAGATGCCTGACCCACCTGTCTGGCCATGACGATCAGGCCCGTGTCAAAGCCGCTCAGGTCCAGGCCCATTTCTCCCACATCCAACACATCAGAATTAACTGATTACTTGTCGTCTAAGGCCTGTCTGCTGACCTTGACATTGCCGTTGCTATGAGACAATTATTTGATTCATCTGCGAGCGATTTTAATGTCATCGTATTGGTGTATATTAATCATTACGTCATGTGGCCTTTGTGCGTGTCATTCCATTACCACCGTGTGCGAGAAATCGCGCCGCTGCTGCCCAGGGGAGCAAGCTGTGGTGGATGAAATCTCTCACATTTGATTGAAAACAGAATTTTGAGAAAAATGCAGTTGACGCACAAGCAAGGAATTCCTGAACACACTCACACCTAGTCCCTCTCACCTTTGGGGTATTATGCAAATGATATAATGTAATAGAAGCTACACGCAAGTAATAACGTCTCACGCCAAACACAATTTAATACTGCGGTTGCGTCTGGACTGAACCGTGGTGCGTTCTTGAGGAAAAATAATTATTCTTTTCATTGACAATTGAGCAGACTGAATTAGAGGACATGGCACCCCTCTTGAGTGAAATGACAAGGAGGAGGGGGAAATGGGGGTTACTGGTGACGAAAATTTGTGGGTGGGGAATGGACTTTTTTTTAACCACATAACAAAAAAAGACACTTTGCAGGAGTGTCCAAGCAGCACCCTGAGAAATCCTGCCGACCCGCCTGGAAGCGGTCCAGTCTATGGGAGCCAGTGATTTTGGAAGCAGGTGCTGCGGGGAGACGGCGGTTGTGGCAGACAGTCGAACTGCGTCGCGGTAAACAGCGAGGAACAATATCTGGCTGTACAAACCTCTCAATACTGTCTTCTGTATTTATAGGTTAGGCTATATGTGCGCCAAAAAAATCACTGTCACTGTATTGCAGTGCCAGCTACTTGTTAAGCTAATGCGACCGCTGTTGCCCAAAATTTTGCCGATGACTGTGAAACGCAATTGTGCATGAACAAGGTTATTACGCACTCTTTGCGTAATAGTAGCCTATGCATTTCGGGTGGTTAATTTTGGCTCGCTGTTCGCATTTCTCAAATCGGCGCGGAGGACATGGGGGACAATTTACCAGAAGCTGCTGCGTCCGCCGTCAGCAGGTGAATCGCGGCGTGGATAGAAGAACCGTGCTGCTGAGAGTACCGTAATCAAAGCCAGCACAGCAAGAAAACTTGGATCATTGCCCTTTGTGTCGAAACGAGCATGATGCTGGAGAGAAATACAGCGCTCTCGAAATAGCTGTCGTACGGATGCAGGTGGGAAATGACAATATTAAACTTGTTCGTTCACAGTTCAGGTCCGATTGTGGTATTGCACACCGAAGACGCATTTGGTGAGAGTGTATCCCGGTAGGAATTGCTTTCATGCGAGCAACTTAGGATCCATGTTCCGTTGCCTCACAAGGATGAAGTGGGGGGACGTCGAGAATTTCCGAAACCGATCATGAATTGGCCGAAAGTAAACTACGCATGCATTTCCGCGTCTGCGTAATAGCTGAATATTTTCTTGGGAGAGAATTTGCTTGCAAATCACCAGAATCTCACACAAGGGTGCATTCACGCTCAAGCTAAGCCGTTTGTTCTCAACTAGGTGCAAGGTAGAAGTTCATAATTTACTCGGACAGGAGCTCAATTTACAATGCCAACCATGGACATCTGAGATTTCTCAAATGCCAAAGGGTCCAGGGGACTACGGGAGCATGGCAAATTTATTAAACATTTGGGGCGCAGAATTCTTCAAAAGGATTTAACGTTTGAGCGTCACGGAGAGTGAGTGCTAGACTGAGGATGTCAGACGGGGCACGGGACGTGCACATTCACTCCTCTCCAGCGGTGGCAGCGAACGCAGAGGGAGATGAGATCGAGGTTTTGGAGAGTACAGATGTCCTTCCCGTGGCCCCTGAGGACGTAAGTGATGACTAATGCTAATTCACAGAGCTGCGATATTTAATCACTGCCTTTACCTCATCTACCCCCAAGCTCATGTTATGATAGCTGATACAGTGGGCGACCACCTTTGGGCTATGCTTCAATTTTACGGGATATTCACATAACGGTTTGATTCACCTTTTCCCGCCAGCGCTGACATCCTGTGTGGGAGCATTGGACATTCTTCAGCGCTGAACTTGACTCTTATGACTAACTTTTTATTGTGTATGAATTGTATCTTCAAAGTTTCAGTGAGAAATAGTGATTTAAAATTCCTAAAAATACAATCGTTGCAAAATTTTTGCAAAGTTTGAATAGCCCCTGATGCTTCCATGAAAGTGCTTAGATCTTTTGACGACACAAACTTTAGGTAACTTTTCCTTGCATTTTTTCTCTCCTTCCGTTTCCCTGTACCCCTATCTTAATGCTTCAGCAATGGAAATCTCTTTTCGACAAGGTATGTAGTCTTCGTTTTCCCCCAAAATGTCCCGCCTGCATGTTTACGTGTCAAGGCTTTACGGTTCTCCTGTGTGAATACTAACGTGCGCTTTTCAAATTCCAAAGAGTCATGCATGACATCGTGTGTATAAATGGGTATCAACTGTTGAGCCACCATGTGTTTTTTTTTTTTTTTTTTTGGTGTAGAATTAATCTCATATTACTGTAGATAATGCTCAGGTTATATTCAGAAAAGCTTAAAAATTTAGGAAAACTTTCATGGCTTTTGGTGACATTATTACTAGTCTTTAGTTTTTGAATTGCTGTAGAAGGATGTCACACCTACCTGCATGATCAGTTGCACTGCAAGCAGTTCAGGGATGGCCACCATACAGTCACTCAGTGGTCAAATGATTTTAGCTAAACCCAGAGCTGGCAGTAGTGGTGACAACTTCACCAGTAATGCCTTGGGGATGGATTGAAGAGGGGGCTTATTTCCTGCCTTGTTGGTCTTGACATTGACCCGTGCAAATGCAATTAGAACGATACCTAATCCGGTTTATAGTTGTCAGCTTTCTCTGTGCCTGCAGTCCACATGAAAGGTGGTGTTTGGGGGGGCAGGAGTCTTTGTGGACAGACGGTGGAGTGAGTGCAGAACACACCTGCTTGTCCTGAGCCAAGCATTCAGTCGCCCCGGCAATATCTCTGGGGAGGACTAAGAGAGGAGTGGGGTGGATTTGGGCTCGTGTCTCGCACTTTCAGCCTTGGGGTCCATGGCACGCGGGATTAATGGGGGCCCGGGAAAGGGCCCATTGTGAGGGGGTATTAAGTGGGATCCCTGAATGCGCCTCCTTTATGCGCTCGGTGTCGCTTTGAATTTCTCAAGTGGGCTTCAGCCGTGGCCCGTCCAGCGGAGAGGCGCTCCTGCCTGTCTCAGAGCTCATTCACTGTCCGTCCCCCGATCCCTAACCCACCCCCCTCCCCTCCCTCCACCACCCATGGCCTCACCTTCGGATGACCTTTTCCATTTGTCATGCATTGGTGCAGCAGCGAACCCTGAGGTCAGCCCAGTCCCCATGGCTGAGTCCCACAGACTCCAGCTCTGTAATGACCATAATCTTTTTTGTGTGAGTATGCCAGTCAGACCCTACATCCACAGCTGCTCAAGACTGAGTGTGTGAGTGAGTGAGTGAGTGACTGACTGACTGATGAATTTACGCAATGCGCACTTTCCCCATTGGCCGTTGCTGTCAAACTGATTTGGTGCAAAATGTTTTCAATAAGTCATCAGGGCATTTGACAGCAGATCCACACGGATGCACTTTAACGACAGTTTTTGCTAAGATCAACACAGAAAGTTCAAGAAACATTTAAAATCCACGAAGGCACATTATAGACTATAACATGGACTAATCCTGTAAAAAATTACATATTCAAATATTGCACAACTTACAAATTTTGCACATCGACCGCAAAAGGTTGAGTCATATATTGGGTTTTGACATGTCTTGTTTCTTTCTGTAAATCCCAGGATTGCGCTGATCAGGGCACGAGACAGAATCCGCAGGGTGTGTTGCCCAGTCGTCCACATTGTCTGTGTGCCGGATTTAGTCTGTCCTTTCATCCTGTTTCCTCTGTGCCATGTGTGGATCTGTCTCCTGTGTTTTGCTGCAATTTAAGCGCCCTCTAACGGAGCTGGGAATGGAGTGATAAAAATGTGGCTGTGTGATTTGTATGGGCCATCGCAAGCGGTCGGGAGATAAGACAGAGGTAATGAAGCAGAGGCCTCATCTTTCGGCAGAATGGCTTTTGTGTGCCATCGCTGACTGACGACGATATTACTGTAATCGCCAGGAGGTAAACACACCCTGTTATTGCAGAATTTCACTGCATAACTTCTCACTGCCTCTTTTAGCGCATGAATAATTTTAAAGTGCTAGTTTCACATTCCTGATGAGTGGAAAGCTATCACTATAGATTTATTTTTAACGTATCATTTTAACAGCAGAATGAACTCACAATCAAATTTATGCCCAGACACCCGAGCACTCTTGCTCTCCGCCTAATTTTAAGCAAAGCGTGCCGACACATCTTGTTGTTGCAATAGAGTGCCATTCTTTTTGTTCAGAGGCTGTAAAAAGACAAATCTAAACAGTACTAGGTGACTGGGTGAATCTAACTCTTCCTCAATCATGAAAACTTGGTTGCATTTTGCCTATTGTGTAGAGCAAGGAGGTCTCGACATTGCCTTGAATGGTGGTGCAAATTTATCCGTATCATACGCCTCTCGTATAATACACAATGTACTATTTCATAGAATAGCCTGGCATTGCAATGTGGAATGATTTCTATGCTATATTTAGTGGTCTTTACTCAAGCAGTGGGTCTCTGTCGCCTTACTCACTGACAAGCTTTCCAGCCAGCAGTAGCTGCAGCTTGTGTGATTGTCACTCGCAGAATATGACCGCAATCTTTCGGCCGCGGAGTTCTCCGAATCAGCTAGCCCCTGCATGGCCTTTTTACTCTTCAGCTGCAGTCCAAATTCCCACGCGTCCTCCCAGCAGCTGCTACTGACCCAAAACGGGCTGCCTGGGACCGTACCCGATGCTGCACGGAGGATTCAGGTCACTGAAACACAGCCTGTATCCCTCCGATGGTAGGCGGTTCATGCTGTTGTGCTTCGTTCGTCCAAGCTAATGACAGCTTTGTTAATGAATGATCTGTGCCTGTTGAGATTCTCATTGCCTTCTGGACTTGCCGTCTGGTGAGTGGCCACCTTCACATGGATCTTGATCAGTCCTGGCCACCACTTGAAAAATGAATTGTTCATAGTCGAGGGATGAGTGGGGACCTTTGTGCCCTTCTGCATTCCAGTTGGAGAAAATATTTAGAATGATGCGTGCGTGCCATTAGTGTAGGTCATGTGACTCCGGTATTATGCCGTTCCGTTTTCGAATGTTTTTGCCAGCTGCGTCCTCTTGTGATGTCATCGCTTCCTCTGCTGTTCTGCCATCTGGCTGCTGGGTGGATCATTCGGTTAAGGCACTTGCCGGAGATGCATAGCCGAGCAACATGGTTAAATAAAATTACAGCTGTATGGCTGACGGTTTTTTTCCACCACAACTGACAGTTGGTTAGATTTAGCTGTGGAAAACAATATGGGTGAATGGCCTTGCTCAAGAACCCGGCAGGCGCTCTGATCGTTTTGTGGCTACTCGTGTCCGGCTCTAGGACTCTTTGTCCCCTGACCTTTTCTCCCCAAATTTTTTTGTCCCTGGACTTTTCATCCCCTTGGAATTTTCATCCCAGGACTTTTCGTCCCTGGATTGTTCAACCCCAATAATGCTTTGCCCTCTTGCTGAATTTTTACCCAAACCTTTATATCATGATGATCTGTTTGGTGTCTGTCTGTCCATCCATCTGTCAACAATGGTGGCACATTTCCGTATCATTAGGGGACAAAAAAAATCAGTGGATGACAAGTCCATGGGGATGAAAAGTCCGGGGAAGAAGAGTCCTGTAACCCTAGTGTCCAGCACCTTAGTCACTGGGGTTCAGGCTGTTCTTTGGTCTTGGTGGAATCCAGTCCATGCCACTTCTGGTGGCTTCACAATACAACACATCATTGGTGATCATGTCACCCTGGAGGGTTTAAGATGAGAGATAAAACTCTGGAGAATCGCTGGGAGCCAAGTGGGGGCCATATTGTCCTCTGTATTTGGCCCTGGGCAGCCACGGTGTAGTGGTTGGGAAGAAGTTCCAGTTCAGAAGCCATAACTTTGGTCAGGAGCACTGGCAGTGATGTTCCTATAGAGCATGTCTCTCAGGGTGAGGGAACCAGAGTACCTGGTGGAAACTAGAATGAACTTGGGGAAAACCTGCCAACTCCTGCCCAGCTGGGGCCTCAAACCCAGATCCTCCTTATTGTGAGTCAATGCCTATCACTGCGCCTCTGTATCGCCTAAGTTGGTCACGCCTTTGTGTTTTATCACTAGAAACTCCACAGAATTTCATCAGGTGCCCACTGACTCTGTGTTAAATATGTGTTGAAGCCACATACGTATATTGGTTCGCACCTATGACTCGATTCAGTAATAGCTGCGGGTTGTGGTGCAGGCAGCATGTGGTCTTGCGACTCGGTAGTTTTACTGGAGCTCAGAAGATTGGAGGCTCAAGCCCCAGTTTGGCCACTGCAGGTAAATATTAATCTTTGCAGCTCTTGAGACCTTGAGCAGGGTCCTTAACCTCACATTGTTGCAGTCTACCTAACTCAGCCTGCTCAAATGTTCCTTTGTGTGGAAATTATGGAAGCATCGGTGATTATATTGTCCTAGTTAACAGGGTGAGGAGTTTGTATTATTTTGCTAATTTTTCCCCTGAGTTCCGCGAGTTATCTATATCAAGTCCTCCACTGACTCTGAGCAGCAAAGCAGTAGCTTGTCATGTGAAAGACTGTGGGTGCTCTGAGTTTCACTGGAGAATGGTGGTGATCTGGACTCTTTCCCAACTTTGCCTTGGGGATCATGGATGAACGTAGTTAAGGCTGCATCTGGAGTCTGCTGGCTGTTCCAAAGTAGAGAAAGAACTTTGGATCTCTCTTTCCACACTTCTTTCCAAGTTCTTGGATTTATTCTTCTGATTCTGGGCCACTCTGTACCAGACCAGGCCAGCATTGGGTCTTCTGTTGGTGGAGGAAAATTGCAGTTTTATTATTTATATTGTGAGGTATTCCTGTGTATCAACCTGGTAAGATTATTAATGCTTTTACTGATGCATGTACTAAGTGCTAAAACATTATGCAATGTAAGGAAAATCATAACCAACTAGTGAATTACCCGTGGCGAGAATAATTTCTTGTGACGACTTACGTCCACATACTAACTTTCATGAATACGGTGACCTTTGACCCTCGTGACTTTGACCTTTAACGGAACGGACCACTTGCGGTCATTTCTTGTGATGACCTATGTCCACGTACCAAATTTCGTGAAAATCTGTCCAGGGAGAAGGGAGATGTGAAAAATTGACCTTTGACCTCAGTGACTTTGACCTTTCAAAAAACTAACCCCTCAAGGACAATTCCAGGGACAACCTACATAGACCCACCAAGTCTGGTGAAGATCCGTCCGAGGACCTAGGAGGAGTAGGGGAACAAACAGACGAACAGACAGACAGACAGACAAACGTTCCTCAAATTATAGTATGATATAGCTATTGCTGCTTTAAGGTAGGCAAAATGCTAAGGACTGGGATGGCGAGAGGTGCTTACCTTGCTAAGAGGCATCTGCAGTTGCAGATATGTGTTCCACGATACGGGCGGTGTTCGTCGCTAGTTAGTGAGCCTTTTGCTAAATGCCTGAATGCAGCAATTATGTGTGATGTGGTACATACAGTATTTGTGTGTGATGTATGCGGTGCATGAGATAAGCAACACATGAGCATCTCTGTGTAACGAATACGATACACGAGCATTTCTGTGTGACATACGGGATAGATCTGTATCTATCCGACAAATGTGATAGATTAGCATTTATGTGTGATGTAGGTGATAGATTAGCATTTGGGTGTGATTCGCGCGATAGATTAGCTTTTCTGTGTGACGTATACGATATGTTAGCGTTTGGACGGTGACTCATTTTGTTGTTTTTTTTGGCTCAGCACTGGAGCAGACTGTATTTGAAAACAAACCTAAAAATAAAATCTGAATGTGCGGTTGAAGTAGATGCCGTGAACTTTAATTTGTGGGTGTTTACGTCCAAATTTAAACCGTGTGGGGAATTTCGGCCCTCTATTGTGGTGTCGCAGTCTAAATAGTTCTGTCGTGCCATGCATGTTAAGTGATTATATGTCTACGCAGCAAGCCTCCACAGTGGCATTAATTAAAAGTGATCCTGTAACTGTAACTTCTGCCTCTTCGGTGCTGTGTGCGATTTTCTCCCCCCACCCTGTATTTTTTTTTTTTTAATAAACAGCTGTCTGCGGCATTTCTGTTGCTGGCAGATTGCGTTTCGGGATGAATGGGTGCGTTGATTACATGGGAGGTGCTTTTAAAGGTGCTCTGTCTGAGAGCAGCTGAGAGCAGGTGATTGCAGGTCCTGCTGTTTTGCACACAGTGTTGCGCTACAGCTGCCAGCCGTGGAGTTGGCTCTCAGGTTTTAATTATGATCCCGTCTAGTGCCCACTTTTGTAGATCAGCAGTCGCCAACCCAGTTCCTGGAAACCTAACATCCTGTCGGTTCTCGCAGGAACCCTGACCAAACACACCTCAATCAACAGTCGGAGATCTCGGCGTGCAGGTAATTAGTAGAATTAGGTGGGTCGCATTAGGGTTGGTGAATGCTAGATCTCTTGGAGTAGGGTTAATGACCATTGCTTAAGATGATCTAGAGTGAATTGGTGTCAAGGAGCTGGCTACCCTGCAATAACATGGTCTCAGGAGGCATGGTATCATTTTTGGAGATGAAGAGGCCCTCTTGCATTTCCCTTTGTCTCAGAGGCGTTAGCAAATCACACAATTCTCACCCTGCTTCCTTTTCGCCGCTCTTCGCACTTTAAATAGGTAGATTTTTCATCAATGAGAGCCAGTCCCCCTGAGTCGCAGCGTGAACAGCGGGTTCTTTTTTGGCAGCAATATAAATAGCCGGCTGTCTGCAGCAGCGCCTTCAGATTGTTCTTCTGACATGAGGCGTCCGCCTCTCTAAATTGGAAGAGCTGGGCCTACTCGTCACTAACACCTAAGGCATTACTCTGGGACCCCTGTGGTCGGGTGTCCGGGCCACATCATTACTGGCAATGGGTGTACGTCCGCAAGGGATAGGCAACAATTGGCGCGGCCTCACAGGGGATAATAAGGGCTAAGCTGGTTAATTTCCGTTAGTTCATCGCTCTGTAGCAACCAGTTATCGTTTGCCAGGCCAAGTGTATGTTGCTGTACGAGCATATTGTACGCTGACTTATGCATGCGACCCTCCGACAGCGTAGGCAGTGTGTAATTGGTCGCGCAGACTCGTAGTGCGACGAAGCGAGAAGTCGTCACTGGGTTGGGGGAATCCTCTGCCGGCGCATCGTCCTTGATGGGAGCAGGTCCCTGCGGTGGAGCAAACAGTTTGGCTGTTATTAAACAAAAAAGAGAATAATTAATTCAATTTGAAGTGCTGCATGTGAGGGCTGTTTGAGGGTTTCCCTCCCACTTCGGCGAGTGGAATGGGGGTCTGCCGGCCCTTCGGCGATCCGAGGCACAGGCCTCTGAGGGACAGGTTTGTGTGAAGACCGGCAGCCTGGCATGGCGGACCCTCTTTGGTATTCACTTTGGGCTTTTGATATGGTAATCCCAGCCTGCACTAAACCACTGGGCTTCCTTTAGGCTGGTGGGGTTGAATCTTCGCCAGAAAGCAGTGCTTGATGTGGGGTGGGGTGGGGGGATTAGATACAGGAGAGCTGGCAGAATGGCCTGATTTTCAGTGTCACTGCGGGGTGAGCGTCTGTTCCCAGAGACGCCTCCAAACTCTCGCTCTCTCGCCTCTGAAACCACAGCCGGCGCTGAAGCATGCTTCGCCCTTCTGTTTCTCGGGCTTTCACTAGCCGCTTCTTCTCTTGCCGCGAAACAGATGCCCTGATCCCTTGTGCATTTCACACACACACACACACACACACTCAGAAACTGTGTCCTTGTGAAGCCTTGTGAAGTGTTTACAGTGCAGCGACATTACGGCTCGATTACCGACCAATTTAGGGCCTGCAATCTCCTGCGCTGACCTCGACTTCCCGGGTTCTGGAAGCAGCCATTTACCTGCCTGAATTTCCTGTCCCAGTGCTTGCCTGCGGTCGGTGCCGTAGCGCACTGCTGTGCTGGCAGTTGTGACGACTGTAGGGACCTGTCGCTGGGAGTCTGTCTGGCTCCTGTCAGGTTTTTTTTTTTTTTGGCAGAAGGAGCCCTTGTGCATGCAGTCGGAATGAAGCTCAGCCAGTGGGGACTTGGGCAGGATAATGAGCCTATTTGGGTGGGTTTATCTCCCTGAAAATGTGTGCAGAGTGCTGCCTGGGAAACCTGCCTGCTTGCGCTCTTCCCACAATGCACCTGTAATCTTCCCATTTCACAGCGTCAGTCTGAGCCATGAGGATCAAGGCCGTCGACGGTATTTCTCTCTTAACTGCACTCCTCAGACACCTTCCCACAGGTAATGGTTACTGATAGCTTCTGGTGTGCCCCACCCCCGTTTTACAGCCCACTGTAAGATAACAGGCTGGTCTGTCTCCCTTAGTGAGGATGTGTGCATTATGGGATGGATGTTGTGTGTGTGTGTATGTGTATGAGTGTGTGTGTATCTTTATGTGTATTGCATGTAAATTTGTGACTGATGAATTTAAGAATTCCAATGTGCATTTTGGCCTGTGCCTGTTTGTACAGGATTTGAGTTTGTGCCGAATGCCAGTTATTTTTCTTTGTGCTTGTCTGTGTCTGTTGGTATTTTTATTATTATTTATTTTGGGTTTTTTTAATGCATTCTGCATGTTTTTGATGGACTGTGTGTGCATGTCTTGTGTGATTGTGTTTGTGTCTACATACGTGAGTATGTTTTCGCTGTGTGAATGTGTGTTGTGCGTGTGTGCGGAGGGATTCTCGGGTTTCTGATGAGACACCTGAGCCGACTCGGGGGGACTGAACAATAGGGTTTCTCACACAAAGCCCTTCAACACCGGCCAGTCCAGTTTCAGAGGCTGTCTGACATGAGCAGGAACTGTAACAGATTACTTGCTTACTAACTGCTTACATTACAGTTTATTGTATTATAAAATTCTTGAATGATATGTAATCTTGTGGAATTGCTGTGTGTGATTATTCATGAGACTGCTGTGCTGTCAGGTTTGTCCTGGTCTTTAGTTTAATACCCAATGAGACCTAGTCCTAACCGTGAGCCCAGTTGTAACCCTAGACCATAACCCAGCCCTCAGCCCACAACTAAGCTTTTTTCTTATGGGTACACAAGAAATTCCCAAAATGCTGCTTTTTAAGACAACACGAATTGGAAGGTCAACACGCACGCGCTCACGTGCGCACACACACACACACACACACGCACACAGGTGAATCTCAGTCCTGGCAGGGCTGCCTCCAGTGGCAATTAAGCAGCAGTGCGGCCTGCTCATGATGCTGTAACCCCCCCAACCAACCCCGTCTAGTGTGCTGCTTAGATTAAAAGACAGAGATAAATGAAAGATAATTACACCTCCTCACTCCACTCAGGGCTCCTTACAGAGAAGGTATTCGCTCCCTCCTCGCTCCCCCCCCCCCCCCCCCATTTCCCTCGTCCCCCTGCAATTTCCACACTTCCCTCATCTCCCTCGGAGCCGCCGCGAGAGGACGAACGAGGTTCCCAGCCGAGGTGAGAATTGAGAGACGTTTCCTTCCCGCTTCACACGGCGAGCAGGTCCACAGGGTTTCTCCGAAGACAAAATGGGCCAGGAAACATAAAAACAAGCGTCACAAACTGGCGACAGCAGATTTTCCTCCTGCTGGGATCTGCTGCTCTCGGTGTTCATCAGAGTTTGGCACCTCCTGTCCCAGACTTGCGTCACAGGACCCGAGGAGCGGTGCTCAAGCACTTCATTTTGCTCCTCTGCTACGGGTCTCAGCAAGAACCAGCCCGGTCATGCTGGTTTGTGGTGAGCTTCTTTTTTTTTTTTTCAGCACTTAAACCGGGTCAGCCTGCAGGCCAGCCCTTTATAGTCTGTTGGTCCACCAGTTTGAATCGGCCGCTTTCTAAAACGGCTTAACCAGCGAGAGACCAGCTTTTACCACTAACACTGCATGAATAATTGGATTCACCTTTGCTGTAAATATGTGAATTTGTTGACTGTATTTGTATTTAATTCATTTTGAACACAAGTATGATTCACATATGATATCAGCGGATATAGTGAATATGGTGAAAAACAGTATGCGCAAAAAAATAACATTCACTACATATTCTGCATTGATTTGCAAAAGTACGCAGATATTTAGTAAATTTGGAAATCACTTCTTATTTAGCATTTACATAATTTTGTCCTAATATCAAAATTGCAATATGTTTACTTTTTTAACATTAAAATATGGTTTTAACACTTTTAACATTAAGAAAATATGGTATACACAACCAATAGCTCTGCGATTTGATGTGAAATCATGTTTGCACTTAAGCAAACATGATAAACTGTGAACAAATGTGGCATTTACTCTATATTCACAGAACATTCACATTATTGCGAATCCAATTTTTCATGCAGTGCAATGAACCGGCCTTGACGAGGTAGAAGATTTGAACGCACTGCTCGGATTATCATAAAACCCAGCTGGTCTTAGCTGGATGTGTAGGCAGGGCTGACTGACCTGTGATGGCAGGGTGCTCTTGTACCATCATCATTATGGTCACATATCTCCCTCAGTCGCCTTCTCTCCTGAGCCAAGGGGAACGATGCTGCTTACTTTTCACATATCGCCGCGGCAGCACGGTTTCATCTTACGCCGTGTCACTCGTTTTTTTTTTCTCTCTCTCTCCTTGACACCTACTGCAGGGAGTTAGCACTCTGAAACTCACCAGCTAGTGCGAGAAAAGGCACGGGAGTTGAATGAGAGAGGATACAAGCCGGTGTCAAAGCAGTACGGAACAGTTCTCTCGGAGGGTATGCAAAGCTGACAAACCAGTTTACGCTCCTTGCGTCGGTAAGGTAAACTCAAGAATGGGCGAGGGGGTTTTCCCCGGGTGGATTGTTGTGCTATGTTAATTATAGTCATGGAAACCCAGGCTACACAACCTCTGTGGCTGTGGGTCAAAAGGCATGACCTGATTTGCTCCTAGCCAGGTGAGATGGGAGTTTGGGAATGGGATTGGCGACTGGGATGAAGTGTAAGAAGGACGTAGTCCTGCCACCTGGAAGGAAGTCTGTGGATATTTTGGAAAAATCCCGATCTCATGACTCCTTGACCCAACATGTCGATCTGGTTTGTTGGTCATGGCGGATCGCACGCCGTTAGACCCAACCCCTAATCGACCCCGTGCAGCCTGCAGTGTGAAGGCGCGATCGAGACGCAAAACGGCAGGCCTTTGAAGCCCTCTGCTCAATTACAGGGCCATTACCGTGATTCATGGCTCAATTAAAAGAGTCTGACGGCTGGAGTCTGGGGCGTTGGGCCCTGGGGGGGGAGGGGGCGGGAGGAGACGAGGGGGATCGCTGCACTGGTTGAGCGGGGTTGCCATGGCGATGGCGGATTTACGCCGGCGCGAGGCTGCTGACACGGGCGGGCGGCCCTGCTTGAGAGGGAAAGACCTTAGTCTCCAGTACATTTGTCTGCCTGTGGGATAATTATCTCAACGTATGTGTGTGCCGGTATTACTCATGTTTTGGGGACCTAAGTCTGTTCATACAGTCTCAATGTGGTGACATATTCTTTATGGGGACAGAAAGCAAGTCCCCATGGCATAACTGATGAATTTTTAAGGTGAAGCCAGGTTTTAGTAATGTTAAGAGTTGGTTAAAGTAATGGTAAGATTTTGGCAAGTAATTGATATGGTTAAGGTCGACGTTTCTAGGAAATTAATTTAAGTTAATTTAATGTCCTCTGAAGTCATCGGGACACGTGTGTTTGTGTGTGTGTGTGTGTGTGTCTGTTGTGGGGAAGGACATTTCTTGGGGATTTAGGGTAGGCCCCCTACCAAGCATTTTAATATTCAGGGAGTGTAATGGGGATTGGGGTGTTATGGATGGATCCTGGACAAACATTGGCGAGACACTGAGGGTCAGTGGTGTCGATTGCATGAGTGTTGGGCCTGAATGGGGCCAGAACTGTGGAGTAGAACCAACAGATGTTGCATCTTACCCACTCCTTGGCTACTATAGTGGTCACTCTGAGGAAAGTTTCTCTTGGGCAGTCCTATTTTTAAGTGAAAGCCATGTGCTTTTCACTTTCAGTTTGCAAGACCTTTGCTTGGGGCGGTAAGTCTCCCTAAATGCTCCTCTGTTCCTTTTTTAAACTTCGTTGGCACAAAAGTGTTATACTGTTGATGTTTTTTTGCCGCCTGCAGTGGCTCCATCTGTTCACTTTCACATATGGTACTTTACTGTATCCAACTGAGTTTATCTCGCTGCCTTGTAATGCATCACTTTAGGTGTGAATACCGATTTGATCACGGTTCCACATTATCTGCATCCTGACATCAAGATAAGTGATGTGGCTTCGCTATAGAAATACTTTCGTGTGACTGTATGGGCCCCATTTAAGTACAGGCCATGATTAACCACCCCGCATGCTCTCACAATCACATTCAACTTTGGTTCTCTGTCACTGAAAGAATTGTGCCACATTCACCACTGCACCTCTCCTATAACTCACAAATCCTTTTGCGTTTTTCCCTTCGACTTGCATAACGTATAAACCAATTTCATTCAGTTGTCTGACCACACTCATACTGGTGTAACAGCCTAAAGCAGGGCTCTCAAAATCTGGCCCTATAATCCAAATACAGTCCTGGTTTTCCTTCCTTCCAGGCAATTAAATGGACAATTAATGCTGCTGATTGGCCAGATTGTCATCTCACCTGACACCCAGGTTAAGGGAGGGTGGAAAACCACCAGTTCTCGGCCCTCAAGGACTGTGGTTTGAGGAGCCCTGGCCTAAAGTATACCCCCAGCCTGAAGTAGAGTGGACGAGCCTATTTATATCCCAGTTTATGCCCCCCCCCCAGACCAGATTATTCAAGGCCATTTTAAACCCCGGGATAAGTTTTGGCTGGGGCCAGATTTTATCGGGGTATAGTCTGGAGGTGGGGGTTAATCTGGACTGCTAAACTGGAGAAAACAAACTGTAATATGTATATTTTTTACCTCTCGCATGCGCACAAGGCAAGGTTTTGAATGTGTGAGCATGTGCTGTACGTGCGTGAGGTAAAGCTTGTATTATTGCCTATGTGACCCCTCACAAAGTGCAGCTCCAGGTTTAAGAATCTGTGGATCTGATGGGCTTGTTTATCCCGTAACTGTATCCTCAATCAGTGCAGCTCTCCTTTCTGTTCTCCTCTGTATGAGCTCGGGCCAGTGCACCACTGCGAGGTCACTTTACAGCGAATTCCTGCCGCGCCAGCACTAAATATTGGGATCTGCTGGATGCCCGTATCCACTGTTTGATTAATTATTCAGCACGCGCAATGTATTGGGAAGGGTTTCAGCGATTACATTTTTTTTAATGTGGCAGAAATATCCCTTTCGCCTGCATCATGTTCATTCTTTTTATCAGTCTGTTCTTCCAGAGTAAAATTGGGAAGGGGTTTAAAACTTTAGGGCCAACTCTCTGAATGTCTGTAAATGGTGATAGAGGGTTTGGAGGATTTACTTCTGGGCAACAGCCAAAATATCTGGGTCTCACGGTTTACTCTTTCCTGATCCATTTTTATTCCCCCATATGAAGTGGATGGGGATATAGGAATGAGTTGTACTTCCATGCGTCCGTTTGTCTGTCAAGACTCTTTTCTGGGCCAGAATTTCTAAACTGCTCTATATTTCTCTAAGAAATTTCATATGTGGCTACATCCTATTGTGTACCTTTTTATAGTTCCATCTGTCCTCACGTCTATGTGTCCGTCCCTCCATTGCAATTAGTTTCCAGGGCAGATATCAGCCATCCCATTCTTTTCTGGGCCAGAACTCCATAGCCATTCAACATTTCTCAACGAAATGTCACTTCTTAGTATTTCATAGTTGTCGTGATTTGATTCTTTCTCAACTCAGTAGAAGGCTATTGGCTTGTGTGTGTAATGGCTCCACCTTCCTTCCAATCAAATTTCTGCTGTTATGAACGTTTCAGAGTGTGTTCACGTCTTGCTTTTTTCTACTTCTCACTCTCGCTTATGTGCGGATCGGAATAGAAGACAAGTGGAGGAAAGGGAATCATGTTTTTTGAAGTATTGGGGGACACCACCTGTTTGCAACCGGGGCACTGCTTGCCTTCCATCCATGCTTACGTCATCCAATCACAGTGCCTATACTGACGTCTTGGTAATGGAGTAAACATTCTACCCAATCAGTGGTTTGCTGGAGAATCAGTGGTATGCCCCGACTCAGACTGGAATCTCTGTCTTCATACTACATTTCGAATTCCATCTTTAACCCATGAAATAGGATGCTCTGCTTTTGTGCTCATCCGTTCAGGCGATGGTAATTTAATTTTTCACATTGTCAGTGATTTTATGCCTCCCTCCTTAAATTTTGTTGGAACTGTCACGTGTACTAATTTAGAACCTGTAGTTTGGTTCATGGTTTGTGAAGCCAGCCTGCACTATGGTCATCATAATACTGAATCTTTACTAACTGCAGTGGAAATCTTGTCTGACTGGTCAGACATTGCAAAAATGATTTTCACCAGAATGTGCATTGATCTGGGGTGGCTGGATGGGAATCTGCTGAAGGACTGTTATGTAAGGTAATGTATTCTTTTGGTCGATCACAGGTGTAATCTCAACTGCAAGTGCAATTCATCAACTGAATGTAAACTATGAAATCTCCCTCTCATGGTTTGAATGAACCATTCCCATTTGTACTCTTTATTACTATGTGCACCTGTTTGGCCATTCCAATGCCAGTGCTCAAATACACTGTTACCAAGCCAGTGCTTAACTACTGAAAAAGTGCTGTTATAAAGCCAGTGCTCAAATACAGAGACAGTTGGCACCATTCCAAAGCCAGTGCTCGTATACAGGAGCTGTTTGTGCCATTCCAAAGCCAGTGCTCGTATACAGGAGCTGTTTGTGCCATTCCAAAGCCAGTGCTCGTATACAGGAGCTGTTTGTGCCATTCCAAAGCCAGTGCTCATATACAGGGACCGTTGGCACCATTCTAAAGCCAGTGCTCGTATACAGGAACTGTTTGTGCCATTCCAAAGCCAGTGCTCATATACAGGGACCGTTTGTGCCATTCCAAAGCCAGTGCTCATATACAGGGACCGTTGGCACCATTCTAAAGCCAGTGCTGAAATACAGAGATTTGAACTTTTCCAAAGCCAGTGTTAAAATAGAGACCGTTGGCACCATTCCATTATAAAGCTGGTGCTAATATACAGAGACCGTTAGCACCATTCCAAAGCCGGTGCTCGTATACAGGGATGGTGCCATTCCAAAGCCGGTGCCCATATACTGGGACCGTTAGTGCCATTCTAAAGCCAGTGCTCGAATACAGGGACCATTGGTGCCATTCCAAAGCCGGTGCTCGTATACAGGGATGGTGCCATTCCAGAGCCAGTGATCCAGAGGTCACGTTACACTTTCTGATTGCTTGGCACAATGACGGACAGGGGCATAAAAATTCCGTCATAATCAATTATTATCCCTCATTGTAATTTTGTTTTTTAAAATCATAATCTTTTATTTTTTAAATTAAATAAATAGAATTATTTATAGATTACGCATTAGCTGATGCTGACATTGATTCATGTAGACACACATTACACACTGTGTTAAATACAGCACTGCGTGGATTTTCAAACTTACTGCTGTATTAACTTTATAAAACATAAGAACTGATTTCTCCCCACACACAGTAACAGTGCACAAATGAACAATGCTTTCAGTTATTGTTAGGCTTCACTTAGCTTAACAACCCGGTCTCGCTAAGCGGTCCTACGAAGCTGCTTATCAACTCGTCATGTTAACCAGGGCTTTCCCGACCAAGATATCTGCGTGTTCACATAACTGAGACGGCGTTTGTAGCATATGACCAATCGTCTACCGGCAGCAGAGCAGCATATTTTAAAAATGAGGAGCAAATGATCATATTACAAAAATATCAGGACTACAGGACCATACCAGTGATGCCAAGTCTCACACATTTAGCGTGAGTCTCTCTACTCTTAGTGGCATCACATTCCTGTGCTGTAGTCAGCAATTATTCAATCAACGCAAACTGAAGAAATTCACTCGCGGAATTCAATTTATTGTGCATTATGTTAATCGGTTTCACGTGCATTACAGTGGATTTCCCTACTAGTGACATGGAAATCGATTATGACTCGGGAATTCTCACGCTTGTCTTTACTGAGGGATTGAAAGCAATGGAATTGCAAAGAGACGTTACATATGGTCTTATTTCATTAAAACAATTTAAACGATCATGAAACACATAAAGAGAAGCAGGAGAAGTCCGGAGTCATAATCGCTTTCCATGGTGAGGTCCACCTTCACACAAGTGAAACGGAAACTTCAATGCACAAGGATTTTAATTCCGCGTGAGAATCTCATCAATAAACGTTCATAGAATAATTGCTTACTACGGTGAATAAGCCTAAAAAATGCGCAAGACCTATGCCGAATGCGTGAGACTTGGCATCTCTGTCATACAGATCAGAGACGATGCTCGAGACAATATGACACCCACCACCAGTTAGAAGGGGGTGTGAATTACATTGTCAAAATGACTGATGCCTTGAAAATGTTCCGTCATTGTTAAAAAAAATCCGTCAATGATTGGTTAACGCGACCTCTGCGGTGATCATATACAGAGATCGTTAGTGTCATTCCAAAGCCAGTGCTCGTATACAGGGACCATTGGCACTATTCCAAAGCTAGTGCTCGTATACAGGGACCGTTAGTGTCATTACAAAGCCAGTGCCCGTATACAGGGACCGTTTGCACCATTCCAAAGCCAGTGCTCATATACAGGGACTGTTAGTGCCATTCCAAAGCCAGTGCTGAAATGCAGGCCAGGGTGAGCTCTGGTCAGGGAGCCATATCTCACAGACCAGACTCATCCACATGCTGAGGGTTATTGAGGGAAACACAGTCAGTGACAGGGGTCCTGTCCTTCAATTTATTACTTTAGAGTCCTGTCAATCTTCCCTTATCACTTTGGAGGGAAGAAGAGTTTTCTTCCTGAAAAGCTGTGAAAGGTCTTGGTGAGTGGCTGGTCTATGAGGATATTTTTGGGGTTTTTGTGGGAGGAATGTTTGGCTCACCTGCCAAACCGTGACAGAGTTCTGCAGCGTGACTGATGGAAGCAGGCAAGAGTCTGGCACAGGCCCTGCATGGCCTTGCTCTGGGCATCATCTTCAAACCTTACGGAGTGAATCCACTGTGCTGCCATTTTGATTTGTGCTTTCAAGTTTGCCAATTCTTTTTTTTTTTTTAACTCAAGGCCAGTTGTTTTGACGGTGGGGCTTTCCACAATTTGTTTGCTTGGACCTCGGAGAAGCCTCTCACTGTCTTTTGACTCTGGAGGACGACGGGACATACAATTTCTGGCTAGAAAGTCCGCTAAAGTCTCCAAGTCTAGTTCAGGAGAGCACTGCTCTGATGAGCAAAAATGAAAAAAGCAGGAAATTGTGCAAAGAAGCAGTTATAGTCTGTCCTGTGCTAAGTGGCTGGTGCTTAACTCCGGTTTCCGTAGCATGAGGAGCATTGCTACTCGGTGTGGAAAGTCCATTGCAGGGTACCCCCCCCCGAATTTCGTCAAGGTTCCCTAAAAATTTGCCAGTACCTAATCATACACCCGGGTGAAGTGAGGCACTGTGTGCAAGAAGTGTTTTTGTCCAAGAACACACTGTGAAATCATGGCAAGGACTCAAACTCAGCACCTTTCTATCCAAAGTGTAGTCCACTTAACTACTGTGCAACCGCATCCTCGAGCTCACAAGTAGCTGGTGACTTAATTGGAGTGAGAGCAGCCTGTGTGCCTAAGGGGGAGGAGCAGGGGTGAGGCAAGGATATTGATACGCCGTCCCCCTAGACAGCTCCTGCTTTATTCATGTGACAGTGACAAGGCTGATTGACAGCCGCCCGTGCCGCCGCCCAGATGGCAGGCTTGGAGATGTCTGAAACCGTGACCTTTTGCTCCGCCCCCTGTCCTACTCTCAAGATTTAGAAAAAATAAATCTAATCCCCACCCCCCCCTGAAACTAGCATGGGTCCATTTACCCGGTATAAAAGCTCATAAATCTGTGCGTAGAAAGGGGCTTGAATGAGAGGGTGATACTCAGTGACCCCTGGAAGAGGGAAAGAATGGAGGGATGTGGAAGAGGAGGATTGTCTCTGAAAATCCACTACTACTTTTTTTTTTTTTTCCCCGCATTCTATGTCCAAATGGTCTTTGGCTAAAGTGGTTGTATATAATTGATTTATGGGGGGGTTGGGTCAGTTGCAATTAAGCTTTTTCCAGCTTAACGATGGCATTCAGAAGGGGTGGCCTTTGGTGACTGACCTGATCACCCTCCTGTGACCCTCACTCTCCTACACGGTTCTGTCTGTTTTAGTACATTTACTGTATCGGTGCTTGCGCACAATGGTATGTGTGCATACGTTTATTTGTGCGTATTTAAGCCTTTGTGTCTTCAAATTTACATGTGTAATTGTGCTCGTGCACACGTTTGTGTTTGTGGTGTGTGCTGTGGTGTTATGTGCGAACATTTGTGTGGGTGCGTGCGCATTCAAACACGCGTGCTCTGTCTGGTTTGCCTTTATTTGTGCATTGTCTGGTTTCTGTGTATTTGTGCAGTCTTGCGGGTGCTCCGTTGTATTTGGTGCGCGAATATTTGTGTATTTGCATGCGTTTGTGTGCACGTGCGTGCACGTGTATGTCTGCGCATGCGTGCGCGTCTGTGCATGCATGCATATGAGTGTGTGTGTGCGCTTGCATCTGTGTATGTCTCTGTGTTTACTTACACTGATTCCACCCGCTGCGCGTGGTGCTGCTGCCCGACCAGATCCTATTTACACAGAGCCGGAGGGCAGTGCTGTTATAATGCTGCTCTCCTCCTCTGCGTCCGCCCGTGTGCCCCTGCTGCTCCTGTTCCGCTCGGCCGCGCCGGGCAGGGGTTCATTACCGCCTCCGTCTGATGAATAGAGAGAGGTCTCTGTTTATTAGCACCTCAGTCAGACCCCCATTATTCCCCTCATGATGCTGCAGAGGCACCTGTGTGCGGCTTGACGTGAGCAGGGAGGGATGTGGTGCATTGTGGGAAGCTCTAATGTGCCTGTTAGGCGAGGATGCTGTGTAATGATAATAAAACTCCTCGTGCATGACGGAATGAAAATATCGCTGAAAGGTTATTTTTTTTCTGGGATTATAAGGATCTCTGCCGGCTGGCCTGGTTTCTCAGCGGGGGCCGAGGGTTACTGAGGCGGCTGTTTGTTTAGCTTGTTTCTCAAGAGCGCTAATTCTGCTGCTCGACGCGCTGGATGTTGTTTTTCATCTTAATGCCTGCAAATTTCGCGCCTGTGCCTTGGCTTAGCGCTAAATATGAGGGAGGCTCAGTCTGCTGGCTCACCGAGGCTGTGGTCTGATAGGCCTGACTCAGGAACTGTCTGCTTTAGCGCCTACCAGGGCCTGTGCTGGAGCTGAACTGTTCTCAGATCAGTGTGCAATCAAGTGTGGTCCAGCTGGAGACCAGGCGCGAGAATGGGACTGGAGGAAGGCGTTACATTATTACAGTTATTTACAGGTGATACTTCTATCCAAAGCCACTTATAGTTAATTATACTAAGCAGCGGCTGGTCTTATTCAAGGTTTCCTTACTCACGGGCCTAACAACTGTCCTGATCAGGCCAAATAAAAAAAAAAAATTAGTCGGTCATCATCCCCTCCCGACTAGCAAAAATGGTGCCGACCCAATTTTTAAGAGTTTTTCTATTTTCAAAAATAAGGAAGTATTTTTTTTTCATTGAAAAAATGTCTATAATTCTCATGTAAAAACCTGAAAAAAAAACGGTGCGTCAGTTCGGTTAAACTGGAATTACTAACCGGCCCTCTCGCGAGCGTTTAGGCGCTTTTCCACTACGTGGTATCTGCTCTGCTCCACTCTACTTGCCTTTTTTGCTTTTCCATTTGGAAAAAGTCCCTGGCACCAGGTTTGTGATTCCAAAAAAAAGTACCTGCTCGGTTAACAGGTACTAAATTGTGACGTGACAACACGGCAGCCCAGAGTCGATTCGCAGCGACGATTTATAATCGTAATATAATATATAATATAATAATATAATATAATAAGCCTGAGAGAATCGTCTCTGCGAACGACAACTCGTTTCCACATTATCGCTAGTAAACTGGCTTCACTTGCCATCAATCAAACAGGTCTTCATATTGTGCTCTTGGAACGTGTTGTTTTAGGCAGCTTGATAAATGTACTGTGCGTTGCCTTACCTTTCAAACAAGGTTCCAGTTGTTCACCGAAGCCGCTTCATTTATGAAATGCGTTTCTTCGTGTGTTACCCTGTTCGTAGCGAAATTAGAAGCTATGGTATTGTATCCAGTTGTGTTCCCCTAATTCCCATTGAGAAAGTTATTATGCTGCCCCTATTTTACAAAAATTGCGCGGAAAATAACTTTATGGGTTGGATACTGATGAGGCATTGTGTTTTTAGGAAAGGTATCACAGATGAGATGACGCGTCGTAAAGCGATAAATTCTAATACTCTGCCATCTCCTGCGATTTGCTAATTTGCTATGTGTTTTGCCTTCAATTTCATGAAGCCTGAATGTCAAGCTAATAAACAATAATTGTTTTGTCATGTGTGTCATTTGCTTCTTTGTTATGAAGGAAAAAAGGTAAGTTAACATCCTCTGTGTGTGGTGATTCCATTTTTTTTTGCCAGGGGTTGTAGTTACATTATTGGAATACTGATGGTACGCAAACGCCCTTTTGTATGAATTGTATGAATACTCTTTGCCTTTTACAGATATAATCGCCTTGCCTTTTTCGGTGGTACGTTATTTAATGTGCAACCAAACTGGACACAACACCAGCTGCTATCCAATGCATCAGGACTATGTCAAACAGAAATTACAATTAAACACGCGCGGACTTTAGTGCCATAACGTGGTGAAGGTAGTGCGCGTCCCCTGGTTTAAATGCATAAATATTTAACAAAATAGATGGAATAAAAGTAAACTTGATATTACTGAGGAAGCCGTCGCGGCAGTAACATGCTGCATCGCAACAACGAGCGGGTACGATGGAGGCGGTACTGTCCTCTAATGGAAAAGCAACCCCAAAAAAGTACCTGGTACCATGGCGAGTAGAGCCAGTACCAGGCAGTGGAAAAGCGCCATTTGTTGAACCACGCCGCGCATGCGCACAAATCTAAACAATCTTCAGTTAAAATACGTCTCCACTATCTCAGTCTTAAAAACCCTCCCGCCCCCCTCCTCACTTTTTTAATGCCCAAAAGGATCATCACCAACTTTTTTTATGTGGCCTTATATTGTGGCTCCACTGGGGATTGAATCGCCCAGCTTTTGGGTCTGAGACAAGAACTAAGTGACAGAGCATCGCTTGTCAGATTTGTGGGTGTCTGTTGTTAACACATTGCAGCCTGTGTGCGCTATTGTTTTGTGTGCTCTGTGAAGTGGGGGTGGTTTGATACGTCATACTGAATCGTCATCCCTGTTCCACTTACATGTTGAACCCAGGTGATTAGCTTTGTTTTTGATAACCGTAGAGCGCCAAGACTGATTCACAATGACAGTCTGACTCGCTCACCGCCCGGCGAGTCTGCCCACATCGATTTCCCTGACACACGGCCTGCTCGTATATTATTATAACTGCCTGGCGAACACAAGCAGTGATGCTGAAAACAACATGTTTGACAACAGTCGGACAAATGTTTACTGGTGCTTTAACATTCTGAGCCGGTCTCTAGTGCATCGGAAAGGTCGATGCCGGGCTTCCAAGATCCATTCCTTGAGTTCAGTGGCGTATCACGGTACAGTTTGGGTTTGAGTCCCTGGAGAAGGTGTCTGGTTCTTGGTTCTTCCCTTTTCCTCAAGTTGGCCCTCCGGTACCCCACTGTTTGCGGCATCAGGATGCTGAACGCCCCGTTCGCCTGGTCTCCTAACTGTCTGGGCCCTATGTCACAGAAGCGCCGACCTATGGGTCTGCCAACAGAATCTGCCTCCAGTAAGCACCAGGTCCTCGGCAGAATCTCAAAAATACCCAGTCAAGCGCATAAATTACATGACCCCCTGCCTTGGTGGTGGAAATGAAGTTTAACCCATGAATTGTATGATTACTTAAATACAGAGATGTAACCTGCTTATGATTTGTCCCCAAAACATTATTATGTTGTTCAAATAGCACAGTGTAGCCTAAATAATCGACACAATGGGGGACAATTGGACAAAAACAAATTTAATTGAGGGTGTATTTACTTGTCTGAAAATGTCATCAACTTAGCATTTTTATGTTAGTTGCCATTGACTGAAATGAACAACTGGGTGTTTTTAACTGGAGTCAGCCTGGGTGGAAATAGTGATCAAGGTCTTTTCATTACTTTTGCATTGCAATCCCTGAAATTTACACTTATATTCAACTGATGAAGTTTTTTTTCTTGTGCAATAACTTTTTTTCCCGATTTTAGAAAGGTGTGAAAAAAAAAAACAGGTGGGGAGAAAAAAAAAATAATAAGATGGAAAAAAAAAGTACAATAACATTTCATTAATCACTTTACACTTGAAGCCTAAACACACACCTCGATCTGCTTCACATTTATGTTAATACCCACTTTTCTTCCAACATGACCCGATTCAGAACAAACAAAATTAATAATAACTTGACCATTTTCCCCATATTTTTTTTAAATTCTGGTTCTCGGTTTCTTATACAATATATCAATTTCTCTCTTTGTGAAATCTCATTTATTGTCTCCCTCTATTTTTTTATTGAAGGTTCATCTGGTTTCAGCCAATTACGGGTTACCTGCTTCAAACCCGCGACCCTTAAGATTCTGAACAGGTGCTTATCTTAATTATCCATCTTAATTTCTGGTGGTGTAATGCCAAGGATAATGCACTCTGGTTCTATCCCTTGACTAATTTCAAAAATTCTTGCCATACAACCCCTGATTTGCTCCCAGAAACTTCTTAAAATTGGGCAGAGAAAAAAAAAAGTGAGAATAGTCTGCATTTATTTCAGCAAAGTTTTCCCAACAATTTAATATTCAGAATTTCTTATATTTTACTTGCATTTTTTGACTTATAAAATATACTGAAAGAATCTTCCAAGAGAATTCCCGCCAGTATTTGGAGTTGGTTGTTTTATGCGCTCCTATGCAAACTTCTTTCCATTTTTCATTTGAAAATTAACTTTTAGCTCATTTTCCCATTTAGTTTTTGTGGACCAATCCTTTCCGAGACCAGCTTCCAAAATTTTATCTTAGACAGTCGATTTTTATTAGATTCATTATTCTGATTATTAATCGTGCATTTTATTAAGTTGTGCAGGTTTGTTGGTGTTTCCTCTTTTACATGTTTCCCCAAGTAGCTTCTTATTTGTAAGTATTTAAAAAATGAGATTGTGGCAAGTTATATGTTAAGGGGATGGATTCAAAAGAGTCTAATTTTTTATTTTTTAGCATTTGTGAGTATGTTTTTAATCCTTTGGATGCCCATATCCTTAAAATACTATCCATTTTATTTGGTTTAAAGTCTGAATTCCATCTAATTTCTCTAAGTAAAAGTAAGCCCTCTGTTATTCTTTGGTTTTTACAAATTCCTCTCCATATTCTGAATGTGTTATTTACCCATTGATTTTGTATGGTTTTTGCCTTCATATCCTTTTACTCAATGAAGGGTTGTGTTTTAATTGAAATTCCCATGCTCTCTCCTTCAAATGAGAGCCATTTTGCCAACGATGTGTCATTGGCCCAGGTCATTATGGTGACAATTTGTGCTGCATTAAAGTAATTTTGTAGATTTGGAGGGGCTAAACCTCCGATTTCTTTTGAGTGCGTTAATTTTCTATATTTAATCCTTGGTTTTCGATTATTCCATATAAATTTACTCAACATTCCATTCCACGTTTTGAATGTAGATGATAGTATGGGGAGTGGCAGTGTCTGAAAAAGAAATAAAAATTGTGGAAGGATATTCATTTTAATTGTATCTATTCTTCCCAATATCGACTCTGGTATAGTGCCCCACCTACTAACAGCTTGTCTAATATTGTTTTCTAACTTTTTATTGTTATGATCAAATAATTGATCAAGGCTTTCTGGAATTGTTATTCCTATGTATCTGATAAGTTTTTGGCCCCATTTTAATTTGTATTGATCTTTAATGTGCATTGCTATTTGTCTTCCTATGGTCATTGTTTCACATTTGCTCTCATTTAGTTTATATCCTGAAAAGCTACCATATTGTTTTATTATATCAGACAAGGCTGGTAGTGATTCCTCTGGAGATGTTCAGTACACTATGATATCATCTGCATATAAAGCCAGTTTGAGTTTCTTGACCAATGCTTATCCCCTTTATATTTTTATGCTAACGAATAGCTTCTGCCAAAGGTTCTATACATAAAGCAAAAATCAATGGCGACAACGGATCTCCTTGCCTTGTCCCCCGTAATATTTCAAATCTTCTTGATAAAGTTCCATTGACCTTTACTTGTGATTTTGGGTTATTGTACATTGCTTGTAATCAAGAAAAAAAATCAGGATGAAATCCAAAGGCTCTGCAAGTTTCAGATATAAATGGCCATAAAACTCAATCAAAAGCCTTTTCTGCATCTAGAGTTAGTAAGAGTTTGTTTTTTCATTTTTAGGGAATGCGCAATAACATTTAATGTTCGTCTTATATTGCCTGAGAGTAATCTATTGGGTATAAATCCACACTGATCCTGTTTGATTGTCTTCGGGACTATAGCTTTGAGTCTGTTTGCTAAAATACTGGATAGTAATTTCTGATCACTATTTAATAGTGATATGGGTCTATATGATGGGCAAGCTGTAGCATCCTTACCTTCTTAACCCCTTTGTGCAGAAGCCAAATTTGGCTATTTTTGGGTTACCCACTTTAATGCTGTATAATTCAAGATTTAAGCTTCATAAAGAGGAAAAATGTGGCTCAATTCTGAAAAGACACTTACAGCATTTAGAATTACATAGTATTTCAGTTAATTTTCATGATTATGGTAGAGAAAATGAGCTGCAAACATAAAAAATCTTCATGAGAATTCACCATTGAAATTGCAAAAAAAATAATTCTGAGGATTGAAAAACTGCTGGGGCTTAAAACTATACATTTCTGGGGTCATAAACTCCTTGACCACTAGTACAATTTATCTTCAACATTACATTCTAGATTACCTACATGCTTTTAGCCAAATTATACACCTATCCAAGTGTCTCCCCAAAGTCTCAAAATGAAGTCCTGTCAAATCATAAAAAAATCATGTATAGAACACAAATAAAGTTTTAAGGCATGAAATTTAATATGAACAAATGATTTTCTGGTTGAGTTTTGTATGAATTTATCAATCTCAGTGCAGTTAAATATCAATGGTCACCAGCAACCTCTCCAAAGACAAAATATGCCTTTTCTCCTTAATAAAGTTTAGAGTTTTGGCCATTTTACTTCAAAGTGCCCCAAGCCAGCACAAACACGCATTAAATAAACTTCTTATTAAACGGTTAGAACATTCACCCTGTAATGAAAGCTACCAGTCCCCTCTTCTAAGCTCACAAACTCATTTCAACACTTATAAGGAACAAGTGCAACTCACTAACTCAGTAATATCTGAATTCTGAAATATACCTTATTTTAATAGAACAGACACTCCACTTTCAGGGAACAATCCATTGCCTCCCTGGATTCAAAAGAAACGTGCAATGAACGTACCAGGGGGTCCACCCAAATGCACAGGCAGTTCGCGTTTTTCACAGGAAAAAAACCTCGACATTCGACTTTGGAGAGTACGTATACATTCCAAAAACAAAACAACAACAACAACAACAAAAAAATAACAAAGTAGCAGCCTCACCTTTTTCATGAATCCCTTTTTCCAGAGAATGAAGTATCCTGTAGCAGGAACACTCCGGTCCTGTTTCATTCGAAATAATTCCAATTGACCATATCCTTATCTCATTTAAATCCCCTAAATGTAACTGAACACTTCAAGGCCAGTTTTGCGAACGTGTTTTCTATAAATCGCGTCTATTTTAACCGCGTAATGTGCATAACGTAGACAGGATACAACAGCGCATGCTGATACGCATAGGTTTGTATGCTCTGTGTTTGTCCAATCAATGTGTTTCACTTACTCTAAAATGTTTAAACACTCGGGAATTGGATAAGAAACGAGCCAATCAATACATTTTTTACCAGGGTAGCTTCACGAGAGCATGAAGTGTAACTCTGCAATTACGCAGAAGAGTCTGAGTGTATGGTTGAGTGATTGGCTATCAACGCCAGTACTCGGGTGGATATAAAGAAGCGCTGGATTTGTCAATGAATGGATCTGCGCGTAAATCCACGGTAGGGAACAACGAATTTTTTTGTATGTGACAACTGTAATTAACAGTAGAATGTGAGAGAATTAATACCATGTCGATTTTTTTGCCTCAGAAAACTGATTTTTCTGAACCATTACTTGGAATACTGTTGGCTCACTGTGGCTTAGCTGGTTGCTACAGAGGATAACGATTTTTTCTGTGTCAAGATATCGTTTTTTTAAACTGCTGGATCGATACTATGGGCAAGGATACTGACCAGTTTGCACATCAGGCTTAGCTGAGGAGTTAAATTCATGCAGCTCTTGAAAAACAGGGCGTGGAGTGAACTTCCCCATATTCAGAACCGCGTTCGAGGTCTGCTTGCTTGTGAACATTCAATAACTGATCCGGGGGTGCCATTTATTGATCGAGCACAGTAACAGCGTACTTCCAATTTGCAGGTCTATAGATGCGGGCGTCTACATCTGCAGAAAGGGGTTAATAAATACTGTAACAGTTATTGTGGATGCGCTCCATGTTGGTGCCCATATTCCTTCATCTAAAGCATAGTTGAATATTTTCTACAGAACTGGTGTCAGAACCTGCATAAATTCCTTATAAAATTCATTAGTATACCCATCATCTCCAGGAGATTTCCCTTTTTTAAGCTTTTTAGTCTGTTTTGTAATTTCATCAACTGTAATCAGTTTAACCAGGAATTCATTTTGCTCATTTGATACTTGACTTAGATGAAGATTTTCCAGTTATGTCTTCAATTTTTCTATATCTATATTTTCTGACTTTGTTTGATATAGTTGCTCATAATATTTTGTGAATGCTTCGGCCATTTCATTTTGGCTATTTCAGCGAGGTCTTTTGAGGAGACCTGGAAATGTTCCTTTAAAAACAGCGTTTTATTGCGGCCTCTGCTGCACCCAAATCTCTTTTGTCTTCGCTTCCTCAGTAACCCTACCTGCATTATATTCTGTTTCTGAATGACAGGCAGTTCAGAGTTCTCCCATTGTTAGAGATTTCTGGATCTCTTTTCTTTTAAGAGTGGGGTTTCATTAAATGTTTTTTTTTTCTTAGAAATTTGTCAGTGTTTTGAATCTTACTGCCTTCAAATGAACCCTTTGAGCGTTAAATGCAGCTATTATTGCTCAGTGATGTAAGATATCAAAATCAAAGCTGTTGAAAATCTATCATGGCGATTTGTTTAAAAGAGCTCATAGGGTACTGCAGGGGAGCTCTTTTAAACAAGTTGTGCTACATGATAAGTTTTCAACAGCACAAGATAATTAAATGGATATATTTCTTTTGATTTATTTCAGCGCTTTAAGGGGTAATAGTGGTGATTATTACATCACTGTTAAAATGTAGAATATTCCGGTACCCTGTTGGCCAGAAAAAGTTACATACTCTGGTATTTTGTTGGACCGCCTACAGCTTTGAACACAGTCACCTTTATCTTGGCAATGTTTCAACGGTCTTATGCAGTGTTACAAAATGTATTGCCGGAAAGAGTTGCATTATTTTTCGGCCGAGATTTCTTGACAACAGGAGGGTCAAACCACTCTGAGTCCTCTGTAACACATCCCAAAGACTTTCAGTTGGTTAAGGTCAGAACTCAGTGGTCACCAATTCATGTATGAAAACGATTGCTCTTGCTCACTGAACCCCACACTCTCAACTTGAGCCCTATGAGTCTTGGCATTGTCAGCCTGGAGTATGCTTGTGCCATCAGGGATTAAAAAAATCAGCATGATTCATGGGATAACCTGGGCATTCAATTCATTCAGGTATTAAGCTGATTTCATTTTATTGGTCCATAACATTGCTGAGCTGAGATCTGACCAGCTGATGCAAACCCAAGGCATAACACTGCCACCAGAGGCTTGTACAGCAGCCATTATGCATGAGTGCATTGCTTCACGGGCTTCCTTTCTTACCCTGATGTGCCCATTGCTTTTGAATTTGGTGAATGACTCACCAGACCACATGACCTTTTTACATTGCTCCATAGTCCAATCTTTATGCTCCCAAGCAAATTTAAGTCGCTTTTCCTGATAAGCCACGCAGCCGTTCAGTCCCAATCCAACAAGTTCTAATCACATTGCGCGTGTGGAAATGCTCTTATTTTCACTATCAAACATAGCCGTGAGTTCCTCTGCTGATCGTTTACGATGAGACATCACCAAGCGTTTTAGGAATCTCTGAACAGGATCATTCATGAGTTTTTTTTCCCCCCAACCCATTTCTTCCACAAAGTTGACAGTTCAATGTTATCATTCCTAATTTTAATAATGCGTTTGAACAGCTCTTAACACAATTTTAATGATTTCAGCTATCTGCAGCGTTGTTTTCTATGCTTGTTGCAAGCCACTAATTTGCACCTCTTGAGCCACAGTAACATCCTTTCCACACCCATGGGACACATCTTCTGACCTGGGATTTAAGACATGAAAAGCTACACACTGCATCAGTCAGGGTAAAATAATTGCTCTTTGCTGAAACATATTAATCACTGCGATAATTATTCAATCATAAGCTGTTAAGTATTTGCTTATGTAAATCCAGGCGGCAGTTTTTTTTTTTTTTGGCCCCGCAGTGTAAGAATAGTGTAAACACGTATTTGTGAACTCGCACCTTAATCAGTTAATGCATTCATGCTCAGTAAAATTACTCTGCGTTTGTCCATTGTGCTTACCCAGGAAAGGGCTTTCACCCATTTTTAACCAGCCAATTTCCTCATATTTAAATACATTGTGTGGTGGACTCAGGGGTTGTTTTGTCTGTCTTGGAAGGGTTTTGTTACGTTTTCTCTGTTTCCAGAGTTACACGGAATGGGAATGTGGCCGGGGTATTGGGGGGGGATGAGTGAGGGGGGTGGGTGCAATTTAATGGGGTGTGTTATTTTCTCGCATATTGTTTGAAGCTGCAATTATTTTCCCTGCTAATGGGCCTGCCTATTCCACTTTGATGACGTGAGAGAGGCTCTGAATGAAAATGGCCATTTATAACCCAAACTCCAGCTCATGCTCTCTGAATGAACCCCACTTGATGAAGGCAGGGGGTTGATTGGTGGTGGAAAGGGGGGTTGGGGGGGTGGACCTTTTGAAGTTAAGATGAATGTTTGGTTACCTTTTCGTCACCTTTTGTAGAGTTGGTTTTTTACAATGTTTTTACAATTCCAAGTCTCCTTGAGTTCTAGGTTCCGGAACTCCAGCTCTCCTGGTTGCTATAGTGATGGTTTCAAAAGTCTTGGAATGTTGAGTTGGGTACAATGGCGCTTTGACCATACATTTGTGGTCTCACACGTTTGAGGTTTAGTGTGGATGCTCAGCGGATTCCTTTCAGGCCGTCCTTATCTGTGACTACGCTGTGATTCTCACTGGACTGAATGCACCCCTCTCGCCTCTAGCTGAACTCCACGGCTGAGCTGAGAATTGGGAAATGAGAATCAGATTGTTGAGAGATGATGTAGCCCGGAGTTATTGTATCAGGGTAAATATCTGAATGATCGGTCCAATGCACTGATATGGGCTGGACCAATGCCAGATGCGTTTAATTTTTAAGCATGACAGCGTGAATGCTGCGGATGCTAAGTTGTGACCAAACCATGGCAAAACTCCTGCAGATATATTCATACCCTCCATGGATATTCGTTAAAGGACCCTAGACTCCATAATTACTATTCCAATGGGAGGTAGAAAAATGAGACTGTGAAGATATCTGAAATGACGATAAACTGCATTTGGACTGGACTGCATTTGATTGACCAAAGGATAAAGAAAATCTGGGAAGGCATGGATGATCTATTATTGCTCCCTCTCATCTACTCCAAATTAGCCGGAACAAACCAAATGATCAAGAATGGGGTTTCGGGACAATGTCGCTTTGGATCAAGAGTGGCATTTGAATCTAAGTTATATGAACACTCACCTAATTGTAATCTATAATTTTCATAATATCCATAAATTTCACGATCTTACTTTCTGACGTTTAAAACGTAGCGCACATGGACATTAGCTCTGCTGTAATTTATAATCCTTATGATATCTTAACCATAATCAAACTGTTTTTCTGGAAGCTGGGGGCGGGACTCTGATAAGCTATTTCGCTTCCCCCGCGACCCTTTGGGTCATGATACATGTTGTAATGTGTTGAAATTGTCATGAAATGATTCTACAATCATGCCGAAATAAAAAGGAAGAAAAAAAAAAAAAAAACAAGGTTGCGTTGCTGCGACAGCATCATTCAGAATCATAAAATCTAAATTAGCTGCTGTGTACTTGCACCATTTGTATTTTTGATAAAGGATTATGAAATGCACAGCAGATTAATGCATTAGTTCACTTGTGAACAAACAGGAAATAAGTCTCAGGGAAATGCGTCAGACTGTGATGTCAGTGGATATAGTGTTTCTTGTTAGAGGATTAACAGCCGGATATATTTTCAAGTTGCTGTTAAAATTGCAGGAGGTGCAGTTTGTCAAGGGTTGGGATGTTACCGCAGTCAGATCTGGTATCTCTTTGTACCGAGGTCAGATTTGGACCCTGGTCTCTCCTCATAGTAATTTCTCTTAGTCCAACTTACTGCCTGTGAGCCAAAGAAATTGCTCTTAACCAAGTAGCAACATAATATTACAAGGGTTATATCTTAGCGTGACAGGTTTTTGACTCGCAAAGGAGCTATCACTTTTACACTGCTGTCACTTATGCTTTTTACTTGTGAACTAGCAGAGTCAGTCCCACTACATGAATATTTCACCTATTACACGCTCTCTGGTTTGCTCAAAGCTATGCTTCTACTTCTGTCTAGCAAGATCTTCTTCATACTGTACATGGAATTGAAATGTAGTTGCCTTGTAATGTTATTCCACGGTAGACTTCAGAAAAGGTATTTTATGAAAAATGACTGCTGTGGGTTTTGGTGGAAAGCTGCACTTAAATTTCTCAGTTGGTAGGCTATTAATGGTGCCGACTCCAAATAAATCAGTCTGTTGGAAAAAAAAGATGAAAGAAGGTGTTAAAAACTTAATCACAAGTCTTCTGCTTTGTGAGAACGCCGAGGGCAGTGTGTGTGCATTTGTGCGTGTGTGCAGCGTGTCTGGTGTAAAGGCGGCCCGAGGGTAATATGTTATCCTGTAATGTGGAAGGAAATGCTCAGCCGTTTATCACCTTGCCTATTTTTAGCGCGTCTCTCTCACCTCGGCAGGTACTGTGAGAAGTTGCCTTCCCCTTTGGAGTGTTTTTTAGATGTGCTGTGAGCAGAATTTAAAAGGCACCTCTGGTTGATCTGTGACTGCACAAACCGCGGGAATGCGCTTGGTTGGCATGCGGGTTCCGCACGTCTGTAAATATCCGTGTGTGGGCTGTTGCCTTGGTTTTTTTCCTGGTCCACGCGGCACGCCACTTCCCTTGAGGTTGATCTACCTTCGCAATCCTGAATGGACTTAGCTTGAAAACACAGGCATTAATTTCAAGCTGTGCGTAATCCTTGTTGTTAAAGGATTAATGCCTGATATTTGGTGTACAAACCTTGGCACCACTGAGGCGTTTATTTTTATAGTGAGATGTGTCTAACTTTACAGTCTCGCATAACGGTGGGCCAGAAGAGCCTCGTTAAGCCATTAGTCATTGTCATAGCACTTCTGCTAACGGTCTCCGCTAGCAGCAATGCAAATATCCTCAGTGAAAGCCAGACGGTGACCTTTGAATGGCTGCGGACTGGGAGAAGATTCTGTGTAATTAATGAATGAAGATTAAGTCCTCCTCCATCTCCACCCCCGCACCTAGCCCTCTCTGGCACTGCCGAACGGATTGGGCAATCTGTGTTTAATCTCCATGACAGACGCTAATGCTAAATTCTGTCCGGAGGACGTGAAGAAACCACGATATTGATGAAAGAATTTCTCTCGCACTCTTCTGTGAAGCGGACCCTCTGTGAATGTGAATGTGTGATTGGAATTTCTCGTTGTCGACGCAATAATTCCGCGGGGGCACGTTTCACTGAATGGAGACTGTATCCCGCTATGACCCCAGTGTAATTCCCAGTTTCATCCTCTCAGCATTCCTTGAAATTTTTGAGGAAAGACTTGTTTTGAAGAAGGATAACTCCAGTAAATTCAGCTTGTTTCACCCTTGAAACAAGTTGTTCTGCTTAACTTCCAATATTCAAGTTTGGCCTGCTGTGTTTATGGTCTTGTTTTCACCTTTACCAGAGGCTATTGGTAGCCAGAGCTGCTAATAAACTGCGAAGCTGAGCACAGACAGCTTGGTCGTTTATTTCTCTTATGTTTCATTCACAAAGACATCCCCTCGCAGCTGTCGGCACTGTTGTGTATTTGATTGTAAACCGACTGAGCACTAGCGGAGCTTTGTCTGATTTGAATGCTCTATTTTCTAGTATCATTTGCTGCCTGTCATCTTACAAACGTCAAATCCTAGCGTTGCACTCTCACTGAAACAAGTTGGGACGGTATGGAAAATACAATTAAAAACAGGACCCAGAGATTTATAAATGCATTTTCTTTAACTTGTATTTTATTTCAGATAGTATGCAGACCGTATATATCATGTTTCGCCGACTTCACTTCATTTTATCTGTAAATATACATCCATTCCTGCCATCCAGGTCTGCAGCACATTCAAGAAAAATTTGGCATGGGGGTAATTAAGGACTGCTAAAGATGATGTGAATAATGATGTGATTTGAAACTGCTGATGTAAGCCGGTAATTGTAATCGTGATTTGGTACAAAGGCAGCATCCAGGAAGGGCCTTGTCCTTTGGGAGCAAAGACAAAGGGCCGATATTGTTTGTGACTTCTAGATGTATTCTTGGAGCGCTTGAATTGAACTATTGTTATCCCTCCGGCATATAATGCGGGGGGATATAGCTATCGCTCTGTCCGTCCGTCCGTCTGTCTGTCCGTCTGTAAACATTCTTTTGTCCGGAGCATAACTTGAAAACCGTTCAGTATTTCTTCACAAAATTTGACATGTTGGTCAGGTGTCATATGTAGACGTGCCTTTTGGTATTTTGGAATTTCTTGAGCAGTTCATCCATGAATTTGGGGGGCCGGGGGGATACGCCATTGCCAGATGGCTCTTGTTTTTGCCTCCATGTGCTGCATTGGCAAAGCTATTGGCTGAGGAAATGGTCTGTAAACTGTAGATATGGCTTACCTCGAGAGGCTTTGTAGAAGACGGATGGTCACATTACCGAAGTTTTCAGCCACAACATGTTGAGGTTGACCGACTGATTACTCTCCTGAAGTACACTGCAAGGCTGTGTGGGTGTTAGGGCCTACTGTGTCTCTGTGACCTGTGTGCCCTAAAGGGCTCGGTGATCTCTCAGCAAAAACATCATCGGTGCCAACATCCCACTCTTTCGCTCGAGGGCAGAGTACATAGAACACACAGCTCAGATGCTCCGTGTGTGTCCCGTTTTGTGTGTTTAAGGGGTGGGTGGTGTGTGAATGTGTGTGTGTGAGTGTATGTGAGTGGGGGGGGGGGGGAATAAAAGGACACAGCTCTGTACTTTTCCAACAAGTCTCACTCTCCACTCCACAGACGACCTCTTTGTGCGTGTTGAGAATGTTCTGGAACTGCTAGTCTCACCACTGACGCGGCAGTAGCTGGGCTCCGTGTGTTTATGAGGCTGAAAGGACTGGCTTTGCCTCTTTGGGCCCTTTGATGAGGGGGATACTGGAGACCCTGCCAGCCCAGCACCCCTCTCACAAAAATGGCTGCGGGGAGACAATATTTGTACCGGTCTCTGTTACGCTGCATTGTTTTAGTCTTGTCCAATCACCGCTGTCTCTTTGATGGGAAGTGGTTGCTGGTCGAAATCAAGACCCAAGTCCATGCCAGACACAGTAGCTAAAATGCGACTAAAAATAATGATTCACAAATATCAATCAGTCATTACCATTACAATCAGTTACGGTCATTTTATGTGGTGCGCTTCATTTAATTGTTTAGTCTGGTGACTGTACTAAATCTATGCTTAAGTAGACAATGCACTGTAGACACTCACGTGCTGCTTAAGAGTTAACGGACTGTGGGTTGTTGATTTTGGCCTCCAGATGAGCTCGGATTTTTACTGTATTGAATTTTCAGATCAGTGGTCCTGAAAGGAATATTTTGCTTGCCTTACTTTGCTTGGGATTATTTGAATGGTACCGTCAAGAGTCGAACTCTTATGCATTTATTCCAATGAATGACCCCACTGATGCTTCATGTTCCTGATGCTAATACTTGGTACATTAAGGGCTTGTAATTGCAGCCAGATCGTGCTGAATAGCGCAGCATTGTGCATTCGATCAGCAGTGTATGAGGCTGGTGCGCTGGGATGCTTTGTTGGCTTGTGTGTAAATGACAGGCGGTCTTTGGGCCCGGGCAGTCATTGTGCTCTGTGTGGTTGTCTGCAGCGCTTACCAGCTGTAGAACCCCCCAGCACCATTCCCCGGCCCCCAGGGACCCTCAAGAAGCATGGCCCCGTCTCACGCCTGTTGGACGAGCATAATAAACTCGTCAGGCGTATCCCGAGAATGTGTCAGTCAGCTTCTGGTAGCGAGGTTTCATCGGCACGGTATGTGTGGCGAGGCCTGACTTGCGAGGCAGTTACCCATGTTCATGGAACTTTTTTAATTGTCAGTGCTGGCCCAGGATCAGTTTTCTCCATTCTGTTCATAGCGGATGGGGTGAGGATGTGGAAGGTGGATACTGTCCTGAGATCAGTGCCCCTTATTTCCTGGGCTTTCTGAGCATAGCGTGTGGTACTCTCCCTACCCTGATATGGGCGATTTAACGTGTGGCTGAATATGTTGGGTGTGTGCATGTGTGGCATGGTCTTGGTTCAGTAATGTGACCTATTGAGTGCATTTTTCTTTGGAGTACTGCCTTGGGCTAGTTTCAAGAGACATTGTCTATATTTGAATGTGATAAGTATATGTGGCACACTGTTTTGGGCTGGCAGAGCGATATTGTATATTGGGTAATGTCTTGGGCTACTGGAGGAACACTTTGAACGTTATGCTTGTGTGGTACTGCTTTGGGTCTGTAGAGTTATCTATTGAGTGTATTTATGTACAGTATGTTGGGGACTATCTTGAGCCAATGTGAGGAAGTATTCAATATGTATATGGTGGTGGTACTTTTTTTGGGCCATTGTGTGGAAGTATTCAGTGTGTGTGCGTACCAGGTGGTACAGTCTTGGGCCAAGATGATGAAAAATACAGTGTGTTAAGTGGAGCGCCATCTGGGGCCATTAGGGGGATGTATTCAGTCTGTGTCAGTGGAGTTCTACTAGGGGCTAGTAGGGGGATATATTCAGTGTGTTTAAGTGGAGTACTATTTGGAGCTAGTGGAAGATTATATCCAGTGTATGTGAGTTGGGGTGCTCTTTGTGAGCTCTGAGGACATGTATTTGTTAAGCGTGCGGCGTGGTTGGTGGCTTTGCTTGGGGTTGTGGGTGGATGGCTGGTACACCTGGGTGGATAGCATGTAAAACACCTGGATGGGTAACTATCCTGCCTCCCGGCACAGACAGGAAGTCATCAGCTGTGCGGAATGTTGTCGATCCCCACTGCACCGAGTTTCCCGCCCCACCCCCTGCTTTCAACCCACCAACCGACAGAATGAGTGTTAAAAAAAAAACTCAAGAACTATTTGGCTGAAATGTTTTTGCATGAGTTACTGAGCCCAATTAAAACCCATCTGGCTGCCATCCTGCCGTAAATCGCCTGATCTTGTTGTGGTGAAAATCACTTGACATTGTTTTTGATGTTGACTGACCCTCATTTGTATCATAACAGACTTCATAGCTTTAGCCCACGCCATTATCTGGACGATAGCTTTGACTCACTGATGAGTCGTCCATTGTGCTTTTGGCCAGCTGGTGCAGGATTGGCAGAGCAGTCCCAAGCCATTATGGCGAAATGTCTGTTCGAGGCATTTGAAGTGGCCAGTGTTGTGTAGATGTCAGTGTATTATTGTTCTGGTGATTTTCCCATGTTTGTATGGTAAAGCTTTTGGATGGCGGTGTCGGTGTTCCATGTATTTCCCTCTGGGTCGTGAACCAATCACCTTGTAAATTCTCTGGCTGGGAGCCAGCCGACCTGAAGGCGATGTACCACCTCCTCGTAGCAATTAGCTCAGGGCAGGAAGCTGTCTGGGAGCTATTAATTAGAGTCTCTAATTGGATCCTTGTCTTGGGAACCCTGGCTGTCTTAATGGACAATGGCGGCTGTGTACCGGGCCTGCCAAAAATCAGGCACCTACCCACAATCCTCTGTTCACCGCTCACCAGAACTACATTAAACATGCAGCCAGCGGCAAGCAGTCCTAAAATGAAGAACCCTGTGTTTTTTTTTTTTTTGGTATTGTTACTCTGGAAATGGATAAGATACCATTAGCACCTCTGAAAGAATGGCTTTAACAATGAAGTCTCTATGCCACAATTACCGAAGCATCTATATTTATAATTCCCACTAGGTGCAATGCTAATTACCTGCATATGTTTGCTTAAAAGAGGTCTAGCCCACAGTAGTTTTCTTTGTTGGTCTTCGGAGTAAAATGATACTTGCAAAGTTCCAATTGCAGATGTCTCAGTTACGAAAATGGCCTTTGTCTACGTTCTGGAGGCCTGTATATGAAGTGGCCTGATTGGTTTATGAATCTAACCTCACATTTTAGATCAGTAGCTTGCCTATATGGGTTGGGTATCAGTATATTAAAGGGAAGGTACACAGTGTAGCTATGGCCTACTCTCTGCCAGTGAGCTGATCAAAACTCCAAACACTAACCAAGATGGGGGATGGGAGCAGGCAGAAGGGGTCTGCGTTGGGTAGGGAGGGGGTTCTTTCATTAAAATCCTGCCGCCTTCAATCAAGCGTGTTGTGTTGGATCATGGGGAGCAGTGTGTGTGTGTGTGTGTGTTTGTGTGTCTGTCTGTCTGTCTGTTGGGGGGTATTATCAATGCAGACAAGTGGAATGAGACATCCCATTTCCCCCCCACTGCTCATACTCCAATAGCTCATATCTACAGGTCAGGACACGCTATGGAAGTTTGTCCATCCATATATATCATGATTTGAAGATTAAACATTTACACAGTGAGTTTGATTCATAGCTTCTGAATGTGCAGTAGTGCTTGTGGTTATTTTTGTGCAGAGCGTGTTGGATATGGCTGGATTATCTGTGTGTTAATGTCTGTGTGTGTATGTGGGTCTGTGTTTGTTTGTGTGTTTGTGTTCTGTTATTGATTCGCTGAGTACTTTTTCTTTCCTCTCAATGAGCTATTCAATCGTGAGAAACTGAGAATCAGAGCCACGCGGTGAAGTGAGCTGTCATTTCGAATCACTCAGGTCAGTAATTGTCGACTTGTTGAGGTTAGCATCAGGCTTTCGAGTGAAGTTACTGTTCCGTTGAGTGCCTTATGAGTTTAGTGTCAATGATAGACTGTGACCCCTATTAACCTGGTGTCAGAGGTCATGACTAGTCCAGGACAAGCAAGAATAGCATTTACTATTGGTTCCTGTCACATCTTGTATAGGTGATTTGACGGCCAAACATCTGAATTATGTCTGTTAACAAGCTGTCTCTATGAGGTTTGGAAGTTTCCTTTGACATAAGAATCTTTTTAACCCTAAAACTGTACTAGACGATGCGATGGAAGCTGCTAGAATTAAAAAAAAAAAAAACGTGATCTCTGCTGCTCCATATTATATCCGGCTGAATTTCCCGTTTATCTTTGATTAAAATCTGTTAAGCGCATATTTTTCATTTCTCAATGTCCTCTTAGCTGTTTATTTCCCTGTGAATATTTGAAGAGGATGTGCCAATCTCCCTAACAGTTGGTACGGTTAAACTGCAGAAGGCACCAGCCTCACAAAGTTGGCCCAAACTCTTTAATATTCATCATTATGAAAATGAGGCCTCAGGCCCACAATAGCATTGTTGTTTGTTCTGTTGTAAGCCTTCCTCTTACTTCAGAATCTAGGCTATGGAAAGGCCCTGTAGCAGAAGAGAATTTTTAGCATACCATTATCGTAGGATTAGTCTGTGTGGGAATCGTGTCCTTGAGATGCATAGATCTGGACTATTTGAGTTTTCTGCTCTATATATCGCTGTGTATGACTCTGGACACTGCTGTTGGCCTGCATTATTGGAAGGGAAAAATCTCAGCAGTTTTCTGTTTTAGTTAATTTATCACTCATAATCCAAAAAATATCTGCACATTAGGCTATTTGAAATGCTCTAATACTTTGTTAGGTGTACTTAAGTTTTAACGTTTACGACTATTCTAAATGGATGTCGTTTTTTGGTGTGTTTGTGTTTGTGTTTGTGTTTGTGTGTGTGTGTGTGTGTGTGTTCTTGTACTTGCTACAAAGTGAGAACCAAAAAGCGTTCTTTTCCTACAGAGTGGGGACATTTTTGGGAAGTGAGGACATTTTGGCCGGTCCTCACAACTACAAAGGCTAATTGTGACTTATTGGTTAAGGTTAGGGGTAAGGTTATAATTAGGGATAGGTTAAGGTTAGGGTAAGGGTTTGGGTTAGGCATACATTGCTTATTATTAAGATTAGGGAAAGGCTGTAGAGACACAGGAAGAATGAATGGAAGTCAATATAATGTCCTCACTAAGTTATAAGTACAAGGATGTGTGTGTGTGTGTGTGTGTGTGTGTGTGTGTGTGTGTGTGTGTGTGTGTGTGTGTGTGTGTAAATGAGTGTTTGTCCTGAGGTTTGTCCCCTTCTGTGTGTTTTTTGCAGAGGGGACTGATGGAATTGGTGTGTAATTGGGGGAAGGGATTTAGGAAATCTTGCATGAAATCGCTCTCGGTGGCGCATTGTTCGAGGGCCTCTCTCTACGTCCTGCAGCCTGTTCAGCCTGAAACTGTAAAACATTCGCTGGAGTATGAAGGCTTTTGTGTATGTAACTGGTGGGGATTGGGGGTGGGGGTTTGTGGGGACGTTGGATTTAGGCCACAGCGGTATTTGGGGGGTGTTTTTGGGGAGCCTATGGAGTTAAGTGCTGAACTGTTAATCAGCCCTGGGGGTAAATCCACATTTCATCCAGAGGGTCTCATGGCCTGTGATGGACGGTAGTGGTAGTGTTTGTTGCTGCTGTATTTACACGGCTGGTCTCCGACATGAAGATGTATGGAGATGGTGTGAACTGCCATCAGAAACTGGCAGAGGTTGGGCAGCAGAAGGTTAGTGAACTGTGGGGCTGCGCGTGTGGGGCTGTCCTTAGCATTTCCATGGCAACTATAGTGCACTCTTTTGACAGAAAAATCTCTAGTCTAAAAAAGCGGTACTTGATCATGTATTGGAGACTCCTTTGTGCAGATGTCTATGTCATGTGATTCATCATTGAAATCCTTTGTGCAAAAATGTATAATAAATTGATGATAAGAATTGTTCCCTGGTCACCGTGAGATGGTCATATCCTGCAGCGGTTTGAAGTTTTTCTGTTGATTGTATTTGAGGATGAGTTTTAACTGCACTTTTAAAACTCCTCTCAGTTGTATTTTTCTTTGCGTGTGATTGAACAGGACATGATTATCCCTCTAGCAGTTGCAGTCCATTCTTGTTAGTGTTAACCCTTTGATGCATAAAGTACATACAAATGCCTTGGACCATTTGTTGGGATTAGGTGCAATATTTTTTTTTTTGTGTGTGTGTGTGTGTGTGTGTGGGGGGTGGGGGGGTGGGGGGCAGTGCAAGTGGGTGGTCTGTCTGTCCATTATTTTGGACATTATTTTTGTGGGATGCACACTGCCATCCAGTATTTTGGACATTATGCATGCGAAGTGACAGAAATAATGTGAAATTAAAGAATCCTGGTCATTGACATGCATGATGATCTGTCATCAGGCCACAGTTGTAAATAAGAACTTGTTCTTATTGCCTGGTTAAGTAAAGGTTAAAATAAAGGTCTGTATTCTGGACCGTGCTTATTTGAGCTATTTACTTGCCATGCATAATGTCCTATATTTTTGATAGTGCATAGACTCAGGTGTATTCCAACAGATAGACATGTATTGCATTGGTTATGTATTTTCAGTTTGTGTTATATAATGCATTTCTATTCCCCAACAGAAAAAAAGTCTGATCAAAACTTGAACAATATAAGACTACTTCTGACTTCAGACTTGTGTATGTAGCCATTGCGATTGTTTCTGGTAAATCATGTGACTAATCAGAGAGGCACCTATTTAAGAAATTGTTGTCTGGAAATGCCCAGTAAAATGTACATTTTGTGTGTTCAGGGTATCTATGAGCCTAGAGAAAATAAACCCCACTTAACTTATTCCAAAATATTGGACAACATGCAACAAAGGGTTAATTTGTTTCAGTAACAGTGAGGCTTATTTAGTGTTTGAAAGCCGCAGGTTGAGTAAGCTGCCTTGTTCGTTTTGTTGTCTGTTGCGATGCATAATCCTTCCCAACAGTGGTGGGGGCAGTTGGGCATTGAAATGTGACCTGTTGGCTTTTCACTGGCTGTTTAGTACTGTGATATCCCAGGAAATTGGCATCCTTATAAATGTATTGTGCCTTGCAGTGTATCATATCAAAACATAATGCGGGTCCATGTGCAGGTTAACCCTTAAAGCGCTGAAATTTAATAATTAATTAATAAATTTAAAAATATAAGCTAAATTAGGTTTTCAACAGCAAAAGATATCATGTGGTCCCCAGCAGGAGCTCTTTTAAACAAGTCGGCGCATGATTGGTCTTCAACAGCTTTGATTTTTTAATCTGACATCATCGAGCAAGGCTAGCTGCATTTAGCACTCTAAGGGTCAATGAGCATTAACTGCTAACTTCCTGTTTGTTATTATTATAATCCATGTTTGGCCTGTGAGAGAACCCTGCCGTATTTTATCTGTAATGATGTATTAAATGGAATCACAGTGCTCTCATGCATCTTGCAGAGGGCTGCAGTAACTATACGTGAACATTGCAGTGTTCAGGTTTTTCAGCATGTGTTTGCTATGTGTAATTCAAACTCTTGATTGCTTGTTCTTCTCAATTGTCTTCCCGGACTAAGTCAAGATACTATGGATTTACTTTCGATTTGCCACCACTGTATCAGCTGCTACTGTGTCCATAGCGGGTGTTTTGTGATCAAACTGCAGTTTACCATTGTCAACATTTTATTTTTATTTGGCATGGGCAGTGTAGTAAAGAGGTCTCTATGCCTATCAATTTTGGACAAAATTAGGCAATACCTTTATGAAAGTGGCGCGAGGCATGAATATTCAGAACCACTCAACTGTCCTTGCGGCAAAAGTGCCATGAATCTGCCTGGCAGTTGATTAACCCAAGTTTTATTTTTTTAGATTTGAAGATTTGAAATAACGTTTGACATGTGGTACATATGAGGGGAGAATGCCTTGTCTTTCAGTCGTAATCAGCGGACTTCTAAAATACATTTTTTAAAAGATTTTGCAGTCTTGCACATGGTATTACCGACATTGGTAGTTTTGTTACCCCTCAGCCCTAAAGGCTGACGGGGTATTGCTATCCTTCGTGCGGTTGGGTTGGTCTGGCGGCGGGCGGGCGAGCATCTCCAAAAACTTCGACATCGGGCTGAGGGGTATTCCGTGCATTGCACGCCTATTTTTGTGTCACCTGCGAAGCATAGCGGCACATAGGGATCACTTTGTCCGGCGTCTGTCTGTCCGTCTGTCCGGTAGTCACACTTTCAGTTGGTAGTCACACTTTCACATAAGTGCTTCGCTGGCGACACGTGTTCACCTGAACACTCTAGTTTTTAATAGCCGTAGTTCTGCATGGGTCTATCATTGGTCATCATCAATTAATAAACTGTAGGTTTTTAACAGTAATTTTGGCTGGCTGTACCCTATTGGCTTAGATGCTTGACTGGTACTTGGCTCAAGCCAGTGTAGACTATGTGTATAAAGTCAGTGCAGTTGTTGGGTCCTTGAGCAATGTCCTTATCTTCCCATTGCTACTGAGGGGATTAACCCCTGCTTAATGTAATCAACTGTAAGTCACTTTGGATTAAAAAGTTGGCTAAATAACTTCAATATAATTTGCCATTATTGTGGCTACCGTGTGTTGTCAGCTGCTTGTCATGAAGGTGATTCAGAAACGTAAGCGTGGTGATTAAAAGCCACCTGTTGCGCTCTGAAAAGTAGGTGAGGATATTGGTTATATCATGAATCAGTGGGAAAACTGACATTTTTATTTCAAAATAAAGGTCAACGCACAAAGTGTTGCTTATGGAAAATGCCAAAAAATCTGGCTATTTAAAATGCGCTGATCACCCTGGAAATGCATATATGGCCATTTTGGCTCAGGAAACAGGCCATTATGGTTGTGCCGGCCAAACTGTTTGATCTGATTTTAGGAACTCCTCAATTAGTCCAAAATGACAGCTTGCTTTCCAGCCCCCAAGGACATTGAGCAATGGTGACAAATCTGTTACTTTGGTTGAGAAAGCAAACCTGGCAACACAATTTCTACCCACCTTCTCCTGTTATGCATGTATCCAAAGAAATTCGGCTTACCCAAACTTTCTCTAACGAGTTTTTCTCCATGACAGCTGTTAAGTTAATGACATTGGCGCTGAGATTTTGAAAAATGCAGAACTTGTTTTCATTGTCTATGAACAAGCGGCGCCAGGCACAATATACCTCGCCCCAGCAAGTGTATCAGTCCTTTAGTGTTAACTTAATAAAAAAAAAAAAACACTAACATTTTGTTATTTTCTACCTGCAGGAAATGGCAGGTTAGTGCAGGATAATGAAATTCCATTGCCTATAATGAGAGAACTTTGTTGCCATGGAAACCAGAAGTGAATGGGCTTATTCTTTTAGCATTTCAATTGTAATTTTTGTCTAATACGGTGCCACACATTAAATTTTAACATAATTGGATGAAAATAGAAGATTTTATGGACCTTCATTAATTTTGATGGTTAGCACCCCACCAACAAGGAGGGGGTGCCTTGCATTTTATAGTTTTGCATATCAAAAGATGTAGAATTGAAAACTGTGCTTGGTTTTGAGCTTGATTTGGACTCGATCCAATGAAGCAGAAGTTATGGCAAAAACAAAATAATTTCTGAACTTTGGTCTGTATTTTTGTTGAACTTTGATCTATTTTCTCCCAAATGAAATGGCTTGTATTCTCGCCCTTAGCAGACCTGCATACCAAGTTTTGAAATGATTGCTAGAATATTGTAGGCACGAAGTTGTTGACCAGTAAATAAATAAATAAACATGCCACATTGCTCATGCAGTAACCCTTGCAAAATACCAAAAACATGAGGCAAGATGGAACATTTTGGCATCGCTACCTTGCCTTTATTATTTTCTGAAGCGAGGTATTGGCCAGTATGTTTTTAACTTGATGACCATGACCTTGACAATCCAAAATTGAACCCCTTTGTTGTTGAGCTTGGGGGTTCTTGTAGTATAAATTTCAAGTCGATACCTCAAGAACTGCGGACGATAGAGTGAGCACAGACAGACAGAACATTATAATTCGTGAGTAAAAAACACATGAAACTAATAAAAAAAAAGGTGTACCTCCCCAAATCCTCCAAGCTGAGGTAATGACCTTTGCATTTTCTGTGTTGTTTTAATAATTAATATTTACATCTGCAGGTATTGTACCATTCATTCTTCCCAAGATTAACCAGGTTGTGACTGTTTACCATTTTGTATTTATATTGTTTAGAAATTTTGGAATTCTAAAAGATTACTTTCACTTAAAACATGTAACAGTAAATGCTACATACAGCCACTTGCCTTGAATATCATATATCTGATCGGAAATGAAATTAAATAAGCTATTAGGCAATGGAGACTCTACAGTGAAATGCCCTTTCATGGTAGAATCACTTCACATTGAAGAGAAATATTAGACTGAGTGTGTTTGGGGCCTAGCTTCGCCTGCTGTGTTCTGAGTCTATCTAATTGCACTAATTGCGTCTTAACAGTATCTGCATTTTACACTCAGCTACACACTAATGTTTACTGCTCAGCAGGGCCTTGGACTTACTTACTGGGACTAGTTCATAAAACTATCTGAGAGGAACAGTTTTGATCTGGGATCAGAATTTTCTTTTCTGCTGGATGTGGTGGGAAGGTGGGGTGGGGATGCTGGTCTGAGGTCAGTGCTTTCTGCCTTTTTTTTGTTGTCCCCCGCCGCAACACGGAACGGGGGACTATGTATTCAGCAGTGTCCGTCCGTCCGTCCATACGTCCCGTTTCTTGTTAATGCGATATCTCATGAACCGTTACACCAAGAGTCTTCAAAGTTGGTATCAGCCTACATTGGGGCATTACGTAGACACCCGTCGATATGGGTGACATTCACCTTATTTTCAAGGTCACCACGACACTTTGACCACTTTTCCAACTCTTGTTAACGTGATATCTCATGAACCGTTGCACCTAGACTTTTCAAATTTGGTATCAGCCTACATTGGGGCATTACGCAGACACCGATAAGGTCACCACATTGGCCACTTTTCAAACTCTTGTTAATACATTGAAGTATGTGGTATTTTCTGAAGTGGTATTTAATGAAGCGGCAGGGAACATGGCCACCTTTAGTGGCAAACACTTGGTTTTTTTTTTTTTTGCTGTGTTTGTTTACTAATTTGCGTTTTTGCAGTTTGACCCAGAGAGCTCGGGCTTCATCAGCACGGAGCGTTTCCGGGACCTGCTGGCCGCCCACGGCTCGGAGCTGGACCCTCATAAGCTGGAGGTTCTGCTCGCTTTGGCAGACGGTAACGCCGACGGGAAGATCTGCTACCAAGACTTCGTCAACCTGGTGAGACGGAGCGTTGCTGCTTCCCTGCTTGGGTGCTGGTTCATCTGGGCTGGGTGGTGCACAGATGCGCTGGGCAGTGAGGGCTAGTCAACCCACCACTAACTGTCTGTCCAGCTCTTTCTGATGATCTCTTAAGCATTTATTTCTTCTCTTTGAGTTTGGGTGCTGTGTAGATTTCAGGGCCCCACTTATAACCTACTGACTGAAGCAGTAGTCACCCCTCGCCGGATAGTGTTAACGGACATCCAGTAGTTAGAAACTTTGCGAAGGAAAATTATTCGGTGCTGAAAGTCGTGTCCGCTGCTGCTCGAGGCTTAAAATGCACAGAACTGTCGGCCAGATGGAACGGACCTCGCCTGACAAGGAACGCATTCGCCGAACACGACGCGGACAAGAAACGCATGCGAATGGAGACGAAGGGATTGAAAATTTTGCTCTCTGTTGGAGGTCCGTGAACGCTATCCGGAAAGGTGTGACTGCTGCTTAAGTGACTTGACTGAGACTCAGTGAGGGCACTGCTCAGTCCTCTTAAATGGGATCCATGGTTCCCTGACTTGCGTCTTAGTCCCTCCCACAGGGGCTGCATTGGGAGATGCAAGGAAGTAATGCGAGGAGAGAAGAAGAGAGGGAATGTTTTGATGAAGTGAGATGTTCTTTCCTCTGATATGTCATGTGAAGCAACGCAAATTTCTGATAACAATGCTCAGCCTTGATCTGCTGCCGGCGTCTGTTGTTATCAATTGATGTCACGGCTTTCAGCCAAAAGCGTTCCGGGAAGGCTGCTCTCGTCTGTCCTCACTCATAGCTCCTTGGAGCTCCCTCCTTAATCCTCGCAGCAGAAATAAGAGCTATGGGACAGCCTGCTAGATTGCGGATGTGGAACAACTTCCAGGTTAAGCGAGGATCCAGGAACGAGGAAATATAAAATGAGAATATTGAGATGAACCCTAGATTGGTGATTCTGACCCAAGTGTAGCTACGAGTATCAGTGCAGCTCTTGGGCCCTTGAGCAAGGCCCTTGACCCCTCATTGCTCAGGGGAGGATTGACCTATATTCATTTTAATCCATCTTAGGTTGCTTCAGATAAAAGCGTCAGCTAAGTAAGTGTAGTTTAATATAATGAACATTCCTGAGGACATTGCTTCCCTGGGAAAGCACTCTGGTAGCTTTTTAATTGTTTGAATATGGCTTAACCTTGCTTGCACAGGTTAGGAACTTTCTTCCTTCAGTGTCCTGCGGGGCTCACGGTAAGAATGAAGAATTTGTAGCATTTAGAGCCAACGAGGACAAATAAAGACTTGTGAATCTCGGCTCTCTGCAGCACTTGCTTGAGGGTTAGCGAGCTCTCAGGGCCCTTTTGTTTAGTACAGTAGAGAACAGAACAGTGGTGCTACTTTGCTGCGCCCTGCACCTTTGCCATTGGTCCAGCTCAGTCACACGGGAGTCTGAGGACCAGAGACTGCAGCTGGAAGTGGACCAGAGAAGAATGCACAGCGTGTATCGGGGGTGGGAGGAGGGGGGGTCTAAGTGTCTATTTTTCCCTGGGGAACCCCCCGCGGCTTTACCTCCTGTCTCAACAAAGGCCAAGTGAGGCCAGGGTGGGGTGGGGTGGGATGGGGCTGCGGGGGCATGTTGTGGCAGGGGGACCGTGTGGGTTTATTTTCAGTAGCATCTTTACTTTACAGCAGGCTCCGTCCCATAAAGCTGTCATTGGTGATGGCGAGTTATTGTCCCACCGCTTTTTCAATGTGCCACTGGCACCGTCCGTCAGTTCGGTCGGAGATCGCCTACCGGCCACCCCCCCATTTGGCTGGATATCAATCACAGCCCGCTGCAGAGAATGGCAGAGATTTTGCTCTCTCCATTCATGTGTGCCATTTGAAAAAGGGAGGAATTGGTCAGCTCTGCTGGAGGAATTTTGGCTCAGTCTTTATGGTTTTCAGCCGCCCAAGTAGATTGTTTTATGGTTGGGGGCAAGGGGGGGTTAGATGTGCTGAATGCGATGTGTGTGTATGGGACTCCGTTTGTTTGACTTGGCTCTGAAACCCTGTCTTTGGTTACCTACAGCAGGCTGATGTGAAATCACTGGACAGTCAGTGCAAAAAATCATTTAAATAAATTGTTCCTGGGTTGGCTTGATTTAAACAAAAAAATAGAAAAGGTTTGAACTTGTTGTTTTAGGGGATAAAAATGTAGGATTATCACGGGCTGGGAAATATATTAATATTATATCGATATATTGATAAAAGATTATATAGTCCGGGATTTTGGATATCATAACATCGTGTTATGACATAAGTGTTGTCTTTTCTAGTTTGAAAGGCTGTAATACAGTAAACGGATGCAGTTTTCTGCACTTATTAGACTGTTCTAGTTGTTGCCTGTACCTGCTAGATCATCATACCCAAATTACCAGAGACCGTTTATCAAAATGTCATGTAAATATTTTCTGAAAGCACCAATAATTATCCCTACAATATCACCGCAAATATTGATATTGAGGTATTCAGTCAGAAATATTGAGTTATTTGATTTTCGCCATATCATCCAGTCCTAGATTCATGGTATTTTTATCTATTTATCTATTTTCTTTCTTTGCTCGTAGTAGTGCTCACTATAAACTCTCTGTCTGGTAAAATATGCACTATGAGCTATTTCCTGGATTTGCATTTCCACCTGCAGAACTGGATAAAAAGAGTACAGGATATCAGAAGCTGGCCAGTGCTGGAGTTGCCATTTTTCTTCATGTATTGAAGTGTTATCATGTGGTATACAGAGAATATAATACAGGTCATTTTCATAACATACGTTTTATCAACCCGAGACCCCAGTATCAGCCCGAGAGCTTTAGTGCGTATCAAACCGAGACCCCAGTATCAGCCCGAGAGCTTTTGTGTGAGGGATGATACTGGTCGAGGGTTGATACACGGTGTGATGTGAAAATGCCCATATGATGTTCTATTCATCATATACTGATTTTGACCATAATTTACGATGCATTTAATTCTAAGCATTTATTTTGAGTCATTAATGTCATCATTACAGGCCAGTAGCGCTAGCATTCGCTTTTAGTCTACAGTGTTTTCAAGTCAATGAAATGGATAATTAGCTAGCTAGCATGACAACACATTTTTTTTCCATTAAAGTAATACATTTGCGTTTCTAAGATCGCTTACACGTGAAACGTTTTACTGCAGCCCTTCGCATGAATATTGCTGCAAAACGCGGCATCATGCATGCTGTTTACAAATAATTCTGCATCAAGTTCCTTTTCTATAACTGAAGGAGCCATAACGTTGTCTATGTGTCACGTGGCATTTTGTGGTTGCTGTGGAAATGTGTGGGAACTTGGGTCACGTGACGTATGTGGTGCATGACGGGAGGCTACTAAGGGAGGTTGCTTACCTGCAGTCGGGAGGAGAGAGGGAAGCGGGGGGTAGCCGTAATTTTTGTTGACCGCTTCGCTTCGCACCGTATCGCTTCACTTTGTTTCACTTCGTTTTACCCCTTGTTCCCACTGTGTACCTGAATGCGTCCAGTGTGTGTGTGTGTGTGTGTGTGACCGTGCAAGCAGATGTTTCATTAAAACCACCTAAAAGTGCATCCCGACCCTCCGTGAGCTTCTTTGGGCACAGCGATAGCGCGTCGGACAAAATACAGGACCCACTCCTTTCCTCTCAAGCGACAAGGTCGGTTTTTGGAGTCGCTACAATAACAGTCCAGTTCAGAAATTTCCGCTGTTGAGGAATTCATGAGTCTCTCCGCCATGACAGAGTCTAATCAGCTTCTGAAGCGATGCGTTGCCAACGATGCTCGTGACTGCTGCTATGCCAGTTGTTGCTGCCACTGATACGGGATTTTGTCCGGCGGGCAGATATGAGTGATACAGGATTTTCGCCCGGCGGGCAGATACAGCCTTGCGCTCGTATCACATGGGCAGAGTCCCCGTATTTATAAGGAAGTATATGATAAACTTGAATATCTCACCTTCGGCCTTTGAGATGTAGGTGATGCCACGCTGTTATCAGAACAGCTGTGGCACTGTTCGGAAATACCACAGGCTTTATACGGCCCTCAACTTGTAACCCACCCTCCTGAAATTATACTTCAAGAGGATTGACTGACATCAAAGGCTGAAGAAGGAAACAGACATCCTGGAGTGCAGGAGATGATCTGAAATCTGCCCCATGCACCTCCGTGCAATTACACGCCTAAAAACTGAGTCAATATTCAGTTGTATTAATTACAAGACTGTGTGGCGGGCTGAACTGAATCAAATGAAACTTTAATATGTTTTCTCCTCTGAGTCAGTGTGCTCTGAGAGATTTTAGCGATTAGTCAAGCCGGAAGTCACTTCAAGGACTCAAGGATCTTTTTTCCAAGTTTTTCTCCGCTGGCGTGCTTTGATCGCTGCTCCCGTCACAAAATAAATTTCTCTCTGTGATGCAAATCGCCAAAGGTTAAACTATGGTTTTGGCATAGTTATGCAAAATTTGTTTCAGTGAACTGGATGCGTGATGTATTTTTTTTTTCTCATTTTACTTAATTTAATAAATTAAATTCTTATTTTTTAAGCAGTTAACTGAAACAATGTTGACTTTCTTTGATAAATGATTTTGTTCTTAACTTAAATGGCTGTTGATGGCCACATTTCGTTTGAGTGATATTTTTAAGGTTCTCTCCCTAGTGAGGTTGTCCATAGTTATTACTCTTGCCTAAGATATCATATCAACACCTGGCATGGGAAAAAAAACATTCCCGAATGGCGTCTATTCTGCTGGGCAGTGTCTGTTCAGTATTGTGGGCAGTGCTGGAGATTGGAATTCCTGAGCTGTTGCTAGGAGATGGGGTACCGGGCTGTCAAGAGGCTCGGCAGTGGGTCGATTGGGGCATTACCTGGCACTGGTGGGAACCCAGAAGCTGTGCAGATATGGAGGTAGAGGAGAGGCGGGTGAAACACACCGATATCTCACACATAACTTCCCACTGAGCTTGGAGCTTATCATTGAGAACCATCTGAACCTGGACTTAGTGTCAGTTAATTTCCAGGCCTTAAAAGTCTCTCTGCTCAGCAGTTAAAGATTATCATGATGCTGCTGACACTAACACACTTTTTGAAAAGCGATTTTTGAGTCATGAAAGAGTATTGTATCTGAATAGTTATGTCCCTAGCGAAAGCAGAGGACATACTGTTTGCCCTCTGCCCGTAATTCCATGATTCCTTGATTTTGTGACTTCATAAGTTAAAACAATACTGTTTTCGGGTCATATCTCACAAACTGTTTGACATTTAAAAAAAAAACTTGGTTCATGCTCAGAACTGGTGCTGAACTGCTGCCTTTTGCCATTTTGGTGAGTCTGGGATTTTTTTTTCTTCTTTGTTTCCTTGGAAACACATTTTATCTGGGCGCAGGGGTCATTGCAGTGCATCACATGCGCGTCACTCTAGTTATTAATTGTTGTCTCTGCAACAGAAATGGCATAATTTCTGGTTAAAAAGGAGTTCCGATCCCGCTTCCTCGTCTTTTACTCCAACCATGAAAGAAAAACCTCACTGAGGGGCTAAAGATCATGTTGACCAGCTGATTACTAGGATCCATGGTGCCAAATTAAAGCTGCTTTGACACCGGACGCAGAATTTTTCGCATTACAGATTCGCACACCGTGTCTGGCGTGAAAGCGGCTTAAGGTTTTGGTAAAAATCACCAGGATTGTTGATCTCCAGGAACAAGCTTGTGCACCCAAAGGTAAAATGAGCTTTCATTCACAGCAAGGCCTGATGTAGGTGCTGGCCTTTATTCCAGAAATTCAGTTACACACATGATCATCAAAGATTGTCTGAGCGCGCCTGAATACCCATACTTGTTTACTATATAGTAGGTGAGAAGATGAATGTGAAATTTGTTGATGTCCAAATCCTCTGCATGAGTCAAACCGAATGTGAACAATACGCAGATGACCTACTGCATTCGCCAGAAATCTGTTGTATGCGACCAGTGGACTCTGCGCTCTCCCTTGAGACAGTTGGCAGTGAAATGACAAACCATTTGCCCAATAGTGGAGGAAGCACTAGTTCTCTGTAAATAGGAGTAGAAACTACAAAAAATTGTAAAATTGTTTGAAAAATATATAAAATTAACAGAAATGTTATATTTGCTGGTATTATTCAAAATTATTTACAAATGTCACCAATTCTGAGGTAAAGTTGTATCTGTGTATTTTTGCGGGAGGAAGGTAATGGGTAAACAACAAGATCAGGTGATGGGGGAGATGGTGGCTGTACATTACAGTATGTCTAATTTTGTGCACATGTTGGCGATGAATGAAACTATACCTTCTACATCAATGGTTGAGTAGTACGCACTGAGCTAAATACAGTTTGTAAGGATATAGTATGGTGTTGGGATGTACCTTGGAGTTGAGCGGTAGTATCAGGTGTATAACAGCTTGGTTGGAATGAAAGCCAACACCCACACTGACCCTTTCTGGGTATGGTTAACACTAGTAGCACCTAAAAACCAAGAAAGTGCACCTTTTTACTAGAAATTCCTACAAAAATTTGAATACACCAAGGTCTAATGAAGATTTGAGGCCAACTCTGTAAACTTCAGAAAAATTTTACCAAGGTATCCCAAAGTCTGTCCGGTTTACTTAAGGTTTGGACAACACCTCAGTAAACCTCGGTTAAATTTTCCCGAAATACACCAAGGATTGTCTGGCCCACTGAAGCTCAGAGATCACATCAGTAATTCCCGGGAAAATTTCTCCGCATTGTTGGTGGGAGGTCTTTAATGAGGCATGTGTTTTTACTGTCTTCACACCTTCCCTTTGTTCTGGTGTGAGCACAGGCCTAGCAGACAAACTTCGGTCGACCTCGGTGAAATTTTCCCGAGGCATACCGATGAGCTCTCTGAGTTTCAGTGGGCCAGACAATCCTCGGTGCGTCTCGGGAAAATTGAACCGAGGTTTACTGAGGTGTTTTCCAAACGTAAGTATCCTGGACAGACCTCGGGATACCTCAGTAAAACATTTTCAGGGGTTTACAGAGTTGGCCTCAAATCTTCGGTAAACCTCAGTGTATTCTAAATTTTTGTGGGAATTTCTCGGAAAAAAGGTGCAATTTCTCGGTTCTTAGGTGCTACTAGTGTAAGCATCCGTAATCCAGATGTTTGCACATTTTACTCTTTTACCTAAAGAGGACCAATGCTGTTCCTGCTGACCGAGAATACTGTCAATTCTTGTCATCGCCCATAATTTGGCCCGGATTATTTTGCTTAGTAGCTGGACAACAAATTCTTTAGATGTTGAGAGAGGTGTGCTTTTTTGGCATTTGAATTTTGGCCAGGCCCAAAATGGTGAAGTTTGAAGCTTCTAATGGTCTTAACACACAATTTTTTAGGAAGTTAGCAATAGTTCATCAAATTTATAAAGTAAGTTAGTGTCGGATGGGTTTTTCCCAGCCTTGTGTGTAAACTTGTGGAAAGCTTTTTACAGAAACAGGAGTGAATGTTCTTCCATTTGATGTTGATGGCTTCAAACAGTTATTGAGTGGTACAGTTGATGAGTATGAGAGACCAAATATTCTGTAAAGGGATCAGATCTGGACTCTGACCAGGCCAAACATGAGTCTGTTGGACTTGTCCTCTATTCCCTTCTTCTTTAAGTGGTGGCGCACAAGGTCTCGGGAGTGCATTTGTTTAATTCTTCATAATTTTCTGACCAATGATTTGTTATCAAGACCATTAAAAGCTTCATATTTTGCAATTTTAGGCTTGCCCGTTTTATGCCCAGGAGTGTCCAGCTACGATCCCTTGATCCCCTGACTTGTTCAGTGAGGGGTGAATTTCCACTGGTTGAGTCTTGATGTTCGATGAGGAGGGGGGTAACCTGTTTCTTGTGGGGGCTTGTTTTTCCTGCAGATGAGTAACAAGCGCTCCAACAGCTTTCGGCGAGCCATCCTGCAGGGGGGTCGACAGCTGAAGGGGACTTCGCTGAAGGAGGAGGTGGGGCTGGGCCTGTCCCAGCGGTTGGTGCGCCACATTGCCTACGAAACGCTGCCTCGAGAGATCGATCGCAAGTGGTACTTCGACAGCTACACCTACTGTCCTCCGCCCTGGCTCATCCTGGCCATTACCATCGCAGAGGTATGGCTTGGCTGGCTGGATTTAACTGAAGGAATGGCACTCTTGAATTGGACTGCTAATAGCCTAGCGGTTTTCATGTTTGCATTAGACACAGAGGGCTGTTTGTTTAAATCCCAATGCAGCTCTAGTAAGATCATCAGGGCTTATGTGCCCTTGACAGTGGCATCACTGCAAAATGTGTCTGTCTTAACAAGTAATTAAATCTTATTATGACGCTTAACTTCCTATTTTTTCACTCTCGTGGAAAATATTAGCATATTTTTAGTTACCATGTGCCTGGCAAGTGAAATTTTTTATATCTTATTGACTAATCTAGGAATGGGTCAAAATTATTTGACCTCATTGGCAGAATTTTTGACTTACTGAGAAAAAAGATAACCGAAATGAGTGTTTTTAATCTGCATTTAAGATTTAACCTTAGACCGCTGAAATAAATTTTCAAAAAATTATAAATTAAGTTGCCTTGGTGCTGTTGAAAACTTATAATGTGGGGACTTATAATGTGTCCCGCAGCGGAGCTCTTTTAAACAAGTTGCCACTTGATAGGTTTTCAACAGCTTTGAATTCGATATCTTATATCATTGAGCAACGCTATTTGTATTTAGTGCTCGAAGGGTTAAAATGCCCATTGTTAAAATGCTACATTTTCCCTAGGGGAGACTGGCTCCTGCTTAATCCAGTCAGTTGTCAGTTGCTGTAGATGAAAGAGTCCGCGAAAGGGTGGTTAAAAATTGAAAATTGCTTTATGTAACAAGGTATTTGTGTCTCCCTTTTATTTTCTCTCATAGTGGGTATCATTAGGATATGGACTTGAGAATTCTAATCCTTGACCAGTACCCCTGCTTTGCAGTGCTTTTTAAAAACTGCCTTTAGTTTTCACTGGTTTTTAATTAGCAGTCAAGGTTGTTGTGGGAACAGGTTGTTTGAGTTTGTACATGATATGGCCTTGTCATTTCAGTTTAGCGTTTGAGCCTGTAGGCCATATTTAGTAATACACATCTGTCCCTCTGGTCCTGTAGGTGGCGGTGTTCATGTACTATGGTCTACAGCTAGATCGCTGGGTTTTGCAGGTGTCGCACCCTCATTATCTGAAGGGGCCGCTGCCGTATCACCCTCAACTACGAGCACAGGCCTGGCGCTACCTCACCTATGTCTTCATGCACGCAGGGTGAGAATCTAACTGTGCGCTAATTTAAACATGATTATTCTCTGAGCCAGTGCTCTGTTATTTGAATAATTATATACAGTTCTCGTGATTATTAGATTCTTTTTTTTCCCCTCTGTACAGGAACAACTCGGGTGAAATGGGAGTGCAGAAAACATGTAAATTAAATAGTTTGCGCTGAGTGCATTAATAATGTGTGTAACGCAAATACACTTTCAAAATGAGTTGTTGTGCATATCCATCCATCCATTATCTGTAGTGCTCCTGCCTCACAAGGGTCTCAGGAGAGCTGGAGCCTGTCCCAGCTCACTGTGGGCGAAAGGCAGGGACACACCCTGGACAAATTGCCAATGACAGGGCGCAAACACTGTTCACCCACCATTTACTCACTCTCATGCCTAAGGACAATTCAGTATCTCCCGTTAGCCTGACATGCATGTCTTAGGATTGTGGGAGGAAACCGGAGTACCCGGAGAAAATTCACACAAACACGGGGAGAACATGCAGAAATGTCCCGGCCTGGATTTGCACCCAGGACTTTCTTGCTGTGTGGAGGCAGTGCTACCCACTCAATGTGCATATAAATGCAAGAATTTAATCTGTCTGTAATTTTTTTTGCGAAGTCTACGTTCAACCAATGAATGACGCAATTTAATGTAATGCTAATGTTATTTAGCAACCCTCAGTTGTCAGCATTTGATTAATGAATAGAATTTAAGGAAGAGTTCAAGGCTAAGTGTGCTGAGAAATGCAGCCTCAGAGGTGCCAAATAAACAGTGCTTTTATTCCACATTTATTTGCTGAAGAGAAATGCTGTTACTCAATCGTCTCTCACACACACACACACACACACACACACACACACAAAAACACTCGTAAAAAAGGCTGCCGGAAGGGAAAATTATAATAAGTGAGAGATTTGAAGGGACTCCTGTATTTTAGAGACCTACAGCTAGATGCAGCTGGTTTCCCAGTTGGACTATTTTATTGACATACTGGTACAGCTTCATTAGGTTGACACAATGTTCTACTCGTTATCTGAGTGGACAGATCTCTGTGTATAGATTTCTTTATATACACCCTGCTGGAAGGGGCCTTGTACTGCAAAGACAAAGCCCAGACAATCAGTACTGTGACCTCTCTGTGTTTATCCAAGATCTTTTTTGATGTGAAGGTCTATTGAGCTTCTTCAGTAATCCCTGCATGCGATGCTATCAATGATCTCCCTTGTCAGTTCAACTGAGTGAAAGTAAATATCACTGGAGAAACGAGACAGACTGATTAGCTTGACTGGTGAGAGGTGGCTTTTATGCAGTATTGGGATACCATGGCTGAAGACACTTGACTCCAGATGGGGCCACTTCCTAAACAGCCAAGCCTAAAATCCATCACTTTACTCCTCACTTTATTCCAGATTTGACTGCATATGAAGTGTACTGGCTGCTGGTGTCTTGCCTTGTAGTCTGTGTAAAGACAAATTTTATAATGCTTTACAGGGCTGTAACAGTTCCAACGCACATATCCAATGTCCTTGCTTCTGGGTATATCTGTATCATCTTGATTTTCAAAGACTTTTCTCACCTTATTTATTATCCCCCCGCATTATATGCCGGGGGGCATATAGTCATGGGTCCAGTTGTCTGTCTGTCCGTCCATCTGTCTGTGAACATTTCGTTTCTGGAGCATAACTTGAAAACCGTTCAATATTTCTCAACAAAACTTGGTAGGCGCTTTAATCATGACCTCAAGTGGTGCCTTTTGCTAATCCGAAGTTGATGTGGGGCTGGGGAGATATGGCATCTCCTGATGGTTATTTCAGCGTGGCTTTCTCGTTTCTGTAGTATGTGTTTGTTTTATGGAAGGATAGGTGTGTAGGGGAGGTCATTTTTTATTTTTTTTTAACTGTCTCCACTGTTTCCATGACGAAAGAGTGTTTGCGTCATTTAGCGGAAACAAAGGGGCCTCTTGCACTGAAATTGAGAGGGAGCCCAGTGTCTCCCATAAGTCATTTGCATGGGGATATAAATGTGCCTTGTTATCAGGACTGCCACTCTGTTGTTCAGCTGAGCAGGCTGGGGAAGTATAATCGATACATGTTGTCCTCTCCTATGATGCTGTCAGCGCACTTGAACCGTTTGCTTCCAGATACTTTATTGCGTGTGTAAATGTTGCAGCGCGATGTCGCTAACGGCTACATAGAGATGCGTGCTTTGTCTTGCGACTGGCAGAGACCCAGCTGCGGAGCTCTGCTGACAGCTGTCCCGATCGCATGCTGCTTGCCACCTGTTGGTGGGTGAGGAGGTCTGGTTCTGTACGTGATTTGGGCCCGGCCCTCGCGTCCGCTGTTGATGCTCTCGTAGCAAGATTACTTTGGCTAATTCGTCGGCTGGGACTGTTGTAAAATATTGGGTGAAGGCCGTTGCAGGTGCAGGTGAATAGGAGCTCTCCATTGACTAAGCCCCAAAATTAACGTCATTGTCCCTGGCTAGGGGCGATATCTGATGGCAAATACCTCCTCTGTCTCAGAAATCTCTAATTCAGGGCTGCCCAAGCCTGCTCCTGTTGATGTACCATCCTGAAGGACTTCATTTCATTTTAACAAATGACTGATAAATACAAACTTAATAAGCTATCTAGCTTTTGGTCGAGTTGTGCTCTATGAGGGGTTGGAGTGAGAACCTACACAATTGTATTTCCCCAGGAAACGGGTCGGCCCGCCCTCCTAAAACCTGTAACACGCTGCTTTGAGAGGGACTGTGGAACACAGCCTGTGAGAGAATACAGGAACTCCTGCCCTTATGTACTGTGCTGTCACATCCAGTCGTCTCAGGGCTGAGCCTGGCTTCTGCTCATGAGAGTGAATGATGTGGCTGGGAGCAGTCCAGCCAAAGTATATTAACTCCATATACTCTGACTTTTCACTTAAGTTTTCCCTTAAGCAGGTTCAAAGTCAGAAAATGCATTTTTTTTTGTCATATTGTGGGACTATGTCACACACACATGCTGTATCTGCTGGTTGCAGCGCTTCACTGAAGCTGCATCACACTTAAATTGAGATTAATATTCAAACCCAAGATGCCATATTTCTATTCCCATAGCATTACATCCAATGGAGAATATCTAGCTCTTATGCATCACTTTGTAATTATTTCCCTGCAATTCAGCAGGACATATTTGGGATTACTGGTAACCTTGGGGTCTCTATTAGAATTTAAAATAGGCCTGAAGTTTAATTGGTTTGAACAAAGCGGCTGTATTATATGGACCAATGTGTGGGTCTGTCGGTTTTATGGGGTTTGACGGAACAAAATCCCATCCCACTGGAACAACATGAGGTTTAGAGCATTGCTCATGGACCCAACAGCACTGCCGATCTTACTGAGCAACACTGGGACTGCAACGACCAACCTTCTTAGACCAGGTTGAGTATTTTTAGCACAAGACTGCAGCCTGCCTCTATAATTTCAGTGTTTAAGCACAGAATTGTGGGAGAAACTCAGTGGTAGTGCGGCTGGAGGTGTTCTCTCCCCCTTCAGCATCGAACCGCTCTCCGTGACAGGTCGTTTTCTCCGAGAAACCGGCTGCTTCCACTCCCTCATTATCACCTCGCACGTTTATGACGCTCCGCCAGACGCCACTGTCTATTTGTGGCTCCTGCAAGCAAACTATTGAACTGCCTCAAGATTTGACGTTGCAACTGTAGTTCGCCGGGTTGTTGGCTGGCTGTCGTCTCTGATAGGAATAGTGTCCTCAGCTCTTAAATGAGCCAGGGCTAGCTCTCGACTGCGGTTCATGAACTCTTTGCCTCTGTATGTGTACTGATGCTGAGGTCTCAGCACTGACAGAGCAAGAAGTGAATCTCAGTGACTCCGATGGCACCGTCACGCATTATCTGCATTAGAATGGACAGCATGGCGTGCAACACTTGGTGTCCTTTGTGTCAGTGCTCTGACTGCCCTATTGCTATCTTAGGGAGAAGCGTTATGTCATTCTTAGCAAAAATTCTTTATCCCAGTGCAATGTCTGACTGTATTGTATGCGCTAATATAGAGGACTGCCATGCTGTGTGTGTACGTCTTTGTCCTAGTCTCTGCCAAGCCCTGGTTATTATGTCCCATAATAGAATGCTGTTGTATACGCACTGTAATATATTCATTTTTTCACTGGATCAAATAACCATGTGTCCTCACAGTATTAATTTATCATGGGATGAAGTGTTTGTAATCCTCAGACTGTTACATTCTTGACCAAGAATTGAACTCTGCAGTGTTCTGACTGTAATTTATTTGTCTCAGTGTAGACAAGCACAGTGCTCTGACAGAAATGGTCGGTAGGCTCTGTCTCAGTTTACAGCTGTTATGTTGCTGAGGTCTTAGCACTGTTGACAAAGAAATAAGTGAATCCTTGGGACTCTGATGGCATTATCATGAAATACATGCAACATGATTGATACCCTGTGTCCTAAAATGAATGTTTTGTCCCAGGGTAGAACACTGTAGTGCCTTGGCAGTATTGTTTTAGTCCCAGGATAGAACACTGCAGTGCTCTGACTGTAACGTTTTTGTCCCAGGATAGACCACTCAAATGCCCTGGCTATAGTGTTTTGGTTCCTGGATGGAACTTTGCAGTGCTCTGTCTGTAATGTTTTTGTTCCAGGATAAAACACTGCAGCGTCCTGACTGATATGTTTTTGCCTGTAATGCCTTGATTGCAATGTTTTTCCCCCAATATAGAACACTGCACTGCCCTTACTGTAATGGTTTCTTTTTCCCAGGATGGAATACCGCACTGTTCTGACTGTTGAGTTTTTTTTCCCTGGATAGAACACCTTCCTGATTTGACTGTAATGTTATTGGCCCAGGATAGAACACTGCAGTGTCCTAACTGCTATGTTTTTGTCCCCGGATAAAACACTGTTGCCTCCTGACTGACATGTTTTTGTTCCTGGATAGAACACTGTAATGCCTTGATTTGCAATGTTTTTGTTTGAAGACAGAACACTACACTGCTCTGATTTTAATGTTTTTGCTCTCAGGATAGAACGCTGCAGTGCCCTGACGATTAGGTTTTTGTCCCGTGGTTAGGGCACCACACTACTCTGACTGTAATGTTTTTGTCCCAGGATAGAACACCTCGGGCTGAACATGGCAATGCAGCTGCTGGTTGGGGTGCCTCTGGAGATGGTCCACGGCGCGCTGAGGATCGGCCTGGTGTACGTGTGCGGGGTCCTGGCAGGTGGGTGGGGCTCAGGCGGCTGTTTTGTGACGACTGCCTGAGCTCATAGACGAGTCTAAATCCCGCAGAGGTCAGAGGTCAGGCCCGGCTTTATTTGTCTTCCCGTCGGGCCTCACGCACAGCATTTGTTTGCGACTTAAAGCGGCCATTTTGTCCGGGACAGATGGTCTGTAGCTGTGACTTTCTTTACCCTCTCTTTCACTTCAAAGCCTCCCATTGTCTGCGACTGGAGGGCTCTCACCCTGACCTTGCACAAAAGGCCGCTCTCTGATGTCAGGCCTGACTCAATCGCGCTCCCCCTGTAATGTCCCCCAAAATTGGAAGTGGGGAGAGAGAGGGGCCTTCGCTATTTTCACTTCACCATGAGAGTCTTTGAAGGAAAATGCCAGTTCATTTTTGCTGGTGACATTAGCGGCTAATGTCATTTCCATCCGCAGTGCAGTGTGGGGAGGGGAGGGGAGGGGAGGGGAGGGGAAAGGGAGAGAGGCAGGCAGGGAGGGCGGATTTTGGGCTGTAGCGAGGCTCGCACCCCGTGGCTTAGCTCAGCTGTACCCGCAGATAAGCGCACGAGTCCCATTGAGAGCGTATCAGCAGAGCTACACATTAATCCCGCTTTAGTCCAAAAAAAAAAAAGACCGCCCCCCCCCCCCAAAAAATAAGTGACGCAGGAGGGAGTCTATGGTGACATTATCCTCTCATTTAGCTCAGCAGGACTTTTATAAGACGCTGTAACGGCGCCAGGACGAGTAGGAGTGATGAGTATATGGTGACGCTGGTTCTGCAAAAGGTCTCGGCGTGAAGCGCAGTGGCCCAAGGATGAATGGTACCAGTGTCTACCCTACCTTCCTGACCTCACTCTGCGGCTGCACTGCGTTTATGGAGGGGGAGGCCGAGGGCGAGGGAACAGCTGTACGGGGGCCGAGGTCGCGACCCTTGTGTGAAATGAGGCGGAAAACGTGTCATAAATCAGCCGCGAGGCAACACGTCTCCACTGGGGGGCTCCGTAACGGAGTCCCCTGCTGCGTTAATTAGAAATCGACTCTGGTGTGTTTTACCGGGGGGGGGGTGTTTGTGTTTTAGGGGGTGGGGGGGTTGTGCTTTTGTTTGTGTGCGTGTCCATGCAACTGTTTCTCTCTCAAGAACATCTGTGCATCTGGCCTGGGACCTACTTCCTTGCCAGGTAGGGCAGCAATACACGAGACTCATGATTTGTTACACCTCTCTGAGCATGCTCAGTCCCACTTCGAACCCTGGATATGCCACTGCTTTGCTTTTGCAATACGCAGGGAACACAGAACAGACTTGTGTGCAAAGACTCATTTGGAAGAGAGGAGCTGGTTTCCATTCCCCTGATTGTAGTTACATCTAGCGGTAATGGCCCGATATTAATGGGACCACTGTGAATTCCCTGAGCGCTGCGGTGTTTGCACAGTGACAGAATGAAGAGGGGGGGGGGTTGAATGTGGAATCAGTGGCAGAAGCAGGTGTGGGATGCTGGGAGTGTTTGTCTGCGTTTAAATAATGATGAGGATAATAACCGTCCTGCTGCTAACACAGTGGACACAGTGGCAGTCTTCTCGAATGACGGAGACGGGGCCCAGCGCACTGGGACAGGCACCTGCCCATTTGTCTCAGGAAGCCTCTAATCTTCTGCTCAGATCTCCTCGCTGCCGCGTCTCTGTGCTGATGACACGAAGATTATAGACCGCATCTCCCCTCCGATCTGCTGAGTTGGACAAACATAGTGCTGAAAACTCTTGACTGTTTCTGTGATGTTTGCAAAAGGATAGGTCGAAGTGGGGCGACCGTGGATACGTCCACACTAATGCTTGGGTTTCTTTACCTGTCCCCGTCGACAGTTAACTTAAATGTGAATTTTCTAATTTTTTTTTTCCCCTTAGAATTTCTTTCAGTGAAGTTAGTCTGATCAAATATGAACACTCACTCATACACTCAGATGTTTAGTTGGAACCCATTAGCTGGGATTGCAAATTCGTCATGTTCTTGTTTTGACAACCATATGCACCGTCAGAGCATTTATTTTCAATCGAAGTTGATCTGGAGATCTTGACCATGAGACGCTTGAAACACTCAGAAGTTCTCTCCTGCACATCTCAACATTCAGTATGGTTAAGGTCTGGACTTTGCGGGGCCAATTTTTTTTTTTGACATTGTTTATTTTTATTTTGTGAGAGCATTATAGTACAGTGCTTACTTTCAATCAATATACAATGTTATTGCTGCTGCTCACAATTATTTTTTTGTGTAAAAACAAGAAAAAGAATACAAAAGGTCAAATAAGTTATGTTTGAAAACTTTAAACACTTAGAGCAATATGGCCAAGATAGACATATATAAAAGTGCAAATTAAGGAATGTCCACCAGGGAGTTTTGAAATAAGATCTAGGTGGTACAACCAAATCATTAGGCCAATAAAACATACAATAATAAAATACATAAACATTATTACAGGGTCATCTATCTAATACTTCTGTCTGTTCAAGGCTAGCATATCTAACCCACCTGGCCCTCAGTTGAGTAAATGTGTTTTTCTGAAGGCACAGGGAGAAGGTAATCTTTTCCATAAGATAAATGTCATTTACTATATCTATCCACTCCTGTATTGTAGGTGAGTCAGGGAGCAACCAATGCCTTGTAATGGTTTTTTTACCAGCGGTTATCAAGGTACCAAATAAATATTTATCAGCTTGCCTGACCTGTAGATCTAAATTTCCTGGAAATAATGTGGAAAACTGCATAGGTAGATTAAAATTAAACATGTCTCCTAATATTTTGTGGAGCTCTGTCCAGAAGGATTTAACCACTGGACACTCCCAAAATATATGCCAGTGATTGGCTTCCCGATGTCCGCATTGTCTCCAACATATAGCTTCCCCTCCAGTAAGATGTGCCTTTTGTTTTGGTGTAATAAAGAAACGGACCAAACACTTCCATCCAAACTCTCGCCACATATAAGAGCTGGTGCATTTCCACTGAGACTTGCAGATTTCGAGCCAATCCTCTTCAGGTATCAATAAATTACCCTCTCTTTCCCATTTTTCTTTAACATATCCTGTACTGTGGGACTTTTTGGATAGTAGGCCTTTATAAATTCTGGAAATGACACCTTTATTAGATTTACTTTGATAAGCGTCAATAAAAATTGTCGATATCGGGTCATTGAGGTCTGTTTCCTTTATAATATATTCAAAACGATTGTGTACCTGGATTGCGGGGCCAATTTATGGGTGAAAATGATTCCTTGTGCTTGAATTCTGCATTCATTGTTTTCTTTGCTGGATGCAGGCCAATCATTTGCTCCTTCTGAAATTCTGTAACATCTTATCTGCCACCAAAATTTGTCTTCCGACATAATTTTTTAAGAAATGAGAAGCTACGTGCCTCATCAGTTTGGGTTAAAATTATTATTGCCAGCTGTAATATTAATCTCTTAAATAGTGATCCAGTCAGAGTATTTGTTTATTTACATCTAAATGTTGACTTTTTATTTTGGACAAGCATAGTTGCATGCACGAGTTCAGTCAATATTACCGAGATGGTCATATTCAGAAGCTCAGATTGTTATTAACCCTTCACGTGCTGATCACTGCTATAGTCACACAAGGCGCAAAATACACTGACCAAAACTTCCAACGCAAATATTTGCTGTACATAAAATGGGACATTGGTTTTGAGCCATGGTACATCAACCACAACTTCAAAGCTCAGAAAATTGTTTTGATTTTGTCGTGTGGGCAGCTCGTTCCGCTTGATTGCACATTGTTTAGAATTTTGCCTATTCCGTCAGGTTGAGTAGAACTCAGTGTGATGGTTTGGGCTGGAATAAGCAGTAGACACAAGACAGACCTCATTTTCATCAATGGAAACCTCAGTGCAGCCCGTTACCGTGACGACATCCTTACCCCTGTCACAGTTCCACTCGTCCATCGCTATCGCCTAACGCTGCAACAGGATAACGCGAGACCACATGTCGCCAGAGTCTGGCAGGACTACCTGAGGCAGAATAATGTTCAATGTCTTGATTGGCCTGCGTATTCCCCAGATTTAAAACCTATAGAACATCTATGGGATATTCTGGATCGGCGGGTGAGAAGGCGTGATCCAAAACCAGCCACAGTCCAACAGTTGCATCAAGCACTCCAGGAGGAATGGGACTGCATCACACAGGCTGAAATTCGGCATTTGATTGACTCCATGCATCGCAGAATCCAGGCTGTGTGTGACGCCAGAGGAGGCCATACAAGATACCGACTTCGGTGATCCAGAATTGCGCCTTCAACTGATGCAATAAATTGGAAACCAGGAAAAATCTGTTCTTCATTCCTGACTCTGAAACTGTGTTTTTAATTTGAATCTTAATATTTGTCATGTATTGTTAAATTTATCGTAAGAAAATGATGTGTTGCAATAAACCTGAGTGTTGCGTTGGAAGTTTTGATCTGTATATATTCCGCCTTCAAAAGGTCAACAATTTTGTCCATTTTTAGTGGACAGATTAGTTGGAAGGGCTCACTGGTACCTGTGAGTCCTTCTGAAGGTAATTTGTCAACTAAACAATGAATGATTAACTTCTAAAGGGATTCGCTGTGTTAATGTATGGGAAGGAAACACTAGGAACACTCGGGAAACTCGGAAAATACGGAACCTGGACTCGGAATAAAAGGGAACTGGAGGACAAAAGGGGAGTGAGACGCCAGATGCGGGGATCCAACATAATTTATTAAATAAACAGAAAACCAGAGAAGGGGGGAAAAACGGGGCACTCAGACCAACAGAAACACCATGCTACTGCACTGAAGGAAGGGGAACTCAGGAATCCAAAATAACCAGAAACACTAGGGAGCAGACTCGGGACAACTCAGACGGGACTAGGGGAGACTCGGAACAGGGAGCTAGGGGACACTCGGAAGGGGAGCTAGGGAACACTTGGAAGGGGAGCTAGAGAACACTCGGAAGGGGCAGAGGGCAGGCACAAGCTGGCAGATGGCGGACTCGGATGGCACAGCTGGCCGGGAGAAGGGTCAGGGAGAACGTCAGGAGGGGGGCAGACAGGACGGCAGGGATGCTGGGCTCGGAAGCCGGCGAAGGCGGCCGGCACACTGTGGACACTGGAGACGGAGAAGGCGGCTGGCACACTGGGGGAACTGGAGACGGCGAAGGCGACTGGCACACTGGGGGCACTGGAGACGGCGAGGCGACTGGCACACTGGGGGCACTGGAGACGGCAAGGCGACTGGCACACTGGGGGCACTGGAGACGGCGAAGGCGACTGGCACACTGGGCACAGGACAGGTGGCACAGGGCTCTGGAGACGGCGAAGGGGACTGGCATTCTGGGCACAGGACAGGTGGTACACAAGGCTCTGGAGACGGCGAAGGGGACTGGCACACTGGGCACTGGATAGGTGGCACACAGGGCTTGGAAGACAGCGAAGGGGACTGGCACACTGGGCACACGACAGGTGGCACACAGGGCTCTGGAGACGGCGAAGGGGACTGGCACACAGGGCTCTGGAGACGGCGAAGGGGACTGGCACACTGGGCACTGGACAGGTGGCACACAGGGCTCGGAAGACAGGGGCTGAAGGCAGCAGGAAGGGAAGGCTGGGCTGGGAATGCGGCTTAAGAACACACAGAGAGATGAAGGGACCAGAGGAAGGTGCACCGGGCAGGGAGTGGTGTGAGCGGGAGCGAAGTCAGATCTGAACTGGCTTGCTGCAGGGAGACAGATATAGGCAGGGGGCACAGCAGACACAGGTGCATGAACTTAATATAATTAACATGGGTTGGAACATAAGGGAAACCTAATTACATGAAACAGATAAACATTAACACACAGACGAGGATCACAAGACGATCCCAAAGACGGGATAAATAAACTGAATAAAAAGACTCCTGTGTACAGAATAAGAGCCAGAATAGATAATGAGAATGCAAAGGTTCTGCAAGAAAACTTAGCAAAGCCAGTGAATAGAAAAGCAAGAGGCAGAGACTAGAACAGGGCGACTGCTGAGAGATCATTAGTCAATTAGTAAGTGCAGCTATACAATCCCGGGTGCTTGTTAGTAGGTTAGTATTATATACAATATTAGTATGGTTAGTAATTTTAGAAAAACGATGAACTGTTAGTAATTGTTAGTACATATAGGAAAGCAAGGGGAAACTAGCAAACGTGAACAGAAGGAAGGATGAAACCCAGAATCCATTAAATCACCGAAACAGTGTCACCATCAATTAACACAGAAACTGCTACAAACAATGACGCGACCGGGGAGAAAGCAAAGACAGTACATGGGTAAAACGTGGACTGGACTGACACAGGAGAGGAATAAAATGTGAACACTGAGACATGGACTAAAAACTGACATCACCAAAATAACAAACACCTAAAATTGACTAACCAGACACACAGACCCACAGAACGCAACACAGTGAGTAAATAATACGGCACTAAAAGGGTTAATAAACTCTTATATCTTAAATTAAAAAACATTTTTTTAGTGTGAGTCTGTGTGTTTGTGTGGGTTTGTGGCATAAAACTGGAGTTCAGAGTATTTGTAGCCCATTGGGTAATGGTCAAAGTAGAGGTCGGTTTGTTCACATCATTGATCAATGATAAGTCAATCCAAGACGTACCTTGAGTTCAGTCAACATTCAGTGTTTCTCTGGGTGTTTTGAGCCTTTGTCTCCTTGAGCATAAGTTGTTTCTCAGGAGTGGGTCAGTGGGACATCATCAATCTTAAAAGCAAGGCATTAAACCCTGGGTTTCAGGGATAAAGTTCAACGCCTCTTTAGACGTATCTTTCTTTCCTTGCTCATTTGTTATTTGTGAAGAGGGTGTCGGTGGATATCATCTATCTTAGGAGTCAGAAAGTAGATCTTGGGTTTCAGGAATAAAGTTCAAAGTTTGATTCTTTGTTTTCTTATTCATTTTTTATTTCTCGAGAGCCGGTCAGTGTAAATTCATCAGTCCATCAGCCTGAAAACGGGTTTCAGAGACAAAGTTCACCGTGCCTCTTAAGACATATTGAATCTTTGTTTCCTTGTTTATATGTTATTTCTGAAGAGCTGCTTGTACCTCTGTTCATCTCACACAGTCCGCTCTTTGGCAGACGACACAAAAGCCAGTTGACAGATTGTCTCCTGGATGTGTCTGGGGCCTAGAGAGTTCACAAGGTCCTTGTTCCTCCAAAGGCAGGGGTTCCACAGCCGCTTTCCACCACAATGAAGGTTCTGGATATGCAAGAATGTTCAAACTCTAATGGGAACATACAAGTCTGCCAATGCATATAGAGTCGGTCTCGTCCTATATGAATATCTCTATTCTGCATCCTCAGCTGGAATGAGCTGGGTTCATAATTTATTCATTTAATGCTTAATGCACTGAAAATGAATAAGCTTGATGGGTATTTACTTTCAAAACTGGTTAAGATGGTTTTCCACTGAGGAATAATTGATTGCCTAATTTGTTTTTAGTTATATTTGCACATACTTGTTTGTGTGGCTTTGTGGCCATTATATGTGTGTTTTCATATCCTGTGTATATCTGCTCTCTGCATTAGGTGTAGTCCAGGCTTTCGCTCACTGTTTGCTGTGATAGGCTCCCACCCCTCACGACCCAGAAGACACTGTATGTCAGAGGTCGCGTTAGGCTTAATTTATAGTCGTTCAACTCCGTCAATGTGCAGACACGCTGTTGTATCGCCGGAGATGTGGACCTTTCCGACTTCTCCATTGCTTAATGGGTGTTGCTAAGCAAATCGCCGCTTGGACAATAGAGAGCGTAGCGTTTTTTCGGAGACCTGCCTACTATTTCGTGACATTTGAGCGGCATTCCGGTAATGATATCGTTAGCTGATCAATCACAGGCTTGCGGTATCCGTGGGGTTTCTGTTATTTTGACGGATAGTTAGAATTTGGGAGGTGTCTGTCATGCGTCCGAGAACATGTCGGAGAGGGTTTACAACGTGGAAGAGGGGCTTTGCGTCTCTGCGCGTGGACAGGGTTGGACGACTATAAATTAGGCTCTACACTTTCCGATTGTCCATCATTGTGACGGACGGGCATATAAATTCCTTCCTAATCAATTATTATTCGCCATTGTAATTTTATTTTTCAAAATGATAATCATTTATTTTATTTTTTTTTATTAACAGAATAATTTATAGATTTCCTATTATCTGATGCCAACAGCGATTCATGTCGACACACATTGCGCACTGTGTTAAATACAGCACTGCATGGATTTTCTAACTTACTGCTGTATGAACTTTATAAAATATCAGAAATGATTTTTCCCCCACACAGTAACAGTGCGCAAATAAACAAGGCTTTCAGTTATTGCTTGGCTTCCCTGAGCCTAACAAACGCAGTCTCACTAAGCGGTCCTACGAAGCTGCTTAACAACTCGTTGTGTCAACCGAGGCATTCCCGACCTAGATATCTGCGTGTACACATAACAGAGACAGCGTTTGTAGCATATGACCAATCATCTACCGGCAGCAAAGCAGCATATTTTACAAATGATGCCAAGTCTCACGCATTTTGGGCGTGAGTCTCTCGACTCTTAGTGGCATCACATTCCTGTGCCATGGTCAGCAATTATTCAATCAACGCAAACTGAAGAAATTCACTCGCGGAATTCAATTAATTGTGCATTACGTTAATCGGTTTCATGTGCATTAAAGTGGATTTCCCTACTAGTGACACGGGAATCGATTATGACTCGGGAATTCTCACGCTTGTCTTTACTGAGGGATTGAAAGCAATGGAATTGCAAAAAGACGTTACATATGGTCTTATTTCATTAAAACAATTTAAACGATCATGAAACACATAAAGAGAAGCAGGAGAAGTCCGGAGTCATAATCGCTTTCCATGGTGAGGCCTACCTTCACGCTAGTGAAACTGAAACTTCAATGCACAAGGATTTTAATTCCGTGTCAGAATCTCATAAATAAGCTTTCATTGATTTATTGCGGACTATGGTGAATAAGCCTAAAGAAATGCGTGAGACCTACGCCGAATGTGTGAGACTTGGCATCTCTGTCATAAAGATCAAAGACAATGCTCGAAACAACATGACACCCACCACCAGTTGGATGAGGTTGTGAATTGCATTCTGGCAAAATGACAGATGGCCTTCAAAATTTTTCGTCATTGTTAAAAAAAAAATTGTCAATGACGGAAAATATTTGGTTGACGCGACCTCTGCTGTATGTGGCTTTGATAATGGATTTATGGATGGATATTTCTGCATGCTGCATAGCCGATTTTCCTGCTTATGTACTGTAGTGTGCAGTGATGATTATACAGTTAAAATGAAAAGAAATCCGAAACCAATACTATGAAGGTTTTGTTTCACTTAATATTGGATCATATAGCTGCAAATCAGTAAACAGAAAGCAATATATTGTAAAAACAAAAATAATAACGTATTTTTGAGAGAAAAAGTCAACATCTAGTGTGACCACCCTTTGCTTTGATTACAGCAATCAATATTTCAGGTTGTCACATTTTATTTATTTCCTCACTCCCCAAACCATTTAGTATTGTTTGAAGCTCATTCGAAAGAGATTCTTTTGATATTACAACATATTTGTTTATTTTGGTCTCAAAAGAATCCCAGGTTTGATCAATCAGATTAAGGTCTGGACCTTGAGCAGGCCAAATCATAACTTTAATGTCACTAGATGATTCTTTCCAACTGAGGTAATTCTTGCACAACTTCAAAGTGTGTTTTAGGTCATTATTTTGTTGAAAATAAATTCCCTGACCAATCAATCTCTTTCCAGATGGCAATGGGCCATTCTCTGAAATATGAGCCTGGAAGGGCAAATGTTCAAATAAGCACCATCAAATAACTACTGCCTGTGTTTCTAACTACTATTATTCTAGTTCAGGATGGCAAATACCAATTTCAGAAAAATTCCTGTCTTCTAAGTCCTTTAAGTTTGTGATTTAGATGAGTGTCATAATCAGCAGCAGAAATAATTTATTGTTGAGGTTGTTATTTTTCAACTTTTGCAGCAAAAGTCCCTGCAGACTTAAAAGTTGCCGTCTTTAAGGGGGTCAAAATATATTGTGCTGAATGACCTCACACACTGTCATAATCGCACTAAGATGACGTCATCTGTTGTTACCGCTCTCTCTTGAACCTAGCAGCGTGGGTAGACATGCCTGTCCAGTTGCTTGCCTAAATTGTGATGTATGTCGTCTTTGATCTGCAATAGCATAGAACCTGTCGACTACAGGTGAAGCTATAGTGCCCTACTGTTGAATAAACATACATTGTTGATCGTTTCTTGCCAACTGACAATGAAGAAAAAATTTGGCGAGGGATTTTAGACAGGATTCAAACGTCAGATGAGCCACTCCCCAATTTTGTTGCTCACTTAGTAACTGAGTTTAAACGTCTAAAACAACCCCCCTCAGAACGAGAGCCGACTGAAGTCATTGACTGAAGCCGACTGTTGCCATGTCTTTGACCAGTATAGTCTGGCACTTCATGCTGCTGCTTAGACCACATTGACAGAGCTACTGCTGACGACTCATGAACTCCATGCTGCTTTAGGGCCTATTTCTTTTTCAAGAGCATCAATTGTCCCGCCAATAGCTCCTCGCCCAGACTTGCACTGCTATAAATGCTTAACACCTGGGGTAACCGCACGCAAATGCGGTAGTTGTAAACAGTCAAGGAAAACTGTCAACATTGTGCCCAGTGGGGATATAGCAGTGACTCCTGACTCAAGTCAAGAGTCACCAAACACTCCTAACACTTTCGGGGCTCCTAGAAGCAAGACGGGGACCCAGCCCCGTAAGTTTCAAAGACCTCGTGAGGTTAAGCAGGAGGCGGAGTCAGGGACAAATCCGCAACAGACAGGGAGTTCTCACACAGTCAAGTTTGTGCAGAATAGCCCGAGCAAGTCGAAGAGGAAGCCATTGACTTCGATAGTGGTTGTTAATCACGCTTCACTGAGAGCCACTCTGGATACAGGTGCGTCTATTTCAGCAGTTCATCCGTCCGCTCTTGGGAAATGTGGGATAAATGATGATGTCTTCCTTCTTAGAGATTTCTCTCTGCTTGAGTTGGCTGACTCAAAACAGTGCACCCCATCGGGCGTAGTCTGGCTGCCTGTTCTGTTGCTAGGGCACCCCTTCACTCTTTGCTTTGCTGTGATTCCAGACCTGTCCTGTCCCATTCTTTTTGGAATTGACTTCATGATCCAGGCTGATGTCCATATTCACCCAGCGACAGGTAGCGTTAAATTGGGAAACAATGCCTCTTCGGTAGTGCTGCACAATTTGGTAAAAATGTGCGATTTCGATTATAGTGGACCATATTGCAGTTTGCAGTTGCGATTACGATATAATAATTGGTCAAGATCAAGTCGATATTGGGGGGACAAGTTACACCTTTTTTGCTATGACTTTTGAAAGAATAATTCTAGAGACTTATAGTCCCCCGCCGCGGTTTAGCGCGAAGTGGGGGACATAGCATTCCGCTCCGTCTGTACATGCCGAAACATTGTCTGCGCGATATCTCAAGAAGGGAGTGACAGATTCTTTTCAAATTTGGTGTCTGCATCTTTTAGGGTAATGTCCCGGAACCAGTCGATTTTGGTGACCTTCGCAACATTTTCAAGGTCACAACGAGAGATTATAGATTACCTAACTGAAATCCTTGTCTGCGCGATATCTCAAGAAAGAATTCAGATTCTTCTCTAAATTGGTGTCAACATGTTTCAGGGTAATGTCCCGGCACCAGTCAATTTTGGTGACCTTCGCAACATTTTCAAGGTCACAAGGAGAGGTTATACATTATCAAACTGAAATCCCTGTCTGCGCGATACTCAAGAAAGAATTCAGATTCTTCTCTAAATTGGTGTCAACATGTTTCAGGGTAATGTCCCGGCACCAGTCGATTTTGGTGACCTTTGCAACATTTTCAAGGTCACAACGAGAGATTATACATTATCAAACTGAAATCCCTGTCTGCGCGATACTCAAGAAAGAATTCAGATTCTTCTCTAAATTGGTGTCAACATGTTTCAGGGTAATGTCCCGGCACCAGTCAATTTTGGTGACCTTCGCAACATTTTCAAGGTCACAAGGAGAGATTATAGATTATCAAACTGAAATCCTTGTCTGCGCGATATCTCAAGAAGGAATTCAAAGATTTTCATCAAATTTGATGTCAACATGTATTAGGGCAGGGGTGGGCAATCCCGGTCCTGGAGGGCCGGTGTGTGTGCAGGTTTTTATTTCTATCAAATACCCTAACTAGTTGAGTTAATGGATTGCATACACAAATATAGATTTTCATAATGATTCTGTCAAAAGAAAATGTTTTATGAAGGGAGACAAGAACGGTCTTTGGTGGTCATTCATGATAAAGAAATGCGCCTGAAAAGTCAGATTTCATAAATGGTTTAGTTAATGTAGATAATCAACTAATTGAAAGCCAGAAGTTGGTGTGAAAACTGGGGACAGATACGGCCCTCGCTGCCCACCTCTGTGTTAGGGTAATGTCCCGACACCAGTCGATTTTGGTGACCTTCAAGGTCACACCAAGTTATTATGGATTTTCTCACTGAGATCCTTGTCTGCGCCATAGCTAAAGAAGGAATAATGGGTTCTTTTCAAATTTAATGTCAACATCTGTGAGGGTCGTGTTCCAAACTGGCATTACTGTCAAGGTCACACTGAAAAAAAAATCATTCAAAATAGATTTAGTGGATTATTTTACAAGCCAACCCAGTGCTGATCAGTTATGCTATTGATTGAGTCAATGACATCTAACATTGTTCACATATTTTACTTTAACAATATTACTTATTAACATGCGGCGGGGGACAAAGCCACGTTAGTGGCAAATACTTGTATAATAAATCAAAATGTCAGTATTGAAGAACACTAAATTTAATTTGACCAAATCTCTAAAATTATTTTTTGTATAATAATTGTCCAAAAACCAGTTATGTCGGGGGGGACAGGAAAAGCTCACCTATTTTCTTACATCAAATTCTCAATCGCTAAACCTGCTGTTCTTTACTTTGAAAGAAATGTTCTAATTGTGAGGTATCGTTCAGGAACCAGTCGCAAGAACACAGGATTGTAGGTGAGGAGATTTTATTGAGCGAGGGGGATAACCTCCGTAGGGCAGAAGACAAAAGTACAGAGTCCACAATCCAAAAACCAAAATCCAGGAGGGCAGAATCAGTCAAAAACCAGGGCAGCAAACACAGAACTCGTAGTCAGGCAAAAACAGATTCGGTACACAGGCACAGGTTTGTCAGAGAAGCAAAAATCAAAAACCAGTGGGCTTATCCAAATCGTTACCAGGGCAGCAATCACAAAAATCGTAGTCGGGTAAAAAGGGTTCGTAAACACCGATACAACAGTAATCCAAGAAATGCAGAGCCAAAATCGATAGTTTGAGGGTCCAGTCAGAAGAGTAACGCAATGAGTACGAGGTGGAATACAATAGCAGCACAGGTAAACACGAGAAACGTTCTGACAAGGAAGTTCTGTGAAGTGACACCTAATATACACTCCAGGGAGATCACATGGTACATGGAACACAGGTGCAGGGAATGAGACTAATTGCAAAGGGTGGAACAAGAGGGAGAACCTAATCACATTAAATAGGGAAAAGCCAAAACGTGGACGGGGATCATGAGACAATTCCATAGACAAACACACGACTCCAGTCAAGGAGTTCTAATATGCATAGATAATGAGAGAAAGGACAGCGCGTAACAGGTGTGGGAAATCCACAAAAATGCAGCAGAGAAGATTTGGGAAAGACAAGAGGCGAAGACTAGAACAGGGAAAGTGCTGAGAGCTTGTTAATCAATTAGTAAGTGCAGCTTTACAATCCCTAGTGCTTGTTAGTGAATTAGTATTATGTACAATGTTATTTGGATTAGTAATCTTAGCGCAAACAACAAACTGTTAGCATTGGTTAGTAAAATAGAAAAGTGGAGTGAAAGAAGTAAACGAGATGGGAAAGAAGATTGAAATCCAGAAACCATTAAATCACCCGAAAGAGTGGCACGCAGTACTGGGGCTGTGAGCAATGACAAGACAAGAGACCAGACAGGGGAAGACAGAGTGCAATGCATGGGAGAAAGTAAAATATGGGCTGGAATGAAACATGGTTAAATGTAAAACATGGAAAGACTAAACTAAGACAATACATGAACAAATCCAAGTTAGCAAATCCATACACATATCAAAGAATAGTCAGACAATGCTAGGATTCAAATATGAATAAGGCAAAATATAAAAATATGGCAAAGCAGAACATGAACATGGCAGGACAGATCAGAATCATAACACTAATATGAACAACATGATTTAAAAAATAGTTGTCTTGTAAAAGGAAGTTTGGGATCAAAAAAATTTTTTGGCAAGAAATGTAAGCAAAGAATTTATGCCGGGGGGGACGTGATGTTTATATAGCATTTGACTGGTATAACAACCAAAGTTGTTATGTTGAATTGCATTTTTAACTGAATATTTTTTTAAATTTCATGATAGGTGACCAATAACAATTGTAAAGTTGTATCATAATGTAGATCTTTACATATTTACAATTTTTGTTTCTCAAGTATAGAGTTCTTGACTCCAGTATGACACAGGTATAGAGTTGCTTCCTAGCCCGATAAGACTTACGCCTAGAAGCATTATCAGTTACCATAGTTGATTGTAGTAGTGCAGTGTTTGAGAAACAACTGGTGAATGATCTGAGACCTGAGCAGGACTGGAATGTAAACCCACCCCGAGGGAGGATCAAAGTGACACCTGCCTCAGAGCATGAAAATCTGTTCCTTAAGGGGTGGCTTCCAGAAAAACTTCCTTATTTTCCCAAAGCTGAACTGTGAAGTTAATCTGCCAGATGCAAGAAATATTCCATTAGGGGGCGATTCACAGGCTGGCTGTTTGATGTGGTGGCTTCATAAATCTGAAGCTCAAAATAATAATTTTTAGTCATGTTTCTAATCACAATATTTAGTCAGTGATATGTTCATTATATTCTAGGTTATAATCAATTAAAAACACTGGATTAATGTCAGGATATATAGAACTCATCCATTTATACTGGTACTGACTGAATCCAAGATGGCTGAAATTCTCAGGGGGACAAACTTTAAGCCAGTATTACTTTAAAACTATTTTTATTTCTTTCTAAATTACATAGTCTTTTTACATATCCTTAAGTGCTTACTTTAATGAAGTTTTATTTTAATAAATGAATTTTGGCTGTTATAAAAGGGAAAAAAAATTTATGTCGGGGGGACACCAGCATCGTCAAGAATAATGCAATATTCATATTGCATTTAAGGTTATAAAATATTCATTTTTATTAAAAATGTTAAAAGGTATTGGAAGTAGAGGTATTACTGAAGTGTAATCAGTCAAAAAAAATCATTATTGTACAGGAACACCAAATGGCAGAGAACCATCCAAAATCCATAATTCTCAATATATTTTCAAAATTTCAACTGTTTTAGAAACTTGAAGTAATATCCTTTCCAATGATCCAACCATTTAATCAATTTGATGACATTTAAAAATTGACCCCCCTGTTCAATTTGGCTGGATCCAAATCAATTTTAAAAAAGGTATCTTGAGGCTACTTGCTTTATTATCAAGGAAAATGCAGAGAATAATGATTGTTCTGCACAGCAAATATACCAGTGTTAATTCAACTCCAGTAGAGTTTACTTGAGTCCATGATGGATGGGTTTATCTTATATAAACTCTTATGGAGTTGAATTAACACTTGGGCTTTAGCTGTGTGGAGTTTATATTTCTCAACTTAAACATGCAAACATTAAGGCGCATAAAAAAAATACAAAACAAATTGTAGCACTGTTTTCAAAATAACATTTTCAAAAGAGGTTTTTCTGCCGAGTGCAAGTGCAGTGGCACTTTTGTAAACTTAGATGCTCTTCTGCAGGCATTTTTGTAAACCTATTAAGTACTACTAAATGCAAAAACCTAAAAGTTTGTACAGTATTGTTATAAAAATAAAGGCATTTCTGCGGTGCTGGGCTTCACTGGCCTGCATTCATCATGCTTTTCTCAGTGCGTCTCAAGTGTTGATACAGATCGGTAGTGCTGCCGTGGGATGTGGCGCTTTTAACTTTGCAAATTTTACACAACACGTCTTTCTGTTCAACGTCGCCATACCTCAGATTGAAGTATCGCCATATGATAGGTGTTGCCTTTTTTTTTTTTTGCCTCCAACTCCCCCTCAGCCTGGGCTTGCTCACGCTCAGACAGGGCTGCGTCTGAATTGTTTTTTTCCGATAATAGTTCCTTACTCTTAAAAAATGATCCAGAAATGACGGCAACCATGATAAGTGCCTTCAAATTCTTTAAATGTTAAGGAAAGGTGTCTCAGTGCTTCCTAATTTACCTCCTTTAACATAGGGTACACAAAGATAAGTGTCCTTTTTTCGAAAAGAAAGGAGATCACGCCGTTCCACTATTCTGCGCAGCAGCAGTATTTAAAGCGCCGACTATGCATCGGGTAAATCGTGTAAAAAAACGTATATGATGGGCAGGGGACTCATGATCACGTTGCCTGCTTTAGTGCATTCAGATTTTCTAATTTGCGCGGTTGTCTTCCTAAGCGGTAGTAATTCCCTTTTACACCTTTCCTTTATCTTCAGATGTTTTCCACATAGGTTTACGAAAAGTGGCTTGGAATTGGTGTATAGGACGTAACTTTTTGACTACTCGGACATAGCCCCGGATAGGTTGTGGACGTAGCGTCAACAGACTCCTTACAATTAAGGAGAGGGTAGTTATGTTCACTGACACGCACATGTTTATTTAGATTAAATCGCAAATCACAGACTTTTAGATTAATCGTGCAGCACTACTCTTCAGTGCCAGACCCGTGCCTGTTTGAAGATGAGTTTCAGGATTTGGAGGGACATGTAGCTTGCCTAACTTTCAAAGAGGATCAGCCTGACCTGGGGGCCGTATTAATGCTGGCAGACATGTTGGAGGACTTTGCACATTTATTTAGGGGAAAGCTGGGGTGCACCTCATTAGTGGAGCACACGGTAGACACAGGGACAGTAAAACCAGTGCGTCTTCCCCCATACCGTGCTTCTCCCAGAAAAAGAAAGATTATTAAGGAGCAGATCACCAAAATGTTAGAGGATGACATTATTGAGCCTGCGTCGGGTCCTTGGGCTTCCCCAATTGTAATTGTCGAAAAACCAAGGGTAGACCCAAGGTTGTGTGTTTATTTTAGAAAAGTCAACAAAGCCACTGTGAGAGACTCTTACCCACTCCAAAGAGTGCATGACTCTTTGGATTTTCTGGCACGGGGCAAATTTATTTCCACGCTAGACCTACAATGGGGCTAATGGCAGGTCTCAGTGGCTCCAGACTCAAGACCAAAGACATCGTTCGTGTCACACAAGGGGCTCCACCAGTTTAAACTCATGCCTTTCGGTTTCTCAAATGCCCCGGCAAGTTTGGAATGTAAACTAAATGTAGCGATTGACCCATTTTCTGTGTCACACATGTATAGGCGCAGAGGCACTTGACTTCCATTTAGTGCTGCTATTGCCTCTAGTTTTCAGCAAACCAGCCTCTTTTAAACACAAGATGGCATTTCTTTCTGTGCCATGGCAGCATTTAACGTCTTCAGAGATTTTTTAAAGTCACCAACCAGGATCCTGTTCGCATGCAATGCGGCTAGGAACCATCTCAGTGAGCTCCTTCCGTCATGCCATCGCTTTAAACATTGTGACACCTTATATAATGGCATAACTGACCATCAGAGGTAATTTGGCAGAATAATGTTGCCTCAAACCAGTTTAAACAAATATTTTTGCATCAATAATCATGGAATGAGCCTTCAAACATTCATTCATGCTTTGCTAGAGTCAAAAAAATAAATTTTGCCAAACCTTTCACTCGTTACAAAAAATTGATGTTTTCAGTGTTTGTTTATTACCCATATTTTTACCTCAATATACTTGTGGGAAGGATTTTTTGTTCTCAAAAAAATTTTTGTACGTTTTTTTTTTTTTTTTTTACTATTGGCCACAATAGTATTTTTTACCCTCGGCCCGACTTCAGGCCGAAGGGTATTGTCATCAGTTTGTCTGTCTGTCCGTGTGTGCACCTCTAACGTCAGCATCAATAAACTAGTTACCCATGCGAAAACATTTGCGGTAATGTTGGGAATCCAGGCCAGGAAAGACTTTTTCAGATCGAACCATTTTTTGGGGAAAAAATGGCATTTTTGGCGTTTTTGAAAAAAACTTTGTCGAGGACTGATTTTGATGAAGCATTTGAGCTAGGGGGTTTATACCTGGGGGAACGATCATATATATGCGGGGCTCTAGATTAGTGAAAAAAATTTGAATTTTCTAAAATTTTTGTAGGACTTAGGGCATTTTTGTATTTGTAAATGTATGTTCTGTGGAATTCTACTTTGGTTTTTGTGTAATTGTTCTGGGACACTTCATAAGTCAGGCCGTGGGTGTTCAAACGCGGGCATATCTTGTCAATACATTGTCGCTAAAAAATTACAGAGAAGTAATATATTAGGATCCCATTTTAGATGAAAGTGGTGATGTGTAATCATCACTGCACACTACAATATTATTTTAGCACTGGAGATCAGATAGGCTTTACATCATTACACAAACGCTGCCAAACGACCACGTAACGCGGGATTGATTTAGATCATCAGCTGACATCACCAGGGCTGTCGGCCAGCGGTGCCCGCCCATCTGGCTTCGTGTCAGCCTCTGTAATGGGAATATAGCGCTGTAAATGCAGAGGTGTCTGGGAAATGTCACCAAGACATACGGTATATCTAGCCTTGTCTCGTTTAGCTTGCGTCTTCATCACTCACGGCGATATGTCTGAGGCATTCTCGCTGGGAGTATGATTGATAAGTCGATCAAACCCTTTGTTTTTCTTCGGCTCAATACTAAATGTGTGCTTTATATACTCTATATGGGCGTAGATACTGTGTTTTCAATGTAAAATGTCCTTTTTCAGACGCTCTTCCACATGTAGTTTAAACCATGTTGATTTCTTTCGTTCGATAATTCTGCAGAAAGCTTTGTTTTATTTGGATACATGTCATACCCCGAAAGCTTGTTCTGCTGTCGCTTCCTCTTTTTTTTTTGTTGCGTCTTTAATTTCTGCAAGGTGCAGCTTTGTGCTTTACCATACGCTGTTTTCTCTGCGACCGCCTGGGAGTGACCTCCATTAACCATCATACCAGATGTTCCTGTGGAGGTTATGGCTTGAAGTGCCTGGGTGAGAGAGGTCAATAGGTCGAGAGGCTGAGAGGGCTGGCGTTTGAGGTTTGACTGACAGGACCTGCTGCCACTCCTTGTCCCTGCAGGCTCCCTGGCCGTGTCCGTGGCTGACATGACTGCGCCGGTGGTGGGGTCCTCGGGAGGAGTCTATGCCCTCGTCTCCGCCCACCTCGCCAACGTCGTCATGGTGAGTCAGAAAAGGGAGGGGCCTAACCTGTCATAACAAAGCACGGGATTGGTCATGAACCGTTGATCGGTTGTCAGTATGAGTGTGCTTTAGCCTGAGAAGTGCTACGCTCTGTGGTGACCAACTGACAACAATACTAAGATACACTCTCATACATTTGTGCTTGAACACAAATGTGTGACTAGTTTATTTATCTATTTGTAATTGGAGACTGAATAGTTTTCTGTTCAACAGAACAACAAAAAAGTGAATAAGCCTTCTTATGCGTTTATCCTGTCCTGCATTTTTTTTTGAATAGTTACGTAATATTAATTTGATTTACGCATATTGCATTGTACAAGCACAAGGCATAAATGAAATCTGTAAAAAAAAAAAAAAAAAGTTAAAATTGCAATCAATCAGAAGATACTGAATTTTACCTGACAGCCTTCTTGCTGTGGGGCAGCAGTGCTACCCTCTGCATAATTTATAAATTTAATTTTTCAATATTGTATAACCTTATTTGACCTTGAAAAAATTAACTGAGAGTCACTGCTGAAATATTGAGCTGCATCTGGTTGTTAAAAGCAGCTAAATGAACAGCGCAGTGTGGACATTATAGCGGCGAGCATTGATCAGTAGATTACTCAATAGACCATACAATTCGGTTCATTTCTTGTAGCTCTTGTCTGAGTGAATGACATGGGGCCTACTTTGATATCCCTGTTCAGGCTCATGGGGAGTGAATGTTCTAGCACTCAGAGCACGGATCTGTGGGGCCCAGCAGGTGCTTTCGCGGCCCAAATTCTTCACATTCCTGCTTGTCTAATCGCTTCGTATCCCGTGAGAATTCCCTCTAGCATGCGTGTCTTTTTTCTCTTCCGTAAACCTTTTTTGTGGACTGAATAAGCCTCTTTTTGAAGTCCTCTTTTGAAACTGTCTCTGATTGACATGAATTTTTTGAATGTGAGGAAGTGTGACAGAAGGGTCTAAAAATGGCTTCTCAGCAGAGTGAATGAATACAGCTTCAGAGTTTGTTCCCATACTTGTTTGATCTACTTATGAGGAGGTTTGCATTGATCTCTGCAACACAGTCTTAGGAAACCTCCGGTAGCTTGGCTCACTGTTACTTCGCCGAAGGAAATCCCTGATCGGTCACCACCTGGCACACTGCCATTTGGAGGTCATGACCTTTGGGATTTAGACCATTAGCTCTTCCCTGGGCATAATAGGATGGTGTTGGTCATCAAATATTTACACTTCTGCTCCTCCCACAATGCTTTTGGGCTCGCTGTTGGAGCTATTTCTCTTCCACAATCGGTGCTGTAATGACACTTCCCTGAATCAGAAGGAAGTGCCAGATTTTATTTTATATTTATCCTTTATTTAGCCTGGAAAGGTCCCATTGAGATCTCTAATACCAGGGAGTCTTGGTCAAGACAGCAGCATAAATAGTTTTACATATAAACATAAAAAACAGAGAAAGAAAAAAAAATCACATTTCAGTATGTACAATGCGTAAGAATAGCACAGAGTTAATAGGTAAAGCAGAGGCATACAGGCCATAATTAAGATATCTGTAACACATTCCATCTCAGTTGGATAGCAGGGGTGGCCTGTAGTCTCCAGTTTACCTGGAACATGATAGATCTGCAGTTTAAGCCCTAGTGTAGCTACTACGTGATCCGTGCAGCTGTAGGGCCCTCAGGCAAGACCCTGAGCCCGATGTAGCCCTGTGTGTGTGTTGACACTTGCTTTGTCTAATCACATGTAAGTCCCTTTGAATTAAAGCGTCAGCTAAATTACTATAATGTATGAATATAATGTATCGATGCAATTGGAAAGCCCCTATCAGATAGCACGCCATTATAAACGCACTGTTCCCTTCTCATATCTCCTCAGAACTGGTCCGGGATGAAGTGTCAATTCAAGCTCTTCCGAATGGCCATGGCCCTGGTTTGCAGTAAGTCCCCGCGCTTCTCTCCCCCTCTCTCTCTGTATTGCCCTTCCTGTGGAACATTCTAGTGTGACACGGGTACTTCCTGAAGCCCAGCGGTAAACAAAGCTGGGAGGAATTCAGTACTTGTCAAGTTGTCTGAGAATTTTCCTTTCTTGGAAGGGTACTCCATGCTGCTGCAAACCTTGTGATGACAATGAATGGTCAATGGACCAAGGCTAAAAAAAAAACTAATCAGCACCTTGTCTATTGACTTCTATTCATTGTCATCACAAATTTAGCACATAGCATGGAGTGTGTCCTTCAATCTGTGATAATCATCAGTTGCATGCTTGAGGGGATGAGGGTAAAACGAGTTAAACATCACTGCTGCTGAATTCATACATTATAATTACACTGTACATGCTATATGCTTGAAGCATTTCCTGAGCTACTGTATATGTGATTATTTTCTCTGTCAGTCAGCAGTTAAAAAGGGCAGTTGATGGCGCAACGTCTCCTATTTGTCAATGTTAGTGCTTCTGTGCTGTGCACAATCATAAATGCAGAGTGTTTCTCATCATCATAATGCCCCGCAATGCATTTTTCTCCCACTACTGTGGAACTGGTGTGAAACCTGCGATGATTGAAATATCGCAGCAGATTGTGTGTAGATGGAGCTGCTGAGCGTTTATATCTGGTGAAAACCGCAATATGGTGTGAACCTGAGTTGTCAGTCAGACTTGCCTGCATCGCTCTGAATCTCCTGCAGTTGCGGCAAACTGTCCACTGAACTGCTCTGATGTTTAGCTAAAGGAAGATATCAGTATTTGTGCAGTTAAAGGTCTCCTACCATTTGCCAAACGCACAGCCTATTATCCACGACAAGCCATTTCAGAATCTGTCCTTTTGTTACATCACAAGGGGGAGGGATTCACCCAGAATTATGAAAGAACTGATGAACTTGTTGGGTTGAGTTGATCAGTCCTTCTTGCCTCTGGGCGGACACTTCACCGTATGCTGTCACAAAGAAACAGATTTTTAAATGGCTTGTATTGACGAGTTGGTTGTTAACCTAAGTGTCATGCTAAAATGAGACAATTAAAACCTGATTATTGCTGGCTTTGGAGAAAAAACACTGAATTGCTGCTGTAGCTCTGTCCGCCATTTAATGATGACACGCTGTTGTTTTCTCACCCTCCCTTCCTCCCAGTGAGTGTGGAGTTTGGGCGCGCAGTGTGGCTCCGATTTTATCCCCCGGCCTTCCCACACTGTCCCAACCCCAGCTTTGTGGCCCACCTCGGTGGGGTGGCAGTGGGGCTGACCCTCGGGGTTGTGGTCCTCCAAAACTACGAGCAGCGGCTTCAGGAGCAGTCTCTGTTCTGGATCTTCTTCTCCGTCTACACCCTCTTCGTCCTCTGCGCCGTTTTCTGGAACGTATTCGCCTACGGCCTGCTGGACGTCAAGCTACCTCCCACCCCCTGAGATGGCGGATGTCCGTGCCGGGTTGCACCCCCGTATGCCCCTGAAATGGAACATTCCTGCTCGCCCTCTTCCATCTGTATCAGCCAGGGCTCGCCCACCTGCTGGCAGTGGGAGGGGGGAGATAAAGTCCTGCAGCAGCCAGCTTTATCCAGAAGGTGTAAGGTCAGAGCAGTGGCATCGCTTCGTAAGAATGAGACAAACCAGCATTATCAGTCGGGACTCCCATAGAGGTTTAGCCCTGAGAAGGACACCAGAGAAGGGTATGAGTGGTTCAGAGCAGCAGCGTCAGACTGAGTGGACATTTTGATGAAACTCTTTGCTCAGAGAGAGTGACCAGATGTGGTTTCATCAAAGCTTCACCCACAGTCTTGCGGTGAATGTGCCATTTTTATCTCGACATGACAAATGACGTGGTGCTCTCTTTGTTGTTCGATGACTATTTTCAGTGCAGATCTCAGTTATTTCTGATCATGAGTGTGGTACATTAATTCACTATTGACCCAAAAATTGAGTTCACATGTGTAATGTACGGTTGTTGTTAAATATGATTGTTTGCTTGAGATGGGTTTGCCTGTGTGTTTTTGTATGTGTGTGCGCACAGCGTAAGGTTGAAGTTCCTAAGACAAAAGTTGTTAAAAATGAAATTTACTTTTTGAAGAACAGTGAAAATTTTATGTTCTAAATACAAAAATAGAAGTGCCGTATTACCTCGTAATTCGTTGAATATTTGCCAAAAGTATTCTACAACCAACATTGACGCAACTTAAAGCTTAATATACTGAGCGGTGAAATACCTGTACACTAATAGCTTGGCACTCATTTCAATGCATTGAGTGTGTTCCATAATGCGTAGAATATAGGTGCTGAAGTCTGTTATTATTTGGAACCCTGATTTTCTGAAGTGACTGTCAAGCCTCCATCTTGGCTTTAGAGAAGCCCCATCTAAATCACTAAATTTGTGGATATATTAATGGAAATTACTTTTTGAGGGGTGGCATTATTCCAGATATGTTCCTGTGTGCTGTCTCAGTGGTGCTGCATTTCACCAGGTCTACACTGAAGCTATGCTATGGCCGAGAAAACGTGATGATAGTGTCTTTGTTATTATACTGTATGTGTGGTGGACAATGTCATTATTTATGCTCCTTATCTTCCCAGAGCAATGTGAGCTTGTCTTTGATAACCTCCACATTAATTAATAACAGAGGTTTTTTGCATAACTGTTCATTTGTTTAACATGGCTATTGGTATCTGAAGTGAGCAGTTAATACAAACATTATGTACACTGAACCCTCACTCTTTAACAGCAAATGAGAAAAATTTGGTCGTAACTAGGGATTGTGTAAAAGGGCTATAAAACTAAAAGTGTGGACTGATTTTATTTTTAACATGTGTATATTTTGTAGATTTTTAATGTAAATACTGGAAGACATTAAACGGATTTATAACAAAATTTCGGCAGTGGCTTTTTGTGTTCAGGTATTAGATGTGACATAAAATGCCATACTCAGTCAAAACACACGGAAGGTGTAATGAAATTTCTGACAGCTTTCAGACTGGAAGCTGATTCTTCCCCCAGGGACTTGGCGAATGTGTTCTTCCTGTTGTGTTCCTGTTCTTTTTTAGCAACACACTTGGCTTGATAAACAATTTGGGCAAAAATGGTGATTTTGCTACTCAGCTATTGAGCCTTTATAAAGGATTCCCTTGGATGTTCCCTCATTTTTCCATGTGAGATGAACACGGGGGGGGGTCGGAGAGTAATCAAAAATGTAAAACTGCCAATGTTACTGGATCTTGGATGCATCCGAATTCTCTAGAGAGCGAGGAACTCATTAACAGACATGAGCCGGAAATAGTTTGGCAGGTGGCCATGCAAGGAGCGCCAAATTGTCAATTTCATGAAGGAAAGGAGGAAATTACCTCCTTTGTTGATTCCTTCCAGCAAGGAAACACAGGACCAACCTTGGAAGAAATGAAAGATTGAAGATGGCTTGCAATCCTTTACAGCTTTAGTGATTTGGGTATGTCATGCGTGTCCCAAAATTTTCCAATAAATTGTGAAGGCCGTCTTCACCGTTGAGCGCATGGTGTGTTGAGTGAAAAGATATCCGATTTTTCTCAGACTTCCCAAGCTACCCAAAAAATCTCCCTGCAACTTTCCCTTGACCTGTTGGATGTTTGCCATGCAGGTCAAGGAAAAGTAGATTGAAAAAAGGCCCACTGTTCCAGAGGATTCAAATGCAAACCTTGTCTTTGGGTGAGCGATGTAAAGGCAGAGGATGCAGACCACACAGGAAGAAGTCATGGTGGCGGCACTATTGTTGAAGGTCTGTTGGCAGCAGCAATGGAGCTCCCGTCAATTCTGAGGTAATGCTGTATGACTGCTTTCTGAACTTGGGTCGTCTAAACACCACGGCTGCATTCAAGTAGGAGATTTCCTATGCAAAAACACAAACTCCTTGAAAATGACCTGGAAGTACTTGCGTAGCAGCCATGTTTGAATTCTCTAATTTAAAACTTAAGCTGCTTTTGTTTGTCTCCTAACTCATCTCCTTTAGAATGGGGTACACTGGACCATCCTTTACAGAAAGAATTCCCAAAGTCCCAGAATTTCTTGCCGCAACAATAATTTTAGCAAACGCAACATCCATCTGGCCATTAATGAAAGCTAATAGACTTGACGGGCAAGGGACGCATGATTGCATGGCCTAGTGTAAGAGCAGTCGGATTCTTTTAGCAGCACGGTTGTTTTTTCCTAAATCCTTATGAATTCTCCTTTACAACTTTCCTTAACCTCATGACGTTTCCCATCCAGGTTAAGGGAAAGTGGTTAGGAATTAGACAATAGGATGTAATTTTGTGTCTATTCAAACTCAGCCCAGGGCTTGTCCTAATCCCTCTGCCCCGCCATAGAGCCAGAATTCTATGATGCCCTTTCCTCCGCCATATTTGACACTTAAGGTTAGTTTTAGCTTTGGCCTGTGAAGCTGGGGTCATCAAGGATAAGTCGCTCTGCAAATAAATGAACCCTTTGAGGGGAAACCACCGCAATATACAGTATATTTGCTGAATGACAATTACCAGAGTTAATTATGCCTTTATTTCAACGTATATGCAATAGTCTGCTTACAGGAAAACCCAAGCTTTTTGCAATTTTTTAAATCCCTTGTGGAGCTTGAGACTATGACTACTAACGGTAATAATTACAGAGTAAATTTTCCAGGCCAATCTTGATGTGAAATTATCTGGTACTGTATATAAACTAAATTCCCGAAAGTGTATGTATGAACACTTAACTGAGACCTCATTTATACACATGGACAGCCAACATTTTTAAATGGTAAATAATTCACATTTTATTTGAATTTGGAATAAATTGGTCAGAATGGCCTGATAGGATAGACAATCTTCTTCCATTAAAATGCCAGCTATCTGGTATTTTAAAATGTCAATTTTCTATACCAAAAAGGTTTCTGTTGAGTGTCAACACATTTTGACTTCATTGTGTTGCTACAAGAGGAAGAGGCTATTTCTGGTTGTTTGAAAAGAGTATTATTGATCTTGACAAAAATGGCATGGTTGTACTGTAGACTGCACAAGAAATTGACTCCTTTGATGGATTGTGATGGATAACATTCATTAAGTACATGTATGGTGCTGTAACAGACATTCCCATTTCCAGAAAAGTTTGGATGGTGTATAAAATGTAAATAAAATCAATGCAATGATTTGCAAATCATTTAAACCCTATGTTTAATTGAAAATAGAGCAAAGACAATATTTCAAATGTTGAAACTGAGAACTTTCATTGTTTTTTCAAACATCTGCTCATTTTGAATTTGATGCCAGTAACACATTTCAAAAAAGTTGGGATAGGGGCTACCAAAGACTGGGAATGTTGAATGATGCAAAACATACACCTGGTGGAACTTCTCACTGCAATTAAGGTTAATTGGCAACAGGTCAGTCACATGATTGGGTATAAAATGTCTTTCAGACATACAGATGGCAGTGGGTTCACCACTCAGCAAAAGACTGCATGGGCAAATGGTTCAAAAATTTTAAATGACATTTCTCAATGTAAAATTGCTGTAATGGTTGTGCTCTGCGCACCGGTGATGTGCACGGTGGACAGGAAGTTGAGGACTGGACTCAGGTGCGAGGATGGACTTGGTTGTATTTATCATGCCTTCAGCACAGCAGGAAGGCAAAACAAGATACAATACAAAAGAACAAGGAATCGAGGTTCCTGGATAATACAGTTAGTAGTACAGACACTGGTCTTTAGCTACAGTACAATGTATTACAAATAGAAGAAAAGAATAAGGAATTGAGGTGTCTGGTAATAAAGTTAAAGTGCTGACATTAACAATAAACAACACTAAGTTCAAGAGTAAGAAAATATACACGCGAAAAACAGGAAATGAGTATACAAGACGAGAGAGAGTAAATACAGAATTGTGGACTTTGAAATGACTAAGAGTGAAGCTCGATCTTAAATCGTTCAACACTACCAGACAGTGGAAATTAACAACGCATGCAATGATTGCGGAGCTGAAGGCTGCGATCCGGGTCTTAATAGATCAGTGACTTGGAAGGCTGGAGGCGAGGCCTTACAATTGCAAAGAATTTGGGGATTTCATCCTCTGCAGTACACAATATTATCAAAAGATTCAAAGCTTCCAGAGAAATCTCTGTTCGCAAAGGACAAGACTGACGATTGATATTGAATGGCCATGAACTGAAGCCCTCAGGCAGGCAGGATTCTGCAGTGGAAATCACTGCATTGGCTCAGAAACACTTCTGTTAACCATTGTTAGTTAGCACAGTTTGTCACTGCATCCATAAATGCAAGTAAAAACTCTGCCATGGAAATATTAAAACCAAGATCCAGAAATTCTACGGCCTTTGCTGGGCCCGACCTCATCTAAGATGGACTAAGACAAAGTGGGCTACTGTCCTGTGGTCTGACCAATCAAAAATGTGAAATTATTTTAGGAACTTATGGATGCCATGTCCTCCAGGCTAAAGACGAGAGGGACCATCCGGCTTGTTATCAGTACACAGTTCAAAAGCCAGCATCCATTATAGAATGAGGACACATTATTGCACATGGCACGGGTAACTTGTACATCTGTGAAGACACCATTAATGCTAAACAACATATACAGGTTTTGTTGATTCACATACTGCCATCCAGGCATCGCTGACAGAGAAGCCCTTGCTTATTTCAGCAAAACAATGCCAAACACAAAATTCTGCATGTATTAGAACAACATGGCTCTATGGTGGAAGAGGCCAGGTGCTAAACTGGCCTGCCTGCTGTCCAGCCCTGTCACCCACTGAAAAAATAAGGTGCAATATGAAAAAAACAATATATGACAATGCAGTTTGCAAAGTCTTTATCAACTGAAAGCTTATATCAAGCAAGAATAGGAAAAAAAATTTGCTTCCAAAACTATAGCAGTTGGTCACATCAATTCTCAAATGCTTTCAGAGTGTTGTCAAATAGAAGGTGATGCAGCTCAGTCGTAAACATATCTCCTGTTCCAACTATCCTAAAACATGTTGCTACCATAAAATTCTAAATGAGTGAATATTTTTCAAAAAACAATCAAATTTGCCGGTTTCAAATTTTGATTCATTGTCTCTGCACTATTTTCAATTAAATGTAGGGTTTAAATTATTTGAAAATCATAATATTCTGTTTTTACATATTGTACAGTCCCAACTTTTCTTGAAATGGAATTTTACACCAACCCAATTGAGACGCTGGGACCATTGTCTCACGAAAAATACGGGAAATAGATTCATATTCATATAAGTAGAATTATGGTTTCTCCTCTCTTATCTTACTAATAGCTTAGCTTTTAAACGGAAAAAAGCAAGATCATGGAAGAGACTGAGCAGAAACTACACTTTTTATATTGTGCTGTAACAAACGCTAATATTATTGACTTGAACAACAGCGCCTCGTTGTGGCGAATTATGTTTTTTCAACTGAATACATTCTTGATATCGTGTAAGCTTTCCATCAATGAGAGTTGTGATCTAGGTTTTAATACTTGGGTTCTTCTGGAATTGGCACTAATGGGGTTTACAAACTAAAGTTGCATATATATTTTGTAAGGCGTTTGGCAAACGCATCGTCGATTTAGAATATTATATAAGTAATTCTGATGAAGTTTCGGACAATAATGAAATGCCGATCTGATAAAACAAGGTGAGGTTCGTTCTTTGCTGTTAAAGAGGCTCTGGGGTTGTTAAACCCCAAATAGTACACAGGAATTAATGTATCACGGCATAACGAGTGGCCACGAGGGATACAGATCAGGTCAGTCTGTAATTTTTAAGCCAGTGGAGAAGGGATGCGGTTTTCTTCAATTACGGAGAAGTCTACCTCACGTACATTATCCCTAGTTTGCTTGAAGTAACGGTCAATTACCATTGTGATTGATTCATTGTAATAATGTCTTTCATGCGTCATGACGGCTAGGATTGTCTTTCTTAAGTGTTTGGGAACACAGATAGGAAGCTCTTGAGTCGACTCAAGGGCACAAGTTTGAATCAGACTAAATAATTAAACACTCCAACAACAATGAACAATGCCATGCAGATCATTTTAAGAACTGTGGGAAGTTTACTGGAAGCAAGAGAGACTGACCGACTGGTCTTGAGCGTGTGTGTTTGAGCGCATGCGCTGTATGGCCCAGCGCATTGTAGATCAGGCTCACTCAGTTGTGTGCGCCATTTTCTGTAATCGGGGATTGGGAGTGAGCCGTATTGTTTTGCGACTCAGTTGCCCGGGTTGATTTGAGAGTACCGCAAATTTAAATCATGGGTAGAAAGAAGAAGAAGCAGATGAAGCCGTGGTGCTGGTATCCTTCACGTGCGATCTACTTTTCTTTGTTTGCATCATGTTACCTATGAAATACGGTCAGGAACATGGAGCGACAGGAGGCCGCAGTTATCGCTCGCTGTTTATGAGTAAAGATTTTGTGCTAGATAATGCGCACGTTACGCAATACTTTACAACATTATTGAGCTGACTCTCTTTAAATTTTCCGTCAAGTGGAATTTTCTTACTGTTTGTATACGATGTTTATCGGTTGCTGCGTGGTTTGCAATCCTCTTGGCGTAGCTAGGTCGTAAAGCTAAGCCCGTTGATGTAGGCGCAGGTGAGTTAGTTTGCTTTGTGCGCGAGTTGACGCGACAAGATAAGTAAAGCCAAAGATTGCGAACGTTAACTTGCGCTTGGCTGCTAACATGTATTAAATGCAGTCAGGTTTGCGGCTTTGCATCGAGGGTTGTATTGAGTGAAGTCTTTATATATTTGTATTGGGTTGAATGCTGTCAGAATACTTCACACCCTGACTGGGTCGGATCCTATTATCAGTTATTTATTTTCTCACTTGGATGTTTCCTTAACGAAATACCTTTAGGTACTGCAACAGAGATTTTGACGATGAGAAAATTCTCATCCAGCATCAGAAGGCAAAACATTTTAAGTGTCACATATGTCATAAGAAGCTGTACACTGGTCCAGGTTTAGCCATCCATTGCATGCAGGTAAGTTACTCAAGGTTTTATGACCATTTTACTGGCTTCCTCGGTTTGAATGAATCATGAACTGGACTATTGTTGTACTTGCAGGTTCATAAAGAAACAATAGATGGCGTTCCCAATGCCATACCAGGAAGGACGGATATAGAATTGGAAATCTATGGCATGGAAGGCATACCGGAAAAAGACATGGAAGAGAGACGGAGAGTGCTTGAGCAAAAAACGCAAGGTATTACTAACTGGATGCTAATGGCATTAGATGTCCCATTCAGAATCCATTTTGAATATTTATTTGTAGCCCCTCGACGAAGTCGGGCAGCTACTATGGAGTCATGCTTGTCCTCTCCACCGCCGCGTCCATAGACGCTTCTCTGTGGATGCTGTACAGGGTGTTAATTTTGACTGATTACTTTCATATTTGGTATGGACATGTGTTACTCCAGTTATTACCCCTATTGACTTTGGTTCCTATAGCGGCAGTATTGGCCGAATATTGCACAAAAAAAGGGAGAAGCGGACCTTCGGGGGCTAAACCCATGCGGTTGCAGGGGACCGGACTGTCTAGTTTGGTGTTTACATCCAAGTCAAGACCGTTTCCTCAAAAAAAGTTTAGATTTCATGTGCGAAAGGAGAAATGTCTGCTCCAGGGTGGTTTTTTTTTAATCTGCAACTAGCTGAGACCTTCAGAATGGTTGTGTGGACTCTAGTTTATATGCGATTGAAATGATTCAGTTTCGTTTGAAAGCATCAAAAACCCAAGCGGCGCAGCTTTCCTCAAGGACTGACCGCTGGCTGCCACTAATTGTGTGGAAATCTAATCCCTTGTCTTTGCTGCTTTGGCGCAACAAGCAGAAAACCAGAAGAAGAAGCAGAACAGCCCGGAGGACTCGGACGAGTACGAGGATGACGAGGAGCCGGGGCCATCTTTCCAACAGGCCTCCGTGCAGCCCCAGAACAGCTTCATTCCCCCAATGACACAGCCTGGGATGGCCCCTGTTCCTGCAGCCATGGCCCCCGGGAGCTATGCAGGTGCGTGGGGCTGCAAGGCTATAGGGGGACTGTACGGTTGTGGTTATGCAGAGACTGATGCAGTTTTCCTGTCCTCTCATGCAGGCATGCCTCCCATAATGCCAGGTGTTCCACCCATGATGCCTGGGATGCCACCTGTGATGCCAGGCATGCCCCCCGGGTAAGTGTCTCTTTTTTTAAATGGGCATCTTTGAGCGTGGAATATGAGCCGTTGCCTCCGAACAGATTATTTTTTTGTAAAGTGTAACCTTCGGTTTCTCCTGATGTACGTTTGTGCAATCTCTGACAGTATGATGCCAATGGGTGCAATGATGCCACCTGGGCCAGGGATGCCCCCGATGATGCCAGGTATGCCACCCGGTAAGTGCTGTCTGTTGGGTGGGCTCTTGTTCCCTGTACCAGGAGAAAATGTTGCTTGTGGATGGTCTGTTCTTATTGAGTGTGTGCTTCTGCGTGGTTTCGAACATAGGAGGTTGGCTTCGCGTAAAGCGCGTGTTATTTTGGTGGATCGATCGCCGTCAATACAGCCGCGATGTTAAGCAAGGCACAGTCGTAGGATGAGGATTGCAGTCGTGGATTGATAAACTCTGATGTAGATCTGTAACTCCTGTGTGGGCTTGAATTCCGTGAGAGGACTGCAAATTGAGTTGTGATTCTGTGGCTTTGAGTGAAGCCCATACCCGTATTGTAGCCCCCAGATGAAGTTGGGCGGCTACTATGGATTCATGCTCGTCATCTCCGCCGCGTCTGTAGACACTTAATTGTGGACACTGTGCAGGCTGACGAGTTTGGTTGCCATGGCGACGGTATTGGCCGGATAATGCGCAAATTTCTGCTGAAGGATAGGGAGTTCCTTCTGGACGCAGTGCAGGCTGGAGGAGCGGGCTTTCGGGGGCTACATCCGTGTGCTCTTGGGCGACCGGACTGTCTTGTTCCTAATTATTTGTCCGCAACCCATAATGTTTCATCATTGCAAGAGGCACAAGTGATGTAATGGATAAAGGTGGGCTGTAGTGCGATAACTGTCCCATGCATTTTGCCCTGCCAGGTATGCCTCCACTGGTGGGACATCGTCCAGCCCTGGTCCCACCCGTAACGGCTCCCGGCGTGACCAGGCCGGCAGTACCTGCCATTACTTCACCCACACCAGCACCCCAGCCTTCTGTCTCCAAACCACTGTTCCCTAGTGCCGGACAGGTGAGATCCATGAGACTGTACTGTCCTGAGGGTGGAGCGAAACAATGAGTAAAGCTCTGTTTCTCCCTGCGAAAGGTCTACCCGAGTTCAGAAGAACAACCCAATGACCTGGTTGGGAAGACAGGCCTTCAAAGGCCTCCATTGTAGGCATATTTGAGAAGAGAGGACTTATTTTGTTTTTGTTAGAAGGCACTTTTCACTCTGTTTATCTGCACATGATGGTTGAAAGTTCAAAAATTATTTAAAATTAGAAGTGTGTTGGACCCCCCCTCATCCACATCCTCCTGCCCAGTGTACATGGGTGTTAATTCTTTGCTCTTTTCACACTGCAGATGGGGCCTCCGTGTACAAGCACATCTTCAACCAATGCAGACAGTCTGTCAGCAGCCACTAAACCCCTGTTCCCTAGCACAGCACAAGTATGCATGTGTTTGTGAAATGAGACCTTCACAGAAGCAAATGGCATGCTCACAGCTGATCTGCTTTATCATGTTATGCTTTTTGGACATTTGCTTATGACTAATAATGAATTATGTAGCTTTTTTGTGCCATATACCTCTTTGATTTTATATTTTCTTTGTAGTTGCCAGGTAGAGCCAAGTGTGACTTGCTGCACACTAGTCTGTGGGGGGGTGTCTGATTAAGTTGCTGCACATGCCTTTTCATTAACTTGGCTAAACCATGCAGATTTTTTTTTTTTTTAAACAAAAATGAAAAGACTGCAAAAAGCTTAATGGCTCAGATATGTATGTTTATCTAAGCAGTTTAACTTTGAAGACTCCGTTTGCTTGCCGGCTGCTGATGCACAGCATGGCCACGTGCATGTTGTTTGTGGAATAATTATAGACTAGTGAAGCTGTGCTGGGCTTCTGTACCGGGGATAAACAAGACATCGGAAGCAGTGCGCTCCAAAATTTGCTCTAATATTTGGAGTCTCTTAATCATGTAACTATAAAGTACCTTTGCTGGCCATTCCTATTAATTTAATGGTAATAAGTGGCATTTGTCTGCAGATATGCAATCTAACCAGCTACACTTTGCCTGGTAAGTCTTTAAAGCGAGATTTGGATGCTAGCAGAGTTCCAAAGGGTTGAAATAGCTGATGTTTAAATTACAGGTGTAGCGGTTATGATGACATGTATTCCAACATCAGAAAGTAGCCGCAGAAGAGCAACTGTGACTGCTAGTTAAAAGTTATTTAACAGAAACAAATCGACATTTGGGGTAATGGTTGAATAGTTCCTTTTATCCGTCATGCTACTGATGTAGAAATCACCTCCGAATTAGAACAATTCCTAGTAAAATGAGACTCTGCGTTGATCTGGTTTAGGCTTTAAAAATGCAAAAGGGATTTACAAAGTTAACTGCTGGATTATTTCGGTTAAGTTCTTTTCGGACGACTAGGGTGTCAGTACTTGAAGTTGGCCAGTTGTAAATTTAGCTCAGATAATAGTAGCATTTTCGTCCATGCAGAGTGGTCAGTGTGAAATGGCTTGCCTGGTTGTGTCATACAGACTGAAATACTGGAAGGTTTGAAGACTGTTTAAATCAACACAACCTTCCATCTAGTTGTTAGCATCCCAAGTGTTGATGGTCCCCTATCATATCACCAGATGCACGGCCAATTAGTCATTACCAGCCATTTCAAAATGTGTTTGTTTGTGACATCATAATGGAGAAGTGTCCGGCAAGAAGGGGACTGATCAACTTCAGCCAACCAGTGAATCAGTTTGTTCATCATTCTGGGTGATCACTCCCCCTTGTGGTGTCACCAAAGGGAAATTTTACATGGCTTGAAATGGCTAATAGGCCCTGCACTTGGTGACATGATGGGGATGTGGGGGATTTCCCCTTCTGCGTTGTGTATTTTAAGTATTGTAAGCAATAAGTAATAACACACTCAGTCAAAGGCAGTTGATATTAGTTTATACGTGCACGGGAAGCCACACTAGTACAGACAAAAGTCCTAGGTGGAGACCTCCTAGAAACAGGGGTGACCCCAGATCTTATTCACAACAGGAGGGGAGGAGTTACAGTAAACAAAGAGTAAGGGTCAGCAGGTTACAGTAAGTAAATCCTTATATAAACAGCGACACCTACAGTTCAGGAGGTACACACTATGAAATAAGAATTTCCACCACAGGGACCTCCAAATACTCTTTAGTGTTAGAAGAATGGCGAGCCGAGTTGGGCTTGAATGGCCTGTCCTCGCCACTCATTACATCATGAACCACTATCAACAGTAGTTGGGCATTGTGAGTTTTCGAAAGCTGGTATTTAAGGCAGTGTTTCTGATGCATTGCTTCATCCCCTGTATGTAGTAGCGGAGCGCTGGTCGCCGCTCTCAGCCTTTGGCTCATGGTTGCTCCTCCTCGTAACAGGCTCAGCAGCCGGTGTCCGGCCCGGTCGGGGCGGATTTCAAACCAGTCGGCACACCGGTCACATCTTCAGAACCTCCGAAAGCCACATTCCCTGCTTACACTCAGGCCACTGTGCCCTCCAGCACCACCCCCTCAGGTAGCACTGTGTCCAAGCCTCCTGTGACAAGTAAGCAGCCTGCCCTCACTACCACCAGTGCAACCAGTAAGTTGATCCACCCTGATGAGGATGTCTCGCTGGTAAGTTCTTGTAATTTCACCTTTTGCCCTTTCAACAGTAAGTAATGTGCATAAACCTGTCTGTGACGGCGTGCCGTTGTAATATTCAGCACCTGCTGCGATGCGAGTTCTTGTATTTCCGTTACATGCAGAATTGTTGAACATTGATTTTGTTCAGTCGTTGGTAAATGAACCATTAGCATTGACCGTGAACATTGATTTACTTGTTTAAACTGAAGAGGCTCCCCTTCCTGGTGACCAAACCTTCCCGTTTGTGTTTCCTGCACCTGGTTGCGTACAGGAGGAACGGCGGGCTCAGCTGCCCAGATACCAGAGGAATATTCCCAGGCCAGGGCAGGCCCATGTGGCCGCTCCACCTGTAGGACCAATGGGGGCGCTAATGCCCCCACAGCCAGGCATACCCCCCCTGCAGCCCGGAGTAAGGCACCCCATGCACGGTAGGCAAACTCATCATCTAGAAAAAACAAAGATCTAAATTTGATCTGTTCTCATGTGTTCTTCCTCCTTTTGGGTCCATCACTGAGTAAAGATGGTCATTTGGTTTGTCTTCTGCGGAGTTCTGAAGATTTTTTGTGGGAGTAGAAACAAAACGTGTGCGTGTCCTTTTTGTTGTTGTTGTTTTAACCCCCATAAAGCCATAAGGATCCATCATTGGGGATCTTCAAATGCTGCTGCTTTATTCAAACCTGTGAAATTCAGACCTTTTCTAAATTGTCTAAGGTTTCCAAAGATCACGAACATGCTGCTGAATTGTAGGGGAATTCATGTGAAATGACTCGCAAAATCTCGATCAGAGGAGTTCAGTCTGGTCTCCAAGGTTTTGTTTTTAGACCCTTGATTCAACTGATTAACCAATCGGGGGGTTCAATCAAGATCTAGATAACTTGATTTAGGTGTATTAATGTTGGGCTGTAACAAATGTCAACACCCACACCAACCCTTTGTGTGCATCATGAACATCTTGTCTGCTCTGTATCTCCTGAAGGAGGCAGGGATTTAAGATTTCTGTCATTTGGATTCCATATAGGCCATTTACTGTATGTGAGGTCTGTGAATCCGAGGAAAAAAAAGATAAAGAAATAAGGGGGGGCGGGGGACGCTAGTCCGCAAGGTTGGCATCCATTGGTACCAATTACATCACGTTTGAAATGCCTGCGCGATAATTGCATCCGATTTGAGTTTTCTACCTTGATCGTAACCACAGCGACCGCAGCACTTTTAGCTAAATGTGGTTGTGATGCATATCTATTACCGCCTACTTTATTTTGTCCCTGGACATCTGTGAAACATCTGTCAAAATTAATTTTTCCTGACATTTAAAACGTTATCCATCTTGTAATTCATTCCCATACCCCGGAGAGAGCCTGAAGGCTTACAGAGTATGGATGCCTTATCAATAGAGACCAACATTGGCATCTGGGGGCATAAAATGTCCCAAGTGACCATAAAACATGTAAGTAATTAATCAACAATTATCAGCTGCTTTATCTTGGTGGTGGATAAGGATAGAGCGCTACTATTGCTTGTTTGTTCTGAAGTACAGGTACGACTTGTCCTGTACAGTATAACGGCCATAGGCCTATTGTGATGGTTCTGCCCTGCAGTCCCTCCCTCCTCCTGCTGTCTTCGTGTCCACTATAACGAGCCACACCTGTTGCTTGTTGAAGAGGAGGTGAAGTGTATGGTATTCAAGAGCTGCACTGCCTGCTTGGCAGTGCAGCTGCATTCTGAAGCCTGAGCCTCGTGTTATTGTCGCTGCTCCCCTGAGCTTTGTATTGTGTTTTTATCAGTTTTATTAAATATCTCTATTTTTTTACTCAGCCTGTGCGTGTGGGTCCCTTATCCACTTTTTGGGTACATGGTCCCAGTGCCTGCCGGTTTCCTGTTTGCAGCTGGCGGGGGCAAAACCATGACACCTATGTTTATCTTTAAAACAATGGACTACCACAGTTTTTGATTAGCATATATTTAATTTGTGTTAGCATTTTTGATTAGCAGTTATTTGGACGATTGTCCACAGTTGCAGATTTAGCAGTTTGATCATTTCCTCTGCGTTCTGTCTTCGAATCCAATGAAGGTAACCTGGCTAGCTAATTCTCCAGGCTCTGTTTATTTTAACTGGAAGGTCTAGCAAAGCTAATTCACCACTATTTATTCCTTTTAAAAAAAGTTGATTTCTGTGTCAAACCATTAAATGCGAGGAAAACATTTGCTGGAAAAACGTTAAAAATAGAAACATGATGTTAATGAATTCAATTTACCTCTCTGCAGTCTACTTTAAATGAACGTACTGCTTAGCAAAACTAGTGTTTGTCAGATGCAACAATTTTAGCCTTTTTCTTTGTGCTACAGGAAAATGAAACTGCCAGGTGTGTTTCTGTAGCTATGGTTTGCCACGAAAGAATTCTGTATGGCAGTAGTGGGGGGAAAAAAAGTGAGAACTCGCCATCAGTCTGAAGCATGTCACAAGGCTGCTCTTCGCGCTATTCAGACGCCTTTTCACTCCCGGGTGCGACAGCCACCGCAATGGAGGTTCAATAACTCATGCCGTCCATGTGCACAACCGTGTGTTCTTTTATAGTGAAACATGACCTCTCACTGTGGTGTTATAAGTTAAATAAAAACATTTATCTCACCTAACGTTAAAATCCTTTATTTTGATTGGCTGACAGACGTTTAATTCTTTTCCATGTACCCTGTGAGTCTCACGGGGTATATGATCATATACCCCGTGAGAGTATGATTTTTGAATTCCTTGAATTCAATTCAACCGCTTGTTTGCCGATGTAACGGAACGTAAATCTGAATTGTTTACCGCGTGTCGTCTGCTTTTGACAGCTGTCAAAATGGCATCGAAAAGTTTCGCTAGTCACACAGACGACGGCATTCTTGAGAAACATGCAAAAGTGATCCCCAAAAATACAAAAAAGTCAAATACCTTATCTTCGTCTATGTTGCGTGAATACCTATCAGAAAAAGGAGAAGATGTAGACTTTGAATGCTTCGACAGCGTTCGCTTGGCTGAGACGCTGAGTCACTTTTACATGGATTTAAGAACAATATATAGGTTGCCACCGTAAGATAAAAACGGTAAGATAAAAACGTTGTACAGCTCTTTCAAGGGGGTATATGGCGTGATGTACCCTGCCTCTGAATCTATGTTCCCCGCGGCATCGCGCCATATACCCCTTGAAAGAGCTGTACAACTTATAGTATATTGAAAAGTTGCGTAGATGGTTGATTATTTGAAAGAATAAAAACTGAGTCAAGCTTTGCAAAATACTATTATTATTATTATTATAAATCATTTCCAAAAAGGATGGGATGCTGTTTTAAATGTAACTCAAAACAGAATGCAATGATTTGCAAACCACATACTGTCATAAATTGACTGAATTTAACAGTTAAATTAAGGCATTGTCTCCTCGTTGTTTTAACTGTAAGTAGAGTACTGCATGCATTTAACTGTGGTTTACAGTTAATATACACAGAACCTCTGTTATAAACTGATTGTAAATTTACAGTTAAACTAAATGGTTAAAAAGGCGCCAGGTAAAATCACTGGCAAAAAATGTGCCAGTTTATGACATTGTAAACCCTATATTTGATTGATAATAGCACAAATACGAGGACAACGTATCAAATGTTGAAGTAAAGAAATTTTACTGTTTTTTGAAAAATATCTGCGCATTTTGAATTTGATGTCAGCAACTTGTTCAAAGAAGTTTGGAGAGGGACAACAATGGACTGGAGAAGTTGTGATGCAAAAAATACACCTCTCGGCTAATTAGCTTAAAAAGCAACAGGTCAGGAAAATGATTGGCTCTGAAAAGTCTTTCATAAGTAATGGGGAGGCCTTCTCCACTCTGTGGAAAAGTGCATGGGCAATTAGTTCATTGATATAAGAATAACATGTCTTGATTAAAAATTGCGATGAATCTGGTGATTTTTATACTCTATGCTACATAACATCATGAGAAGATTCAGAGAATTCAGAGAAATTTCTGCAAGGCTAAAACCAATATTGAATAACTGATCTGCTGGCATCAAATTCAAAATGAGCATATATTTATAAAAAAAACTAAATTTCATCTGATATGTTGTCTTTGCACTATTTTCAATTAAATATAGGGATTAAAAGATTTTCATATTGAATCATTGAGTTTCCAGAAGGCTCAACTCCAGTGAATTAGAGGTCTGCATATCTTTTAAAAAAAGGGAACTTTCTTGTAATTTCAGCCAAAAGTGTCCCAATGACACTGTCTTGTAGAGAAATAAAGTAAAAATATATGGGTCATAACATGGGCAAAAAAAAATTACTTTTCCCTCTCTCTGAATAGTGTGTTTCTTGGAGTTGGGCGCTTTAGAAACTTAAGAATTCAAGTAAATTCTGTTTTTATTACCAGTTTGCACTGCATTCCAACTTTTTGGGAAATGGGGTTGTAATAATAATATTATATCTGTCATTTCATCGATCCAAAATTACATTGGAAAGACAAAGAGAACTGGCAATAGAAAAGCTGTTCAAAAGCATCTTCCCTTCAAACATTGGTCTGGAGTTTTTAAACTTGATAGCTGCATAAGAGAACAGCAGCATTGTTTGTGTGTGCAGTAGTGCTGAAATCTCGATTTTACATCCTGTGTTTTTTCTTTAGTAGGTGTGAAATAATGTAACGTTTTATAAATTGCAGATGGGAAATATGACTTGGCTGCGGCTTGAAAAAATTTCAGTCAAAAGATTTTTCTGTGCTTTAATCCCTGAGGAGGGTATGGATTTTCATTAGATCGGACATAGTAAGTGTTACCTGAGGGTTGAACTGATGAAGTTTTGGGGGTCATTGGGTCAAGGTCAGGTGGTCAAGGTGATAAAGATCCCGTAGCATAGTTTCTTATCTCCTCTGACATTCTCTTCCCCCCCACCCCACCCCACCCCACCCCTTACAGGGCAGTATGGCGGGCCCCCCCAGGGGATGCCGGGTTACATTCCCGGAGGAATGCCTCCATACGGGCAGGGGCCCCCTATGGTCCCCCCATTTCAGGGCGGGCCTCCCCGGCCCCCCATGGGACTGCGGCCTCCCGTAATGTCTCCAGGAGGTCGATACTGAAGTTCTACTGCCGTCTTTCAATAGGTTTGGAGATTAAACCCTTTTCTCATTTATTTTCTTTATTTTCTTTTTTTTTTTTTATTAAGCCACCAGACTCCTAACAGTAAGTGAATAGGGCGCATGGGACATCTTTTATTTCTGTATAATTGTCTTATTTGAACGCAAACTGTTGTTGTAAATTTGACACCGTGTAGCCTCTTCTACTGTTCCATTCAGGTTTTTTTTTTGTGTTCTAAAGAAGTGAAGTTTAGTTAATGTGCTTCGTAATGTCTTGTAGGCGCTGGAGTTACATGAACCTGCCACCTTTATCAAGGCAAGTTTCTGTAAATGCGTTTATCCTACTGAGTTGTGTGAAGCCCTCGCAGCACATTAGGTGCTGTTGGACTGCGTGTCCCCAGCTCTGCTTGGTGAGGGCTTCAAATAAACTTCTGCTGTTCTGTGTCTTGCTCTGTCATTGTTTGATATAAACTCCCGAGCACATTGAAGTTACTTAAACCAAGGACATCTGTACTGTTCCAAAATAAAAGTGAAGTGAGACCATTGTAATAAAAGTTGATGGACGTTTCATGAGCTTTGAGTGTGTGAAGGATCTCCTCAGGAAGGTTTGTACATAGTGCTGGATTTTGGATTTATGTGGCACTGTGACTGTAAATGCCCGCTGTCTTGTACTCTGTATGGAGGTTTCCCTACTGTCTACTTAGGCAAGAATTAGTTTTCAGCAACATTCAAACCAGATGTGCGACTACACACTGCGAGAGTACAAACTTTCAGTAGATGGCACCCTCGCCTTGATCAGAACGCCACAGTGTTAAGCCACAGAACAATGTGTGTCGATGAAGTAAATGTTAAATGTAATCCCTAAAACCCTGCCAAGTACACTGAATACACTTGCCCTGTGTATTTTTCTGTAATTGAAGCCACAGAATTTCTTCTTTCTTCTCAGTTCAGTGACTGAACTGAATTTTCGGGAAGCCTTCACACATTTGGGTACTCATTGTTGCCTGAATATACTCTTGGTTGTCATGATTTGGTTCTAGTTAATTAACTTTTCAGGAGAGTTTAAGAAGGGATGACTAATTGTACTTAATGTTTCAAATGTACAAAATCTTCTGCTGTGTGTAGTGTGATGACAGTTGAAAGCATACGTGATTGTCCACATTGACTGTTATCCTGATGGTAGTCAGCCCTTATTTTCTTCTCATACCTTAATATAACACTGGAGCCCTTAGCTCCTTGATTAGGACAGTAATCAATGCGGGTATGAGGATGGGCCATTTGGTCCATTTTCCCTTAATTGTGTATGATTGGCTTATTGGGTTTGAATTTTTTTTTTTTTTTGAATTTTGGATGCTGCCAGTGACCAAAATATAAGTTTTGCATGTGAACAATGTTTACTGATAATGTGAGATTAATTTAATGTCAAGTGCTGTTTCAGAGCCACTTGTTTTGCTAACTCTTAATTCCTGATGAGATATTCTACTTCTTGACTGTCATTCTCAAATTTATCCAAATAATTACCCAAACAATATTGGGAATGCCATGAATTTATATGGCTAAATTGTATTCATTAATTTTTTTGTGTGTGAGAGGAATGAATTGATGTTGTTCAGCCTGCAAAAATGTTTGAGGGACGGATCGTATATGAAAGAAGGTTTGGATGTAGGACTTTGTCAGGAAATCCTCAAGACCTGATAATTTTTTGTTTCTGAAGCCCAAATTGGTATTCTGAATACTCCAATCCTATTTCTGCCTTGTGAAGAGCAAGTAATTAAGACTAGTACAACCAAAAAAGGCCCTATTTCATGTATTTTTGGTTGCATCTGTAAAAAGGCCATCGAGTAGCTTTGAGCAGCACTGCAGGGACATTAAATGTATGTATGTTGCTGGAAGGGAATCTGGCTCTTCGGCTAAAATGAGGATTTTTCTCCCCCTCCTCCTTAGCAATGCCATGGGACTGCCTGAGGCAGAGTCTCAGTATTATCCTGTACGTATGGTCTGAGGCAAGTTCTGAGCTCTCCTTCATTTCATTCATGTCGAGGGCCTTCACAGCTTTCGCGGCTGTTGGATAACGCTGTCCCCAAACTTTTAGCAAGTTTGGTGAAGGCCCTCCCTTTTTTTGTTAAAGTTCAGGAAGCCCAACTAACCAGGCTGTGTTGTCTCCTTTGTGACCTGCCCTCGAGGCGTCGCTGTATTGTTTAAAGATGAGCCCTTGGATTTTTGTGCGTGGGTCTCAGTTTGGGGTCTTCGGTAAAGGTAGGATATTTCTGCGCCCATCAGGGGTGAGGATCATCTGGGAAAGGTATTTCAAGATGGCTGCTTTTGTGTTTAATGGTGTGATGTCGAAACTGCCCTAGTTTTGCAGTTGGAGGTTGACATTGAAGCCCACTGGATGGCTTTGAAGTTTGTTACAGCTGCAGCATTGGATGAACCAGTCCAGCCATTTAGTGAAGTTTAAAGAACACGCATTGTATCCATTCCGTGACCTGTTTCTAAGATCAGTGAGCACCATAATTCTTTGGACAGAGACTTTTTATTTATTTATTTTTTTAAACTCGCTGCTTGATAGCCCATGAGCTATTCAGAAGACACGGCGTCCGGCATGGTCTCCGTTGTCTGTTAGCAATTTCTTTTAACATCATCTTGAAAGCTGCTGGCCAGATTCACTGCAAATTTGGTTGGGAGCTTCCTGGGGGCAATGTCTACAAAGATTTTTCAGTGAAATTTCTTTTTCTTATTTTAAACTATTTTCAATCTTTTTTTTTCCCAAACTACTGGCAAGATTCCCCTCAAAAGTGATGTAAAGCTTCCTTGCTCTGCCAGTGTGGGTGCTGTAGTCCAGCACTTGGAGTATGGAAGGATACAATGATGAGGTTGAAGTGTGACCATTGGATTCTATTTGAGGGTGTTTTCATTCTGCCTGGATGAACCATTCATAAATTACAGCTCCTTTTCATACAAAGTCCTTCTCACCTCATTTTTTACTTCGGTGAAATATATTGGACAATGCAGTATGAAGTAGGGGTGTCAACGTTTACAAGTTTTTCTACACGTGTACATGGGACTTCTAACCGACGTGTACCTGGTTACATGCTGGGAATTTGAGCTTTTTCTATCGCAGTTGCGCTATATAACCACAGAAAGTAAAATGAGTAATAATAATCCTCCATCATTTCGACAGATAAGAGAACGTACAAGTGAAAGCTGAAAAAGGGTTAACCTTTTTTTAATCATTGTTTTAACTATTCCTCACTTTTGTACTTTTTGTACAAACTGCATCCCTCTCTCGCAACGGGAGCTGCGTCTGAATTTTAATATACGTCTCATAGTAAAAGTAATGTGGAACTGGCGAGAGAAAGCAACTCAAAAAGAAGCCAAAGTAAGCAGAAGTGAAAAAAACAGAAGTTTTTAATATTTGATGGCATATTTGATGCAATGACTGCTTGAACTCTGAAGCATAGACTTCCCCAGACGTCCCCAGGGTATGTTGGTGATGGTCTGCCTGACCTGTACTGCAGCCATCTTCAGTTCCTGCGAGTGTGGCGCATTTTAGCCTTTAGTCTCGTCTTTAGCACGTGAAATGCGTGTTCAATTGAATTTTGATCCGGTGATTGTCTTGGCCAATAGAAACAAAATAAAAGCCTCAGTGTTTGATGAATTATGGTGCTGATTGCTCTCTGTATATGTGAAACTCTTAGGTATTTTTGACTGTTTTAACTCCATACTAATGTTTAGTATCATTTCTCCTGATGCCCTTGTGTTAAATTGTTTCATGCTGAACTCAAAACTATCTGATGACGTTCATTGAAGAAAAAAAATGCCGATGGTGCTGTACACATTTTGTACATTGTCTTACGTAGCCATTGGATATGCATGGGAAAGGTCACCCTAGTTAATTTTTGGTGGTCCCCAACTACTCACTACAACTTGATAACCTGCCCGTTGAGGCCACCTATGCTGCATTTCCCATTTACTACCATTTGTTTCAGGTAACTGTAGCAGCAATATTTCAACACTTTTCTCTTGGCTTTTATGCGGTATTGAAGGGAAAAAAAAATCCAGAAACCTGGCGTTAAAAAGGTTGGTTTACTATGTAAGTACCTGTTATTTCTCTGAGTGGTGTTTGTTCTGTTCTTTGCTGAATTTCCTCGTCAATGAAACCTTGACAAATGTTCAAATTTCTGATTCATTATGGAAAAAATAAAGCACGATTCAGCCTGTTCTGGGAACAAAATGCCTTTTCCTTTCAGTTATTGGAAAGAGACCAGTTTCCTCCCAGCTGGCTCATGAAAGGTTACTGTTCTGAAGTATGATGTTTGATCTTGGATATCATGGGTGAAGAAGAGGGAGTTGCATCATACGTAGAGGGATTTGTGTCTATTAAGTAGTAATTTGTTCCAATACTCAATTACCCAGCAGCCCAGTGACTCTTTTTTTGCTTGGAGAGAGTGCTGTGAGAAATTTCATAGCACAGTTGAGGTTGCATGCTAGCTGGCAAAGTGAAGATACACATACACCCCCTCCCCCACAAAAAAAAAAAAATATATATATATCCCTCTAATGGAGACCATTGTGGGACCATTAGTAAGTAAGCTTGAATACTTGTCCTCACAAGCCAGTTTTTTCCATTAAATAGGCTGACCCTCAATAGAGAGAAATTGATGAAAGATTTGGTCGTCTACGGTTCCCTGAGGTGTGAGACATCCACAGTTGTTGCCCACTGCGCCCTGTAACCACGTCACTTTTTTAGTCGTCTCTCTCAGCCTACGCAGCTCTCGAGCAGAGCAGTCCTACAGTTTAGGGTGGGAATGTCCGGAGGATTGGCTGCTGAATGTATACGTATAAGTTGCAAACGTCTTATCTTGTTCATTTTTATCCCCATGGCATATAATGCGGTTGGATATAGCGATCAATGTGTCTGTCCGTCCGTCTGTAATAAAATCGTTTCCGGACCAGAACTCGAAAACTATACCACTCACGAACCCCAAATTTGGTATGGAGCTTCTCCTTATGGTGTAGTTGTGCCTTTTGGGGGTTTCGGTCCATCACAACCTGTAGGTTACACAACCTACAGCCGGGGGATCCGCCATTGCCAGATGGCTCGTTTCCCTAGCTTTCAGAATCTTGCATCAAAATTTCATTATGATTTGGGATCTATAAGCATTTGAAAATAGGATTTTTGTTGGATGGAAAAATTTTTTCCCCCCTCATTTTGCTGGCTCACTGTGTGGTCAGCTTTATACCAAGATGCCGATATCGAATAGATATGCGTGATTTGGGTGACAAACTATATGCAGATGCAATGGAGCACAAAATACCCCTGCTTTCAGGGTGGCGGTTCACCATGTAGATGGTTAGACAGTTTAATGAAATTTTGACTGCTTAAAGTTACACATCTTGGCAATGGTTGGTACAAATATTAATAACTCAACTCTTTCATAATAAACACCTTTTGAAAGAAAATGAGGTTTTGTCTAAACCCTAATGCACATGTACAGGCCCACCTCGGGGGAATGGCCCAATACTGTATCTGTGTATCTCAGTGCTTATATGTTAAGGAAATTCACACAACGGACAATAAATACATTCAGATGAAGAGTTACAGTCATGGTGAAGGACGCCCTTCAGTACTATTTACACCTTTCGTGATGAAAGCACACTTTGCCATAAACTTTAAACTGAAAGCCACATCTCCATGCATCAGCTGTTCACCGTTTTTGATTTAAACCGCTTGCATTTATAAGTCCTGTCTTTCTGCAGTAATGTAACTTTTGATTCTCTTAATTCAAATTAAAATCTTTGCAACATGCCAAGAGATTATGTACTTGGTGAAGCCATCCTGACTCTGCAAGAACCAACATACAACTGAATGAACTCTCACAGGAGATGGAGAGATCATTGTGCAAAACAGACACAATCAGTTTTTCAACCATATCTTTGGAACAATAACTTGCAGACCTCAAATTGGCCTCATATTGTAGGTCTAGAAAAGGGGAATCTAATAAAGGAGGCTTCAAGGATTGGGGAATTTCAGGGATATACCCCGTACTGTCGGCCGTTGACATCGTAGGCCTAGTTTGTGTTTTTCTTTCTTTTTTTTTAACCTAAATAGCACATATCTATTTAATATTTGGGTCTAGGTGTAAAGCTTGACCACATGGTGAGCTATCTAAATGTAGAGAAAAATATGTCCGTCCAAACAAAATCCGATTTTCAAATGCCCAAAGGGTTCATGAGTGCAATTTTGATGTCAGATTTTGAAAGCCAGGGGAAAATTAAGAATAACAATCTTCAGCCTTCTATCTTATTTAGATATGATTTTAAAGCCTTCCAAAAACCCTCACGAGCCAATGTTGCGTTTCGCGAGTGCAAAAAACAGGGGTGACACCCAAAATCGAAATGGCTCCTACACGAAAACCGTTTGAGATGGAGCCAAAACTTGGGATTCCTAAGTTTGACACCTAAAGGTATTTTTAGAACAAAATTACGGCCAAATCAGACATGGAACCCCGGGGGCTCTGGTTCATTTTGCATGGACTGACCCTGCATGCCTGCTGCTTTGTAATGAGTGCTCTCGTATTCTGGGCAGTTGTGTAGGCTCATGGTTCTGTTCTTGGTGAGTGAGTTTGAGAGGTGAGGAGTTTGTAGCCTGCGTTGCCGCCGGTCAGCGGCTGGCGGGAAAAAGGAGAGGAAAGACCGCCTGCACGATAACGTAGGGATTTTGAGTAGCCGCCCACTTCCTAGCGCAACGAACCGCGACGGACCACCCCTTTTTTTTTAAACCAATGAAACTCGAGTGTAATTTGAGAGCACAAGTGATGTGTGGAGATCAAATCATCTAGTAAATGATTGATCGCCTGTAGTTGTTCGTTCTTTAGAGTAATCTTTCGGTCGTGAATTTCAAGATATTCAAGCGATTTCTTTATCAAAGCGTCGTTCTCTACATTCGCCATCTTTGTTCTGGCAGTTTACGGCGTAACCATGCGTTGCGTTACATTCGATGACGGTTCAATTTTGATTGACACCTCTTAAGCCAGTCAGTAATTCCCATTCACTGGTGAACGGACAACTCAAAATCCCTACGTTATCGGGCAGGCGGTCTTTCCTCTCCTTTCTCCAGCCAGCCGCTGACCGCCGGCAACGCAGGCTAAGGAGTTTGTACTTCACCCCTGCACCTGAAGGAGAGTTCATGTGCATGTATAGCCATTGAAAGCTTGTCTGAGCTCTGGGATCATCAGAGTTCTTCACATAGGTGATGAAATTGAGGTTAAACCATAAAATTGACATTAAAGATGTACAACCCCAATTCCGAAATAATTGGGCCGAAGTGTCAATTGTGAATAAAATCAAAATGCATTGACTTTCAGATCACATGAGCCAATATGTTATTTAAAATAGAACATAACGATGAAACAGGCATTTTACATTTTTATCCACAAAATGAGCTTATTTAAAATTTTCTGGCCGCGACATGTCTCAAAAAAGTTGGGACACAGGCAATAAATGGCTGAAAAAGCAATATATGAGAATCTGCTGAAAGAAATTTAGCAAGTAATTAAGTTCACTGGCATCAGGTAGCATGATTGACTGTAAAAGGGATTCCTTGGAGAGGCTGAGTCTCTCAGAAGGGAAGGTGACCAGAGGCTCTCCAACCTGTTAAAACTTGAATAAAGAAATTGTTTTTAAAGTATTCCACTGTGTTCCTCAATGTCAAATTGCAAAGTCTTTGAAGGTCTCATCATCAACAGTGCAAAACATCATCAAAAGATGGATGTCCGAGATCTTCAGGCCCTCAGACGCACTCCATCACTCATCAGCATGATTCTGCCATTGACATTACTAAATGGGCTCAGGATTACTTCAAGAAACCACTGTCTGCAAACACAGTCCGCCGTGCCATCCACAGGTGCCACCTAAAACTCTATCATGCAAAAAGGAAGTCATTGTTGAGCATGATCTAGAAGCGCCGCCGTGTTCTGTGGGCCAAGGTTCATTTAAAATGGACGGTCGCAAAGTGTCCTGTGGTCAGACGAGTCCAAATTTGACATTCTTGTTGGAAATCATGGACATCGTGTCCTCCGGGCTTAAGAGCAAAAAGACCACCCCTCCTTTTATCAGCATTCATTTCAAAAGCCAGCATCTCTGATGGTATGGGGATGCATTAGTGCACATGGTGTGGGACCCTTGCACGTTTTAAAAAGCACCATGAATGCTGTGCTGAAAGGTATATAAAGGTTTTAGAGCAGCTTACGCTCCCCTCCAAACGACATCTATGCCAAGGAAGGCCTTGTTATTAAGGCCTTATGTATTTCAGCAGGACAATGCAAACCCACATACTGCAGCTATTACAACAGCATGGCTTCGTAGTAGAAGAGTCCGTGTGCCAAATTGGCCTGCCTGCAGTCCTGATCTTTCACCGATTGAGCGCATAATTTGCGCATAGGAGACCCAAAACTCCAGCAGCTGGAAGCCTGTTTTAAGAGTGGAATCAAATTCCAATGGATAAACTCAAGAAACTTGTCTCCTTAATGCCCAGACGCCTCCACTCTGAGTTAAGAAGAGCGGATGCTACACCATGGTAAACAGGCTGCTGTCCCAACTTTTTTGAGACCTGTAGCTGCTATCAATTTTTAAATGAGCTAATTTTGTGGATAAAATTGTAAAATTTCTTAGGTTCAACATTTGTTGTTATATCTGTTCCATTGTGAATAAAATACTGGCTAGTGTGACTTGATAGTCATTGCAATTTGATTTTATTCACAGTTTACACTTTGTCCCAACTATTTTGGAATTGGGGTTGTAGATTTCACTCTTGCCACTTATCATACTCTCATCCAGAGCGACTTGCCACAGGAAGTGCATTTGAAGGAACAAAAGTGTTGACCTGCTAGGGAAGTAACATTCCAGACATCAGAGATGAGCATGTATAGATGAAATTGGCTTCGCCCTGTACCATTGGATCAAAATGCATCAATATGAACATTCAGTTGACACGTTTCTAATGGAAAAGCAAGAGACCCTAATAAGTGCAGGTACGGAAAGGGTGAGGCACCACGTGACTAGGTGCTGAGCAGAGATCTTCAGCATGGTAGGAAAAATGAAGCTAATATGCAGAGTCATTTACATTGTCCAACTTTTAAGCAGTATGCATGTTCAAAGTTGATGTCATCCACTAGCTTCACAGTTATAGCTTTTGTCCCACAGGTTTTATTGGAAATGCAGTGAAACGCTGCATTGGGGGGCTGTCAAGGAAACAAGATGTTAAAAATATAAGAACTGCTTATTCAATTGACATTCTATGATGAGAAGCACTGGTCAGCCACAAATCATGCTATAACATTTTGTCAGAATGCCAGTCAAAATTTTTAGACATTCACAATTGGGTCATTCCATGCCAAACCACCTAATGGTCCCCAGGTGACCCTCTTAGATTTTGCTGAAACTCCATTAAAATGTTCATTTATGCAAATAACGAACACACAGAAAATTTCAGGCAAAAAGTCCAAGCCGTTTTGAAATTACGGCCGTCAGAAAATATGGCCGGACCACCCCTCTTTCGCCGTCGTGCGCTGCGTCGCGGAGTGTATCTTGCTTCCTTTTGAAGATATGGGCACCTGAAAACGAAAGTTTTTTCTAGCTGAAATTATTTTTGCGATTTTTAAGCTTACCTGGTGCCCTAAGCATTGATCTGAGGATACCCAAATTGCTGATACATAATCTCTACATTCAGCTAAATAACTCCCTGAATGCATAGACTTATAAAACAATCAGTAAAGGTATGGCTAGGGTCCAAAGTCGGACTTTCACAAAAAAATCTCAAAAATCACCCCTTTTCGGGGGGTCGGTTGACCTTGTAAACAGTTACTCAGGGTAATGAAATTTGCACCACAGAATTATATGTATCTGAGCTTTCTATGTACCAAATTTCATTGATGTGACTTAACTCCTTCATAGTTGGGCAGTGTTTCGAAGAGAAACACAAAGAAACTTTTCTGTGTGTTCGTTATTTGCATATATGATCATTTTCATGGAGTTCAGCAAAATCTAAGGGTCACCTGGAGACTTTCCTGAAAATTAGGTGATTTGGCATGGAATGACCCAATTGAATTTGTAAGGAGTACGTGGCAGCTTTCTTAAGCAGCGATGGCTAATTTTCATTAACCTCTATTCCAAGGCGTATGGCCCATGGTCAATTTTTTTTTGGTTCAATATTTCTGACCAACATTTGGGTTTGAAATCGCATCAATGGCTGTTCAAAGTTAGATTACCTTTTGGGGGCAGGTCTATATTAGAAATAATTTCTACATTATTTACTTGAGTCCTCAGTTATTTGTTGTAGTATGTGCAACAGTGTTCCCCAAATCACGGTCTTCATGGGCCCAGACCTGCTGGTTTTCCACCCTCCCTTTACCTGGGAGTGAGGAGTAAAGAAAGTCCTATTAATCAGAGGCAATAATTGTTCAATATTTGCCTGGAGTGAAGGGAAACCAGGGCTGGATTTTGAGGGCCAGATTTGGAAAGCCCTGATGGACAGTGTCCGGTCCAAGAAGCGAGAATGAACCAAGTCATTGTGTAGTTCTCAGCTGCTCTAAAGCCATTTGGCAGGTGGAGAATGGGTGTAATCAAGATTATCTAAGTTGTATATTCCTATACTAACGAAGACCACTTAATACTGTTCTTTGTCATGTAAAATGATAAATGAAAGTGGGCGATATTAGCAAGACCTGGATTTACAAGGTATGGTATACAGTTGTTAAGAATTGTAGTACCAACTGCAAAGTTCTGTATAATGCCAATTTAAGGCCTATTGTTTAACTTTGGATGCTTGAACTGATAAGTCAATAAAAAGATGTCAGCTGAACTCTTGCTATCTTCTTTTGCTCACTTGCATAAACACAGTAAAATTGGTTTGATGTCTACATATCCTTTGTGCAACACACGATGCGAGAACTCTCAAGTTAACCGTTTTAAGGTACGGTGGGGATGCTACTTTAGAAACTAGGTGTATGGGGGCTGGAGAGGAAATAAACGCCTAATACTGCTTCCTGTACCTCGCCACCTGATTCAACCGCTCACCAGACCTCACCCCTCCCAAACCCCACGCGCCGTGTTTCAGAAGTTTGCATCTGTTGCCTCTTCCTATCTCACCTGACATTTATGTGCTGCCGATATCCGTTCAGTGTAAAATTTCAATTTTGAATATAAATTGACCTATGAATATGACCTGCAGGTGTTTGAGAAGTATGTGTTTTATAATGCGTGGATTCTCTATTCTGAAAAAGTTGTCACATGGAAAATACACTGGGCGAAGGGGTAAGTGGGCTTACTTCAACACACTGCCCCGGCGGGGGGTGGGGGTACTGGGTGGGCATCAGCATGCTGGGAATGGGGTATGGGGGTATTTGACTTAGTTCAATGCATTGGGCTTACGGGGTGGTGTGGGGTCTGGTTCAAGGCAGTTGTATAGGGGTATTGGGCAGGCTTCAACACACTGGAACTGGGGGGGGTGGATTTGGGTGGATTTCTACACACTGCGCCTGCAGGGAGGAATTAGGCGGACTCTAGAGCAGTGGACCCAGGGAGGCTTGTTGGGTCCAGTGTGTCTCACTTCTCCCAGTAGCCCTCCCTTAGACCCCGTGTGCTGAACTCTGCACAATCCCCCCCCCAAACATGCTTTGTGATGTTAAAGAGGGGGTGTGCAATCACGGTACATAGAACATAAAACATCCAGAAAACCGATAACTTTTTTGGACATATTTTTGCTGATCATGGACCTGCTTAAGCGAAATGAAGGCAGTGTACAGAAGAGTATTTTCTGAGGGGTCGTAAGCTTTCTTTTTATCAATGTCTGTTTTCCCTTATTTAGATAGTGAATTAGTATGTACTGTTTTCTTATTCCTTAATAAATTATGGTGCGTAAAAACTTGAACTTCTGACCCAATTACCAAAACCTGAAGCTCATACCTTATCCTACACCGTTCAGCACAAAAACAAGCACGTATGCTGCTTTTCACTTATTTTTCTGGTGTTTGACCACTCTTATTGTGAAACGCAATCGTCGAATCTCTACGCTTTGTGCAATCTTCATTGATATCATCTCTTGGCTTTACCTCTAGAAAAGACTGTCATTCAAAATGCTAAACAAAGCACACAGCACAACGTGACCATTCCAGAACCCCTTAGTGCCACTCCTAAGCATGGGCTGTGTTGGGAATCATCTCTGTTTGGATCAAAACTACAACTTCAGGCCGAGTAAGAACCAATACCATACTACTTTGTGGAGAATAGGGGAGACTGGGGTCTGATGGGCCATGGGGACCAATGAGCCAAATCACATTTGTAATCAATAGTCGAGTTGTATTGCACATTTAAATCAACCACAATGGACCAAAGTGCCGAACAGGCTTAAAAAAACTTAATTGATGTTCGGGCTTCTTAAAATAGGCAAAATGCTCATATGGCCAATTGCTTCCCATGGCGTATAGGACCCCAGTGTACCGTACCACATAAAGTGCCTTTTGGCTTGAGGTGAAATTGTACTGAATTAATGTTAGCTTGCAATATATTTTCATTTTCTCTTGTGTTTCATTTGTATTTCATGGGCATGAAGCATGGAATTTATACAGCTTTTTCTGACAGGCTCTTGATATTTTATTGTACACTGCTCGGCCAAAAAAAAAGTTGCCGACTCAAATATTTAGTTGGAACCCCTGTAGCTTTGTTTACAGTGCATATTCGTCTTGCCATTGTTTTTACAACTATATGCAATGCCAGAACATTTATTTTCGATCAGAAATGCCATAATTTTTGGCCGAGCTCTTGTCTTCTCGACATAGTTTTTGAACCACTCGATAGTCTTTCTTGTGCACATCCCAGTAACTTTTAATGCGTTTAACGTCAGGACTTTGTGGTGGCAAATTTGTTTGTGAAAATGATTCCTCATACTTATTTTTGTCTTTCATGGTTTTCTTTGCTAAATACTGGCCAATAACTTGCCCGTTCTGAAATTATGTAACATCTTTTCCACCATCAAAGGATGTGTCTTCCGACATGATTTTTTAAGAAATAACTAGCGATGTGCTTCATCATTCAGGGTTAAAATGATTATTGCCAGCTGAAACACATTAATAACCGCAATAATTATCCAATTATAGAATTTTTTCAATAATTTCCAAATGGTGACTTTTTTTTTGGCCGGGCAGTGTATCTTAAGACCTCTAACTACTGCGTTTATTGGTCAAGAGTAGGAGCCACTGAAACAGGCAAAAAGTGATATGAATGTCTTAAGTGGGAAGAATTGGGGTGTCTGATAATGTCCCTTTAATGAAGAAAATTAAATTTAAGTAAATCTTCTTATGGACCTTGCTGAACGTGGTCAACTTGGATAGAAGCCTAACACCAGGGCATGCACTAAATGGTAAAAATGGTTTCATAAAAGGGAAGATGGTGGTTAACTCTCTTGGCTCGGAATACTTCACTACGACCACTTCCTCAGACGTCGGTATGAGGTGCTGCTAAATAGCAATACTTAGAGGGAAGACATCAGTGTGACACACTCGACCTCCCTGAATCCAGATCTCCTCTTGCCTTCATTACTGGAAGTACTTCAGTCCTATTTGATTGTCTTTTATTTTTTTTTTTTTGGCATTTATACATTTTAAATGTCTCTGCTCCTTAAGAAATAAGTAACTGGTTGCATTTATTGATATAGGATTAGCAGGGGAAAAAAAGTCATGAAGACCATTAGTTCTGTCTCTTGGATGTTTCTTGCCATGCCACTGATAATTGGTAAGTCCTGTTTTCTGCCAATGGGCGCAGTCATGGTAAAGCCAATTCTGTTGATAATTTTTTTAGTAATGTATTGGATATTGAATAACAAACATACTTTTTTAACCCCTCTTTTTGTAGTTAATGGAATTGGAACGAGTATTTAAATGTCCTAATGTCCTGAAAAGGTCATTTTAAGTTCTAAGAAGCTTGTGCTTGTGGATTAATATGAATTGAACAGACAAGTTTCTTTTGTGTTCTGAGGAAAATTCTTCAAAATACCGTCTCAAGAAAGATCCAAAATTGCCTGTTTGCCTCATTTGCATGTAAATATTCTCGTAATGTTTGTTCCATATACTATGGAAACTTTAGAGTGAAAACCCCTGGCCTAAACATTGGATCTTAAATAAAAGCATTCTATTTTTTTTATCTTTAATGTATCCTTTGTGCGCCTTAAAAGTCTCAGAAAGCTCGATCGTATTTGCATTTTTGTGTGCGGTTTGGAAATGAGTGTGAGCACTGCAAATGGCCGTTTCAATTCCACTTCTGACACAAGTGAATGCCTCCTGTAAGTTTTTCCAAAGTAAATTTGTTGGCTAGGTGTAATTGACAAACCTGAAAATCAAGGGAGACTGAATGCAAGTAAAAAAGAACGAGTAAATGGTATGGAACCTTGGAAATCCTCGGGTTAAAATGTAACGGCAAAAACCCAAGCGTTAACATGAATTAGACTATTTGAGCACACAGGCTCGTCCATGACAAGAGAGTCCAGACCACACTGACCCAAACATTATTCCTTCCAGAATCCCAAAATGTTGTTTATCTGAAAGCCCTGGAAGGAGAATCTGTGCTTTTTACTTGTGGATCAGAAGAGACGAGCAGCCTTCCAGATGGTCTGTATCTGAAACGCAAGTGCGTGGGGCCTGCAAGCGAAGTGATGTTCTTTTCAGAGATCGGAGGGAGCCCTGGGCGCATTCAGGTCCATGGAAATCTAAGCTCAAACCTGATGAATATTACCCTGTCCGAGCTGCAGCACACAGACTCGGGCTTGTACTACTGCGAGTTCGTATACGCTGAATCGTCGACTTTCAGGTATATCCAGGGGAAGGAAGAATTCTTCCTGTTCGTTGAAGCGGGGAGGAATCAAAAAGGTACGATCACATGTTCATACAGCTACAACTATTTAGAAACACTAGATTGCTGATAGGGTACGCTCCATAGATATATGCTCTACAATCATATACACAGCCCAACTATTCAAACGGCATTAAAATCTAGAGTGAAGTTTGAAATCTAGAGTGAAGTTTGGAAAATGCGGTTTATTGTTCTTTCTTCATCCCAAGTAATATTGCAGCAAAATTAATTAACGGCCAGTTGGTGCAACTTGAGAATGGTTATCACCCTGCCTTTTTACCGTTAGGCACCCAGCTTTTACAAAATATGACTGCGCTGCCCAAATTATGACCAGATATCAGATTTGCTCAGAGTTTTTTTATCAAATCACGAGCTCGCCATGGCATTTCATGGTAATACGTGTTGAAATTAAATGTCGCCAATACATTTCAGTACAAGTGTTCAGGAGAAGTGCTCCTCTCATACGAAAACACTCCCCCCCCCCCCCTAGAAATGAGAGCAAAGCAACAAAATTGCGGATGATATTCAATTCTGTTGGCTTTGACTAACATTGTAGGGAAAAAAGCAAAAGAAAAAAAAAGAAAGAAAAAAAAACTGTCTGGCTGCAGAAACAGGAAGGATGTTGGTTTGGTAGCTTCCAGTTACTCAGTGCAAGTATGAAACACGCATCCTCGCCAGCGAGTCGCAAGTAGTCCATCGTAAAAATTATTATCTCTAATTGCCTTATTTCCTTTTGATTAGCTTCATTGTGCAGGTGTTTCTTGTGGTACAGAAAAAAGCATTACTCGTTAGCCAATGAGATAGAGTTGTGTCTTTCCGACCAGATGGACTCAAAGAGTTGTTGTTTCTAAAAGTCCTCTTGTTTTGGGAAATAAGTGGAGAGAGACAAGATCCTCAGTGTTATCATTTATTCCAGCCTTGAATAGTGCAGTAATCCAAACCCGGAGGGTAACCCCTGGCCATGAAGCTCCAACCCAGCGGGCTTTGCAGAGCAATATTTGTTGGGAAAAACAAACCAACTCTGCTCCAATCACAATACATGGGCTGTAACCATCTTTTTTTTAACCCTCCAATTTTGTTTTGTTAAATAATGGTGGAAGATTTTTCAATAGAATTGAAAAAAATAAAAGGAATATATGCTAAAATGGTCTGGAAAATTACAGGTTATGAGTGGAAAAACACTTTTAGATGAATAGGTTACATGCAGATACATAAATGGTTAATTTGATTATGTTCTTCAGTCACAACTAATGATTTTACTGAACAAATATTGATCAAAGCTACAGAAATCAAATACTCTCTCTGATTATGTTTTCAATTAACTACACAGAAGCTTGCTTACTAATCAAAGCTACAAAAGAGCGCTGCTTATGTGTGTGTGTGAGTTGCTCATGCCTGCAGAATTGAATTACTTGTATGTATGTGTGTGTGTGAACTGTTTGTATGTATGTCATGTGTATGCGTATTAGCACTTCTCATCTGTGTGCGTGTGTTACTACTGCTTATATAATATGGTTATTGATTATAATTATTGATGGCTAAATATGATCTAAATCTAATTGCTAGTTTATCAACTAGTATGAGTAATAAAAGGAGTATGTTAGTTTATTAGTAAATATAATGAATAATGCTGAAATGTAATTAGTGCTTAGTATTAGTAAATATGATGAATAACTGGAAATATGAATAACTGAAAAATATTAGTAAACATAATGAATAACTGAAAAATATTCCTCAACAATAGTAATCCAGTGAAGGTGTTAAGTGCAATAGACCTACTTTTGTAGAGAGGCTTCCCATCAGCACATAAGCTGATGGTCCCTCAGGTACTCATCAGATCATAAATGCATTTCACTTCTCCCGAACGAGACTGAAATTCAGCTGGAGACATATCCAATCAGGCACCTTAGGCCAGTGTTCCAGAATTGGGGAAATTTCTCAGTTTGACAGTAAATATTAGATGTATGGAATATGAATGCGTACTGTCCCAATTAGTCTATATGCAACAAAAGTGACGTGCATAGCCGATTTTGGGCTTGGCTGAATTATTCATTTTCAGTCCACAACTTAATTTAAGGGAAATCGTTTCTGACGCGTGAGTAATTCAATGTGGTCCATAAAGTATTGGGAAAATCTTAACTTTTTGTTTCTGCACTCCAGTGCATTTGAGTAAAGAAATAAAGAATTAACTTGGAGGTTAGATTGGGCGCTAAGCTTTCATTTTTGTGCATTTTTTACATCCATATTGTGTGACTCGCAGCCATTTTTCTTAATGCACGTTTCCAAGTACTTACAGACTGCACTGCGCTGTCCAATCTTGAGTTATTCAGATAATTGAGAGGATTAATAAACAGTCAAAAATTGTAAACAAGGGTGAACCTCTGTGATCTTCAAACAGTTCAAATACCCTCTCCTGCTGCAGCAATGGCTGTCCCTCATTGGTTGGTGTTTTCAGATGTCACAGATCTCCAGTGTAGTTGTCCCGGCTACCCCCCTGTGCTGTATGCCATCTCTGCAGCTGTTGGTCTGCTCCTTCTCGTCATCCTTGGCCTGGTAGCATCGCATTGTGTGAGTACAACCAGCAAATGTTAATGACCGCATGTGTGAGTCACGAACCTTATAAGTTGCAGTTGTAGTACACTCAACCCTCTTCCATTTTGAATTCTACACAAATTGGTACCTTAAACGTGTGAAATCTCCTGGGGTAAAGGCTCGTTAACACCATTTTGGCTTTGATTTGGCGAAGTGAGAAAATTCCCGCAAGATTCTACAAGTTGTAAATCTCCATACAATGAGTCTCTCACTCTTTTTCTGCAAAAGAAGAAAGAAAAAATAATATTGATCTTATCATGTCATTTGCTTTTGTCCATTCTCGGTTTCAGGGTAAACCATGCAGGCGGAACAAGCCACACACCCCAGTTCCTATATATGAGGAAATGATTGGCAGGCAGCCATCTAACGGAAAAGACCCACACTGTCACCTGGACTCTTCAGGCCAGGAAGAGGCGGGCTCCTCAGTGTACACCAACCCGCCAATGAAACGGCGGCAGGAGAACCACTACGCAAACCCCAGGGAATAATGGCTTATTTGGGGGACCAGGGCCACCACATGAGTTGAAAACCAATAAGCACGAGCGAATGGCTCATCTCTGCTTCACCAATGCCCCAACAGGGCAGCTGCCCTCAGTGTTCACTCCTCTCTCGGGCCATAAAACAGACAACCCAGTCACCAAACAGGCCTGCTGAACTTGACCTGCTCCCTGATAGCAAACTAAAATTCTTGGTCCAGATTTTTGAAAGTTTAGGGAACGGATTGTGGAAAAGCAACGGGTTTCATACAGTGGCTGGTTGCGGGTACCTGGCCTCTGTTATCCTTGCATTCAAAATAACGGCAGGAATTATCCCACGGATCTACTGGTGTTGCAGGGTTGTGTTGATATTATGAATCATAAATAGCCATTCAAAAAGCAGGCATTAAATCCATTGACTCTTGGATCAAACATACTGTCGCAAACTTTTCCAAAATGCTCTGCTTGAAGAACTTATGTGTTGTAAAATACATGCTAGGAGAAACATGTGCAGGTGTGCCTGAAAACCACTTGGATCCTCACAGCATTCTGTACAAAGGATAAGGTTAGGAGTTTGGGAAAGAATGAGTGCAAGGGCGAGTTCTTATTTTGAATGAGTTAGCATTACTTTAATCATGTGTTCAAAGTTTCACCTATTTTTAATGGAATTTTTTTATCAAAGCAAATAAAATGTTTGTATTTTTTCTGATATTCATTGTTTTAATCCATCATGAGTATGATCACATAATTCCATATACCCTTGAATTAGCATTAGTATGTTAAGTATTGGGGAGATGAAAATAATCGGTACAGTATGTATCGGAGGGAAAGATTGCATGTGCAGGTTTGTTCTTGATTTGAGTTCCCAAAAACTTAACTAAAGTCAGCTTATTAAGACAGCATTACAGTTACAGTATGAGACTTTTTTAAAGCGTGCATTTCACACTCAAAACGCTTTGTCGTGAACTGCAGGTGCTGAATGTTAGCATTTGGTTGGCAATTCTGAAGACCCAGGTTTAATCCTCAATGGAAGAATTATTTAGGTTTCGAGTCTCTGAGTAAGGTGGCCTGTGTTACTATAGAAAAAAATTCTCCAATTTTCAGGAAATATTTATTAGAATGCCGGAAAGCGTATTCTGATAAAGAGATGTGCCTCATTAAGAATGAATATTAGTATAAGTATCCTTCATGCTTTTGAGTTCATTAGTGAAGTGGCCTCAAAGCAATAGTTTCTATTACCCCCAGGCCTCAAGGCTGACGGGGTATTGCTATCCTTCGTGCGGTTGGGTGGGCAGGCGTGTCCAAAAACCTCGACATCGGGCTGAGGGGTATTCCGTGCATTGCACGCCTATTTTTCCAGTTAATTTTAATTTTTTTATTTTATTTTATTTATCTAAATTCCACAATGCAAATTCTGACAGTTGAAGGGTTCATTGCATTGGGAATGAATATTAGAATTATTACCCCGCCCCACCCGAAGGATAAGGGCAAGGGGTAATGTTTTGGTTTGGTTTGTTTCTGTGTTTGTTTGTGCATTTGTTTAAAGGCCGGATTCACCCCAAATTCGGTACAGGGGTTGCCACTGACCCAGAATAGATCCCTATTGAATTTTGTACAAGTGGGTGAAAGTATGTGGGAGGGGCGGGGTTTGTTATGCCTGGCACTGCTTGTTCAGATATTGTTTTGAGTTCCAGGATAAAGTGGCCTGGTAGCTATTTGGAAAAAAATAAAGTTTTTTTTTTCAATTTATATAATCTGCCAATTTTCATTAAATATTTATTAAAATGCCAAGAAGCATATGCCGAAGGATGTATAATTTAGAATTAATAATCATTTATGCTGAATTTTTTTGAGTTCCTGGCTAAGGTGGCCTGGTAGCTATTAAAAAAAAAAAGTTTTCATTAATAATTACTTATTACTTTTCATATATAGGGAGAATAAGAGGTGTTCTTCATTTAATATAGACATTTCAATTTTTTGGTTTTGGTTTGTGTCCCTTGTTTTTGTGGCCTGGTAGCAATTGAAAAAAATATTATTTTACCCATTTCATTAATATATTACTTTTTATTTATGATGCATTTAAATGCCAAGAAGCACATTGTGATGATATTAAGAGCTGTCCCACATGAAAAATGGAGATTAGTATTAAGTAGGTTTTGTTTAGAGTCACTTATTCATGTGGACTGGTAGCTATTAAAATAACATTTTTCTATTTCATGTTAACAATTAATTTCCAGAAATTATTTATTCCAATGCCAGAAAGGTGAAAATGAGGTGTGCATAATTTACAATGAAAATGAGTCCTTGGGTAAGGTAACCTTATGTACACTGAATATTATGTACGTTTTAAGTTGCTTGGTCAAGTGTCCTGGAAGCTATGGGGAAAAAATGTTTTTCTATTCATATTAATCTTTTAAGTTTCATTAAAGGGCATAGCCTGGCTGATATAAAATGTAAAAATTCAATTTTGAGATACTATATAGGATTTTTTTTAGTCACTTCACTCATTTCACTAATATAACACATCGGTCAGTGTCAGATATTCCTGGTTTAATATCAGTATTTAAGGCAGCATTCGTCTGGCACGAAAAAAGCTTGTGATTTAAATCTCCCAGGGAAAATGACTTTCTCTGACGTCTCTCACGTGCGGTTCCCGCAGCCAATAGGTGGCGCTGGTCATTCTGTTGAGAGAGTTTATACTCAGAGGTTGCGTTATTGTTTATGGAGTTTATTTTTACGATTTTGGGCGTTGAAAGTATTTGGCCCGACAGCGATTCCATATCGGATACACTGTTGTTTAGCCGCAGTCAGAAAATGCCCAGTGACCGCGCACTGATCCATGCAAGCGCTAGGTCTCTCCGCACCCTGGATATGGGGGAACTGCAGGTGACGTCATGAATCTGGATCAGATTTTTCCTGATGCATCTGCCAATTTTCAAAAATTGTTCTATCATGGACCACACTTGGCAAAATAACCATTAGGATTTGGTGTATAAAGGCACAATCTTTTAGACTAAAAAGAATTTGATGAATTTGGTCTAGGATATACCCTTTAAGTTTGCCTCATGTAGAGTCTCTGGGTCCAGTGGCCTGATAGCTATTGAAAAAAACTTCATTCATATTAATCTATTTATTTTAAAGGGGCAATGAGCGAAATCGTTTCACCCCTAGGTTTGCTGTTGTGCACTGCCTGTAGACCAAAACAGTGTGTCATGAGCCACACCTCCCTCTTCCTCTGCTATTCGGCAGAATGACAGGCCAGTTTAAGTTTCCGGCATCATTACTCAGTACATCGAACCTGAAATGCTCTCGAAACTGCAAATTTGCGCCAATTGCAAATGTTAGCTGGCTGCCTGGCTGCTCACCTAACACAACCGTAAAGCCTGGCCCATTGCTAAAGGTCGGTCAAAAGTCAAGGTGAAGGTAACGAGGTCAGACATTTTGGCATCGGTAGGTAGGTCTGGCATCAAGGAGTACACATGCAAAGTATGAAAGCCCTGTCTCTCACGGTTCCGAAGTTATGGGCAAGGTTAAAGTTTTCTAAAGGTCGGTCAAAGGTTAAGGTCACGAGGTCAGACATTTTGGCATCGGTAGGTAGGTCTGGCATCAAGGAGTACATATGCAAATTATGAAAGCCCCATCTCTCACGGCTCAAAAGTTATAGGCAAGGTTAAAGTTTTTCTGGACGCGGACGCCGGGGGTACGACAATAGCTCTCCGGACATTCATCCCGGCGAGCTAAAAAAAAAAGTTTTTTTTCACTCATATTAAGCAAAGAATTTCATTTGACATTCATGAAAACACAACAAAGGAAATTCTGGCAATAAAAAGAGATGTGCTTCATGTATAGAAAATATTGGAACCATTTAGGTTCTATTTTGATTAAAGTGCCCAAAAAGATATTGAGAAAAAAATATTATTTTTTCATTCTTTGATTCATGATTGTTTGAATGCTTTAAAAAGCATCAAATGTGTTGAAAATATGCCCTTTCTTTGTAAGCTAACAGACTGAGAAAATCTAGCTGTTTTTGAACTGATTTTTCAATAGCTACCAGGCCATGAAATGTATTTCCATGCCTTATCTCCAAGAATTAGGCCATGTATGTTGACAAGTTCCACCTCACCATCAACATACATTGCCTAATTCTTCGAGAGTGAGGTGGAACTCGTTTGGTGGTGATCAATTTTTGCCCAGGGGAATATCAAAATAAATTAATATGAAAATGTTTTTGTGGATTTACTCTAAAGTATAATAATTCCAACATAATCACAACAATAATGCTGAGGAAATTTCCATTCATTGGAAAAAAAATCAATTATCATTCCTGGAGCTGAGACAAGGGTTTTGTTTACAATTTGATTTGGAAAGATTCATGTCTATAAGCAAAACAGGAATCCCATTAGAAAAAAATGGGGAAATTTGTGAAAATCAGAAAATTACAGAATTTGAGAATTTAGCAGAAGGCTGAACAAGGCAACACTAATCAACATTAAACCAAGAAATGACAACCATCTTCCACAGCCAAGAAAAAAAGAACTGTAATTTATTAATAGTTTGAAAGAAGCTCCATAGTCCATGAAACATTTTTTTTCGGTGCATATCATTAACGATCACATTCCATGAGAAGGAACAAAAACAAACAAAAAAGCGACTTTTTTTTTTTTTTTTTTAAATTTTAAACTCATTACAGACATTTTTCCCCTAATACATAGAAACTAAAGGGGGTGGGGGGTGGGGGCACATACTTATGTCCACCCCACCAAACTCCTCGACCAAAACAAAAGAAGAACACAGACACCCCTGAAAGTCATGGGCTTTCAGGAAACCCACAGTGCTTCAGCAGAGGGGTAAAATCTCATTGGTTTAGGAATACACAGCATGATGATGTAATGCAAAGATTTGTCTCAATTGGCGGGGGAGTGAAGGGACAGAGAGGGGACAAAATGGCCGTCGAACACTACAAAAACCCCTACAAGATGAGTCCTGAAACCCAAGGGAGACAGAGGCCACCAGGCAGGCCCCGATAACACCCCCTACTTGTGCATAGATTCATGATCCTTTTTAAACCAGCTTTTATTTTTCCCCCCCCCAAAAATTTTTGCAGAAAATCTTTCATAATCTTTTTTCCCCCCTCCATGTAACACCTGTCACAACAATAATGAATATGACAGAGAATGATTAAAAAAAAAAAAAGTAATGCACAATTCTCCTGAACAGGAAGGGACCTCATTAAGAAAATACCATAGAGTTTAATACATACAGCATCTGTATGCTAGTTCACTGTTTTAACAATCAAAACCATTGATCATCTTGTTTAAAATGTAAAGCAATTTCAATATATAGATTTATACATAAAGCACTCCATTATTGTATAAGTTCATTTCGAGTCCATCATTTGGTAAATATGTAACTGCTACGGATTTAGAAACGGTTAATTTTCTTCTTAAATCCATAACCTTCAGTGCTTGGAGTCATCTTTTTTTCTGTATCCATTTCTCTCATAAAAATGTACATTAAAATGGTGTGGAATTGGTGCTCTGGAATCCCTGCTTTCCTGAGACATAATCCACTTTTGTGTGTGTGCAAGATAGTGAACAAATCATGACTTACTTCACAAATGACAATAAAATTGATAACTCAATATTTAACTAATACAGGCTTAGAATGTTCATAAAATTAACATTTGATGAGGAAAAAAAAAAGAAATACTACACAACACTGATCAATCCCAGAGTACTGAAAGTAGCATAAATCTTCATTCTGCATTTCATCCGATGGAAGAGAATTCATCATTTGCTTTTGTCCATCACACCCATCAATAAATTCCTTCCCCTTGAACTTCAGAACAATGAAACGTTTGTAAACGACAGGTGCACTTGTTAAAAAAAAGAAAAGAAAAATAAGGTAGGCACCTCTGACAAGTCCCGTAACAAACTCAACCAAACATTCTCCCCTTCAGTATCTCCACAATTCAAGCAGGGAGTTATAGTCCATCTACATTAACCTATGGCCACAGTTCTTTGAAACCTTTTTTTTTTTTCCTTCATTTTCAATTTTTAGTTTTTTTTTTTGTTTTTTTTTCTTTTTATGTTTATAATCTGAAACAAAATGGTGCAATACTCAATTATAATCCTTTTTGGATTAATCCACAATAAAAGCCACTATAAGGTAGTCTGATAAACATTTTACAGACAAAAAAATGTTTCCATTAAGTCCTTGAGTAAACATTTACACGTGAACTGTCAGCTCTTTCCCCCTCTCTTAATGTTGTACGGTGAGTAGAGAGCGAGGCCAGGTGACACCCAGTGCAATGTTAGAACAAGCAATATTCATCATACATTTTTTGACAGGCAAAAAAAAAAAAAAATTTAAAAAAGAAACACTGAAAGAAGAGAGACATTAAAAACTCAAACTGCACACACACATACACGCAACAATGTGCAAACACTTTCACACAGCAAATGTCATTCTGCATTTTTTTTTCCAATCTTTGTTTTTCAAACTCTGAACTGGTTTAGTCATAAAAGCTCGGAAGTTTACGAGTCAGACAAAGCAATTACAAAAAAAGTGTTCACATTACATTATTGGCGCTTCTTGATTCAAGTATTTGTATTTGCCGTTTTTTTTTTTGTTTTGATATGTTTATGATCACTTCAGGGAAATGTAACATTTTGGACAAGTAAAATAATGGGATTGGAGCAGAAGAGGGGACTGAATGATAACGGAAAATAAAATGTTACTGCATACACACAACTGCTCTGGCGTGTGTATGTATAAGGAATTAAAACGTGCATATCAACCTCGGCCCTTAAGGAGTTTTTTTTTTTTTTTTTTACTTTTAAAATTTCTCTTTTTAAACTTGATCCTTCAAGTTTCTGCATATTCCCGCTGGACCTTGAGCCCCCTTATATACATGATTGCGGGGGAACGTACACATTGTTACACTCCAGCTGAATGAAAACAGACTCTTGAAAAGGGCACGTTCTGAATCTCGGGATCCTGAACGGCCTGATGTGCGACAGGCCGCCTCGTCCCGGAGCAGCGCGAGAGCGCCCCTCTCGGATCGGCGCTGGGAGGTCAGAATACTAGGATCGCTTCAGAAATCTGGCTGGTGGGACATTCCATTCTGGTCCACAAGCCAGGTGAACTGAAAGCAAGGCAGTTTCAGAAACGAGGCGACAATGATTTGAGTCATTTAGGATGCAATGTCCACAAGATCGCCTTGCTCTCCCCACCCTGATTTAAAAAAAAAAAAAAAAAAAAGACCAATTTAAGTACCAATTTAACCTTGCAAGGAGTAGGAAAGCCTGCTGATTCAGTGGTACTCACAGATCTGCATCTGTGACAATGTACAGCTCTGTAAAACCCGCTTCGAGCGGCAGGAAAGGAACACGATCAATACAGCACTTGCTAAAGGCATGTTGGGTCTGACAGCTCCTTCTAGGAGGACAAAATGTCTGCCCTTTGGAATTAGAAAAGGCTCGAAGGCCGAGAAACATCTCAGCTTTAAGTGCGAAGCTGAAACGCATACATCATAGATATTTTACTCCTTTTTTTGTCAAACTTCAAAAATGAAACTCAAAATGTTTCTTCTTTTTTTGGTATAAAAAGTATTGTACCCGGGATAACCCAATTACAGTGCACCGAACCATACGGAATCCACATTTTGTCGTGTACTTTATTTATTTTCTTTTTTTGCCCTAAAAGGGAGTCTTCTCTCAAAAAAAAGCAAGATTATCTTGATTATTAGGATGAGGTGTTACCCGTCTGTCTCAGACCACTGCCCATACCCCATCACCCACAGTGTCGATCAAAGTGCCTCGCAACAGAAAACGAAAGTGCTCTGTAGCAGAAGAGGAAAATTAAGCAAAATGGCGCTGATGCCACGCAGAGCAAATTGCTTCATAAACAGAGAAAGATGGAGAGAAAGAAAAGGTGTTTTATATTGGCACACAGGACAAGGGAATGTGAGAGTGGCCATCTTAGGCCTCGTCTCTTCAATGCCGCAAACCTCTAAAATCTACTTTTGTTGAACCCGAAGTTTAAGCGAGCTGACAGAAATGCGTAAGAGGAAGAGAAAGTCTTTTTAAAAAACAATCTCTAAATAGAATCTAGAGTTCTGAATGCCAGCACAGGCTACTCAAGTCTCCCCCTTCCCTGCCCTCTGTAGGGAGGCTTTTGGGGGAAGCGGGATTCACCAAGACGCCCCCATTGGCCCGCCCAGATGGAGTACTAAGGTGACCACGTCACTGACACTTAGCCTCAGCAGTCGGAAGTAAATTCCCTATGTGAAGTACAATGCAGTTCGGACACTTTACAGCATTAGTCGAATTAGAATTCATTTTATGAGCTGGTTAACTCCGGGAATAACATACGGGGTGCGAGTGAGCAAATCAAATTTGTAGTTTATAGTCAAAAATGCAATGCCATTAAGACTTATAGTCCAGTTTATAGAACATTTACACAAACAACTTATCCACAACTTAAATGCAAGAATAACCAGTGATTTGTATCTGGCTAATCAGCGACCACATGGAACCTGTTACTGAACGAACTTATTTCACAGCGTGCAAATATTAGCCAACAAACATAAAAATCAAGAGATCAGCAAGACAGCAACTTGTGATTAACCAGCTGGCTAGCTACGTCAGTTGGTAAAATTAATTGACAAGTTTGTTCCCAGGCTGCTATTAGTCACATTTAGTGCATAGAAAGCAGTATAGAACAGTGTATAGCGATTATTTTACTTCCTAACTAGTATTAGGTCACTGAGTAGTGATTTTTCTTTAGCAAGATAGCTTGTGAGCGAGGTCGGTGCACATGTTAGCTGGCTAGTTAGTTCACTGGCTACCAGAATTTTATACAGACGTTGGCTAAATGTTTAAATAAGTGATAGCTAGCTATATAATAACTACCAAGGTTGGCTTGACTAAGTAAAATAGCAGCTAATTACTGAGCCATCTGCTTCACCTGCCCATCTCTTTTTTTAAGCCTTGTTTTTTTGCTTTGGGAACCAGGTGGACCATGGGAAATGTAGTTTTTTCACGAATTGGGGAGTTTAGCATATCTGCGAAAAATTATAATGGTGTAAATTATTGTCGAGAACGGTCTAGAAAAACTGTTTGTGCAGTGACTTGGAAACACGATGCAAACTCTTGAAATGGATAGAAGCTTAAAAATGACGTAGAAGTTCAAAAGTGAATTTTTCTTTAAGAAGTCTATAAGTAAACTGAATGGGCATTTTTACTTCCGACACCAGCGTGACGTCGTCACCTCAGTACTGTGTGCTCACCTCCTGCCCCTGCAGTCAGAGCCCGAGTACCAGCCCCCCCAGCACAGTCCTCGGACCTCAGCTGTCTAACGCCACACACATGAACGTCAACCCATAATAAAAAAAACACAACAGGAAAGGTGCATTTACCACAGAATTTTCTTTTTTTTCATTTTCGAACAGAAATATTAATAACCCTGAGCCCTGAGATCAAACTGATGTAAGATAGATACATTGCAGTAAACAGTGAATTCCCCGCCCCTGTGACACCTGATTTGTAAGAACGCGTGCATTCATATAGGTGTGCACGAGTGTACATATGCGTGTGTATATACATATACATATAAGTGCGTGTGACAGTTTTGTGGTCTACCCTAGTATTGAGAGAGGAGCAAGCCGAAGCTGTAGGACACTGGGACTCCGCCTCCTGAGAGATGATTGGCACTTCATCACCGGGGAGACATCCGTCACGCATGCCTCTTCTTCGTTGCATAGGAACAGAGCTCGTCACAGTCTGTTCTTTCATTTACTTTCCTCTGTGGTCTTATTATTATTATTTTTTTTGATAGCAAAGTGAAATAAAAACATCTTAGGAAAAGAAATAATTGAGTTGGATCGATTTACCCGCTTGTATTTTTGGGGGCCCCAAGCCCTTTCCTGTTAGTCAGAACCCCAGTAAAGCACCAAGTGAAGTTGGCCGGGTAAAGGAGGGCTCGTCTGTGCTGGGGCAGGTTTGGCGGGGGCAAGAAGGCCAGCATATGAGTGGGGGGGGGGGGGGGCTGAGCAGCGTTTACACACGCAAACACACACACACATACTGTTCGCGCTTCATCCCATCTCACCTCGAGGTACCACCAGGTCGTATTTACCAAAAAACATATCAAAAATACAACACTGGTTTGACAAGAAGCATGAGCACAAATGACAATAAAAGCAAGGCGCTGTAGTATTACTCCACGTTTACAGCCCCGCACACTGACTCGCTCTTACAGAGGCACCTTCCTGACCAAAGTGTTTCTGCGCTCCAGTAGCAAAGGGGTTAGTAAGCAGCTGCCCATAAGAGCACCGTGCAGAGATGACCAAAAAAAAACAAACAAAAATTAGATCAACACTGGTGGCTCGAGACGCCTGTTTCAACTTCCAGCTAAAGTGATTTTTGAGCATAAAAGAGGTGGAAGGGATGGTGAGGGCTGGGTTCAATGGCTGGGCGGTAGTTTTGACTGGTCAGTCCTGACTGGGCAGATTTTGGGTCCGGTTGGGCTACTCTCCAGCTGCCCTGGGACAGGTTTTAGGGAAGCACTGCTGCAGATTGGAACGGCACTGGGCTTAGGGGCGAATGTGGGGCGGGGGGGGGGGGGGGGGGGGCTCCACAGCAGATAGGCACTCGATGGCCAAACTATCATACAGGCGGGCAGCAGCCTCTACAGCCGGCTGCCTCAGAACCCAAGTAACATCGCATGTATAGCGTCTCCAGGCAGAAGGCTAAACATATTGGAGTAACAGTGATATTCACTTTGATATACTTCAAAAAAAAAAACAAAAACAAAAAAAAAAAACTACAGAATAAAAATTAAACCTATACGCATCGCTTAATTGCCAGATAGTAGACTTCTTCCCCCACTTCCTTACTTCCTGCTACCATTTTTCTAGTCCATTCCAAAAAGGAGCACTAAACAGAGGGGGGAAGATTTATATTCAAACACAGATACAGTACAAAAAGTAGGAGTTTCCTCCAAGAGATGTTCTTTTTTTTTTTTAATCCTCAAGTCTCTTTTCTTTCTTTTTTTTTCAGTTTACTGTGTCGCTTCTCCATTCTCAGGATTAGTTGGTGTTGCGGATTGAGCACGGTGCTCTCATTTAAGTGCTATAACAAACTACTACCCCTTTTAAAAAGTCTTTTTTTTTTTTTTGTCGTTTCAAATGTTTGTACCAAATTGGAGGGACACCGTTTGACAATCTACTGCATGGTATGGATTCTACCCTTATTTGGTATTGTGCCAGGTCTCGAGCCCTCCTGTTCCCCCCGATACAGTCCGTTGTCGTGTGCGGCTGCTGGGCGAGTTTGAGGAAGTCGGCGCTCGAGTCTGTGCGCTTCTGTCCGTGTCGCAAGTCCCAGACCGATGCCGTTCAGCCATTGCCTCGCAGCCAAATCCACTGGATCCATACGACAGTTTTAGGGAGGTTTCAGTCGGGAGGGGAGGGTGGGGGGGGGTGGAGGGCTCGGCCAATCAGGAGGGCTGGAGCATTTGCAGTTCCAGAGTTCTCAAAAATGTACAAACAACTCCGAAAATTAAAAACTTAAAAACAGCAACCAGCTTCTGTTGTTGAGTTATAATGCTGGACGGAAGAGTCTCTGGTGTTAATATTGCACAACGCATCACTTGACGGTGAAGGTTTTTCCATTTTTTTCCCCCCCTTTTCCGAAACTGGTGGACCACGTGAGACTGAGGACTTGACTCTGGTAAATCAACGGAAATCAGAACAGCAGGTAGTCCTTAAACACGGCGCGGTAGGGTTCAAAGAGTGTTTCTTACAGTTCTGTAGAGCAGTGGTATAACATACTTAAAAAAGTGAAATTAAGCGCTGAACGAACAGGTATGTATGTACGCAACACACACAGACAGACACACACACACCCTCAGCAAGATTAACATTTTCGAATAATATTCTCTCAGCTTATGTTGCGATAGATATAAAAACAGCCTGAATGAGAAAAAACAGCAGTGTAACTCCCTTAAAACCAAAAAATAAAATAAAATAATTAAAAAAAAAAAAAAAAGAGAAATGCACTAGAGCAAGAAGCCGTGGTCCATAGTGGCGGGCCTCTTACAGTAGCGATACGTTCACACTGCATTTTCCTTCCGATGGCTGGCTCAGAAACGTGACTGTGCAATTCTCGGATAATTTCTTCAGTATGTTGAGAGCGTGAGGAGCACGTGGATGGCTGGAGAGCGCTTAAGGCTAGCATTAGTGCTGAGAAGGAAACAAAACCGACACAAACCATTCCCTCGGACAGGAGCATGCTCGGAATGACGAGTTTTGGAGGAAATCATGGGGTGCTGGGGGAGTCGTGAGACGGGTGGGCCAAAGGGAAACGTGAAAATGGCAGCTTGTTATTTCACTTCTTTAAAAAAAAATACGAAATAAAAAAAAAAAAAAAAAAAAAAAAAACTTCACAACGGACGTCAGTTATTCGGGAAAAAAAAAAGGTGAGAAAAGCATAATCACTGCATGGTTCTCTTTCCTGTGTTGAAGTCGTAGTTTTTGTTTTCACTTCCGCAAAAGGTGATGGATGAGGGGGCTCCGAAAGCTCGAACCCAACCACTATCTTTAAAAAAAAAAAAAAAAAGAATAAAAGGAGTCAAAAACAGGGGAAAAATGATCGATTGGGGGGTGGGGGAGGAAGAGCAGCAGCTGTGGAGCTCGTCCGAGCAGAGTCCGGGTCCTGGTTCACAGTTTCGCCTTGTTGCTGATTCTCTGATTATCGTCACATGATTCACACGGTTGCGGCTCCCTGCCTGGTTGTTCTCTCCGCTGCGCTGGCTGGCTGGCTGGCTCGCTCCTACATGGACTCCCCACTCAGCAGGTCGCCGGGGAGCAGGGTGTTGATTGGGGTGGGGCTCCCGATGACCCTGCCGTCGTCTCCCCCCGGGGGCCCCCACAGGCTGGAGTACTGTGGCACCGCGCCCCACAGGAGCTCGCTGCCGGCCTTACCGCCACCTCCGGCCCCTCCGCCCGCGCCGCTGTTCCAGTGACCCATGGCGTGGGACGTCCCCGCGCCCCCCAGCCGTGTCTGATTGGTTCCCGAGTTGGGCTGCCAGCTGGTGGTGGGAGCCAGGGACTGGCCTTGTGCAAAGAATCGGTTCACCTCCTCCTCTCCCGCGAACTCCGCCAGGATGGTGGTGTTTCCCAGCACGCACCTGGATAATGGGGAAGAGACGCCACCCATTACTGGTGGCCACAGTGGAAGAGCCTGGCAGTGACAGCTACACGCGCTTCGAAAAAGGTCAATACAGCGAGTCCTCGATATTCAAACGAAAGATGAAATCAAAATTCCAAGGTGCACATTCCAGAGAAATTCAACTCTAACAAAGTAAATTGAGTGTTGCGGAGTAAAGTGAAACATTTGGATTAATACTGCTATTGTTCCAAATGTTTCACTTAAGTCTGCAGATTCTGCAAATTTTGAAAGAAATGCAACTAATTGGTAAACTGACTAAGAGCAATGTGGTGACAAAATGGCTGCCCAGAGCATCATCTTTCAAGTTTGAAAACTTTCTGTTGAAGTATCATGCCAACAACGTTCCCATTTCTCCACTTTTATGAACAAGCTGCCCGTTTGGCTGCCTGCGAAAAGGGGAAGCGGGTCCCTGCTGCGAGCGTTAAGGAGGAGACGTACATGTGCAGAGACTTCTGGGCCTTGGCGGCCTCCTCCTTGGAGCTGTAACGCACCACGGCGTTCCCCTGGGTCAGGTTGAGGTGGAATGTGATGAGGGGCCCGTGCTGCATGCACAGCGTCCGGAGAGTCGACCCGTCGATCTGAAACCCACACAAACAACCGGGGCCGGGTCAACTGGGGCCGCTTCTCTGACGTCAGCGTGACCCCGTATGACCACTCACAATCACCGCAGGAGTTAGATACCTACCTGAGGAGTGAGATTCCTCAGGACCAGCCAGCTGGTGCTCCTGCAAGAACTGTCTGTGCTCCAGGTGGTACCTGCTGCAGGATGGACAGAGAGAGAGAGAGAGAGGAGGACACTCAAACGGAGTGAGAGGGAAGGAGACAAGACGGAGAGAGATGAGAGAGAAAGACAGAGGGAGGGACGGCAAGAGGGAGAGACAAGACAGAAACGAGATGAAAGGAGAAAGACACGAAAGGAGTGAGAGGGAAGGAGACGGAGGGAGGGAGGGAGACAAGACAGAGACAAAAGGGGGGAAAAAAGACAGACAAAGGGAGAGAAACGAGACGCAGGGAGACCGATGAGAGGGAGAGAGACAAAACCATACAACAGAGAGAGAAGATCGTTGATAGGAAGAGAGAGACAGAGGCAAGACGGAGAGGAAGGCAGATGGAGACAGAGAGGAGACAGAAAGAGAGAGTGACAGACGAGATGGAGAGAAAAGTCAGGAAACGAGAAAGAAAAAAAAAAAGGATGTTACAGAGGGACAGCAGCAGAAGGGAGAGGCGAGAGAGAGATCTTGAGCAACAGGGCCAACTGAAGTTCAAACCTCAGTCCTCCACTAACCGCGGCGTTCACACTGTGGCCCACGCCCTAGGAGAACACCACACTCAACTCATGCTGCCGCAGCAAAATAGCACTCCACCCAAAAACCTCTGCACTCGCTCTTCACAAAGGTGCTGCCTTCCGGTAAACCTCAGAATTTCAGTTAGGCCGACACAGAAAAGCGCGAACCCCAGAGCAGGGTGTAGCTCGGCCCCACACCCTCAGTACCTCAGCAGTCAAACATCACACAGACAACCTCACAGACCAACCCCACCCCCACCCAATCCAAATGAGTAAAATTAACGGGCAGAATCAGAGCACCCAGTACCAGAGGAGTAGGAGCTGGTCCATCCTGGCGCCAGACCCAATGCACTGCCGCCCCATGTGGACGAGGGCTTGGTGTTGGTCAGGCCCGGGGGAGGCCGGGACGGGGCTGTGGTGTTCCGAGGCCCCTGCGGAACCTTCCAGAGTTCGTGGGACAGTGAGCCCTGTGTGTGTGAGATGGGCCCCGGGGACCAGGTGGACTTCAGGTCAGAGAGTTTACCTGTGGGGGGAGGTCACAGGTAGATCAGCCAGAGTTCAAAGGGCAAGAAGACATCCCAGAATCAGGGCAGGTGCAGAGCAGGGCAGTTGGCTTACGGCTGCCGCAACATGAATCCCTTCCTTTCTGAACAGTAAAGGGCCATTTCCTGCCTCGCAAATAATGACCTCTTACTATGGCACGGGACTTTTTTTGATGCCATCAAGATAAATTAAGCTTCCCTACAGTAAGGGCGACAGGACGACTCAGAGGCTTCTGGCACACCTCCGCTATCGATTCGGGAGACCACAGAGTAGCAAGCGATGTCGCGCTCATCCCATCGCATTTCACAATTCGCTCAGATGACAGAGGAACACACTTCAAACCTGGCAGCCAACAAAAAGATCCGCACCAAGCCAACTAAAGCCATCCTAGCCAGTTGAAATCTCCCTTCTCTCTCTGTCGGCAAAGAGTAAGAACTGCTCAATACCGCAGCCTGGAGCTCATCCTGCACGGGGAATGCGATAATAGACTATTTTCATACCATTCTGGCACTTGAATTTGGACAAAAATCCAACTACTTACACTACCAGTCAACAGTTTTTGCACATCCTAAGATCTTGTCAAGTCTTTCTCTTTCATGAATGTTTACAACAACGAAGTCACTGGAACCCAATACTTGTTTTTTACAAATAATACATGTATCAGAAAAATACACAAAGAAACCAGCGCAGGTGATTGAAATGATCAGCTCGCTATGAACCCCCTGAAGCAGATTGATAATGAGTGGATCATTTGAATCATCTGTGCTAGAGCAGGGAGAGATCTAACACATGCAGCACAGGTTTGAGAAGAGGTTTGAGAAGCACTGGATTAGACCATCAGTACTGATCTGCTCAAATATTGACAAAATGACTGATCCTGGTTTTTCTTAATTTGGTTTGTTATATACTTGGTACATTGGGCTTCAGTTTTCCCACCTTTCTGTTATACAACCAATGAAACTATTACACAAGAACAAAATATTTTAAAAAAATGAAAATATAAGAATATAAAAAATATAAACAATTACAGAAAATATTGAGGTGTGCGAAAACTTTTGAGTGGTAGGGTACTTATTATTGCGAGCCATGAATGCTCGGTCTCCTGAGTGAATATCAGTAAAACAAGATCTGCGGGACAGACCCTACTCATCTCCTGAGTCTTTTTTTAAAGCATGACAAAGACAGAAACAGGAAACTCCATACACCTGCACACCTCAAGCTGACAAGAAACTGAGGGGAAAAAAAACAAAAATACTGTCATACAACAGCAGGGCAGAATCTGTGATGACATGCGTGTACAGGTACCACAATGAACATGCTGTTATTTGGGTCTATTTAGGGCAATTTCGAGTCAAAGGAGTACTCCAGATCCTGAATAAGCTAAATACATTTTAATCCATGTTTGTTAGGGTAAGCGGGTGACAACGTCAACCATACTATGACCAAAAAACCACAAGGCAGGGTTGGCAGAATGGGGAACTGGAACATCCGGTAACACACACAGATAACCCATGCCCACACACACAGGCATTAACATCAGCTACATGGGTAGGATGGCGGTTACGGGGAGGAAGTGGAGGGCCACACACACCATTGGTGAGATCAGGGCCCTTCTAATGCCAGGGACACGGGGGACACGGGCCACAAAAAGGGACTGGTTGGGTCAAAAAAGACAATCCGGGGTCGCAGCTGTACCTTCACCGTCAACGTCAACGTCCAGTTCGGACAAACTGAAGGAGCTAGTGTAGGCACCACTGAGAGGCCAATCACTGGATGGGGGCAGTGCGCCGTTCTGAGACGTTGGGGAGGCGTCTAGTGTTCCCAGAAACAGGGGAGTTTGGGGGGGGACAAACAAAATATGGATAAAAGCTGTGTTGTAGACGAGTGGTGGGGTGGGGGGGATGGCTGAGCTTCTTTTGAGCAGCACATGACACATAAATTGGGGGGTGTCAACCTTATGCAGAAAGGGCAGGTGCAAGATTTTATTGTAGCCATGCAGTAACACACCTGATTCTGCAAATCAACCCCTGGACCTGTGGTCCTGAACAAGAGATGCACTGGTAACCAGTAGTGGTATTGGATATCGGTCCAAAATGGACTCAAAGCTAGAATGGGTATCGGTGAGAATTAGGTGGTCTGGTATTGGATTACATTTTTATGATAAATACCAATTCAGTACATTTATATCTACGCATTTGTTACATTTAGTCTTACAAAGTTGTGAAAGCAATGTGTAAATCAAGATTGATGTTGCCTTACACATAAAATAAGGAATCCAGCCTCCTCCACACAGGGAAGCATATAGTTTATGAACTAAAGGGGACAGGCAACAGCGGAACATTTTCAGTGCATCTGAAGGATGCGTTCATAAACTAAAGCTTCAATTAATTTTTCGTCTCCTAATACCCACCGTGTTGCCGTGGTGATTAAATAAAGTCCACGCAAAAAATTCATGGGAAGCACCATGACAGCAATGCATAGAGTGGCGTCACTGGTTGGACCAAACATTGAAACAGAACGGCGACGAACAGAAAACCAAAATGGCTCATGCAAAAAAAAAAAAAAAACTTAACTAAAGCTTCTTTTAAGGGTTCTTGGACAACAGCGGATAATGACACCATCTTAAAGAACAAAATGTATTATTTTGATTCATTTGAGACAATATTCCGAGTATTTTACCAGAATGACTCCATTGCCGCTGCGCTTTATCCTTTGCAGCCGGTCAGGCGCAATGAGTTTCGGATTGGACAATTATTCTGGTTGCTGTGAATCAGTTCGTCAATCACCCACACCAAGGATTGACAAAACTGCACTTTAAGAAACCGCCGCCTATTTAAACAGTGCTGAACTGTTATAGGGAACTGAAAGTATTACAAGAAATTAAAAGGCCGGCTGGAAGAGTAGACCGAATTAACCTCTGGCCTGCTTGGCATATTCTAGCTAAACTTGTTGCAAGTGACAGTTGGCTGCAGTTGGCTATAATTTCCCTACTGGGTATGAATTTATTGGGCACGACTGAAACATAGCATTAGTTTATGTGTAACGTAATAACTTGCTGCGTGTGACAGTTGGCAATAGTTTGATTACAGTGTGACTAAAGTTTAATATGAAGTTATTTTTGTGCAGTCACTCTTTGTTACATTGACACACAAAAATAGATTTTACATAAACATTTACATAATGTTTATTTACAGTGGGGTGAAAAAATTTGGGCACCCCTGGTTTAAATGTCTGTGACAATTAATCTCAGAGCGTTTGAAAGCACTCCTGAACCCTACATGCTACAAAGTTAAACATTACTCCTTTCTGCGCATTTAAAAGCAAGGTTACTTTTTATTTTAATTTTTCTGAGTTTTTACATGATCAGAAAGGAAAAAGGGCCATGTGCAAAAGTTTGAGAACCCATTAGGATTATTCTTTGTTACCTTTTCAGAAGATGATTACTAAGGCCCAGACCCAGGTGATTTACTCGTTAGGGATTAAATGAATCAGGTGAATATAATTCCAGGGTTGAACTATATGGTCTAAAAGTAACTCCATCCTTCGAAAGTATCCGACTGTGGTGGCTATTGTGTCTGGTGTTAAAAACCATGTGATCCTCTAAACAGTTGTCCAAGGATGTCAAAAATCAAGATAATTCACTTCCACCAACAAGGAGAGGATGACAAAAAACTCGTAACGTTTCAAACTACCCATTTCTACTGTCAGAGACATTGTAAGAAAAAGGAAAATAAATGGAGCAATTGAAGTCAAGGCAAGATCTGGAAGACCGAGAAAAATTTCAGATAGAATGGCCCAAGATCTGGTGAGAAATGCTCAGAAGAACCCACACATCACTGCTAAAGAGCTGTAAAAAAAAAAAGAGTAGCAGCCAAAACAAGTGGACATGGTCAACAAAATCCCCCGACAAAATGTCTTCTATGTCTACTATGAACAGAGGCTCCCAAAAAAGGCCACAAGGGCAATAACTGGGGAAAAATAATCGTGTGCGTCTTATTTTCAAACTCCATCAGGGCGTTTAAGGTCTTAAGCTACACACCAAATTTTGTTATCCCATCTCAAATAGTTTCTGAGAAAAGCTGTCGCCTTTAGAGATACCGTAGACAGAGTCCAAAAATACTAGACGGGTGGACAGACGCACAGAGCTCAAACCTATATCCCCCTCACACCTCGTGGCGGGGGATAATAACACCACTGCAAGACTTATTCTGCATTTTCCTATCCGCTTTAGACACGGGTATCAGCCGATACACAAAGCCCAGGTGTCGTTATTGGTATTGGGACTGAAAAAGCCAAATCGGAGCTTCCCCCTTCATCAATTGAGTTAACAGAGGTCTACCGTTCAGTACATTTTCACGCCGACCCCAACAAAGCCCTCTGCATTCAACAGCCAGACATGTACATTGAGTTGAAGTCAGATTGGTCAACCCAACAGGACGGCAGATCTCCAGGGATAGGGTTGGAAACCACTGCCTGAACATCTCCTACAGACCTTGATTAGTAGAATCAGGTGTGCAACTGTTTGGTTTGAAGGCACGCACAGCAGACCCTTGATAGATAAGGGTGAGAATTCCTGGAATAGGCAAACTGGGGCAGCATCTCTGGCTAACTGAAATTAGCTAGGAAGCACTGATTAGCGCCACTCAATGGCCTGGCAGACTCATCACCACCAATATCAACACAGAGGCTTTTTAGCAGCACATTAGACAATCTGCCGAGGCTGCAAAATATTAAATCCAAGACCGTTTATCCCCCTTGTCCCCCATGGTAAGAAATATACTTGATCAGATGGCCATGCTGTTTATATGCTAATACAAAGGAACTTCCTAAAACCCCACGTCCTCATACGAGGACATCACATTTAGACCTTGCGCGCAAAATTAAAGTCTGGGTGTCAGGAAGCTATGACTGCATTACCCCTATAGCGTGCAATGAAGACGACGTGCACGTCATTCCCTATTCCCTCCTTCCAATCTCATACCTCCGCTTCGGTCTCGCAGCAGGTAGCGGTTCACATCCTGGATGTTGGTGTTGATAGTGGGGCCGCTGGGGACACTTCCCGGGGTCATGTTGGGATCCGTTTCCGGGTCGATATTCTGCAGGCCTTTCCAGGGAACCCCTGGGCAGAACTCTGCAAGATCACAACGGGAATTAAAGATCATGAACTGAGGTGGCGCAGTCTCTATGACGTTCAGAGAATTATCCCAGATAGCACGCACCTCCGCTCTGGATCTGCCCCGACTCTGTGCCGACTCCAGCTGATCCAGCTCAGAGCCGGGGCAGATCCGGAGCGGAGGTGCTCGCTATCTGGGGCATGTTAGAAATTGTTGGGAAATATTTCATTCCCAGTGAATGGCTTCACTGCAGACTATAGGTAATAATACAACAAAGCACTGCTGAGCCCTTAAGTCACTTCATTACTGGACACGAATAAAACCCTGATTACAACAATCATCATTCTTTCATTCAAATACTTTCTTCTCGATGCATTCAAAATGACTCATCTCCTCTACTGTCTGGAGAATCATGAAGTGTAATAAAAATTTATCCAGCTAAAAAAAAATCCACTTTGGATGGCGAAACATTATTTAGCATAAGTCCATGACAATCCCTGCTCTATCCTTGCCATTCTTGCGCCACCAAATGCCCCTAAACCGTCACCCACTTGTACCTGTTCTCACTGACGCATCCCAAACAACAGAATCTCTAACCCCTGGTCCCATCCAGAGGTGGAAAACCCAGGGGTCAGAAAGTATAAGGCCTGCTGCAATGTTCTTCCTCCACCCCTGAATTCAGTCAGGAGACTTTCCTCCTGCTGACTGAAGACTTCGGCAAGTTTGTAGATCCAGGTGGTTGGAAGAAAATTCTGGAGTTAATTTTTACTTTCTGATCCTGGATTTTTTTTTTTTTTTTTTTTTTTTTACACACACCTCTGGTACCATCCACCCTTCGCTCTGAGAGTGCGCAGCTTACCTCTAGATTCTCTAACCTCTGAATCATCCACACTTGGTGCAGTGGAGCTTTTAGCTACATACATAGAGGCCAGTTAATATGTGTTCTCACTGATGTATCTCCTAAGTACAGAATCTGTAGCCTCCTGTAGTGCCCACCCCAGAGGGCCGCGGAGCTCGAACCCTCACCCGGAGGCCAGTTGATGTTGGTGCCGTTGGAGATCTTGTCGCCGGCGCCCTTGCCCTGGCCCCAGCTATCGGGGGGCGCTAGAGGGCTGGTGGGTGACTCGGAGCCGGGCATGAGATTGTAGGGGCCGTAGGAGTCGTCCATCGAGGTCTTTCCCGGCAGAGAGAGGCTGGGGCCGGTGGAGAGGGCACCTACAGAGGAGAATCATGCCGGCATGAGTCAAGTCCGGCACAAAACTCACATCAAGCCGATTGAAGCAGTGGACCGTCAGGACATAACACACACACACACACACACACACACACACACACAAACTAATGCCACTTTTCCATTACACAGTTTTAGCGCTTTTCAGCTCTACTAGACTCTGTTTTGGTCGTTTTCCATTACAATCGAGTAGCACTTCAACGTGAGTGGGGTCATCATAGCAAGTATCACTCCCTGGCCAATCAGCGGTCTGCAGTCGGTTGACGTCACATTTTCAGCTCCACTTGGCTTGCTTGGAACCCAGGCCGAGTAGGTACTTTAAAAAAAAAAAAAAAGTACCTGGTACCAGGTACTACAACCAAATGGAAAACCCTAAAAACTACTGTCGAGTCGAGTAAGTGCTAGTGGAAAAGCCCTAGCACTGCTCACTAACGATTAACGTGTGTAACGATTCAGAATCAATACTGAATCGATGTTCTTTAAAGCATAGGATCGCCATGGGGCGAACATCCGAGCTTTCCCTTTTCCTTTATTAAACCCAATGCAGTCTTGAACGAAAGGGCCAAACATCAAAGGGCATGAGAAACGCTTTCGGTAAAATAAAAAAAAAAAAACAAGTTAAGGACTACAGAATCGTCTCCTTTTAAGCAATTAGGTTACTCTAATCTTGTCCATTTATTATGACAGCATGTTTGATTGCCACATTCTGAAAGATAGATGGGCAAAGGAGAAGGCGGCATAGGCCTATTTGGCCATTTTGTGTGATTGTAATAGTTTATAGCTCACATTCACGTTTCATCCGCTTTAATGTTTTCCACCTTGTGTATTTTTTAGATGCTTGAAATCCAGGGCGATCTGAAAATAAATCTCTATTTTACCATTAGGCTAGAGATCTCCTAAAAATACTACAATGAGATGAAATTCTGAGTTGGGATGTGGCGATGTTGAACGAGGACACGTGATAAAGTGTGATGAGACAACTTGCGTCATAAGGTGTGTAGGCAGTCGCCTGTAATTTCTTGAAACATACACACCTGAAGCGGCTTAAACGATTTAAAATGCCGTCGGGAAGAAGCCTGAGTTTAGATTTCGCTAATTGCATTTGCTCCGCCCTTCCTTAAATCTGCTCCCGTGTACTTGGCCTAAATAACAATCGAGAAATTCGACATCGTCTGGGCATTGCTATAATGCAAGTACAAGCAAAGGTCATTCCAATCAAACGCCGGGTCATTAAAAAAATAATCATATTTACCATTTTATCCATCATCTGCCTTCTGCGAAATTCGGACTTTCTCCTGTCATTCCAACACTCACACTGACAGCAGCGCTAGATACTGGCTATAAAGACCACTTCTCCCAAGCTTTATCAACACACGACACGCAACCTAAGAGAATTTCAGAACCTCCACAACTTAGTCAATTTGCCACACTTTGCGGCTGCCGATTGTAATTCGGCATTTTTTCTTTTTTTTCAGCATCGTGATCGGAGTTAAAAATAGAGATCTCAGTCCAGCGCAAACGATAATCCGCTCGCTTTACAATTCTTTCAACATAAAAGTGTGCGAGACTGGCTGCATTAAGCCGCTTTCACACCGGACGCGAAACAAATTTTTCGCACGACAGATTACATTCAAAATCAATGCAAAGACGAAAATTCACGAAAAACGTGTGTATTCGCGTCTTTGCATTGACTTTAAATGTACTCTGTCGCGCGAAGAATGCGTTTCGCATCCGGTGTGAAAGCAGCCGAATGGCTGCGCCCACGATCGAAAGAAAAGGTCGAAAAAAGACGGTTATTTTTGGGTTGGTATTTTGGCCGAGGGGCATTTGCGGCAATGCGGGGAAAGGGCATGGCATTCTACTGCCGTGAACTGGTGCTTTTATAGGGGGCAGCACGGCAAACAGGTAATTAACGTTGATGCCGTCGTGAAATTCGAGCCCTGGTTTGATTCTAATCAAGCAAAAGAGTTGCCTAATTGGCTAATAGGAGATGATTCTGTTTTCATTTGCTTGGCTCCTTTCAGCACGTAGCCGAAAAATAATGATGTCAGTGAAGTTTCTTCCGGAAGCGTTTCCCACGCCCTTTGATGCTGGGCATTTTTTTTTTTAATTAATTAAATTTTTTTTTTTATTGAAGAATTTTATTGCAATATTAACAAACAAACAAGGCACAAATACAAATCAGCTTTGTCAAAGAAACTCTGCCTCAGGTTAAGCAATACTAATTCAAGTAATAAAAGTATCCACAATAACAATAAAAAAATTAATAAATAATGCTGGGCACTTTCGTTCAGGACAACACGGCGGTTAATAAAGGAAAAGGGAAAGCTCGGATGTTCACCCCATGATAGCAGGTGGTGTTACTACGCTTTAAAAAAAATCGATTCAGAATCGTTACACCCATACTGCTTACTTTGACTTTTCTCCTCCAGTGTTTGCGCTCAGGGCCTCATTTTTCAACCAACACAAGCATATTTCAGAGACCTCGTAGAAAAAAAGGTTGTGCGCACACGCCCACACACACATACACACAGACGGGCACGCTGCAAAACAGCTGAACTGCATAACAGTCATGGAGTTACAGTGCGCTCAACAAAAGTGACGTACTGTAAAGACTCAATTCTCCCCCAAGCTGCACTTCAGACACTGTTTTTATTCCCAAATACTGCCACCCCCTTCCTCCCCCCGGCATGGCTGCGTTGGCTGGTTATGACTAAAAACAAGGTACAGCATCCTCCATAATTACTGGCACCCCTGGTTAAGATGTGTTAAAAGCCTCAAAATAAATTACATTTCTATTGCAGAAGCATACTCTCACACTGAAAATTGTAGAAAATGTAACCTTCAACTCAAGAGAATTTTAATTGCTGAGCAGTGTGTAAAAAGTAGTTGTCATGTGGACCAGTATGCACCTTGCATTAGGGGAGAGGAATGGTTGCAAGTGAGAACACGAGTCAATTACAAGAGACATTTAAAACCCATTGGCTGGCAGCTCAAAAAGAAAATGTTAGTACCTTTAGTGGATAACATTTGACCTTTTACTTTATATTTTAGGGTTCCCATTATTAATACTGTGCATTAAAACTAAAACAACATCAACATTCAACAAGCCGTTTTATTCAGATTCTCTGATAAACAATGCTGTTCATTCTCTTTTTTTAGCAACAAAAGCAAAAGTCACAACATCAAGAATTCAACAAGCCATTTCAGATTCTGATAAGCAAATACTATTCATTCATTCTTTCTTTTTTTTGCAACAAAAGCAAAAGCCTGAAGCTTGGCTACACCAGACATTCTTTTCAGTGTTGACCTGAAACCTGGTTCATTGTTGTGCTTGAAAAGCGTTTTTTTTTTGCCGTTTGAACCGTAGAACAGCTTTCTGTTGCAAACGCAACAGAAACAGGCTACTGGTTCCTTCAATTTTTGACACCAGGACCTGAAAGGTGACACAGGAAAGCCATTCACATCCAACCAAGCCCACCTCCATTTGTTTTTGACAGTGCTGTCAATATTAATCACGTCTGATCCTTCCTTCACAACTGACCGCTCCATGATTTTTCGCAGACTGAACCGGTACCACAGCAGTGACAACACAGGAGGGTAATAGTTTGAGTCAAACAATGCAACGCGGTGAATACACCAACCAATCATGATACATTAGTTGCAGACGCGGTTGATCTAAAACATTACCCAGAATAGTAGATTTGCACACGTAACAATGCTTTTTTAATGGAAGATAATGTAAGAATACATTACAACACAACGAATCAATGACTGATCATGTGTGCAATCATAAAGTGCGTATCTGCACATTTATCGCAGAGCACGACCTTTCGTTCACAGTTGCCGAGTCATTGATTGATGACTTTATTAGAAGTTTGCTGTTTCATAACGGTACTGCTCACTGTTCACTGTCATCCATACTGAGCAAATTTCATAACTTCACCGTTAAAATCCGTAGCACTATGAGTCATGAAGTCACATTGCTGATCTGCCATTTAAGTTACTCCATCACGACACGACAATCGCTAGCTAGTTGACGCTAAGGTAATGCTTGGTGTCAGGTTACATCAGAGCTCAGCAGCCAGCGGCAACCTACTGAGTGCACTCTGAGCTGCGTATCTTCATAGATGTTTAAATTTACATTATTTCCTTGGGGAGGGATGCATCGCAGTTTGGGAATCACTTCACTAGCAAGTATATGAAGCATTTTAACATTTTTTTCATTAACATCGCAGCCATGGCTACCCCCCTCCCCCCGTATAACTTTTTTTTTTTTGCAAATCTACATCGATCTCATAAATAGCCCCTAGGGAAACTCCAGGACGGAAATCCGTCCCCAGGACGGAGAACTTTAAGCCCTGTATTTTTCATAAAATCACCAGTTGCACAATTATTGGCACCCCTAACAATTCCTAGGAATTAAATTTAATTGAAGTATTTCTGTCATTTCTACAGTAGTTTACAAAGTAGATCAGAGTATCTGGGAAAATTTAATTAGTCATTAATCACTTCCCGTTTCCCTGGGGTATAAATATGATGCGACACCAAGGCCATTTTCAACATGGGAAAGACAAAGGAACACACCATTCAAGTAAGGCAGACGTGTGTTGACCTTCACAAGTCAGGCAATGGCTAGAAGAAAATAGCCACTCGCCTGCACCTGCCCATATTTACTGTCAGAGGAATCATTAAGAAGTTTAAAAAGACCAAATTTATGATATTTGGGAAAAAAGGTCTAAAGGACGACACAGACTTAAAGGTAAATGGTATCAGCATTGAAAGAGTAACCGTATATAAAGTCTTGGGAGTTATGATAGATAATCTCTTAAACTGTAAACCGCATGTAAATTTAGTTCAAAGAAAGTTAGCTAAAGGTGTATGTATTCTTTGGAAACTGCAGAAATTATTAAACCTCAAGTCCCGTAAAATAATCTATTCAGCCCTCATAGCACCCCACCTACATTACTGCGCTGAAGTATGGGGTCACACTTACAAAAATACAATAGAACCTTTATTTAAACTTCAAAAAAAGGCCCTTAGAATTATTAATTGCGTTCCGTATTGAGCTCATACAAATGATTTGTTTATGAAGGCAAAGCTTCTTAAATTACAGGATATAGTAAAATTCAACTCCTTGCAACTAGTCTACTTGGGATATAAAAATTGCTTGCCCAAAAATATACAAAACCTATTTCTTCAGCGTGACTGCATGCAGCACACCAGAAGTAGGATGTTATTACAATCAAGCAAGGTCAGAACGACACGTAGGGAGCATTCCCTATCTGTGGCTGGAGTCAGGGCATGGAATGTACTTGATGATTATATAAGGATGGCTGGAGAGCTGAAGGTCTTCAAATATTTGTAGAAATGTGCATATCTGAGTAACTATAAACATGTTCAATCTTGTTAATTTGTATCTTGTCACTGGACGCTTCAGACTAACTGTCCGAAAGGCAACTCACAGCACATTATTACAGACAGCTGAACCAAAATGGATCTTATAAGCTGGTCGTTAAATGCAATCGACAAAATTATTTCCTGAAGGCGGACAGGTTCTGGAGAACCGACATGCCCGGATGGGACATTCCCGGCCGGTTACGTCATGGATTCATGGGGAAAAAGGCGTTTGCTGTGTTTGACAGTCCTGGACATCGAGGATGTAGAGGATGTCTATCATTGCTTCCTCTCATCTACTCCAAATTAGCTGGAACAAATCAAATGATCAAAAATGGGGTTTCGGGATAATGTCGCTTTGGATCAAGAGTGGCATTTGAATCTAAGTTATATGAACACTCACTTAATCTGCAATTATAATTCTTATGATATTCATAAATTTCACGATCTTACTTTCTGACGTTAAAACGTAGCGTACATGGACATTAGCTCTGCTGTGATTTATAATCCTTATGATATTTTAACCATAATCAAACTTTTTTCTGGAAGCTGGGGGCGGGACTCTGATAAGCGATTTTGCTTACCCCGCGACCCTTTCGGTCATGATACGTTGTGTCGTGTTGAAATTGTCATGAAATGATTTACAATCATGTCGAAATAAAAAGAAAAGAAAAAAAAAACAACTGGAACAGTGGTAAACAAGCCTGGACGAGGACGCAAGGTTATTTTGCCACCACGCACAGTGAGGAGGATGGTAAGAGAAATAAAACGTTCTCCAAAGCTCACTGTTAAAGAATTGCAACAAATGGTCTTGGGGTCACAAAGTCTCCAAAACCACCATCAGGCGCTTGCTACATGCCAACAAGCTGTTTGGGAGGCATACATGGAAAAAGCCTTTTCTCACTCACAATCATAAACGCAAACGTCTGGAGTTGCTAGGCAGTACTGGGACTTCAACTGGGACCATGTGCTTTGGTCAGATGAGACCAAGATAAAGATTTTTGGCAACAAACACTAAGTGGGTCTGGCTGAACACAAAAGGTGAGTATGCAGAAAAGCACCTCAAGCCCACTGTGAAGTATGGGGGAGGATCGGTGATGCTGTGGGCCTGTTTCTCTTCCAGAGGCCCTGGGAACCTTGTTAGCGTGCATGGCATCATGAACACTTTGAAATACCAGGACATTTTAAATCAAAATCTGGTGGCCTCTGCCCAAAAGCTGAAGATGGGTCGTCACTGGGTCTTTCAGCAAGACAAAGACCCTAAACATGTGGCCAAATCTACACAGAAACTGTTCACCAGACACAGAATCAAGCTCCTCCCATGGCCATCTCAGTCCCCAGACCTCAACCCCATTGAACACCTGTGGAGTGAGCTGAAGAGGAGAGTGCAGAGGAGAGGACCCAGTTCGCTGGATGATTTAGAGAGATTGTGCAAAGAGGAATGGTTTAAGATCCCTCTTTCTGTATCTTGTGAAACATTATAGGAGAAGATTAGGTGCTGTTTTGTTGGCAAAAGAGTGTTGTACCAAGTATTAACATCGGGGGTGCTAATAATTGTGGCACACATGATTTGATGTAAAAGAATTATTTCTTAATGTGGGATTTTTTTGCCCACTGAATAAATGCACTTGAATTAAAGGTTGAATTTTCCTCTTTTTTTCCATTGTGGTCCTACATTATTTAGAAAAAAACGGAATTTATTAGGAGCTAAAAACACATCTTAACCAGGGGTACCAATAATTATGGAGGGTGTATGTATCCCCATAGCAAAGGAACTGAATGGTAGCCTGAAGACATGGCATCCAAGGATGGAGTCAATGTTTGTGTTTTTTTCCTGATGATTAAAGACTAGCATTGCACCTTCTTAAAACGCCACCAGCTAAAGTAACTCCGTCAGATGCAAGGACGCGCAGATAACACATCTCCCCAAGACTGCATACACACGCAAAGAAAAGAAGTTCTCAGAGGCGTGCCGGCTGAAGAAATATCTGACAAAACAGCTGGCCACTGACAACCAGAGCGACACTTTCAGACAGCCGTGGGTGGGACTGAGCAAAACCACAGGACGGAAGGGGCTCTTACTGGAAGAACAGGGCCAAGCAGATTAAAGCAGCCAAATTTTCCGTTCAGCTGCACAACAGAACATGCAAACATCTGTGCGGAACAATGTGTGTCGTGCTTCACTTTGCAGAGCAAAACATGAGCACCTCTAACAAGATTACCTAAAATGGGAGAGATTTCAGGGTCCTGATTCGAGAGAATATTTGGTGTCACACTGAACATAAACTAACCAAAAAACGCCCTTCAGCAGCTAATCAACTGTTGAAAGTCTTCAATATTCCATACTGAGTCGAACAATACTGAAGCCTTTATCGGAAAAAAAAATGTCCCCAAGGTTACCCACAATTAATGAAATCAAAGGAGAAAGCCAATTTATACTAAAAATGTAAACATTTCTTTCTCCCGTGAGTCCGCTGTAGCCCTGGGCTTAGATCATGCTGGGAAAAAGGGTCTCGTTTCACTAATGCTCTCAATCTGTAATCCCAAAATATGCAGCACAAGCAAGAATGTGGAGGACATTTCACCATACCGATTGAGTGGTGCAGAAATGGCGCAAGGCTTTTTCCCGTGATGAAACCTGTTTATGGGAAGCGGAATCAGTCTCATCATGAGAAGAGACGAAACACAGCTGAGGAGGGGACAGGACTGCACCCTCTCGTGCACTTCACAGCCAGGCACGTGCGTGCCCGAGTGCTCGTTAGGTCAGGGCGTGCGGGTCGTACCGTGCTTGCTGAGGTTGGGCTCCAGAGGGGAGGGGCTGCCGGTGAGGGTCTCCATGGAGTTGGGGTGTGTCCACTGCGAGAGGCGGGACTGAGGCTGAGGCGGGACGGCGTCCTTCAGGGACACGCCCCCCACCTCCATGCAGTTTACATTCATGTGTGGATTGAGTCCAGCTGCAGGAGGGGCGAGATGGGAACAGACGCGGTGAAATTCGGGTCAGGGCGGCGCGAAAGGCGGGCGACGGGGGGGGGCGGAGGTGCGAGGGGGGCGGGGCTGCACTTACGGAGAGGGTAGGCGGCGTATGAGCTGGGAGAGGACTGCGGCTCTTTGGTCTGCAGGTCCGACAGGCCCGGCCCCTGGGCGTGGCCCGGGAAGCCGTCCAGGGCTGATTTGCCGGCGCTGTGCTGCAGGCTGGGGTGAGGATGAGGAGGCTGCTGCTTCATCAGGAGGGCTTGCGCCAGCTGCCGCTGGTGCTGCTGGATTTGCTGCTGCATGTTATTGATTGTACGTGCAACCTGCGGGGGGAGGAGACCCACATCCCATCCCCAGCCATCAGGCTCTGTCTCTCAGCCTCAGTCCCAGGTCTAACCAGCCCCACTGCAGTGGCTCCAGTACGAGCCACAGAAACCCCGTCCTACATTCAAGTCAAAAGGCAACACTAAAATTACAGGGGTTCTTCTACACAGGGTGACGGGGGTGCTGCGCCCCCTCGATTCCCATTAATTAATTACTGTCCATAATGTATGTGCACTTTAAATAAAAAAAAAAAGGAAATAATTCCCCACGCTCAACAAAATGAAAAGGACAGAAACCATATCCCCCCCAGGCGGCCACCACACCCCCACTCTGTTTTTCTAGAAGAACCCCTGCATTAAAGCCAACATTATTTTCCTCTAAGAAAAAGTACACTCAAAGAATGTTTTCACAGATGTCTCCCTTTGTGCTGATTTGCTCAACTGCTGCGCCGTTTCGATAACAGAAACCCGTTCATGGGACGAGCACGGTGCCCGTCGTATTGCTGCACAGTATTCGGCCTCAATTTGCAGGCTGCACTGTGCAGCCATAGTGCTCTCAATTAAACAATTAAACGGTGCCTTGACACTGCACCGCTGCCTGCTTTTCACTACAAAGAAAATGGCCAACAAAACAATGACTCGGCCCTCATATTTTTATACAGAGCTTCAGCGGAAACTTGCAAAATGTGCGTTGAAAACAGAGAAAGCTGAGGGAAGTGATGCCACTACGAATAAACCACAGACGAATTTCCTGTAGCATAGGAGGAGAAGACAGTCCATTTCAGTACACAATGGTCAGTGATATCAGTTAACACTTTGCACGAGTACACTAGTCTTATCGTTAAGTGTATACTGCCCTCTGAGTATCAGTGTGAGAATGCTGCGATGTGAGTAGGTCCGTGAATCCGGCTCATGTACGTATGTGCAGTTGTGTATATCTGTGTGTACTGATTTTGTGTGTGAGCATGTGTTGCATGCGCGTGCATGATGTCTTTATGTGCGATGTGTGTGTGCATGATGCATGGCAGCAAGATGCGCGCATGAGTATGCGTATGATGAGAGTGTGTGAGTGTGTGTCTGTGCATGAGTGAGAGAGTGTGCAAAAGTAAGAGAGTGTGTGTGTGCGTGTGTGTGTGTGCGTGTGTGTGTGCGTGCGCGTGCGCGTGCGTGTGCGAGAGACGGTGGCGGTATCCTCACTTGCTGCTCTTGTTGTCTGACGGGCCCGGAGACACTGCGCTGAGCCTGCATCATCTGCTGCTGGATCTGTAAACGCTGATACGCCTGAGGGCACAGAGACAGCACCACTGTAACACACCATTCTCAAACACTGGGTCAACACAGTGCAAACCCCAGCCCACGGTCCCTTATACAACACCAAACCTCACCGAGCAAACCTGATCCCACAGTCCTTTATACAACACCAAACCTCACCGAGCAAACCTGATCCCACAGTCCTTTATACAACACCAAACCTCACCGTGCAAGCCCGAGCCCACATGCCCCTCGCCCAACAAGAGCCCAAACACTGCTCACATAGACTCTTATACAACACTGAGCCACTTAGACCAGGGGATCCAACCTTATCCAGAAAGGGCTGAAGTGTCTACAGGCTTTTATTCCTGCTATGTACATTGTAGTTGGACCTGATTCTAGAAATCAATCCCTAAAGTCTTTGCGCATGATCTTAATAATCTGACGTGTAACGAACTGGTCGGACGGGAAGCCTGAATACACACGAATCCCTTTAGGATAAGGTTGAGCACCCCCTGTTGTAGACTGTGTCCAAAGGCTCCTATAAAACCCTCAAGTGGTGATACGAAGCTGAGCTCCACAGACCCTGAGTGAATCACAGTGCTTCAGCTGTCACTCACCATTTGCAGCTGCTGTAGTTGGTACAACAGGGTCATTTGCTGAGGGTTTATCGGTGAGGTCAAAAGTGCTGGGTTCAGACCAATGTTTTTTGCTGCAAACTGCAAGAGCTGTGCTTGAACCTGAGGGGAGAGGACAACAAAGACCTCACAAAAGGACAATAATCCCATTTAAACCACATCAAAACAATAGCACAGTCTGCCCAGCATTTTTCAAAATCAAGGCTAAATACTGAGAGCTCCCTTATACTCTCAAAGAGGAAACGACTGAGTAAGCCTGTCAGTTCATCAGAGTTGTAGCAGTTAGTCGATTAATCAATGTCTCTACTAAGAAATTACCAGCCACAAACTCTGATAAGAAATCATTCAAACCGATTGACTAAGAAATCAAAGTCAAAATTCTCAGATAGTAGCTTCTTGAATGTATGCGTTTTCCAGCAGCTTTCCTCCTCTTTGACAGCAAAATAAACATCTTTGGGCTATAGATAAAAGATATTTGAGGATGCAATCCTGGGCTTTGGGAAACACTAATGGATAATTTCAAAAAGCATTAGATACAATACCACATAAGAGACTAGTTTTTAAAATTAGCTCCATTGGAGTTACAGGAGGAATTCTGGAGTGGATTCAAAACTGGTTACAGGACAGAACACAAAGAGTGGTGGTCAGCGGTATCTCATCTGAGCTAGGTATGGTGGGGAGTGGTGTCCCCCAGGGATCGGTGTTGGGACCCCTGCTGTTCCTCATCTACATTAATGACCTTGATAGGAACATTGAGAGCAGATTAGTTAAATTTACAGATGATACTAAATTGGGAGGTTTGGCACATAGTTTAGAGTCCACTAAAGTAATTCAGGATGATTTGGATAGAATCCAGAATTGGGCAGAAATGTGGCAAATGAAATTTAATGTACCGAAATGTGAAGTTGTACATGTAGGTAATAAAAACATTAGACGGGATTACTTCATGAGAGGTTTAAAACTGGAATGTGCTGCAAATGAAAAAGATCTGGGAGTGATTGTAGACCAAACCCTCACAGGCTCTAGCCATTGTTAATAAAGCCAATCGGATGCTGGGATTGAAGTATTGAGCTCAAATCTGAGGAGGAGATGCTTCTTTTGTACAACACATTTGTCAGACCACATCTGGAGTATTGTGTACAGTTCTGGGGACCATACTTTAAGAAAGATATAGAGGCTCTAGAGAAAGTTCAGAGAAGAGCCACTAAGCTAATTCCAGGTAATAAAGATGAAAGCTATGAGAAGAGGCTGAAGATACTTAATCTCTTTAGTCTTAGGAAAAGGAGACTAATGGGTGATTTGATTGAGGTCTTTAAATATGTTAAAAGGATTAACAAAGTGAATTATGTAGGATTCCTTCGACCAAGTGTTGTGAGTTGGGCTGTTCTCGCCATTCATGTTATGTTATGTTATTTTATGACACCTTATGGATCAAACAACTAACTAATTAATCAAGAAAATAATAAACAGATAATTGACAGTGAAAATTCTTGTTAATTGTAACCCTAGTGTTCATTTACCCCTTTGTGCAGGTGTGTCTGCCTGCAGAGATGGAGCTGCAAATTTATGCATACACTTACAATATTCTATCACTAAATGGCACACCTGGATCAGTTATTGAATATTCACAAGCAAGCAGAGCTCGAACATGGTTTAGAATATGGATAAGTTCACTTCAATCCCTTTTTTCACGATTTGCCTGAATTAAACTCCTCAGCAAAGTCTGATGCAAAAACTGCTGAATATACTTGCCCAAAGTATCTATCCAGCAGTCAAAAAAAAAAAAAAAAAAGATCCTCTTGCAACAGAAAAAAAATTGTTGTCCTCTGTAGCAACCACTTCAGCTACAGTCAGCCAATGGTATCCCAGTCCCCCGATACCTGGAGTAGGGGGGCCACGTTTGTAAATTAGCTCACCGACCAGGCCCAGCGGCTCTGCTCCTGAAGCAGGGCACTCCCCCAGCAGCCTAACTAACCAGCTACTAGCAGTTCGGAAAATAATTTTAGAATGTACCCTTGTCAACCTAACCAAGGCAAGCTCGGGCTCATCGATGCTGCTTCGATAGTAACTGATGTTTGAGATGGTTCCATTTAGATTCTTGTATCTATGAATTTTAAGAGTAATGATAGCTTAAGTGTAGATATGATGGCGATCTTGCTGATCGCATTTGATTTTGGCGCACTGTAGGCAGCACATCTTGAGGAATATTACCCAGTACCTGCCTAAAATAGCGCTCCCCCCCCCCCCCAAAAAAAGACCACAACTTGACACCCAATCATGAAATATCATGAACAGTCACGTAAGAGGACAATTTCATGAATCTGTTTTGCCAGGCTGTCAAACAGTCAATTAGCAGATTGATTTTTTTTTTTATATTTTGAAAATTGGGTAACGCGCTCCCTCTCCACTACACCCCAGCCTATGAGCCCAGAGCAGCAAAATAGAATGTGCACTGACACGCGATACAAATGGTCTCCACAAAATTACCTTATCGCTTACTCCTTAAGAAAGTCCAATTAGTCCTGGAATCAATTTCACACGCACCTGCACACGCCCTCCTTTATGGTGATGTACTGATCCACCCTCCAGCATTGGAGATATTTGGTCGTGAAATTTGTGTGTTTTGCCAGTTTCACTAATTGGCCTAGAGTGGGGGTTTTGATTTGCAGCCCTTGACTGACAGGAGTTGATCGCAGGAATATAAAATGCCGGCAATCAATAGTCAAAGGGCAGAACAATATTCCAACAAAATATCAAATGATTTTAATCAATTATTTTGGCATCAGAGCCGTGTAGATTTGGTCTATTTTTTGAGTGATTTTTGGCATTTTTGTGAAAAAACCAAGGGGGTGATCAGCTCCACCCAGTTTTGACCAAATTTCCTTAGACTTGGCCGGAAGTAGTTTCAGAGGGACCCCTTCAAACTGGCCTAATTTAATCAAAATCGGTGAGATGGCATGTGCCACCCCGGCCTGGTCTTATTGTGGATGCACTCTTTATACCTTTAAAGCCACTTGTTCCAAGAATTTTGGCCCCCAGAAATGGAGGAGGGACAATACATTTAAAATGCTGTCATCTGGATATGGCAAAACAGTAACTCCTTTTCTGACATCCATTGCAAGAGCAAAAGACCCAAATCAAGAATATCCAAGCCCAATATTACGGAGTTCAGTTCATTATATTAGTGGAACTATAAAAAGAACCTCATTGGCTAAACTATGATCAAATCACCTTGAGATAAATCTGTACGCGAAAGCGGTGCAGAAACGCAGTTGGTCAGTTGCGGCAAGTAGTTCCCAGTGAGGAGTAGGCGTGCATACATGATTGATTGAACAGATCCTATCGGTAAGTGATAAGCCAATAGGAGCAGGCACATTGAATGAAGGTGTAACCGCATTCACTACAGCTAGTATAGCTCGCAAACATTACACACAGGGTGGTCACCTGCTCTACGTCTCTTCGCTGAAAGAATATTGTCAAAATGTTCATTTTCTTGAGTGGAATAAATATTAGCCCCCATGCCTCATGACTCGGGACACATTTGGGTGGGCGGGGCTTACCTGAGGGGAGAGAAACTGAGGCACTTGAGGGCGGAGGTTAGGCTGGGAGGAGCTGAGTGGCGGCACTGACGGCTGAGGGGGAGGAGCCTGCTGATGTGTGGCCCGGGCTTGTGCTGCTCCGCTACTGCCGAACATTCCGCCCTGCATCTGCTGGGAGGAGCCACGCCATGTGTGACAGGGGAGGGAGGGAGGAGCCAGGCCATGCGTAAACAACTGATTGTGAAATATCAGCAGATCAACTGAGAATGAAATTAACCGATAGGTGCAGCCCTACTCACAAGTCGAGTTCTGCGGAAGAAACCTTGGGCGCCATGACTCAGTGAGGTAAAAAAAAATGGGCGTGACCTTACATGAGGGCACGATAGCCCGTCAGGGCCAATCGCAGAGCAAAACTACCATCAGGAATGCAGCCCGCCAGGCTGAAACGTCTCCAGTCATGATCTCACTATCCAGATCAATCCATCTCCACACAGAGTAATTTAGCCTGACCTTGCTTGAGTGCCTCCACTGAACACACAACAAAATAAAGGCTACTGGCATTTCTCATTTTCAGTGCCGCTGTCATTCTCAAGTTTAAAAATCAAGGACTGCAATCACTGTGGGAGCACTAAAAGAGCTATGGCACGCTGCACACAAAGGGAAGAAATATTTCTGCCTCGCACGGCACCAAAAGCATTTAGGAACGGAAAACAACTCAATTTCGGTTGCCTTTCAGAGATGAATAGAGGAGATCAGAGGGAAAGACTCAACAACAGAGAGAAGTGCTTGAAGAGAGATTGAGAATTGTCCGGCTTCTGGTACCATAAGGAAGGGTCATGAGAGTGTGGCTTTCAGGGTGCCTGACTGTGTGAAGCAGATTGGATTAGGAAGAGCTGCTTGCACTCCAAAATACAGGTCATTCAGCATCCTCCGAAGAAGCTGAATTCCTGGGGCAGGTATAATAATCCCTCAAGACTTTGTCAACCCCCCCCATGAATTATCCTGAAAAAAAATCTCTAATCAAGGGCGACATGTGGGGCTTAATCTCGTCTGAGACTCGTAAAAGCTTTTCGGCAGCACTTTACCATGGCCTTCGTGAGAGATGGACCCCTCTGCAAGAGTAACACCTGAGGGTCATGAACCACAGCCCTTAAAAAGGACGGCACTGGTTGCCAAAATTGTCAAAGAACTGACCTAAATTGGCTTCTAAAATCAGCCCCAAGCAGGCCAGTTTTAACTGCACATATACGCTTGCAATGGGACCATCTTAGCTTCTGTAACAGAACTGTGCTGTATGTGCTCTGAACTTGATGGATAGTTGCTTATATTTGATCTCAACCGCATTGTGGTTGCTACTGAAGGGCACGAAATAGGGGGTGCATCGGTGTGCACCCAGTAAAAATCTGCCCCCGAAATAAATCCTCTCTCTACAAATGCGCTCATCCTCACCTGAAACGATACATTTTATCGGTAAGGGACGAGAATTAATGACAAACTCGATGGGGCTGCGAAACTGTGGAACACGTTTGGTCTGAGGCCCTGTATATGTCATCATTGGCTAGTCGCGTAATGTATATTTCTCATCAGAGACTTTTCCTGATCCAGGATCAGGGAGTTTGTGGGACAGCACACACCACGATCCGCACCAATGGGATTGCATCCTAACGGGAGAAATAAATGACGACGTTTTACACTGATTGGGTGGACACTTGAAATTATGCACGCGCACCTTTACACTCTGGAGAGGAAATCCATTTATGGTGAGGGGTGTGACAATTCCCTGATACACTCGAACGGTGGACCACTCACAAGTGAGTGAACAAGTTGACCAATCACAGCACACTCTCAACGGATCTCAACGGAATGTTTCAGACAGATACTGCAGAAATGGTCAGCATGAGAAAACTTGTGTTTTTTTAACCATGACTCATTTAAACATTTTTTTCCAGACTTCAAAAATACAAGAATGACCAATGAGAAGTCACATAATAGGTACACTTTAAGTCAGCATTAGAGGATCAGGGAAAAGCGGTTTATATTGAAATAAAACAGTACTGCGCTAAATGCCAAAATAGAGCTCTGTGTGACATCTACTCTAAACAGGACTGTGTAATATGTGCATTTCCCAGGACAGTGTTATACCTGCATTTATCTGGCCCGTGTTACACCTGTATTAGCCGCTCTGCATTAGCTGCTCACCTGTCTGTTGTTCAGGTTCTGCATGGCCAGGCCCTGGTTGGGGAGGCCGGTGCTGGACAGTGGGAGCTTCAGGCTGGGAGAAGGCATAAACGGTGAGGTGGGGGCATCTTCCGCCAGGACGCTGTCCTGTATCGAGGGCCAAAGGAAGAGGCAGTGAGCACAGGATACACAGACTACAGCAAGAGACCTTCAAGGTCAAAACACTGATTAGTATGTGAAGGACCTGTAAGGGCAACACACTGATTAGTATGTGAAGAACCTGTAAGGGCAACACACTGATTAGAATGTGAAGAACCTGTAGGGCAACACACTGATTAGTATGTGAAGAACCTGTAAAACACACTGATTAGAATGTGAAGAACCTGTAAGGGCAACACACTGATTAGTATGTGAAGAACCTGTAAGGGCAACACACTGATTAGTATGTGAAGAACCTGTAAGGGCAACACTGATTAGAATGTGAAGAACCTGTAGGGCAAGACACTGATTAGTATGTGAAGAACCTGTAAGGGCAACACACTGATTAGAATGTGAAGAACCTGTAAGGGCAACACACTGATTAGAATGTAAAGGACTTCTGGAGCAGAGTACACCAGCTGCACATACGCCAGAGTGTAACACCACATCTGACTCCAGAAATGAATGTTATGACCGACCTATGGTTATGACTAGTGCAGTACTTGGACTGAAACAGTTAAGTGTTGCACATGGGTATGACTTCGGCGCCGAGTATCCAGCAGGTGTAAGCAGCGCGGTACAGAAATAACAGGAAAATTAACCATTGTATTGAAACGACCATAAATGAAAGTCGTTGACAGCAGGGCATCTTGTTTATAGCATATTATCATATATAACGTAAAGGCATGAAGAGGAGAAAAAGCCGCCCGTGATCGGACAAACCCGATGAACTTCTATTCGGAATGTGAGCTGATTGTGAGTTTTTGCTTTGGGAGGCAAGCCTTAATTAATTAATGGAGTTATTCCCTCAGCTACAGTATGTAATGGACAGAAACGGACACATAGTTGATCAATTTCTATGTAAATAGCTTTGTGTTTTCTTTGTGTTGTTTAACTCAGCTGTGAGAATGTTTCAATTCTCAGCACGAATCTCCACAAATTTCCCTATTTAGCCATGAATGAAATTAATTTTCCTCGTATTTTGTTCGGCATCATCCATATCAAGCTTGTTCGAACAAAGTTAGAGCGCGCTCAAAATTAACAATATTGCTTAGCAACAATTTACGTTTGCATGTGTTCACATGGACAAGCGTCATCAGACCAGGTTCAGCTACTAGCTAGTTCAGTCAGGCTAGCTGCACACAACGTACATTCAAATCACGAAGTCAGGCATAGCAAAGAGCAATGTTAGAGTACAACTGACTTTTAAGCTCCCTGCTAGCAAAATCCACTCCTGAAGTCTACTCAGTGGCTTGTATGTAAAGAACCTATCAGATCAACACAGTGGAAAGTACGTAAAGGACCTCTGGGATCAGGAAGGGTTTCAGTATGAAACTAGACACTGGAAAGCATTCAAAGGTCCTCACACATTAACACACTGGCTAGTAAGAGAAGATCGTTTCAGGACAACAGCGGTCAGTCTGTAAAGGACCTCTAAGATAAACAAAGTGGTTTGCGTGTAATGGACGTCTCGGATGACTGCAGAAGTTTGGCAGCACAGGACCGTTCAGATTATCAGTGGTTTGTGTTGGGATACGATATGCCATGAACTCTCACGCTACACTATACAGTATTAGCACACTACAAGGTTGTTCGCGCAAGCAGAGGCAAGTGGCACAAGTGGCAGAAGCACGCTCGGCGGTCTATACCTTGTCTAAGAAGGGGGGGCGGTCAGCGGAGGACTCTTTGGAGATGGCCGGGGGCCTGCAGCCCAGCGCTTTGCTGACCAGGCCGTTGTTGTAGTCAGAAATTCCCATCCCCCGCTTATCCAGGTCAGTCTTCTTTTCTAACAAGACACCTGAAACACAGATGCGTGTGCGCGCGAGGATCGTAAGAGGGATCGTTATTACGCAGGACAGTTCCAAGCATTAGCTCAGAGAAACGAACGGCAACATCAATTAGCGAATAAACTGTTGAATGCAAGCTGGATAATGAGTGAAAATGCCACAACGGAGTTCTCAGCCTGTCACCAGGTTGGGGAAAAAAACAAAAAAAAAAAAAGAAAGTTAATTGGGAAAAAATTAAGGGTGATTACCATAGATTCACTCTCATTTTACTTCTTAATTCATAAAAACAACTTGTTTGCCCCACTGCCATGGTGGGGCACAATGACATACAGTATGAGCCCTTCCAACAAAGGCAGGTGTGCATTAATTTCTCCTTTCAAGGCCGATTCTTCACAGAGTCCCAAAAGTTCATGCACCACAGAGAGAGTCAACTCAGATTGTTAATATTCAATGGAATACGTTTATTCAAAAGCCAGAGTATGCCCCCTGCATCTTAATTACTGCCCTCAGCCTGTGGGGCACAGAATGCACTATGTTGTTAAGAACAGAGGGCTTAAAGTTGCCCCACTCCCACACAGCGCTCGCAGTGAGCTGCTTTATGGTGGAAGGGGGTGGGCTGTGGAAGACCTGACTGCTCAGGATACCCGTGCAGTTCTCAATCGGGTTGAGGTCCGGGGAGTTGGTTGGACATTCGTCTTTCCGCAGAAAGCTGCTCGGAGCACCACTGCTGAGCTGAATGAAGAGTATATGCGGGGGCACCATCTTGCACGAAGACCATTTCTGCACGCCTGTTGAACATCTTCCTAGCAGTGACGGGGCCCGATTTCTTTTTTTCTGGTGAGTATGGGAGTACGGGCTGGAGAATGTTCTTGACATAATACTCAGCATTGATGGTGGTGCCCAGGGATACAACATGCAACTCCAACAACCCTGAAGAAGACATCACCCCCCAGACCATGCAATGTTGCTGAACTTGACTTGTTCAGAACGTGGCACTTTCTTCCGATCATCGGTGTTGACTCAGTCGTTTTGGCAGTTGGGAGTTGGAAATAAGTAGAGAGTGGGCACTCATCAGAGAACACCCAGTTTTCCCAGTGTCCTGGGGTCATCATGGCATACTTCTTTGCAGAAGCCAGCCGCTTATCCTTTTACAGTTTGATAAGGCGAGGAATCCACTGTCTTCTGTATGCTCTCAGACCCAATTTCTCAGTCAGAAAATGATGGATGGTACTCTTACAGACAGCTTCCACAAGATTTTTCGGTCTTTGACCGAGTCCGCGGTCAAAAGACTGGTGTCTCTTTCCCTTGGTTTTTCTGATTAGGTCTATGCCCCTGGAACTCAGGACTGAGTGGCGACCTGCATGGGGCTCGTCTTCCAAAGAGTCACAACTCTGGAGTCTCTGCCACCACTTCTTCACCCATCGTATGTTTCTGCCAAGGTCCTGAGCTCCTCCCTGCAAGTTTTCCCTGCCCTGCACAAGGCAATGGCTGGAGCACGGACCTGAGGCTCTGAAAGAGCAGCCTTTACAGGTTTTTGTTTGGCCATCGTGGCAGCACTACCAAAAAGGTTCTCTCAGTGACGGTTCTCTTTAGGTTCCTTGGTCAATCAAGAAATTTATAGGCCTCTCGCAAACAGATGAATTAATTAAACAACCTCAACATCTGGCTGACCAGGCGCAACCCATTTTGAAGACGGGCACGTTGCCCATTGGGGTGCATGAACTTCTGGGAAACGGAGTATGCTTACTTGTTTGTGTATCACACCTGAAGTGCTTTTTGCCCGCACAAGTCGCGCCTCTACTATGCATGTGCAAGGTTTCACACCACCACCTTCTTCCACAGTAAGTTGTAACACCGCACTCCCAGCTCTACCCGGTGAGTAATAAACACTCACTGAGCTCTTCTCACCAGAGTGCTTGAGAGACAAACCGCCAAATTGGCAGAAAATATGGAGGCTGAAACTACTGTGAATTTGAAGTGTCGGCCATGTCACTGAAGCAAACTGATTGGCTAGATGCGTTTCCCAATTCGGCTCAATAGGGCTGGTGATTGGCTTTTGGAGGAGGAAGGGGCAGGATGATTCATTCAACCTCCGTCTCTGGTTACAGGACAAAACGCTTTAACCCCTTAAACTCCGATGTTTCAGTTCAGTTTTACAGTAAATAGTTATATATAATAATAATAATATGTTATATATAACATAATAGTATGTTACTGTGTGAGCGAGTGTGGTGCAGAAGTCACTCACTCATCGCCTGATCCAGACTCATGTTGCTGTTCTTCAGAGCCTCCTCAGCCGGCTCCCGCTGCACAGACGGAAACACAAATCTCTGCATTAGCGCCGACTCACTGTATTATGCATGCACCTGCTGAATATGCCAGGAATTGCTAATTAATCCAAGTGAACACTGGCATAATCACAAATGACACACTAATTAGCACATAGAAAGCAAATTCCTCCTGAAATTCCTGCAGTACTTTTAACCCTTAGTGCGCTGCAATACATATCTTTTTAAATATAAATTTGGGCAGTTGAAAACCTATCATGGGACGACTCGTTAAAAAGAGCTCCCCATGAGCACCATGTGATAGGTTTTAAACAGCTTCGATTTTGATATCTTGCATCATACAACAGCTGCAACAACATCAATAGCTGCAAAAGGCTTAACATAAGTCTAAGTGCACTGAGTGTAGTACACTGATCTCTGTGAGTGAGTATGCGAGTGTGTGGAGTGTGACTGCACTCACAGGGAAGCCCATGTCTGTGAGCTGTTTGATCAGCCGGTTCATGATCCAAGCGTCCTCCTGTTTGTTTGAGACCTTCCCCTGTGTTTGGAGAGGGGAGCCAATGAGGAGAGCACAGGCACACTGTGTCAGAGCCGTTTCATTGTGTCAGGGCAAACGAGTGCACACACAGAACACTCTGCGTACACACACAGCCATGAACTGCACATACGTGCAAGAGTACATACACATGAACTCGCAGGCCCTCAAACAAACGCATTCACACACGCGCACACGCAAATACTGACACTCGCGGCAAAGTCACCAAAGTCACCAAACATGCACATACACACCCATTGACATGTAAACGCGCACACACATGCGCGCACACACAAAAAAAACCCCAAATATACCCACAAGCACACTAAAACAAGCACAGAAAATACACAAATCCACCCCAGCACACACACACACACACTCATATATATGAAATACAAATGTTCCCACACACACATAAAAACACAAGTTCCCCCAAGCAGTAACAACAAATACCCCAAACACGTGCACACAAAAACACAAGTACCCACACCCACTCACCCATGCACACACCCGCCTACCTTGGGAGGCCCCTTTTTAGGTGGGTTGCCCCAGGAGCTGCAGGAGGAGTTGCTCTCCTGGGAGGCGGGGCTGTTCCACATGTCTCCGTCCTCGTGCTCCCACTGGCCCGCCGACAGACTCAACTCCTCCCCTCCGCCTCCCCAGCCATCTTGCATAGATTTGGGGGCTGGAGGTAAAGACAGGAGCCAGTCTTAGCACACAACACCCCACAGGCAGCCCTTACTAAAGGCCCACTTTACCTGGCAGAGTCCCATATAACCCACCTCTGCATGCAGACACTGCGATTACACCATCCAGACACTAGGTGTCAGTGTTGTAAAACAAATGGATCCAGGACGTAGTCTCTATTAAACTCGCCAGGCACTCGTGCAGAACTTATGCTCACTGACACAGGGACTGAAAATGGCTTGTGTTCACACTCAGCGCATAGTTCAATGGTGCACACTCTTAGGATGGGTTGGGAATAGATCATTTAATCCATCAGTAGTTTTGGGTTACCTGGCTTGCAAGGGGCAGACCCTGGCGGAGGAACGCCCCGGCCATAGGGCCCAGGGGTGTCATGGCTGCCCTCCCCTCCCCAGTTGGCACTGCTGTTAGGGGGCTTTCCCCAGGCTGACGTCCCGTTATCCACAGCAGGGGCGGGGGCGGCCGGCTCCCCCCAGGAGGGCTCAGGTTTGGGCTGGACACTGGGCAGGTCGCCCCAGCCTACAGGGCAGGAGAGGAGGATCAATCACACCCAGAACACACACAGTGAAAACACACTGCTTGAGCGAAAAATCACAGTTGGGCTTACTCTGCAGGATGCAGAAATACATTTAAAGCATTTATTAATTTATGTCATGTTTAAATAAAAATTTTCATTTCATCATTTCAGCATTTATTGATTTTCATTTTAATTTCAGCATTTATTCATGCATATATACCAGGGGTCCTCAATCCTTCCCAGAAAGGGCCGGTGTGGGTGCAGGCTGTCATTGCAATCAAGCAATTCCACACCTGATACTACTAATCAGCCCCTGGACTCTTTGCTAATAAGCTTGATTAGTAGCATCAGGTGTGTAGCTGCTTGGTTGCAATGAAAGCCTGCACCCACATCGACCCTTTCTGGGAATGATTGGGGACCCACGATATACACATTTATTTATTTATCTTAACATTTATTTCTGCATTTATTTATTAATTCCAAGAATTATTCATTCATTTATGTATTCATTTTTCATACAGTTATTTATTAACTTATTTATTTATACTTTAGTCATTTTTGGTCCTCCATATACTCGAAATAGAAAACATATTACACATCATTTTATGAACATATTCCAGTAATTCAGTGGGACACATTTGGGATCTGTGGATACCTCGGGATTTCCACTAGAATTTACACACAGGTTTAAACACCTGAAGAGGGTAAAAAAAAGAACAGATAATAAAAAAATAAAAAAAAAGTGTTGATAGGCGTGTAAACTAGACATGTTCTGTCCTTGCCCCCCGAACGATTAATGGTTTATTTTCACGCCTGAATCCATCATTCCAAGCTGCACTGTTCCCTAGCCCAGGGGTTCCCAAACTTTTCCAAATCAGGGCCCACTTGAAAAGCTAAAAAATGTCCGCGGCCCACCTCTGACCTATAAACAGTACATAGACGAAATTATGCATTCTCAGAACACTTACCAGCAACAATAATTGTTGTTGTTGTTAAGAAAATAAAATAAATTAAAAAAACAACAACAATAATTGTTGTTGTAGTTATTTATTTATTTATTTATTTATTATTATTATTATTATTATAATTATTAAGATTCAGGATTGAAATGAAAGCAGGGGGATAAAGGAAGCCCAAACTTTTAATCTGTCGTGTACCGTTTCTCAGTATGCGTTCTTCTCTGTACTTCTGTTCTAGTGAACTTAAGAAACGTCATCCGTCTGAGACCAAGTACTTTCTCAATTCAAAGTTCGCATCTCGACGAGAACGGTTACCAGTCACGGAAGTGTTCTTGACACGCCCATTTTGCCGAGGATGCATCGGATGGTAACTTGTGTGAACTTGACAGCACGCACAACCCAGAATTCTTTTCGGCATCCAAGCGCGAGCGGGGCGCGATATTTTTTTCCATAACGTTAATGCGTCGCTATTCTGGAATTCTGGTCCCCCCACCGTTTGCCTTCAGTGTTACTCGCAAGCGAGCTGTTTGGCTACCTAGCTAGTAATAGTATAGCGAGCGCGTCAGTGTATTTAGCTACACAGGCAATTGGCTTGCGCACTGAAAAAGCTGCAGTTCGCTTTCAATGATCGAAATATTCTCCGACATAATTACGCCGACAAAATAAGGCTGCAGTTTGCCTACACTGTCATACTCATTAGCGAGCTAGTTGGCTTCCTAGAAATCAAGCTCCTCCGCTCCGGATCTGCCCCGGATCTGAGCCGGATCAGCTGGAGTCGGCACATAGCCGGGGCAGATCTGGAGCAGAGGAGCTTGCTATCTGGGTAGCTATTATTGAACTGTGTATCATAACAAGCACTCCAATGTAGTTACATGGCCAACTGGCTAGCGAGCTATAAAGGCTACAGTTCGCTCACAATGGAATAGTCGGCTAGCTAGCTAGCAAGATAGAGACCTCGATATCTATAATGTTATAGCTCGCATGCCAATGTATTTAACATCCTAAAGTCGCTTTCACATCGGACGCGAAACGAATTCTTCGCCCGACAGATTACATTCAAATTCAATGCGAAAACGCGTGTGTTCGCGTCTTCTCGTTGACTTTGAATGTAACCTGTCGTGCGATAAATTCGTTTCGCATCCAGTATGAAAGCGGCTTAAGTCTTTTGTTGCAATATTCGTTTGCCATTTCTTGGCTGAATTCTCTTCTGGTGATATTAAGGCGAGGAACCATTATCCGAGTACATTTGGAATATTGCCTGCTTTACGATGTTGTATGTCGAATATGCTCCAGTGTTTTCGGAGTCGAGAAACTCCGCAACAGCTGGCGGAATGTAGCTAAGCACCTAAAGTTGCTCACGTTCACAGACCCCTCTTCCCCTCTTCTGAGTGTTCCTCGCCTTGGAAGTGCACATTGTGTTTGCATCTCATTTTAAGTAAACCAGTGAAAATAATCAGAAGTTGAAATGCCGACACCAGCGAAAACGACAACGTTAACGTCATCAAGTACGTTCCTGCTCCAATTGCAGAAAGACCGTACTCTCGTCCTCCCACCCCCAGGGAGTTCGTTCTTTCATCTGAACTCGGCAAGTCCAGACTCATGGAGTTCACAAGTGCGAACTTTGTGTACTTGTTATTGAGAAACGGCCAGAATTAATTATCGAACACAGTACGTGCTACTCCGCTTATGACCCCCGGTCATGATGACCAGAAAGCAACGTTCCAATCATAAACTATAGAAGGTTCCTAAAATATTATGAGGTCAGTAACACTCAATAGGTTATTACTTCTAAATATTTTTAAAAATCGTGCAATAAATATTTTACAATAAAAATAATAAAAAATCATATTTGCAAAAATGAATATTTTGCATGACCTCTCACGGCCCACCTGCAGTACCACCGCGGCCCACACTTTGGGAATCACTGCCCTAGCCTGTCCTACAATCACACCGACCCTTGTCGCACGAGTCAGTATGACCAGAAGGACGGTCGAGACGTCCGTTTAACTCCTGGCACATCTCCTCCACAGTTGGCAGGGGAAGGTAGCATCATGCCTGCCAAAAAAAAGGCCTGCTTAATGGCCGAGGTGCCAAAGTCAGCAGCAGGGGGTGCTAAAGCGGACAAATAACAGAATTCAGACGACAGCCTTCAGCAGAGGCGCCATCTTCAGCCACAGAATTCAGAGGCAGTCATTTTTCACAGCGTAACTCAGAACATAGAAACACAAGATAAAACCCTGAAACAGGATTTTCAGAGGGTCATCCTGCCACTCAAGCATTACTTTGTTAAAAGGAAGTAGGTTACCAGAATGATCTTGGCAATAGCACAAAAATTCAAGGACTCTCGACTACAGTAGAAAGCGAGTGCCAATATCTAATTCACGTTACATTATATCAATTTCACCTGTAATTGCAAGAGAAAGAGTGAGTGAACAGAACTGGCACCCTCGTTAGCCCCCACCACAGTTCCTGCGCTGACCTCAGATGCAGCCAGCCACAGAGGGATAGAGCCCAACCAGATGTCTATGACTAGAGCATCCAAACTCAGAGCATCAAACCGCTCATTAAAGAACACAGCCAATGGGCCCACAAGCCCAACCACACGAAAACCCCTCAAAGTAAGCACCTTTCAGGGCAGAGAATAATGAACTGAGTGTGTGTTTGGGGGGGGGATGACTGATATAGTACATCAATTGTGCTACGTAAAACCTGGAACCCAAGCCAAATGCGTTTCCAGCGAAGCGGTGAAAATTAAAATGTCAAAAACTTCCTAACAGCAAAAGGCACTACTCCAGTTAATGGTTGATGGGTATGCAAAGTTACGTCAAAAAAAAAAAATGAAAACAATTTTCAGTTATTCTCCGGACAAAAAGACAGACAGCGCAATGGTCGCATAATGTGCCAGGGGTGTAAAAATAGAAGTTAAATATGCTGCTCCAGCCCAACAATCCTGCTTTGTGAAATAAACCGGCAAGTCTGACAGATTGACACGCGACAGGGCCGAGTGCAGCCTCTTACCTGGGGTCACCATCGGGGCCCTGCTGGGGGGCGGTCCGGGCTGGTGAGAGTTGGGTGTGTTAGTTGAGCCGTTATTGTTGCCGTGATGCTGGGCGGGGGGCTGGCTGTGGTGGGGGTGGTTGTGGTGGTGGTTGTTGCTGTGGTTTCCGTTGTTGCAGGGGGGCGGGGCGTTGGCGCTGCTGGCAGGATTGCTCTGAATGACGGGGTTGTTCCTGTCCCACATGTTGACGGTCTTGTTGTAAGCGCTGGGGTCGCCCCAGGTGGACGTCCCGTCATCGATCTCCATCTTTCGGCGGATGGAGGGAGGGGAGGGCTCCTCCCAGCCAGTCGGCTCTCCCCCGGACTCCTGCTTGCCCCCGTTACCTGTCGGGCCCAGCCCGCCCCAGCCAGAGCCGCTCTGCTTCACAGAGTTGGGGCCGCCCCAGGACCCCGCGGTGACGCCTGGGCCGCCGTTAGCACTGCAGCCGTCCTGGGACTTGCCTCCCCAGGTCTGCGGCGGGGCGTTGGGGCGCTGGGCTTCGCCCCATCCTCCACCGGCCCCAGGAGCCATCTTACTCCATCCACGAGGGGGCTCTTTCCAGCTGCCTGCTTCCCCTTCCCAGGGGGGACCACCTGTCCCGTTCCTCTTGCTCTCTCCTGGCTCCCCCCACTCTCCCCCGCCACCCCCGCCTGCTCCGTTACCCCAGCCGTGGGACGGTTTGGGCCCGTCGACCCAGCTTTGAGGTTTGGGCTTTGCAGGGGCCTCATCCCAGCTGGGAGACTTCTCCTCAGGACCCCAGGACTGGCCGGCCTTCTGGCCTCTGCCGTTGGGGCCTCCCGACGGGACATCGCCCCAGCCCCCTGACCCGTTGGGCACTTTCCTGGCGGGGGGCTGCTCACCCCAGCCGGAGCTGGGTTGGCTGGACACCGGGGGCGAAGCCCCCCAGCCTGTTGGGGCGGGCCCGTCGACCTTCCCGCCCGGGTCCGGACGGGGCACAGCGGGACCACCGTTAGCCCCCGTGGCAACAGAAGGCGTGGTCGGGGACGAACCCCAGGCCTCGGTCCCGATGTGACTCTTAAGATCGGTGCGGGGCGCCTCCTGCATATCCCACACTGTGTGCTGGCGCACCGGCGTCTGCCCCCAGCCGGTGTTACACAGCACCCGCGGGTCCAGGTCTGGGCGGGGCAGGGGCGGCGGCGCCACCTCCTCGCTGGGCGCCCTGTCCCGGCGCTGGGTCCTTCCTTCCTGACTGTCAGTGCTGCCCTCACTGGTGGGGGCGTTGGCTGGGCGTGGCCAGGAGTTGAGCTGCTCTTGGGGGGGGCTGCCTGCCCCCTCCCATCCTTTGGCCTCGCTGGAATGCTTGCCCCAGTCTTCGACCCCGCACCGGCCCCACGCCCCGCTGCCACCATTCTCGCTGTGGCCCCAGGAGCTAAGGCTCGGGCCGCTGCCCGTCCCAGGGGAGTCCCAGCCGGAGTCCTTAGAGCTGGCCGGCTCCGCTTCACTGCTGCCCCAAACTGAGCCTCCATTGCCATTAACCTGCGAGGTCCCGGCAGGGGGTGGGACGACCGTCCCTGCGCCCATGGGAAGACCCCCCCAGCCGGGGAGGTTTGGCGCGGAGCTCGGTGGCTCCTGCTGCTTAGTGTGGTTTGGTCCGTCAGTGTTAAGGTTCTGAGGTTCCATGCTTAAAGACACATTCGTGGGTGGGCAGGGGTGCTGCTCCGAGGCGTCCGGGCCGATCATGTCGCCCCAGGCGCCGTTTCCCCCGTTGGCATTGCCTGTATTGCCGTTGCTGCCCGGGGCTGGCGGGGTACCCGAGGGGCTGCAGAGATTGGGAGGGGGAGGGGGGCCATTGCTGCCCCCCAAGCCGCCGGCCTCATGTCCCAGCACTGGCCAAGCGGCGGGGTTGGCATTGGGATTCAGGTTCAAGTTAAAGCTGGAGGAGTTCCAGCAGGGCTGGCCCCGCCCTCCCACTGCCGAGCCGTCCAATTTGCCTTCTCCGGCTGAACAGTGGGCGGGGCCGGGGCCCCAGCCGCGGCTCACCCCGCCCTGGTTGGCGCTGGATTTGTTGGCAGGGTGGTGAGCGGGGAAATGGCCTTGCTGGGCGCCCCCTGTGGCCATGCTCATGCTACTGCTGCTGCTGCTGATCTCAGGGGCGCGCTCAGTGTCCTCGGTGCATTCTGGAGGCGCGTGGCTGTCGCCGCGGGAAATGGAAGGCCACGCCTCGGCGTCGCTGTCGTCGATGATCACCTGATCCCAGCTGCTGCTGTCGCTCTGGATGGTGGGTGGAAGACCCCAGTGGGGACTCTCATACTGTGCGGCCAGGCCACTCTGAAGGGGCAGCTCTGCAGGAACAACAGAAAACAAGCCATCAGCATCTATACACAGAACAGCATCACGAGAGCATAGAGTAGTCCTTAGCATTAATTAATACTGGAATACCCAAACAGGCAGTGGGATGGTTTGTGAATGCTCTCTCTGATAGGTCTCAGTGTATCGAGTTTGATGAGGGCTCACCTCTGACTGGTTAAATATTAGTCACGGTGTACCCCAGGGGTTTGGTTTTGGGCCCACTGTTATCTTCTATCTACATTAATAATTTTCATTTTTATGCGGATGATACAGCGACGTATTGCGCTGGTTCCTCTATGATGCAGGCTCTAACCAAACTGCAGGATGTGTTTAATATTACACAGGCTCAGCTTTCACACCTAAAGCTGGTTTTAAATGCCAACAAAACTAAAGTAATTCATTTCTTCAATAATAGAAAGAAGCTCGTGAACACTACGGATATTAGTGCTGACGGATACAAGTCAGAAGTCGTCTCCAGTTTTAAGTATCTTGGCATTTGGCTTGATCACCGCCTTTCTTTTAAATCCCAGGTTTAAAATCTTGTTAAAAAGTTCAGACTGAAATAAGGGTTTTATTGTATAAATAAGTCCCGTTTCTCATTTGATGCAGGAAGAGGCTGGTCTCTGCTGCTTTTTAACAGGTTCTTGATTAAGGTGATCTGGTATACATGCATGCATTTGCACACTGTTCGCGGAAGTGATACCGTATATTGCAGTGCCTTGAGATTTGTGACAAATAGAGAAGCCTTTACTCACCACAGCACTTTTTACACCAGGGCTGGGAGGCCATCTCTGACCATGCTTAGGCTCAGTCATTGTAGTTTGTTTATTTATAAGGCCATTTTGGGTAAACTTCCATCTCACATTTGTTCCTTGACTGCACAGAGATCTGATTGTGGTTATAGTCTGAGATCACAAGAGCTGACTTTATCATCAGTCCCAAGTGCACGAACCAATTTAGGATATATAGCTTCGAAGTATTCTCACCTGGAACAGCCTTCAAAAAGATTTATATCTGAGGAACTTGGTCTCTGTCTGATTTTAAGGTTCTCTTTAGTGCAAAGGTGAATAAAGTCAATAAGTTGAAGTTAAATTGGTTGGTACTTGTCTATGTCCATGGTCATGTTAATGTAAGTCCACTTTTTAATGAGTATCACCAAAGTCCATTCTTATTTCAAGTGAGTCTACATTTTGGAGTTTATCTCGTATGTATTTTTTGTTGTTTATTGTCAAGCTGTATGTAACATTTCATGGGCCAGGTCTCCCTTGAAAAATAGGTCATTGATCTGAGCGGGACTACTGGGCCAAAAATGGGTTGTGAAAACAAAACAAAACAAAAAATAAAAGCATCTATATGCAGAACAGCATCACAAAAAAAGTAGTTCACAGCATTCATACGCAGAACAGCGCAATAAGAGCATAGAGTAACTGTTGGCTTCAATAAACAAAACTGCATCAAAAGAGCAGTACCCATTACCATCTATGCACAGAACAGCACCACAAGCGCATACAGTGGGCATTGGCATCCATTTTCAGAACAGCAACACCAGATCGAAGGGTAGCAGAAAAAACATAACACAGCAAACAAGAGCATCGGCGAGCCCTTAGCATCTGTACACAGAACAGCTAAACAAGTACATAGGGTAGCCCTCAGCATCTATGCACAGAGCAGCAAAACAGAAGAATAGGCTGACCTTATCCATCTACACAAAGAACAGCAACACAAATACACTGGGCAGCCCTTAGCATCTGTATGCAGAACAGCAATTCAGGAGACTTGGCTGGCCCATTGCGTCTATACACAAAACAGCAACACAGGTACCCAAAGTAAACCTTAGCATCTACACACGCACCAGCAGTACTGGAGAACTGGCTGGCCTTTTGCATCTATACACAGAGCAGCAACACAACTACAAGGGGGCAAACCCAAGCTTCAAACCACAGAACTCCGCCAGGGCATAGGGTAGCCGTTAGCATCTAACAGAACAGAACAGCGCCGTGAGAGCATGCAGCAGCTGTTAGCATCAATACGCACATCAGCAACCCAAGAGCACAGGGTAGGCATTAACATCAATACACACAGCAGCAATCCACGAGCAGGTTTCCCTTTGCATAAATACAAACAACAGTACCACAACAGCACTGGGTAGCTGCTAGCACCAATACACAGAACAGCAACACAGGAAAAAAGAAGAAAGTTAGCTATTAGCATCAATTCACAGAACTCCACAGTATATGCAGGAGGAGCACAGCAAAGCAGGGATACTGGAATCTGGCCCACAAACCCATTATCAGGCCAGGTGACCAACTGAGCAACTGCTGTTACTGTGAGAATGCTAGACTAACCTCATACCCGACTCCTTGTTTAAGGGGGGGGTACAGGATGGAAATGGTCATATGGGAAGGACCAGGGTTATGCTGGGAAAATGCAGTGTGTGTGAAAATGTAATTTAAAAGAGCGTCATTTTTGAAAGGGCCATCGGTCTCCATGAGCCGGGAAGGTGAGGTAGAATGGGTAAGTTTGGGGGAGCGTGTGTGTGTGTGAGAGAGAGAGAGAGAGAAAGAACGAGTGAGAGAGAGAGAACGAGTGAAAGCGAGAGGGAGAGCGTGAGCGAGTGAGCTGGCTCCTCATCCATCACTGCTCATGCTTTAGCACGTCTTCGCCACGCTGGTATAGTACTGAGCGCGCTCCACTGCAGACCAGAACGCCCCGCCTCACTGTAGCACAAATATATACATACGGGCGCACGGGCGCGCACGCACGCACAGACATACGCTTGCAAACAAGAGGAAGACGACAAATACTTTTGTACACGCATTGGCTGCAGATAATATTAACCATGACCATGAGGAATTTCAAAAATATAAAATAACAAAAACCCGGGACAAGCTCTATTCTCCGCTTGCCTGTACTAGCTACCACAATCAAACATCAGTGCTGGCACTGCATCACGGCTCAGTGTAAATGGATCCTGACAGCACTAAACCCCCTCCAATCCTCTACAGCTGCTTCAACGCAGATCTTTGCAGAACCACTGAGAATTATGAAGATTTCTGGGAGCAGAGTGGAAAATCCAATACAAGCGCTGCTAACCGGCCAGGTTGTTTGTTTTATCACCAATCGCTGGCTATTTAATTGGTTTTGCAGGTGCAAATGGTCTTATTAAATCTGGCCCTACAAACACAGTCATAGACCCTCTGTCCTTCAGCATAAATATCTGCAGGCACAGCTCATAACCTGCACTGAATCGCCATCCAAACCAGAACCATTATCATCGTGCACACAGGCAGATACACACAAAAGCGCGCGCACACACACACACACACACACACACACACACACAAAAGCCCGCGCACACACACAAAAGCACACACACACACACACACAGAACACAGCTGCACAGACCTCATACCACTGTCCCCTACAGATTCTTCTTACCAGTCAAACTAATATGCATTCCCTTCAGCTACAGCAATGATCAAGGTAATTAATGACCAGGACCTCACGGAGAGCTACGAACAGCACATAAAGCAGGTCTAGTCAAACAGGAAGCATCCGTTCCACGGTCTAAAGATGCCACACAGATAGCTAGTGCTACACAGAACAGAGCTTTCTAGACACTGCTCTCTCAGGTCATCCTCCGCTCTCCAGCCAGTGTCACTGGAAAAGATCATCATACCGACCACTTCACCAGCTGGCATGGCGGGATGCAGAGCAGGCAGGTCATGCAATAACCCACCATCCTGACGCGCAGGATGTGGCAAGTCTTTGTGCAGAGGTATTTCTGCATGACAATGGGGAGCAAATCTGATCAAAAAAAAAAGATAAGATGGGCTGTGAGATTATTGCAGTCAAAAAATGCCAAACTGTGTCACAACAATAAGAATATTTTAACTGGGACACTTCTCACCACTGTTTACATGTAGCTATAGTCATGGCCAAGCCTGTAACTGTGGGTTACAAAAATTCATAAAAACAACAGACCTACGTACATGTATGGAAGAATGAGAGAACTGAACAATACAAAGAGCTAGTCATACAGCACTCAACACTGTCAACATATTTTGCTCCAAAAAAAAAAGAGGTCTCATTACCCATCCCCATCATGTTAATAATCAAGCCCTTAGTTTCTTAAAATGAGATGATGTGTTCCCCACTTTGGGACAGTGAGGAGATCACACATCCAGCCAGAATGAAACGCAGGTTCATTAGAGGGCTGTTCTGTTATCAGCCTGGCGTACTCCCGGCCCAGTAGCCATGATGGCAAGGTGCAGAGGGCGACCACAATCTTAATTTCCTCTACTCTTATCGCAAAGGGCAATATAAGCATGTAAAGGCAACACAAGTCCCTGAGAACCCTGACTGTTTTTATTTTTTAATTTGAGCGTGAATATAAACACTCCAGAGCAGCTGTGGACTGCACTGAACTGGGTCAAAACACAGACACGTGCTGAATCACGTGCAGATGGGTCCTGTGATTACCGGCCACAAACAAGCACACAGCGAACGGCATCTGTTCGCCTGCAACATCCCTCTGTAAATCTTTAAACGCATGACCTATCCACACGAGCTTTATCTACATTGCTTATTCCACCCCAGCATCCAATGGGTGAGAGGCAGGAATAATCTAGGGTTGGGTTATTTCCCAATCATCAGCCTTGGGGACCACCAATCAGCAACTGTTCCTTCTGGTCTAGGGGCAGATTAAGAAATGCCACTTTCATGTTGACGACTACCATGTGCCATTATAATACCACAGGCTTATTCTTATCATCATTACTATTGTTATTTAGGCGATCATCATTATATTGTCTTTATTGTTCTCTTTACAAGGCGGTTTGTATGATATAAGCTATAGCTTTTTAAATTTGACTGCATTCTGGCCATTTGCCTCATGGTGTCCATTGTCATCTTTAACTCGTGGGATCCCATTAGACGGCAAGGTATTTTATATGAGGCGATCAAGATGGAGGTCTCAGATCAAAATACCGTTTCACATATCTGCCAACATTCTGGGTTTAAGGCAGACATGCAAGGGAACCCAATAGATATAATTGAGGCTATTTGCAGACTGAGCAGGAGAGTTGCGCCAGTGTTGCGGTCACAGATGACCACTAAATCTTCATTCACATTAGCGAGTTTATCGTCCTGCGGAGGCTGCTAAGCTAGCTCCTCGTAATGCCGCTCCAATGCAGACTTTCTTCATTTCTCTAATCCAGGTTAATTTATTTGCAGTTACTTCAAAGCAAAAACTATCTCTTTATACACTAGTGCAGTGCCTGCTCAGCTGTATAGTATTGGTGCAGTATTGATGCTTTCAGCATTCTCGAAATACGCGGAGCCAAACTACTTCATACTCAACAATGCACTTCCTTGGGTCCTCAGCAATACAACAACCAACTTTTTGTGGGAGACGGGAATTCCCATTAATGTCATTTGCCTATATTATTATTAACTAGAAAGGCACTCGTAGAGCGCAGACCTCCACCAAGCACAACATTTCCCTCCATATTGCGACTTCCACCATAGATATTAGTCTTAAATTTATTTAATCTTCATTTTTAGATTCCTTGACCATGAAAACATGGCAATTTGCTTCATAATACAATATCAATATTAGTTTCACAGCGTCTTGGCTGTTTAAAGAGGTCTGTGGCATGTTTCTAGCTTCATTTTTTTTTTTTTTTTCTTATGATGCAACATGTCCCCTCATGTTGTGATTTACATATAAATATTAGTCCTACATTTATTTGATCTATTTTTTCAGATTCCCTGACCAAGAAAACATACCATTAGCATCTGAATTCATAATGATATCAAGATTAGTTCAATAGTTATTCGGAAAAATTGAATTTTCCGTAATGGTGGTTTTCTACTGGATCTAGTTCCCTGGCTTTTGAAGATACAGTAAATCCGGTGACACCTTCCTAATTCTGCAACATCTTGGCTATAGAATGGTGTTTGTCGCATGTTTGTAGCTTCATTTGTTCTCTTCCTATAATTAAAGTTCCGAAGGTCCCCTACTTTCGTATTCTGGATCATAGTATCATAGTATCCGGAATTATTCAATTCTCAGGATCAGTCTTTGATATATCGTAGAACATGTTCGAAACTTGCCCTGTATTTTTTTCCAAGTGCCCTGACCATTTTTGGTGGAGTTATATGCATAAATGTCGAAAATGCCCCTATCTCCCAATGTTAAAGAATCCTTTAAAAAATTCCTGGATCCAGACAGAGATCCGGATCACTTCCAAAATCTAATCATTTCTTCCTTATACCAATCTGTACAATCCCTGAAAATTTCATCAAAATCTGTCTATGACTTTGAGTTATTTGGAAACCAACAAACAAACAAACAAACAAACAAACCCAGGCAAAAACATAACCTCCTTGGCGGAGGTAATAAACCTAAATGCAAGTACTGCTGTCATGCCATGATTGAGAGGTTCTCTGAAATGTTGGAAGTTATCATAAATTCTGCATTTTGATAAGGGAAAATGCACAACCCCATGCTTGTTGATTAGTGGTGATCACTCCAGCTCTCTCTCTTCAGAGTCGTGGCCTTGCATCCTCAGGGCTTCTCCCAGTCTGAGAGTAGAATCTCAGTGATTTGCATTGAAAAATTTATTTGGGTGAAGAGTGGTGAAATCACACTGAGACAAAACTATTTTTTTTTATCTTGCAATGTGCAAGCCGAATAATCCGACTCAAACATGGTGCAGGACGGTTCCATTGCATTTAGGCAAAGTCCATTTTTAACCAAGCTGATAGCCAACAGTTCCTTTTTGTGCATACGGAGAAATTAACTGAATTTCAGCTGCAGATAAATATTTTTGAAGAGGCTAGCCTGAAACAAAGAGCACAAGTGAACAGCAGCTGGCTTTTCCAGACATAACATTTTTAAAAAATTTACTCAAAATCACTCGAGGAGTAGAGATCGCCAAGGCCTCGTGAGTCATGACATGTGATCCGTGACTATATCGTGACCATCCCAGAAAACAAACCACCAATCGATTGAGGTGCAAGCACACTGTTCGCTGCACCAGTAACGAGAGCCTAAAATTAGCCAGACAAGGATGTCTTCGAACTGAGGAAGGAAACTGTAGTATCCTTAGAAAACACAGACAAACACAGGAAGAAACAAGCTGACTCCTCTCACAGACAGGCCAGGGCTTCGAACCCACAACCTCTCAGCTTTGAAACAACGGTGCACCACACTGCATCTCATCAAAGCAATGAGAATGAGGAGACCGAGATCTCACCCCACCTGAGGATGGGTGATGCAGAACAGACAGGAGGCCATTATAAACAGAGAATGTAACCTGTTCAGGCCGGTTTTTGTACCCGTTTCCTCCAGGGTACGAGAGGAAGGTACCGCACAGACCTCTGCGTGCGAAGGACAGAGTGCACTTAAATTCTGCAGCCCATTTAAATCAGCACAAAACAGGCCTGTCTTACCCATGGTTAGCACACACAGCACTGCCCCTTTCATTAACGCTGAGATATTTAACTTAATGTGCCTCGGCACTGAGGACGCCCTTGACGCACGTTTGTTCTGACACTACTGCCCCCTAGAGGTGCAGACAGATATTGCATTGCAAATGCGCATTTTGCAAGTTTGTTACCAACATACAGATGCATAAATGGACAAACTGATATGACAACCACAATACCCATTTCCATTTGTTTTCTGAGAGGATAAAAACATATCATTGCATCTAATGTCTTTCACAATTTACCAGGTCATACTCAAGGTTCAAGACAAGACGAAGTTCACACGAGTTGTCATCAATTAGTACCAATTCCATTGCGTTACAACCTTTATTAGCCAACAGTGGAAAAAAAAAATCAGTAATTCTATAAGCTACCTTAAAAGAAGGAGAGGCAGGATGGCAATGGGTAGGCTTAACGTCCGCTTGCTAAACAAGAACAAGAAATCCATATGAAATTCTATGCCAATTCACATCATCTGAGCAACATGCGTACTGCCTTAGAGGAAACGGTAGTACGGCAATTCATAACTGTGACATGCATTGATGTATAAAGAGAAGCTTTTAAATATGGTAACAAAGAATAAATCACCAAAGAAAAAATCAGAATCAGCCAAAGCTTCTGAGCTACTGACACAAAGTTCAGAGACCAGAGAATGAGAAGTGTAAATCAAGTGCTTGGAGCCTTGCAAAGAACAGTTACAGAAATAAGAGCATTTGACTCTTAGACTTTGGGAAATTGGAATTTGATTGACGGTTAGAGTATTACCATCTGTTTATAGGTACTGGAATAGACCTCAGTTTGCCTGCCAGCTAGGGAACCATATGGCCTCAATTATGTTTTTCTCCAGAACTACAGGAAAGAATATTCAAACATTTCTTAAGCAGTACAATACTGGGCATTATGTACATTCTGCAGTTTGCTTACCCATGAGTTCTGACATTAGGCCATACACCCTGACCTAAAGCGCATACAATTCAGCAGTCTTAATACGACAGTTTATTATGGACCCCCAAACCAAACAGACAGAACAAAGTCCTGATTCAGACAGCACGGTTCGTCTATGCAGCTCGTGTAACAATGAGAGAGGAAATCGCCGAGACAAAATATTTCAACAGCGAGGGAATAATGACTACAGGGCACCATTTTGTCCCCGGGTAAAATAATGCCCGAACCGAATGGCGATTTCATTCACAAAGGGGCCCAGGAGCCAGGGTACGGCTCTGGAATGTTCCGGGCCGATTCAGCGCAAAGCGCCTGTCCCTCCCCCCCCCCGCCCGCGGCAGTCCTGGAGTCTCTCCGATCCCTCTGCACACGGCCGCCCATCGCTCCCCACCAACAGCTACAATCGCAATCTCTGCTGCTGCCTGGCCGTGCGAGCATGCGCCTCGCCGTCACGAGTGATGTTATCGCGAAACACACGAAACTGCAGCTCGGCTCTGTGGACCGAACGTGAGCCGCGTTTGTGCTCAAACACCGAGACGACGGCCCTCGAAACCGGCCGCTGCATCTCCTGCTCATGCGAAATATCGTCCGTACAGTTCTCTCTGCCAAAACCGCAATGTTACCTTTCTCCCAGAGTTCCTGTCTCTCGTTTTCGAAATAACAAACAGGAAGGAGACGGGGAAACACAAACATTCATCGCCTAGCGGCACAGAAGGCAATCACAGTGAGCAGAAAAAGCAGTTTCGCTACCTTGGCTCTGTTTCTGGTGCACATGTGTGTACGCGTTTACGCCTGTAGCCCGTTCGGTACGCGACGCAGCTCCTAACGCGCAGGCGAGCTTCAGCGGGAGAGGAAGAGGAGGAGGAGGAGGAAGGCCAGTGGCGCAGCAGTTCTGCTCTCGCCCAGCAGCCGAACTGCCGGAGACGCCATTTTATCAAATCTGACCTGCAGCCAAAAGCACAGCGCTCCTCGTCTACGCTTCGCCTGCTGCCTTTCCCTCTCTCCCGAACGCACTCGTCTCCCCCCCCCCTCGTCTCGCTCTCCGCTCCGCACGCTCATGCTCTCCCTCCCTTTCTCCACCTCTCATTCGTCTACCCCTCGCTCCCTCTACAGCTAAAGGGCAGCAGACGAGGCAGAGCGATACATTAATCATAAAAACTGCGAGCGAGAAGCAGGTCCTATTCCCCCGTCCGCGTCCTCGCCCGTTACACGCGCAACGCCAGCAAAACAAACCGAGACCGCGGTGAAGGCACAGAGGAGGTAAGAAGAAGAAAGCAGGAAGGAGAGTGAGAGAGGAGGAATACCAGAGGAGAGGTTTCGCCCGACCATCTTGAAGCGGCGCTAGGTTTGGTGCGAAGCGGTGGCCATCTTCCATTCAATATGTCCGCTGCGAGGCATCTGAACCTTATTTTGACAAGCTGCCAATGCTGCTGCTGCGCCGTGCGCGAGCCTAACGTTCCCTCAGCGGAGCGACGCTTTAGCCTAATCTGACCGCTCTCTCCCGCCCCTCTCCCCCCCCGCACCCCTGCCCAAAAGTCTTCCCTATTTTAGGGGGCCAGAGTGTGCAACAGGGGCAGGTTAAATGGAAGAATGCCTTTCCACAGCAGCTCCACTAGGACGACAGGTCTCACCGCTGCACCTCTCCTCTCCTGTGCTTACAAAACCGTCACTAAATATTTAGCCTGGTCCTCTGTGGCAGCAATTAGCGGTGCGGCTTACAACTGCGCGCCCTCAAAAGCTGCCAGAGCTAACAGATAAAGCTTCTGCGGCAACACGTACACGGACACACAAATGCACACACGGACACACATACACATGCGCATGGACAAACACACTCTCAAGCATGAGCGCATGCACACACGCTCACATGAAGCGCATGCATTCACATGCACACACACACGCACGCACGCACACGTGCATGGACACACGCACTCACGAGCATGAGTGCATGCACACACACACACAGACACACACACACACGAGCATGAGCGCATGTGTACACACACACACACACACACACACACAGATGCGCGCACGCGCATGGATGCACACACACACAGATGCGCGCACGCGCATGGACGCACACACACACAGTTGCAGGCACGCTTGCACGCACACACATACAGACTTAAACACAGACGCAAACACGGAGTCAGACAAACACACACAGACCCAAACACTCAGAAACAAACAAAAACACAAACACACACAGACAGAGACCAGCACCACACTTTCTCCTGTTATAAAAACTGGAACTTCCCTTCTATATTTACATCAGAATAGCACACAGCTCCAAACCCACATAGCAGTGAAGTTTTGGCTGCATCCTTAATGAAACATCCGAAAATAAGTCAATAAGAGCAGCACGTGCAGGCGGAGGAGGGGAACACGAGAACACAGTCTGCCAGAGACACAGGCCCACAGCCAAACACTCCGCAGAGCGCCTGATCTGAGAGAGAGCCAGGGAGAGAGGGAGGGAGGGAGACAGGAAGAGAGTATGATGGAGAGAGAGAGAAAGAGAGAGATGGAGAGAGGGGGAGAGGTAGAGAGAGAGAGAGCGAGAGAGAGAGAGAGCAGCAGAGGGAACACGTGAGAGCAGGCCGGCTCCACACATGAAGGATGGTATTGTTGGGAAGCGACCCACACGCCTCCCAAAAACACAACACCTCAGGAACAGAAGAGCGGGGCCTTTATTAGGGCCGGGCTCTGGTGCCAGCTCCGCTCCGGCCAAGACGGCAGTGATGTAATCAAAGCCACTCTGATTGTTCCTTTTGTCTGTAAATGAGGCTTTTCTTCGGATCAAAGGCCTGGCTTTGTTTTTCCGGTGCTGGAATGGCGAGGCGGTGAAAGCAGTCCGCGGCTCGCCGCCCCCCTGCTCCATCCAGAAAGAGGAAATCCTGGCAGCTCTGAAGGCCTGGAGATTATATGCAAATCTCCACTTTCATTTTTAAAGAGACCTTCACTTCCACTGGCTAAACTTCCTGCTGATTAGCTCAGCCAATCGATCGCATGGCAAGGCTGTATCCTCCAATCAAACAACAGATTCGCCAAAGGTCAGGAATCTACACACGTGCATGGGAAGTTGACTACAAAAGGTCAGTAACAGGAAAAAATAAAATAAAATACTACCAACAGAGGGAGTAATGGTGACATAAGACGATGTGGAACAATAAATTACGGCAAGGCTGTGTTTCCCATGGATAGCGGATGCATCTTTTTTAAACCCCCCTCAACTGACCACCTGCTACACCCAGCCTCCCCCACCCCAGCGAAAGTGGGGATTTGTGGGGCAGTGCTGGACATGAGGATTGGGGGAGGGGGGTACAGACGGTATCGGGTTTGGGTACCAGAGCCAGCTGCCTGTCCCATCTACACAAATCGCCAGGGACACAACGAGGTCAGGAATGCCCCGCCCCCAAAGCTACCCTATCACATGGCCCTAGGACAATCACATGACCTCCCTTCAAGGGTTCTGATAGGCTGGAGTCTCTGTTCAGAGATGGCCGCCCAGAACCATGCCAATACTACTCAACTCATTTACTTCAATTCAATTTCATCTGTATAGCAATTTTCTCAGAAGAACTGTCATGACGACACTTTGCTTAGTAGCAGTGCGACTGTCCCCAAAATGGCCTATGCAGAAAAATAAATTAATTAATTTAAAAATAATGTATAAATTGGGAGAAAAATCCTCTAACAGTGGTGAGAAAAACCTCCCCAATGGATACAGACCTCAGGAGGAGCCCGGCTACAGAGGTGAAGCCCATCCTCCACTGGTTGGGCAAGTGAAACTTTATGGGCTTCAGTAACAAAAGTTCATTTAGGTCCATTAGTAGCCCATTATACAGATGAATTTGTTTATACTAGTGACTACAAATCAAGCAGTGGATTTGAAATAAAAATAAATAAATAAATAAAAGGTGAAGATGTGTTGGTGGTTCGGTGGGCCACGTCAGCGCGACTGCAGCTCCAGGGCATGAGCTGTACGCGGGGTTATACGCACACCGAGGAGGGCCAGGTTGACCTAGTTGGCCCAAAACAGATGGCATAATAACCGTGGAGCAGGTCACTGCGACATCAGCTATAGACTTTCCCCAGGCTCAGGGATAAGCGTACTAGCGTATGGAGGAACAGCTCTCGGCCATCGCCCTCGTATATTTTGGAGGTAGAGTCTTCGCAGTCTTCGTTTACAGTGGCATAAACTGCACTTGATTTGCTCTCAGAAACATTCCTCTATAAATAGCACAGTAGCTCAACAAATCGGCATGTGGGGAGACTATCTGAGCAGGGATAAAACAAACTGAATGCTAATGAAGACTGACTTGGTGTTCTTATGTCAAAGTTACCACTGAACTGAATGGAGAACAGGGTATTTCTGACCCTCACAGGGCTAAGCCACAGTATTCCAAATGACCAATGTCTCCAGAGGACCTGGAAAACACAGTCTCGCGGTGGCCAAAATGAGGCTGCGTTCTTAATAACAAAATTTAAAGAGCTCTCCTACTCCCCAGATGACAGCCGCTCACCTAGTGTTTAGCACCCACTGAGAGACAGCGAGTCGCCGGAGTCGAGCATTAATCAAAACATGAATGCTCGGGGGTTACAATACGGCTCCCTCCTGCTCTGCTAACGCAACATGTCCCTGGTTCAGAGACATGACACACCAGAAGATTCTATTGACACAGCGGCCTTAAAATAGCATGGCCTTCGCTCACACAGACCTCAGATCTCCACAGAACCCAGACCGCTACCTTGAGCAGAGAAGCCTCCACAGTTATGCAAATACGACTGATACTTCAGCTAACAAAACAACCAATATCATCAATATTATTATCATAACATTTTTAAAATAAGGGCATATATCATCACCAATAAATAATAAATGTCAATATCACTGCAAATGTACCTTCATAATAGAGACACACATTCTGTCTTTGGCAAAACCAATGCTTAATTAACACGGATTACCATTAACAAAGCTTACAAGTGGTTGGACAGAATGCTTTAAATTTCACTTTATAAACTCCAAGTAAAGAGTCTCTCTCACAAATGAATGCAGGGGAAGGGACGGAAATCTCCTGACAAACACAAAGGCTTTTCCTTGGCCTCCGACCATGCAAATATTGATCCTACAGAAGTTAGGGTAGCGAGTTGTACTATATATAGGCACTTAAACAAACCTCTATTTCAAACACAAAGCAGACCGAGATCATATTATAGACCCATAAGATGGTGACACAAGTTCAAATACAATAACTGAATTCTCATTTGGCAGCACCAGCCAGTCGTATAATATAGCCTACGAGCAGACTGAAAGATTTCTGACTGCACAGCCTGCATAAGGGGCCAATACATTCTCTCTTAGCCAACGCATAAGGAACACCAACAGCAACATGAAAACGCACATGAAATAACTCAACCCCACTCCGGTCTGTGGGACAATCACTCTGAGCAGCAGAGAATGTTCCAGAAAAGTGGCGCATGCACAGGGGCCAGGAGTGGCTGTGCAGGGAGGGGGGCGTGCACCTGCCCTGTCAATCAAAGTCGTAACTTTTACTGCATCGAGAATCAGCAAATGTGGGCGGGCACTGACAATGTGCGCCATCTGCACCATGTTGACTGTGATGAGCATGAGAAACACGACAAGAATGCTGAGCTGCCCACCAAGTAACTTCATTAGCATGCTAAAACAACGAATCAGCAATATATTTCAGAATGCTTACCTGACGACTAGCTATGCAAGTATGAATTTATACATCTTGGACATTAATAAACGAAGACAGTGTTCTCCTTCTGCACTGTGTAGAACAGCCAGCACGTAAAACGAGAGAAACAAATGCTGAGTTAGCAAGCTAGGTACTTTATTAGTATGCTAACATCAAACCGCAAATTACCAATATACGATAGAACGCATACCTGACTTCTCTGTAGATTCACTACGCAAGAACTCATTTCTTCATCTTGGACATCAACAACCAAAAACCATGACTGCCATCCACACCGTGTCAATTGCGCCCACCGGAAGAAGCACTGAATACAAGCGGTGAGCCAGCTATTAAGGTACTGAACTAGCATGCAAACGTCAAACAGAAAGTGAGCAATATACTTCAGTACTGGTGGGTGCGCCACCAGGGGAATCATGTCAAACACAAAAACCACTCATTTATTCTAGTAGGAAAAAAAAAAAATGCACTTTTCAAGGGACCATTTCTGTAATTGAGAAAGTAAGGAAACTTATCTTTCATCTGTGAGTAAAGGATTCATTTCTTTTGCAATGGCACGAAGAGTGGGATAATCTCTCATAGCCCGAACTGCACCCAAGGAAGCATCGATACGTGCACCAGGAAGCGTCACGGCAAATCAAGAAACACGTTTTTTGCCATGAAAAAAGGACTAAATTCCATTAGATATAATCTCAGTTTGAACTACTAATGGCTAATCAGTTTAAGATGTAAATGACCTGCAGCTGCGTACTGTTTGGATTTATCAGGCCAGCTCTCAGTACCGGGACAGAGTTGCAGCACAGAGTTCAGATTAGAGATCTCATTCCCAGGTGGGGCTGATTTGGCAATCTGGCCACCAAGAGGTGGCCTGCAAACAGCAGGACAGGAAGCAAAGGACCTTGAGTTAACCCTTGAGAGTGCCAAACGCAGCTATTGTTGCTGAATTATGCAAGATATCAAAATCAAAGCTGTTGAAAACAGCTCCCCTGTGGGAGCTCTTTTAAACAAGTCACCACATGATAGGTTTTAAACAGCACAAGATAATTACATTTATATATTTTTCAATTTATTTCCAGGCTCTAAGGGTTAAAATGAAAGCATATGCAAGAGCAAGCAAAGGAGCTTCTGTTAAAATATGAGTAACTACAGACGGGTGACAAATTAATAGAACATAAGCATTACCTGACTTAGCAAAGCGTCAGGCCTCTAGAGGCTACCAGATCAGCTCCAACACACCTTTGCAAAGAGAAGACAAGCGCAAAACCTAACAAGAGGGATGGAGTCCTTTTCTTCCAGGAGATATTCCCTCATATGGCGTATTGATGACGGTGACAGGGAGCACTATCTGACACATTGTCCCAAGATCTCCAACATGAAATCAGTCATTTTGAAATCTGAGGTGGTGAATACTTTGGATCACTTTCATACACATAAAAATATTAGTGACCCTATTGTGCCATGTGGCGCTTAGAGTCCACTCCCCTAATGATAGGAATCACACTGAAGAACTCTGCACTGATTCACAGTGACCCCTCTGCCTTCAACGGGACAAGTGGACTCGAACCACGCATTTGTTGCATATTTTAACTCATTTACCCAGGTTTAATCCATTATCACCCATCTGCATTTACATGCTTCAGTGATAAATGATCTGAACGCAGATAAGGTCGACCGCGACCTACGCTGCAGCCATCCTCAGTGGCGCTAGTGAGCAATTTCTCCAGATGAGACGAGGAAACACGCCGCTCTAAACGAAGCTGGACAGCAGCTGGAGAGCACAGGCTCTACCGAGGAAAAACAGGCCGCCAAGCTGCCTTTGATTAAGCTGCAGCAGAAGGGCTTCCTCTGGAAACACTGAAGGAGCAGAGCGGGGGGGGGGGGGTCTGCGCTCGCCTCCGGGGCAGAGCTGCTCAGGAGCCCAAACACTGCCCACACATCCGCACGCGGGGCTGCCTCACGTGTACAGGCACAAGAGGAATACTTAACCAGTGTGCACAGCTCGCATTTACTTACTCATGTTTTAACAACAATTTCAGCACTTTTCTTTCAGCAAATGTAGAAGTTAGTCAGTCGCTCCCTCACTCATTCAGTCGGTCAATCATTCAGTCCCTCACACACTCACTCATTGTCACTCAGTCTCCAACTTAGTTGCCAATTCAGTCACTCAGTCTCCAACTCACTCTCTCAGTCGCCAATCTCAGTCACCCAGTCCCAATCTCAGTCACCCAGTCCCAATCTCAGTCACCCAGTCTCCAACTCTCTCACCCAGTCCCCAACTCTCTCACCCAGTCCCCAACTCTCTCACCCAGTCCCCAACTCTCTCAGTCGCGAATTCAGTCACTCAGTCCCTTGCTCGGTCACCCAGTCCATAATTCAGTCACTCAGTCCATAATTCAGTCACTCTCTGTCAAACGTGTATGCAGTTTAGAGTCTCCAATCAGCCTGACATAGGCAAGTCCTTAGTCTGAGGGAGTGAACTGGAGCAGTGTTAACTGCAGCCAGAGGCACAGTGCTGGGCGGCTGCAGAACTGTGTGGGCTGCCTTGTGTTGTGTTGTGCAGAGGAAGAGGTTGAGCTTTCCGGACAAACAGGGGTATCTTTGTATCCCCTCACCCCCCTTACCTGGCCCCCATGCGAGGTCTCCCCAGTCCGCAGGAGGTACAGGACGGGGATACATGAGGGGGGCTCTGAGGGGGTTTGTGAGGGGAAACAGAGAGGAGCAGGGCAGAGACCCAGATGAGTCACAGGCGTTTAATGTAAGCAGTGAGTCACTCTGGCCAAGGGACTGGAGCAAAAATATGCAGGACCAGAGCAGAACCAAACACACACACACGCGCGCGCGCGCACACACACATAGAAACACATACACACGTGCATGCAAATGCACACACAAGCGCGCATGCAGATACACACAGACGCACATGCACTCAGAAACACACATGAGCACACACACGCACGCGCGCATGTAGATGCACACACAAGCACGCACGCAGATATACACACACACCTGTGCGAACACACCCACCCACACAGATGTATGCCCGCAGGAACATATGCACATCAAGAAATATGCTAACACACAAAAACTTGTATGCACACCCCGAGGCACAAACACAAGCTCATATACACACATGAGCACAAACCAAGGCACACACGTGCACACCTGCACAGTGACAGAATTGCTCACACTCATATGCATATTACACACACATCAAGGCACGCATGTGAACACAAACAAAACACAAATACCCTCATATACTCCTACGCACACTCGCACGAGTACACAACAACAAGCTCGTACAGACGCACAAAGACTTAAACATAAACATCAAACGTAAACATCAAAGGACTCATTGTGTGTTTGAGTCAACTTGATATTCCAGCACTGCGTGGCAAATGAGAAATTTTCAAAGCTTGTTTTGCAATGAATCAGTGAAAGGTCCGCTCATGGAAATCATACAAATAAGTTAAATAAACATTGCTGCACTTCTAGACTGGCAAACCTGCCCCATAGATGAATGAGGACAAGTCGCAAATCTCATTTTCCCCGACAGCATGTTCCGAAAAAGATGCTAGCCTGCTCCACCTAGTGCCAGGGAGAGAGAACTACAGCAGTATTGGACCTGACTGAGCAGACGATCGGTACAGCATCACTGCATGCAAGAGCAGCATTACGCACTGTAAACCTCATAAAGCCATAGAGCTTTGATCACCAGTCAAGACGATGAGGGTTTTATGTACTGTAAAAGGGGATTCATTAAGTATAGAAACTTAGGGGACATGACATCATTCCCTGATGCTTCAGACGTAATGCAAGTTAATCTTCGAGTCCATTCTCTCATAAAGCACATCTTCACATCTCTGTGGTAATGCATTCTGTTGTTTTGAGATGAAGCTAAAAATGTGACCATCTGCATCAGGCCAGTATATAAGTGATGACTCATTTCATCCACTACACATCCATTAGTCCAACATGAGGTGCAGCATCTTCAGAAGTTTTTAAAGTTGTGCAAATTTTATAAGTGTCTGTCGCCTAATGCTGCTTCAGGGTCATGTGGTTCGAGGGGCTTTCAATACCACCCCCCCAGTCGTATTATTCATGAGTGGCGTTACACAAGTACAGACAATGACTACAGAGGCAAGCCCATACAGGGCCAGTATTTACAGCAATAATGTTTAAATGAGTGGACAAAATACTTGTGCCCCTGACACCATGTTAAAGAATGATACACCGTCATACTTAGCCCTGTAACAAAACAGATCTTCTAGCATTGCAGGATTGTAGGGCAAATGCCACGCAATGTCATGGTTTGAGGACAAACTCCAACAGCCAATCAGCACGATATGCTATCTCTTCCTTACACGTAACGTCAGTCTGGCTGTACCAGACCTCTTGCATGGCTGCAGTGGAGGGAGGACGCACTGCGCGCAGCACTGAGGGAGGCGAGATCACTGCATTCTTCCATGGTGTTCTAAGATCCTGGTACTGCAGTGTCATACTGGCCGCTTTAAACTGCACAGAACAATCTTCAGTGAGCTCAGGTAACCAATATGGTAGGGTAGGAAAGGTCCAGCATGTCTGTAAAGCTCCTAAATCTGGAGTCCTGCACACAGACTGCCCACAGTACATATAACGTCTGAAATACAGAGAGAAAAGGGGAGGGGCCAGAGCACAGAAGGAAAGGGGAGAGGCCACAGAATGGGGGGGAAATGGGAGGGGCAAAAAGATAGGAAAGAGGAGGGGACAGACTAGTAGGGCAAAACGGGAGGAAAGAGGGGGGCAAAGAATGATGACAAGGGGAGGGGCCACAGAACAAGAGGGAGAAGGGGTGTGGCTAAAATCACAGTTAAGGGGAGGGGCCAGCCTACTGTGGGGAAGGGGGAGGGGTTCCCTGACCTGCTTGCCGCTTGCTGTGGGGCTGGGAGGTGTCGGAGGCGGGGCGCGGGGGGGAGAGGGTCCCGGGCGGGACGAGAGGCAGGGTCCCCGCGGGCAGTGGCTGACCCCTCTTCAGCAGCTGCTTCTGTTCGTGCTGACGGAAACGCGGGGGCACTTCCCGGGGAGGGTATCGCGGGCCGGCCGACTGCTGCTGCTGGGGAGGGACGCTGCTGGAGACCCGCTTGCCATTGCCGCTGACTGGGGGCACCGAGGGAGTCACACTGGGGGTGGCAGGCAGGGGAGGACTGGGGCTGGGCCTGGAGGGTTCTGGCACTGCGGAGAAATGAGCAGGAATCTCATTACAGCCAACAGCACTGGGCGCCAGCATCACCACTTTAATGCAGCACAAAGCATAAATACAACCTGAGCAATGCAGCACATTTCACTAATAACATCTGTCCAGAGCAGCACTGAGAACCAACATCACCGGTCCAATAGAGGATGGAGCACAGAGCACCCACCCAACACATCAAAGAGCACCAACTCAGCCTATCTAATGCAGCAAAGAGCACCAACGCCACCTGTCCAACGAAGCTGAAAACACCTACACCGTTTGTCCACCAGAGCACAGAGCACCAATGCTGCCTGTCCAACACCACCCACCCTACACCAATGAGCACCAACGCACCCTGTCCAGTGAGGCCCAGATCACCAACACCACCTGTTCAACACCGCACAGAGCACCAGCATAGCCTGTGCAACACAGCAATGAATACCAACACTGAATATGGTATTCAGCAATGAATACCATCACCAGCAGTGTGCGCAGCATCAAGCACCAACGCCACCAGTCCAATGCAACGCAGAGCAGCACCACCCCTTGCCCAACACAGCGCAATGTACCAATACTGCCTGTCCAAAACAGCACAGAGCACCAGCACTGCCTGTTGAATGCAGCACAGAGCACCAACGCTGCCCATTCAACAGAGGACAACCACCACTGTATGTCCAACACTGCACAGAGCACCGGCACTTCCAGTCCAACACACCACAGAGCACCAACCATCAATGCTGCCAGTACAACACAGCACAGAATACCAATACTTGCTGTAAAAAACAGCGCAGAGCACCAGCACCGCCTGTCTAATGCAGCACAGGGCACCAGCACCGACTGTCCAATGCGACACAGAGCACCATCCCTACCTGTGCAACACAGCACAGAGCATCAACACCACCTGTCCAATATAGCAGAGCACCATCACCGCCTGTGCAAGGCAGTACAGAGCACCAACCACTAACACTGCCTGTCCAACAAAGCACAGAGCACCAACACTGCATGTACAACACAGCAACAAGCATCAATTCTGTCAATGTATTGACTGAAGCACATTAACATTTGATGTGTTCAGTCCCTGCTACAGGTTTCTATGACCAATAAGCAGCTGCAGCCACTTTTAACAACCTGTGCAGCCTCCCAGTGGGGAAACTTTGCTCATCAAAGACAAGCGAGTGGAACCAAATAACACAGAGGGCAGAGCTTTCAGAACAAAGATCCTCCGCAGTCCTATGAGAGCTTCCTCTGACTCAAACATCAGTGCCCTTGGTTATCAGCACATCACCACGGGGATCCCTACACATCTCCGAGAGCTGAGGAGGAAGGTGGGCAGATGGGCGACTCCAGGATTGGATTCTTGTTTCTCAGGGTCCACTAAAACATCTCCAGCTCCCAGCTGGAGCAAAGCAAGGATCAAAACAATCGGCGCCCCCAGGTGGGCAGATCTGAACTGTGTGCACAAAGGCTGTCATAAACACCACTAGAGGCCCGCTCTCTCCGTCTCCCCATCTACAGCCCATTTCACACATTTTTATCCCCAATTACATCTGCAGGCTGCACCCGGCTCCGCTCCTGCTGAGCTCAAGCTGTGAGCCACCGACCGTAATGCCGCTATCTCCTCCTCCTACCCCTCCCCCCAGTCTCTCCCGGCCGATCTAGAGCCCACGCACGCGGAAGTTACGCGTCCCGCCGCCTCTGCCCACAGCTGTGCTGAATGTGGGCCAGCACCGGCACACAGCATACGTGCCGAGCCGAGACCGCTCCACACGATAAAGGGGACACAGAAGGTACACTAACAGCTGGGACTCGGACAGAGGGAGCCAGCAAGGCTTCAGTGCGTCATTACGTTAAATTATATCACTGACTCTCAGCAGACGCCCTTATCTGGAGCGACAGTAGAACTTTCCAGAATGTTCAGTCTTGTTTTATGCAGCTTGACACCCACTAAAAGCAATTCAGGCTAAAAACAGCGTCTTAAAGTACAAACTTCGATAGGTGAATTTCACCTCAAGGGATCCCGATGTCCTTCCCATAATATCACACTGCAGACCACTAAGCTAGCAGTATACAAGATTCAAGATGCAGTTCCTTCGATGTTGTTCTTTGTGAAAGACGTGACAGCCGAAATTTGTCTCCTCCCTTTTTTCTTTCTGATACTGGGTTTGATGTAACATGGCTGTTGGCATCATTGCTGAGGATAGCTGGCACAGTTCGAATTCAAACAGAGCTCATTCACTACTTCTTGCCTTGTAGTGAATACACGGCGCCAGTCATAAGAAAACACCCCTAAAACAACATTTCTCATTTCCAATAGCTATGCAATTGTGTCGCCATTTCGCCATTGTGCAGTGGTGTTAGACTTGTCGGATTCCAGTTCATAGCAGGCTCAAGTGGGTACAGTGATTCAATCAGCGCCCTCTACTGGCATGGAGTGGCATAATAACAACTGCAGTTCCTAAAGAGCACACCGTTTTAGAATGTGTTCACCAGAGTTTTTTTTCCTAGTTCCATCTTATATCTTTAGAAACATACCACCCACTTTATGTAGAGATATTATGAGTATAGACAGGCACATGCAGGCTTATAGTCTAATCAGATGCGGAGGCCCCAGTGTGGACATACAGCAGCACTCTCTCTGGGCATAAAGCCCAGCAGCTCCTCCTGTGGCTGCAGCCTGGCCGTGCAGAGGAGCTGTGCGTCAGTGTTTGGCCCCGCCTCCTCGTCTGTGCAGCTCCCCATTAGTCGAGAGAGGCCCTGCTCTCCGCAGCAGCCTCCAACACCACTCCTACAGTAATCCCACAGTGCTGCAGCAAGCCTGCCCCTTCCCTTGCGCTCTCTCTCTCTCTCTCTCTCTCTCTCTCTCTCTCTCTCACCCCCTCCCTTCCCCCGTTTCTGACACCTCATTGTTCACTGTTATGAATATATTACACAAGGCAGATGGGCCCCGTAAGACTGTTGGCCTCAGAACCAATCAGAGCGCGGCTTTCCTCCCTCCCTCCCCCACTCGCTGCCATGCCCCTCTCCCCCTCCTCCCATACTCAGTCCTCCAAGCCTCGGTGAAATCTCCGGACGAGCGCTGGCTGTTCGCGCCCGCCCCCTCCGCAGAGATCCTTCTGGATACCTGCAGCCTCTGGAGAAAAGGCCTCTCTCGCAGTCACAAAGCAAGGGCCGCAAATGTGTGTTCGTGTTTGTTTATACACGCGTATGGGTGGAGTGGCCAGTGTGACTGCACATGTCTGTCAGTGACTCAGTGAGCACGCACGCATCTTACATAAAAAAACACAAACACACAAAAAAGAAAACAGAAAGACGAACTGACTTTGTTTTGAAGTCTACTTCAACAGGCAACTATTCAGACACACACTCGTGGTCAGTGAGTTAATGGCAAAAAACTAAAAGACACATCAATATGTCCTAAGTTGATAATATCTGACTGAAAAACAATGGATTGTCTCATGGTCGAGTGATTCATTCTCATCGCATCTCATCGGCTTGAAGAATTAAGCAGCAGTCAGATGCCAATGAAACTTTTCATTTAATTCAGTCGATGAGGCGACTGCTAAACAGAACACCGCATCCTGACACTGAAAGCGCAGAGTCACTGCCCTCACTTTTCCTGGGTTTGACCACCTAGCAGCAACCAAACATGGACGCCCATCTCAATGGACTGCACTGCATTCAGCAGAGGTAGTGCTATTGAATAAGAAGGCAAATAATTGAGGTCGGTTGGCTTAGTTCCTAGAAATATTCAAAAAAGAAAAATGTTGACAATACTATAAAAGATGATAAAGATACTACTTCAGTCTGCAGAATTATTACTCCAGAGAATTACTACTCCAGATTTTAAAGTCTGCATAGTAATGTTTAATAATAGCCGACTGCAAAACAGTGTACCGAATAATGCAGAAAACAAAGGGCACATGGAGTGTAGAACTGATGGTTTTTTGGCTCTCTTGTTTGCCAACAACTATTCACACATATACAGCATTTCTTTTTCAAGTAGCAAGTAATCCATACACTTGGTTGCAATTTTACATTTTCTCATTGATAATAATCCAAAATACAGTGCATCCTTCATATACTTAGCTTCCATTCAGGAACAAGGGGGGATACTTAAACTTGGCAGAGGTTACGGTTTCCTTTAAATAATGATACAAACAAAAAACTGATACTGGTGGGGAAAAAGTTTTGGCAAAATTATGTGTTCTAGCCTTGACCTGTGCATAAATTGATTTTGAGTGGAAGTGTGTTGCGTGCGTGTGTATGCGACTTCGTTTTCATGTGTGTGCAGTTCCACTCTTAGCCCTGCACTAGCCAGACCATGTCCGGCTGGCGAAGCACACAGCCCTAATCCTCTTACAATTACGGCATCGTTTTCCTCTCATTTTCTACAGAACAATGAGCGAGTGAAACGGTAACGCAGCTGTTACCCCTCTCTGCAAACTCATCACATTCACGCTACATCGGGACGGCTAACGGCGCTTTGGCTAAATGTTATCAAACTGTAGCCCAAGTGGGAGGCGGCGGCGGCACAATGTGTACCGGGCCCGGGATAATCTACATTTAATCACCCGATTTACGTGCTAACAGCACTCGAAAGAGGCGCATTTGTGAGCGTGTGCGTGAGGGGAGCGACCCCGAAAATAAATCGACATCCGAAGAAAACAGGGCCCAGCGTACCACAGATGTGCAGAGAAAAATAAAAACAAACAAATGGAGCTCCCTCCACTCTCCAGAAACAGTAAAGCTGTTAGAGACATAATTTTCTGACTGAAGACTATTTAAAAATCCTCAAAATCGCAAACCTTATGCTAGAGTAAAAGCACTTAGTGGCGAGAACAAAAAGATAGGAGATGAAAGCAGCAATTTCTTTCAGGTAAACCAAAGGAATTTAATTGATGCTGAAGGGTGGCAATTAAATAAATTATTATAACGAGCATACTGTAAATTCCATTAAACTACCTGACTGAAGCACTCCCAGGAATCACCTCTGAACTCGTAATTACAGGCTTCGTACACCAGCGGCTAATTAAACGGCAAAAGCAGCGAGAGAAAGACGCAGGCACAGAGGAACCTCTCAGAAGGCATGAAATTCTGAGCCCTTTTCAGCGAAGTCTGACTCACGGCGGGAAAAGGTTGCACAGCCTTTTGTCTGAGCCGGTACCTTAATGCCTCTGGTGCCCATCAGCGGGGACCTGCGCACCGTGTGGGCCGACCCCTGCCACGACAGTGACGGCCAAAAATAACACCTCTTTAAATGCAACGTGGAAAGCGTGGTAATGATGCACTTGAAAGACTGACAGAAGTGCGCACGCGTGCCGCAAGTGATCGGTGAGAGAAAACGAAACGCTCCTCGTTGACGATACTGCAGACTGCGGGAGAGGGTGCTGGGCGCTGAAAAGGTTGAGGCTAATGGCCCCCGTCTCTGCAGGACTGCTGTAAATATGACAGGGGAGCAGTGTCGATGGCAATATGCATTATGTGCAGTAAAAGCACTTTTATTCTTCTGCATGTAGTCTGCACGTTTCATGTGTTGCCCGGCATTTGCGATCTATATTTGTTATTATAAAAACATACCACGCAAGTAACCATCTTTTCGCATCAAATGACTAGAGTGCAAACTTTTACCCAACATCTAAGCTACGAGCTTTTACATTTAGGAGGAGGCACGTGACCGTCAATGCGGACGAGTCTCGCAACCTTCGCAGGCTCCGCACGCATCTTCAAGGACCCCACTCCGCGAACCTACTTTTACGCCAACAAAGCAGGAGAACAAGAACTGCCTTCAGGGTAAAGTCATTTTGGGCAACAGCGGGAGGGGATGCCCCGCAGGTGGGACTGTACGGATGTGGCCTTGCTGTACGTCCCAGAGAAGGAGAGAGAGAGAGAGAGAGAGAGAGAGAGAGCAGTGATGGCAAAAAGAGAGCGGCGAGAACGAGGAGCGAGAGCTCAGAGAGAAAGATCCGAGAGACTTACAGCAGGGATGGCAGAGATAGCAGAGTTAGACCAATAAGAGCAGAGAGAGAGCACACAGAGAGTGGAGATATAGCAGAGAAAGCGAAGAGCACGGAGAGCAAAGATAGCAAAGGTAGAGTCAGCAGAGAGAAGAGAGCAAAGAGCAGAAAGAATGAGTGTAGAGAGATAGCACAGTTTGCAGAGAGCAGGGAGAGAGCAGTGATAGGAGAGAGAGCAGGGAGAGTCGAGATGGAGAAGAGTGAGAGCACAGATAGCAAAGATGAGAGATGGCAGAGAGCAGGGAGAAAGAGAGCCGAGAGCACGAATGAGAGCAGAGACAGAAGACAGAGAGAAAGAGTCAGAGAGGAGAGAGCATAGAGCAAGAGAGAAAAGGGAGAGCAGAGAGCTCAGTTTTGGAAAAGCTGCCGCCCAGAAGGGCATAAACACAAACACTGTCCACATTACAACCTTTCACTCGTCGTCAGATGGCGTCGCCATACGTCTGTTTACAACCCATTCGCCCCCACCCAACGAGCGCCACCCCAGCAAATTCACAATTCACATCCACCTTTCCCCCTGGGGCAGGCTTCTGCCGAGTGCTGCATGAGCACCCCTTATTACGCATTCTATTTAAGCAGGCAGTGATTCACGGCGTGTTCGCGCGCCGCACGCAGACTGCATGTTTTACATTTACCGCAATACAGTCGACCGCGGCTCATGGCCACACTTTTGAGTACAGCGGCATCTCTTTACACAGAGACAACGCAACACGAGCCCCCGAACACAGCGGCGCAGCACTCGCCTCAGACTGAAACCAGAACAACAAGAAGTACGCAGAGGAATCAAGGTTGATTAAGTCCAAATCGGGGGCGCGAACGCAAACGCGTCAATGTGGGCTGACGAGCAGGAAGTGCAATCCCTTATGACGCGTGTATGAGAGAGAGCGAAGTCTTCATCGGCGTCAAGAGGATCTCAGAGGTCCTCACGCTTCGTGAGGACTAATCTTTTATTAACTGCATTTTTAATTAATTTGTTTGCCCAACCGGGATAATCCACAAAAACGAGCAGGTCTGTAAATGGAGCCGCGGAGTCTAAATTTTCAACTGTAGTCCCAGGGCAGCAGGTTATGACCACAAGAGTAACCACAGTACACAGACTAATTTAGGTAACGTACGTGCATAGAGCACTGTGAAAAAAAACTGTCATCCTCCAAGATGGCGGCTAGATGGTTAATGTCCGACAAACTTGCATCAGGGATCCATGATGTGGGCTGATCTGCCTCATCAAGCCCCACGAGGGGACGGATATGGGGGAAGCTTCCGGTTCTGACAGCCCCTATAGAACATCAGTATTACACAGGCAGAAGCTCAGAGGAGAATCCTACAAGTGCAGGCAGATTATAGAGATTAATTAGGAGTGCGTAATTAAACGCCAAGCCGACGACTCTCCAAAGCCCATTTTTTTCCTAGAGCGCGAGTGAAATACGGCGGTGGCAATGACTGACACATGAAAAATACTTACAAAATAATAATTACGTTATTTTGAGACAAATAAAACAGGGACCCAAAGGAGCTGTATTTCATGAAATCAGGCCGAGAAAATAATTTGTTTGGTCTATCAAATGGAGCCCCACGAGAACTTCCCAAATGAGAACATAAACTGATCAAGATGCCATTTAGTTAGTGCTCGCTGGGATCTTCCAAATTAAAAAATAAACAACTTCCTCATTTTAAAGACAAATGGCGCAAAAATGAATACTTATACACGCAGGCACACACACCCTATTTCAGCCCAAAGGATGTGGTGCCCATGATTTCCAAAAAGAATTTCACATTTTGATTAATCAGATTGCAGTTTTCCACTTCGCCTCGGTACATTTTAAATGAGCTCGGGCCAAGAGAAGGCGGCAGTGATTCTAAATCTTGTTTATATGCAATTTATATTAATCTCTACATGGCAGAGTTTTAACTTGCATTAGTGGATGCAGTGACAAGCTGTGCTCACTGGCAATGGTTTACAGAGGTGTTCCTGAGTCAATGCAGTGATTTCCACTACAGAATCCAGTCTGTGCCAGCTGAGGACCAGAAAAATCACAGGCATATATAACTGGATTTTGGCCTTGTTCCATGCTTATAGACATTATTATGGATTCTCAGAATCTTACAATGATATTTTGAACCATAGAGGATAGAATCCCCAATTTCTAGTTGAACTATTTCCCCACGCAGTTCTTCACAGAGTGGTTAAGTCCTCACCATATTTACTTATGAAAGACTTTTTATACTCAAACATGTGCCTGACTTTTTTAGCACCATGCAACTTTTCCATGCCTTTAAAAGTTGCTGGAATCAACATCGAAATGAGCAGATAATTAAAAAAATATATAAATAAAAAAATAAAAATAAATGTCTGTTCCAACATTCGATACGCTGTCTTTGTCCTATTTTCAATTAAATATAAGGTTTTAATTGATTTACAAATCATCGCATTGCATCACTTAAACACAGTCTCCCAAGTTTTTTTTGGAAATAAGCACTTTCCGCAACTGCCTCTCCCACCCACATCTTAACAGAACTTTCCGTTTCTCTCCACTCAGAGATAATGAGGCTCTAACTCCATATCTATTTATAGAACACAATGCTTTCCCATAACAAACAGTATGATTGCATGGCTTCAAAGTGAGCAGCGATAGCCCAGGTTCATTACAGAGACCCGAAAGCCTCGGCGCTGTGTACATGGCGAGGTATCCAACATCATACCGGTACACAAAGGCACCATATTGGATGGCTCAATAAAAAGATATAGGGCCCTATCAAACGCCAGAGTCCCTAAACCCGTTATTTGGGGATATAGCATTGCTTGAGAGGCGTTAACCCACGAAAGTTGCGGTCTTGCACACCTGCCTATTTCCCAAAAACACCAGCGCTACCGGTTATATTATCCATAGGCGTGGTTTGAGCGTAACGCCAGTTTAACCAATCAGTGTGTGAGGTGCCAGGTGTCATTGCCTTTAGGAGCAGGCTGCGCTATCCCAAATCCTCAAACCGAAACCCGTGATGGAGAGAGGAAGGTCGCCACGTTTCTCCATTGACAAAGTTAAATTGCTTGAGCATCAGGTCAAATCCAGACAGGGGAGGATCTGTTTTTGTTAAGTTAATCATGAATTGAATTATACAAAACCCAAAACCAGTGAAGTTGGCACGTTGTGTAAATCGTTGATAAAAACAGAATACAATGATTTGCAAATCGTTTTCAACCTATATTCAATTGAATACACTGCAAAGACAAGTTACTTAATGTTCGAACAGGTAAACTTTGCAATTTTTTGCAAATATTAGCTCATTTGGAATTTGATGCCAGCAACATGTTTCAAAAAAGCTGGCAAAAGTGGCAAAAAAGACTGAGAGAGTTGAGGAATGCTCATCAAACACTTATTTGGAACATCCCACAGGAGAACGGGCTAATTAGGAACAGGTGGGTGCCATGATTGGGTGTAAAAGCAGCTTCCCTGAAATGCTCAGTCATTCACAAACAAGGATGGGGCGAGGGTCACCACTTAGTGAACAAATGCGTGAGCTGACTGTCGAACAGTTTAAAAACAACATTCCTCAACAAGCTATTGCAAGAAATTTAGGGATTTCATCATCTACGGTCCGTAATATCGTCAAAAGGTTCAGAGATTCTGGAGAAATCAGTGCACGTAAGCGACAAGGCCGAAAACAAACAATGAATGCCCGTGACCTTCGATCCCTCAGGCGGTACTGCATCAAAAACCGACATCAGTGTGTAAAGGACATCACCACAAGGGCTCAGGAACACTTCAGAAAACCACTATCAGTAACTACAGTTCGTCGCTACATCTGCAAGTGCAAGTTAAAACTCTACAATGCAAAGCGAAAGCCATTTATCAACAGCACCCAGAAACGCCGCCGGCTTCGCTGGGCCCAAGCTCATCTAAGATGGACTGATGCAAAGCGGAAAAGTGTTCTGTGGTCTGACGAGTCCACATTTCAAATTGTTTTTGGAAACTGTGGACGTCCTGTCCTCCGGACCAAAGAGGAAAAGAACCATCCGGACTGTTATAGGCGCAAAGTTCAAAAGCCAGCATCTGTGATGGTATGGGGGTGTCTTAGTGCCCAAGGCACCATTAATGCTGAAAGGTACATACAGGTTTTGGAGCAACATATGTTGCCATCCAAGCAACGTCTTTTTCGTGGACGCCCCTGCTTATTTCAGCAAGACAATGCCAAGCAACATTCTGCACGTGTTACAACAGCATGGCTCCGTAGTAAAAGAGTGCGGGTACTAGACTGGCCAGCCTGTAGTCCAGACCTGTCTCCCACTGAAAATGTGTGGCGCATTATGAAGCGTAAAATACGACAACGGAGACCCCGGACTGTTGAACAACTTAAGCTGTACATTAAGCAAGAATGGGAAAGGGTTCCACCTGAAAAGCTTCAAAAAATCGTCTCCTCAGTTCCCAAACGTTTACTGAGTCGCGTTAAAAGGAAAGGCGATGTAGCACAGTGGTAAAACGGCCCCTGTGCCAACTTTTTTGCAATGTGTTGCTGCCTTTAAATTCTAAGCTAATGATTATTTGAAAGAATAAAAATAAAGTTTCTCAGTTTGAACATTAAACATCTTGTCTTTGCAGTGTATTCAATTGAATATAAGTTGAAAAAGATTAGCAAATCATTGTATTCTGTTTTTTATCTACGATTTACATAACGTGCAAACTTCACTGGTTTTGGGTTTTGTATTATCATTATTATTATTTGACGTTTAATGTTTGGTATGTAATTAAAAAAAATATCAAGCATGTGCCTTTTGTACGACAGAGTATTAGGGCCACATTTGAGATTTTTTTTTGTTTTTACTACGAGAATAAAGTCATTATTAACGAGAATAAAGTCATTATTAATGAGAAAAAAGTCATTATTAATGAGAAAAAAGTCGTAGTTAAATGCTGTTAGAAACTGGAATGAAGTGGAGGGCTGTTGAGGTAAGACTGATCAAATACCACGTTAAAGATCGTCCTGCATGTTGTTTAAGAAGTCTGGCTCCTGTAAGCCCTCTTTCGCTATGGTAACGACTTATTTATGATGACGATGATTATTATTATTATGAAAACGGGAGTTGTAGTCTTAACAGACGGAAGTCAAGTCAAACCCCACGCGTTATGTAGGCTTTGACGTCTGTGATTTGGTCTGACGTTAACGTACACAAACTCTGCATGGCGATGCACGGATTCACAGAACCATTGCAGAACAGGAGGCACTGAAATAAAATCCCCTGATTTACATTTTACACCTCAAACATTCCTGTTTAACCTGTGTTTGAAGATCAGGAGTCCAATAGGGGAGAAGAACTCTCTGCGGTCAGATGATTGGTGAATGCTCGTCTGTTACGGTGGTTGCGCTGTTACTGTTTATGATATCCCTCCGTAAATCATAATAAACAATGTACAGATGACCATTCACGGAACTGAAATACAATTCCACAAAATGCTCCACGGCCCTCATTTTACGGCCACAACTGTCCTCCACCTAAGCAAGGGAGAATTTACTACGACTTTTTTCTCATTAATAATGACTTCATTCTTGTTGATAATGACTTTTTTCTCACAATGACTTTTTTCTCATTAATAATGACTTTATTCTCGTAGTAAAAACAAACAAACAAAAAAAATCTCAAATGTGGCCCTAATACTCAGTCGTACTTTTGTGATGGAAACTTCAAAAAAAAAGAAAAAAAAAAAAAATGCATTTCGCCATGCACTTCCGACTCCCTCTCCCATCAATGAAGCATCGAACAAAGTCCCATTTTAGAAAAATAAAATTAGGTCTATACACAGGCACTCAGCGACGTAACTTTAACTCATCAGAGAATGAAGGTAATTCTGGTGACAAGTACATGGTTTCGTCCGTTTACATTTTCCAATCGGACAGCTGTCTATTTTTTACAGCAAGTTGCGTGACCGTGCTGCAAAAACAGGTGTGCGTACTTGTCGCCGAAATTACCTTCATTCGCAAAACAGTTCTGAACTGCCGCTCTCGCTGGGAAAAAAAATTACCATTGCTGAGTGCCTGTGCATAGACCCATTTATAAATTATTTTTCTGTACTGAATGTAGCCCATTAGTCACTGTAAGATCGCATAGGGAGAGAGAAGCCGTGTCCTCAATTGCCAAATGGGTAGCAGGTGGTTTGAGGACCCGCAAAATGCTTTCCCTAACCTGTGTGGTTAAGACAGCAATTGTAGGGAAAGCGCATAAACACGCCCACGGGCACACCTCCAGGCGCAAATAAGGGAGTCGGCATAATGTATAGCAGGTAGTGTGGCCACAAGATACCGTTTAGGGATAGTGGAAGCTGCTAAATGCGTAATTCACGGGTAGCGGGTAGTGGCAACAGGTAAGGCAGTGTGAAAGATAGAGCCCATAGAGTCTGATCATGGACTATATGAGGTACTAGGATTTCTCCAGAGATGGTTTCAGAAAGTTGTAAAATGTATACTATATAGAGACAAGTCGACATGGTCTACAACATCCCCCGCCAATCATGCGCTTATTTTCGAACTCGATCAAGGCCTTTATGGTCTGAGGCAACACACCAAATTTGGTTACTGTATCTGTAGTAGTTTCTGAGTAACGCTGTCTCCTTTATCTCCGACGGACGGACAACAGGACGGATGGACAAACCTATATCCCCCTCCCACTTTGTGTTGGCGGGGATAATAAAGAGGTGTTGGCAGTAAGCAGTTTGAGCACCCCCAAACCTGATGCCCGCCCTCCTGCATCAGGTCGCTGGAAATTAACCCCACAGCCAGCTGTCAATCACACGGCATCCTCCCTCATCACTACCAGAGTCAACTCTACACAATGGCAAGCCTATACATGTGGTCTTCGATGCTCATGTTCTTGGTCAGGATGTGGGGGTATCAGAATGGTGCGGCCTGCACAGCCCTATTCACACGCCCGTCACGAGCCGGCTTGAATCTCGCCACCGATCTTTATGGAGGATCTCCCCTCTCCCTCACTCTCCATTCCTCCTGTGTCTCTTCTCTATCTAGTTAAAATAAAGGCTTGAGGGATAAGTTAATCATAGTTAAGAGGTCTGCTGGCTTTGGCGAACCTGAAGGGCGCATGCAAGAGCAACGTACAGGAGGACGCAGACCGCCTCGACTGGACAGCATCAGACCCAAGTCCAAAAACAGACCAAAAGTTCCCGCAGGCTCTTGGAGCTGGATCATTAAGGCTAGTGGTCCCCACCCCTGTTCTTGGAGATCTACCATCCAATAGGCTTTCACTTCAACCCTAGCAAAGCACATTGCACACAAAACCTAGAGATCCTTCATTTTCCAACAATTGAGTTACATGAGCTATATCAAGATTAAAATTAAATCCAGACCAATAGGATTGTTTGTCGATTGTTGGTCTAAAGGAACAAGGTTGGCCCCTAATCAAAGCTCCCCGGGCTACATGGATGTACTAACAGCGTCTCAACACTGCTCTGATTTCACTGAAATGCAACAGTCCTCTTTGACATGAATACATGACAGATACACTGATACGAAATGAGGAGAGGAACAGTCAGATTTTGGATCCATTACTCATTCACCAGAGACCACTTCACACAGCGGACAAAAACATAATTAATGCCTCCAATAATAAATCTGCAAAACCTAATGTGCTCCTTATACAACATTAATTTACGCCGTATTTATAGGTGCTACGGAGAACCTATGAAAGTGAATTAGTTTCTAATTAGACTGCGATTCACGAAATCCGACACAAACTGTTGATGTAATTAACTGAATGTGAAATTGCAAATTAATCCAATATGAAATTACGATGTCGCAGCCTCTGCATAATGCCATTATCCTCCGTGACACTATGCAAATAACACTGCGCGTCGCGGAGGCCAAGCGGCATTCTCCTGTGGGAGAGAAAAGCACAGCGTCAGGAGAAAAGAGAAAAAAATAAATAAATGAAAGACTGTCATGTACTACATGTGCTCTTTGACCTGCAGAACTGCTGAGGCAGTAGAAAACAGAGCGGCGGCCGCGATCGCACGCCAAGATTGCAGCCTTCGCCCCTTAGCATTATTTCAGCTGTGATTTGCGGAATTCGCACCTGGTTTCTGTGAATTACGTCCGCGGCAGTGCGCTTGACAGGCCGGGAGGCTATATAGCGTCCCTTTCTTTGGCCGCCGAAATACGTACTTCTAATAAGTGAGCCTGAACCACCCGCTGGCCTTGATGGCGCAGAATGTTCCGGAAACCTGAGCACAGGACGGACCCCCGCGGTTCCTGCTGGAGTGAAGTGAGTTTGGGATTGAGTGACTGAGCACTAGGGTACTCTAGGGCCCAGATAGCAGGTATAGCGGGGCTGTAGGGGAGTAAGCCGGGCATCATGGTGTTATGAGGTGTACTGCAGCCAGCGGGGAGCCCCAGGTAATGGAGGGCACAGAAAGCTAATTCTACAGTCCACCAGCTTTTCTTCATTTACACTGCAGCGGCTCAGGCGGGATCAATTACTGCAAACAAATTGAAATGCTGAGAGGTACAGAAACCGCGATGGAAAAAAAGAAACATGCGGTCGGTGTTGACGGAGTGGGGGGGTGCTTTTCAGCATTTGCATTAACACTTTCACACGCGCGCAGACAGAAAGCTGACCCTGGACACAGACTGGAGAGATTAGCATCGCTTTCATCCCCTGAACCTCATTCTACACATCAGCTCTTAGTTAATAAGCAGCTGGAAGCAGGAGATACACATTTAGGCTGATTAGTTACCCACAAACCAGCACCCCGACTGCGACCTCATTGAGTACGCATCACTTCATTCAATGAAAGTCGCTTCAGGTCTCCTACAATGTTTCTCTGGCAAATGGGAGCGGGTATATCAGCAGGAAGTCACACCCAAGGCATTAAAAGTAAACAAATTAACAAAAAATATTCTGTTCTAGGACCGGCACAAAAGGCAGCTCAAGTGATATTTTTCATGGCGGTAAACCAGCGAGGGAGGTGCAGCACATTATTCAGCCGCAAAACTCAAGATTTTGATCACATCTTCGTGAATGTGCATGAGTAAACAACGCGTTTTAAACCGGGAGTTTCCAGCATACCATGGCATTCATAAAGTCAGTATAATAAAAGGGTCCGTTTCGGTCACTCATTTCTGTGCTTGTTTTTTGTATAAACATTGTTTTTCCATTTTAAACAAGTAGATCTGGTCTATTGGACAAGAAGTCCTTCAACCTCAATCACGATCTTGATGCGCCACTAGACTTGCTCCTATTGGTTCGACCACCAAGCGGGGGTGGGTTTGTTCCAAAGTAAACAAACAAAGTGGTTCAGTAGTGAGAGATTGACAGCACGACTTTGAGCAGAATGGCGGAATAAAAACAGGACCAAACTCATGAAACACTCTTTGGTAAAAACTTCAGAACATTTAAAGAAAAAAAAAAAAATTCAACAAACACTTAGTACTGGATAGGTTCTTTGAAGCATACAACATGTATATTCTGCTATATCTGTAGGCGGAATACAAGTGAATGGGGAGGTAAATTTGGCGAGTCAATCGCAGAAAATATTGTACACATTGGTAACTGCATATTAATCCCTTCATTCACAGTCATGAAAACATTGCCTTAAGGTTAGGGTCATGTTAAGGTCAGGATTCGGCAAAAAGTGTTTCTGGTTAAGGTCAGGGTAAGGGGTTAGGAAATGAAAGCAATTTTTAGGGATGTCCCCTTGAAACAGGAAAACGCGCACGTCTGTATGCGCTCGTGTGCGTGAGAGAGGAGAGAGTGGGATGTCCATACGCTTCAGGCAGCTTGTTTTGTCAGAGAGAGAGAGAGAGAGAGACCCTCAAGCTTCAGTTGGTAGCGTGTGACCAAACACAGGAAATGTGCATGTTTGAACTCTCGCACACCTCCCTCTCTCAAACCCATACACCCCGCCCCCCCACATCCCGCTCCGTTTCTCCGGTGGCTCTACACACGCCACCCCTGCGTGCTCTGTGTATGTGTACACTCGCTCCCATCACGCCCTGCACCTCCGCTCCCCGTGAGGGACCTCCCCGGGTGTCATCTTAGGCCCCCTCCCCCTCTCCCTCTCGCACTCGATGACCTCTCCGCAGCTACAGAGCCCCTCCCCCTCCTCCCCTGAGTTACAGCCGCCTCATTACAGAAACCAAGCGCAACACTCAGGCACAAACAAATCCAGGCCGTCCCTGAGCACTGACACCTCGACTCAGTGCGACACAGAGCACACCCTGACGCGGGGGGGGGGGCACTGACAGCAGCTTGTGGAAGCTCCAAAGCTCTCTGGTGACTCACAGTCCAGCTCTGTGACTTTCCATAGCCGTTCGTACGGTGTGTTCGAGCAGGAGAGCCTTTCTAACAATTAAAATAAACAGCCTTCGATACAATGCTTCCAGATCAATAACTTCATACACAGAACACACATGCAAACCAGTGCAGTGTGTGCAACACACACACACACACACACACACACAGTGTGGGAGGAACATATCAGTGGCTCACACACCTACTCGGATCTGTTCAGGTCAGTCTTCTTAAAAGCCCTCCACACGAGCGGTTTCCTTTACAAAGCAGTAGTCCTATCCAAGAGTCACTCCCTCAGAGTGGCACCAGTCTCTGCCCATTTAAGGACTCCGCCTCCCAGAACGCAGTGTGCTCTGTGCTCACCGCTTCACAAGCCTCTATCTCATGCTGGCTGAGGTACAGGGGGGCCCTGCAGAGGGTCGGCTTCCCTCTGCCAGACCAAAAAAAAAAAAAAACAGACCACTGACGGCCAGCTCCAGCTTTCATGCGCATCACAGGGACGAAGAGAGATCTAAACCATCACTCAAAATCTGCCAGCTATTCAAACCCCAGGAGCTCTGTGCAAATATTCGGAGACTGAGGTCATCATGATCAGCCTTTTGATCAAGTTCAGAGTATTAACAAACTCCCAGCCACTTCACAAGCATGCATTTTGGATCATTTAAAAAAAAAAAGTCAACTTACCTTTGGTTTTCTGTTCAGCAACCTGTAAGGACAAATAAAAACACATTAACTGTTAAATCCCTGAAAAGACCCAAATGTATTTTTCAATTTTCACCAGTAAATAATGGAAATAAAATAAAATAATTCTCAAGTAACCTTTTGTGAAAGGTGCAAATCTATAAAGGGCATGCGACATGAATGCTTTAAAAACTAACCCTGGGTTCCATGAAATTCATGGACTGGTTGTATATATGAAAGTAGCCATGCAGTCAGAGATCGCAACGGACCTACACCGTTACTTCCTTCAAAAAAATGAAAGATATGGTCTCAAACTATACCCGAATACACTGTGAAATGTATATAAACTGGGATCCAAAATGAATACATAAGCAATGCAAAGTGCATACAAACCACAAATCAAAATTAATACATGTGCAGTGTGAAATGTACACAAATCAGGACTCAAACTGAACTCATGTGCAGTGTGAAATGTATACCAATCAGGACTAAAACTGAATCCATGCCCAATGTAAAATGCGTAGGAATCGGGACTCAAACTGAATCAGGGTTTACAACCATTCTGTCCTTGTAAAATGACTGCTCCAGACAATGCAACCACTGGGCAAGACCAGGCATGCTCCACAAAGGCCCCGAACACTCAAACACATCCCGTCTGTAACCCAAGAATGAGATATAAGAGGCAGCAGCAGTTTAGAGCTCTGGGCCAGCAGCCAGTCCGGCAGGAGTGTGTGAAAGATTACATTGGCTCCATAAGCATCGGGGGACAGGGGTAAAACCCTATGTGCTGGCATCTCTCTGCACTTCCTCTACTTATCTGTCAGTAATAAAACCTAAACACATGGCAGTTAGATGGCTTACAGACTAATCCACTGGATAATTTAATCACTCCCCAGGCAATCTGCAGTAATCATTCAGGCTCTCTCTCCTCACCTAGACAGCAGCACAGAACTGGCTGGCCTGCACTCAGAAGGGGGATAATAGCCAGGGTCTACAAAGTGCTGGGTAAGGGTCAGGGTCTGCCAGGAAGCTGGGTAATGCATAGGATGTACTGCACATAAGTTAGGGACAGGGTGTGCCCATGAGTTGTGTTATGGTTATGGGTACTAGGGAGGTAGGGTTGTAGCAAGAGTCAACTAGGTTGTCTGGTAATGCGTAAGATGTACAAGAGAGCAGGATTATGGCCAAGGTCTTCCAAGGGGTTGGGTTATGAATAGAAGGTACCAGGCCCAGTAGGTTAGATTATGCATGGGGTGCACCAGGGAGAAATATTTTGACTATGGTGTGTCAAGGAGCACAATTAGGGTACAGCAGGAGTGGGGATACAGTTAGGTCACATACAGAGGTCAGTAGCATGATTAGAGCTTAGCAAGAGTGGGGATGAAGTCCGTACACACCAAGAGGGGTCAGTACGATGGTTAGGGCACAGAGGGAGTGGGGATACGGACAGGTCACATGAAGAGGGGGTCAGTAGAATAGTTAGGGCACAGAGGGAGTGTAGATGATGTTAGGGCACATTCAGAGGAGGTCCGGAGAATGGTAAGGGCATAGCAGAGGTGAAGATAAGGTTAGATCACATGCAGCGGGGGTCAGGAGAATGGTTGGGGCACAGGGGGAGAGGGGATAAGGGGTAGGGCGCAGGGGGGAGAGGGGATAAGGGTTAGGGTGCAGGGGGAGTGGGGATAAGGGTTAGGGCGCAGGGGGAGAGGGGATAAGGGTTAGGGCGCAGGGGGAGAGGGGATAAGGGGTAGGGCGCAGGGGGAAAGGGGATAAGGGTTTGGGCACAGGGGGAGTGGGGATAAGGGTTAGGGCACAGGGGGGAGAGGGGATAAAGGTTAGGGCACAGGGGGAGAGGGGATAAGAAGTAGGGCACAGGGGGAGTGGGGATAAGGGGGTAGGGCACAGGGGGAGTGGGGATAAGGTTAGGGCACAGGGGGAGAGGGGATAAAGGTTAGGGCGCAGGGGGAGTGGGGATAAGGGTTAGGGCGCAGGGGGAGAGGGGATAAAGGGTAGGGCGCAGGGAAAGAGGGGGATAAGGGGTAGGTCACAGATGGAGTGGGGATAAGGGTTAGGGCACAGGGGGAGAGGGAATAAGGGTTAGGGCACAGGGGGAGTGGAGTTGAGGAGTAGGGCACGGAGAGTGGGGATAAAGAGTAGGGCACAGGGGGAGAGGGGGATAAAGGTTAGGGTGCAGGGGGAGAGGGGATAAGGGTTAGAACACAGATGGAGTGGGGATAAGGGGGTAGGGCACAGGGGGGAGTGGGGATAAGGATCAGGGCACGGGGGGAGAGGGGATAAGGGGTAGGGCACAAGGGGAGAGGGGATAAGGAGTAGGGCACAGGGGGAGTGGGGATAAGGAGTAGGGCGCAGATGGAGTGGGGATAATGAGTAGGCGCAGATGGAGTGGGGATAAGGAGTAGGGCACAGGGGGAGAGGGGATAAGAAGTAGGGCGCAGGGGGAGAGGGGAAAAGGGGTAGGGCACAGGGGGAGTGGGGATAAGGAGTAGGGCACAGGGGGAGTGGGGATAAGGAGTAGGGCACAGGGGGAGAGGGGATAAGAAGTAGGGCGCAGGGGGAGAGGGGAAAAGGGGTAGGGCACAGGGGGAGTGGGGATAAGGGGTAGGGCACAGGGGGAGAGGGGATAAGGGGTAGGGCACAGGGGGAGTTGGGATAAGGGGTAGGGCACAGGGGGAGTGGGGATAAGGAGTAGGGCGCAGATGGAGTGGGGATAAGGAGTAGGGCGCAGGGGGAGAGGGGATAAGGGTTAGGGTGCAGGGGGAGAGGGGATAAGGGGTAGAGCAGAGGGGGAGTGGGGATAAGGATCAGGGTGCAGGGGGAGAGGGGATAAGGGGTAGAGCAGAGGGGGAGTGGGGATAAGGATCAGGGCACAGGGGGAGAGGGGATAAGGGGTAGGGCACAGGGGGAGAGGGGATAAGGGTAGGGCACAGGAGGAGTGGGGATAAGGTGTAGGGCACAGGGGGAGAGGGGATAAGGGTTAGGGCACAGGGGGAGAGGGGATAAGGGTTAGGGCACAGGGGGAGTGGAGATGAGGAGTAGGGCACGGGGGAGTGGGGATAAGGAGTAGGGCACAGGGGGAGAGGGGATCAGGGTTAGGGTGCAGGGGGAGAGGGGATAAGGGTTAGAACACAGATGGAGTGGGGATAAGGATCAGGGCACAGGGGGAGAGGGGATAAGGGGTAGGGCACAAGGGGAGAGGGGATAAGGAGTAGGGCACAGGGGGAGTGGGGATAAGGAGTAGGGCACAGGGGGAGAGGGGATAAGGGTAGGGTGCAGGGGGAGAGGGGATAAGGGTAGGGCGCAGGGGGAGAGGGGATAAGGGTTAGGGCGCAGGGGGAGAGGGATAAGGATAGGGCACAGGGGGAGAGGGGATAAGGGTAGGGGCACAAGGGGAGAGGGGATAAGGGGTAGGGCACAAGGGGAGAGGGGATAAGGAGTAGGGCACAGGGGGAGTGGGGATAAGGAGTAGGGCGCAGATGGAGTGGGGATAAGGAGTAGGGCACAGGGGGAGAGGAGATAAGGGTAGGGGCACAGGGGGAGAGGGGATAAGGGGTAGGGCACAGGGGGAGAGGAGATAAGGGTTAGGGCGCAGGGGGAGAGGGGATAAGGGGTAGGGCACAGGGGGAGAGGGGATAAGGATAGGGCACAGGGGGAGTGGGGATAAGGGGTAGAGCAGAGGGGGGAGAGGAGATAAGGGTAGGGCACAGAAGGAGAGGGGATAAGGAGTAGGGGGGCACAGGGGGAAGTGGGGATAAGGAGTAGGGCACAGGGGGAGAGGGGATAAGGGTAGGGCACAGGGGGAGAGGGATAAGGGTTAGGGGGGCGCAGGGGGAGAGGGGATAAGGGGTAGGGCACAGGGGGAGAGGGGATAAGGATAGGGCACAGGGGGAGAGGGGGGTCAGGGCACAAGGGGAGAGGGGATAAGGAGTAGGGCACAGGGGGAGTGGGGATAAGGAGTAGGGCACAGGGGGAGAGGGGATAAGGGTAGGGCACAGGGGGAGAGGGGGATAAGGGTTAGGGCGCAGGAGGAGAGGGGATAAGGGTTAGGGCACAGGGGGAGAGGGGATAAGGGGTAGGGCACAGGGGGGAGAGGGGATAAGGATAGGGCACAGGGGGAGAGGGGGTAGGGCACAAGGGGAGAGGGGATAAGGAGTAGGGCGCAGATGGAGTGGGGATAAGGAGTAGGGCACAGGGGGAGAGGGGATAAGGGTAGGGCACAGGGGGAGAGGGGATAAGGGTTAGGGCGCAGGAGGAGAGGGGATAAGGGTTAGGGCACAGGGGGAGAGGGGATAAGGGGTAGGGCACAGGGGGAGAGGGGATAAGGATAGGGCACAGGGGGAGTGGGGATAAGGGGTAGAGCAGAGGGGGAGAGGAGATAAGGGTTAGGGCACAGGGGGAGAGGGGATAAGGGTGAGTCTCACCTTTCTCTCAGCACTGTCCTTCTTTTTCTTCTCTTCTTGTTTTTTCTTTTTCTTTTCTTCCATCAAATGATTCTCTCCTCGTGCTTCTCGCTCCTCTCGACTGGAAACAATGAAAAGGGACGAGCATGAATTTGCATGCTGCCTACAAGCAAATGTGTCACACAGTGCCAGCCAGAGGGCAAAGGTGACGTTACCACTTTAACCCTTCAAGACAACCCAGTACCGTCGCAGAAAGGAACATTAGTGCCGTCTCTCCAGCAGCTCAGAGCTCCTGAGCCGCCTCAGTGTAAAACATGAGAAACCGAAAGCAGCAGATGGCAGGGCTCCAGGACTGAGGAATCTTTCCGCAGAAACACTGTTTGTCTTGGCATGTGTCAGAGGCCGTTCCCGTAAACCGTCCGGAGCTCTGAGGACACGAGGTGAGGGGCGGCCATCTCGCGCCAGAGCTCCCGAATCACAGGACACGCTGCTCCGCCCACCGCCGCTAAACCCGCTAATATCTCGCGCAAGCGCTCCAGTATCACACGACACGCTGCTCCACCCATCGCAGTTGCGACCGCTAACCCCGCTAACGTCTCGTGCAAGAGCTCCCGCATCACAGGACGTGCTGCCCCGCCCATCGCCGTCACCACCGCTAACCCCGCTAATATCTCGCACAAATGCTCCAGTATCACGACACGCTGCTCCACCCATCGTAGTCGCGACCGTTAACCCTGCCAAGGCCCCGCAGCAACGTCGGCGGCGGGCAATCGATTCGGAAAACGCTCCATCACAAGAAGCGCAACCGAATTGAGCCAATTATTCAGACCCGTGAAATCGCCTTGTGAGGAAAACGACACAGTTCTTCCCAAAATATCCAGATCTGTTGGGCTTACACCAGATAATTTTAAGATTGATAAGATTTGCTCAGATTTGTGCTTGAATCAAGTGCAAAAATAACGCAGGGTAAACAGGAATAGTGATTGAAATGGTAACAGGTTTCAAAGGGACACAGCCACGCATAATTCCAACAAAACCATCTAAAACTTCTGACAAACTCAAGGAGTGAGATCAGGGTAAATATATTCACTCAGGAACCACAGAGGCAAGAAAAGAGAGGAGGGAGAGTGAGGTGGAGAGAGACAAAGGCACAGACAGTCGCCTGAGGGTGGGATACGCTGAGGAGAGCAGAGGGCGACAGCGAAACCGTGGACACAACCCATCTTCACGGCGACCTCTTAACAGCAGCATATTTCATATCTCGCCACATGATCAGGGAAGAGCAGGGTACTGCTGGGGGGGAGGGGGGGGGGGGGGTAGAGAGAGATCAGTGTTCCAAGACCAGAAAGGTCATGACCCACAGAACATTACCCATACTGCTCATCATCCAATCTCACCCACCCGCAGAGGACACCGAGTAAGTCATGAAAAGCATGCATGATCCCGAATCCTCGACAAGAACAAGCCAGTCTGAGATAGCAAAAGTCTCCCAGCAAAGGATGCACTGATGGACAGATAGTCATATCTTTGAACAGTTGGACGGACACAACCTCAAGCAGTCCCCTTTGAGATGGCAGGAGACCAACAGATTTGCATGTTCAGCCAACTCAGTCAGTTGTCTGGCAGAGTACCCGCAGGTAAGCACCAGTTGGAGTCGTCTCTGTAAAAAGTGGGACTGCGCTAGAGGTCACCGAGGCCGAGGGTTCCAGAACATGGCGGCACTAAAGGGTAACTGTGGACCTTCTCGTCCTCAAAGAGAACCAGCTCTGGCAGTGTTACATAGGGGCCTCCAGCACAGTAACAGCACTCCATTGTTCTCGCCGGTTTAAACCGACAGCCTCTCGCCTGCCCCAGGACAATGGCTCATTGTGTGGCGCTCGCCCGCCCCCCCCCCCAGTCCAATGGAAGGAGCTCATCTCTCGGGTCCAGCACTCCCTCCAGGGGAGCTACACCCCCTAACCCCCCACCACCCACCACCCCACCCGCCCCGCCAGGGTCACAAAAGGAGCAGCTGACAGCTGAGGAACAGGAGACGGCTGGTTTCAGCCAGGACTCAGGCCTGCCAAGAGGCAATCTGAAAACTCATTTACTGGCATTGCTTTTTAGTTTTGGGGGGGGGGATTGCAAGAGAGGGGAATGGTATCATGACGGACAGAACTGTCCTCGGGGAATAAATAACGGCTGTAGCGGACAGCAAATTTCTGTTCCGTTTGTTGGGGAGGGGGGGGTGAGATCTGCCCGTTACCAATTCTATTCTCAACCTGGCTACATCGGCCATCGAACGGAACGGTCCGTCCCATAGGCTGTCCACTTAATTCTATAGCCAATCACGGGACAGTGAATGCCTCCCGGGCGGACCACCAACACAGGGGAGTTTTTGGTAAAAGGGTGGCAGATGGCGGTGCAAGACAACTCCAAAACTGCAGCTGGGTGTTCCAAGGAAAGGACAGCACTGCCTTAAAAATATCACCCCCCCCACTACAACCCCCTGCCCCCCACAACCCTTTGTATGCTGGAATTTTCCAAAGTTCGGCACTAGGGCTGACATCACTGCTGCAAATAGCCGCTCCTATCTGGCAGGCCTAGGAAAGAGGAAGAGGAGGGGCTGGCTTTTTAGAATGACACCGACTCCTGCTTGATTTGTTTGCCAATTTACGCCCGATGAAGTGCACCGCGTTCATTTCTTTGTGCATCGATTTACTGCGGCAAGTCAACAATGCCCCGCAACGCGCCGCGAGCCGCAGTAGTAATCAACACGCTGGCGTTTGTCGCAATATATCCATTTTTATTACAGACGCTGATATTAAAAGGGCCTCCAAGATTAGCTCTCGCACCTCAGCCAATGGAAGAGGCGAGAGAGACCGTCCCACTGATTAAGCCAATGCCGTCTCCGTATCACGTCAAGGACAGATTCCTGTAATTTATCTGTACACAAAAGCGCAGGATTCAAACTGTCATTCATCACGTCAGCCTGTCACCGGGGGAACGACAGCCCCGGGAAGAGGTGAAAAAAATGGGACGAGCCGAGGATTGTGGGGAGATCTTCGTGTTCCGAGACAGGCTGCCAGTCAGACAGTCCCGCTCTTGGACGGTGTCAGATACCAGAGCGAAATTAAAACACTCAAAAACAAGGAGGCAAGTCGCTGTCAGGGCAGGGAGCGACTGGGCTGCACAGCGCGTAATTAAAAGTGCACCTCGACCACACAGGCTTGAACCGCACAGGTGTCACCAGGAAACACAACCCCCCCCCCAACCAAATGATTGGACTCAAATCAATATATGTAAATCAAAAACTTTTTAGGGGGGAAATGGGAGATTTTCTCCCCTTCTGCCCTCCACCATAAGCAAGAGCAGCCATCCCATCCATTGTGCAGGAAGATACCATAGAATGAGATTCCTCCGACTCACTTGAGGAATACCTCATACCTTCTACCCTATGCAGGCAAACAGCCAGTCTCACACAGCCTGTGCCTGTGGAGGGTAGGACAGTCAGCGTACTATTTGCTTGCACAGCTACAGGGTCGCAGAGCGTGATTAGACTTAACGAATTTAGACCGGCTTAACCCTAGTTACCCCTGGGGAGATTGAGCCAATTGTTGCCTCACCCATGCAGACCTCCAGACATAGCTGGCGATCGAGGGGCTGGGATTCAGAAGAGCACATCATTTGGTCTGAGGTCAGAACAGGATGTTCCACGCACTGAAGCACTGGCTGTAAAATATGCCGCTGATCCCAAAGAGGACGAGAGCACGACCGTAGGGGGGGGGGGGTCCTCCCGTCAGCTCACATTCCCAGCGACTCTCGGGAACGGGGCGGGCGCTTGCAACACTGGCGGGGGTCCCCAACGCATACAGCAGGCATGCTTCCTGTCACTGGGGATCTGCTCCGCACCAACAGTGCCAAGAGGGGAGTGGTGCTACCAGGGCTTCCAGTCACCCCACACACACACACACACACCTGCGCATTAATACCAACTCAAGTTTCCATATATGAATGCTTGCGCATGGACAAATACAAGCACAGTGATGCATGCACAAAAATGCAGCCTTAAGTGTGGCTAAAAAAAAAAAGAAAACCAAAAAAAAAAAAAAAAAACAAATATCTGTACGCGTACATACACACTCAGATGGATAAACGTATGCACACCTACGCAATCACAAATATAACCCCGGACACATGGTAATCAAACTGACCTTTACCCAACAAGGAAAGAGGCTTAGTCTATGGTGCAGCTATGGGCAGGCACACACACACACACACACACACACACACACACACTCTCTGCAGGTATAGCAGCGAGAGGGCAGGGCCAGCATTCTTCTGAAGAGCCCCATGAGCCTCGCCAAAATAATGCGCCGACAGGGGGAGGGGGACGACAGGGGAGAAAGCGAAACTGGAAAACTAAAACTCCAGCAGTCACAGCAGCACCAATTAAACAAAACCGCAGCAGCCGACACAGCTGGCGGAGTCTGGAGCAGCCGAGGCGAGACAAGAACAAAGACGCGGCATCGCCTGTGAGGGGAGGGGGGGAGAGAGAGAGAGAGAGAGAGAGAGAGAGAGCGCAGGGACCTGGGGACTGAAATAACTGCAACAGGCACAGCAAAAGGAAGGAGTGAGAGAATAGTAAGGTTGTATCTTTCATCCACCTATCCCTCCCATCACACAGGAGAGCTTAGGGGCAGCTTCTCAGTGTGGGTGGAGAGACTGGAGTGCACTGAAGGGCAGTGCTCAGAAGGGCCAGAAATGCCAGCGCTGAGAGACTAATGGAGAGCAAGGGGCCCTGCAGGGGGGGCCCCGCTAGCAACAGCAAGGGGGGTGGGGGTGGGTTTGGGACTCAGGCAACCAGTCACCTCCACCCCGTCAGCCGTTCCACAATTCTAGAGAGCCACTGCACTTCCAGTGCCAACATGGCAGTTGTAACCGCCATGCCGCCGACTTCGCCAGCATCACCTGCGAATGGAAAACAAACAGACCAGCTACACAAACAGGCACGCGCAGGTACCCAAACGCTGGAAATACACTAGTCCTCGCGCTTCGCTGGACCGCGAGGCACCTGCCTGACAGCCGGCTCTCAACTGTATCCACAACACAACGGCAAATTATTCAGTGCTCCATCGCACCTGACGACGCTAGCATTTCTGTTCTGCGAATGCTACGGACTCAGACGAAGAATGTTCGCCCCTGACGCTCCTCAACAGCTGCAGCCAACTACGCCACAGGAAGAACAACACCACCAGAGGATTTACTCACTTTCCCTGCCACAGCAGAGGGGCAATGATCTACATCAGGTGTTCTCAGCTCTGTACACAAAGGGGCAGGTGTGTGCAGACTTTCATTCCGGCCATACAATCACAGACCTGACTCTATTAATCAACCCCCCACAGTCTCTGCAGCAGACCTCGATTATTTAAATCCGGAATGCAACTATATGGTTGGAATTAAAGCCTGTACCCACACCAGCCCTTTCTGGATGAGGCTGAATACTCCTGATCTATATCATGCAAAGCAAAAACAAGCCCGATGCAGAACACACAGCTGCATTCATGCCACCGCCTCCAGGAATTACACAACTGGGACTAGAAATGAAAACTCCTGCCGGTGGGGCGTTAGCTGCTCTTAACGCGTCGCAGGCAAGCCGCATAAACAAACAAAAACACACACACAGTGGAGATCCATCAGTATACCCACTGCAGCCACCACAATGACATCATCTAACAAGGGAGAGCCCTGCAGAGGACCCTGCCTGCCCCCTGCGCCCTGTATGAATTGCACACTCGCACACAGCCACAGACGCACGCTGATAACCAAGCAGTGTACTTGCTTCATCAACTCTAAACTGCCAGCCCAGTGACTAACCTCCGTAATCCCAAACTCTTTATAAGCCTGAGGTTTTCACTTTTTTAAATGAAGACACAACTACCCAATCACTAGACTCCTGGGTCCACCCAACTGAAGGCATTCGCTCCTAAATTAAAGCAGCCGTGTCAAGATCACTGCACAAGCTCAGTACACCCCAAGAGAGTGAATCAGCTTGACTGCAAGTCATAATTCGTCTACATTTCGCATTCTATTTAGTTACTCCGGCATGATGCTTTGTATATTAAGGAGGCTTCTATGGAAATTTGAGGATTCAAAGCACTATTTTACGCTGTAGCCAAGACATACAAAGAACGTGAGCTGGTTTACGAATGCCAATTAACATAGAAGCAGAAAAATACCTTCTAGATTTTGGCTTGCAGTTGAACAGATTTACTTAGTTCAAAGTTGCGAGCATGTGCAGTAATCGTGACACAGCTCCCTCAACTCCTGAATTTTGCACATGACCCTCACAGGTAAAGCCACCTACTCTATTGAGAGCTGTCCAACCTACCCTCGTATGTCTTGTGGACACACTGCAGGATATCAGTGGCACAGCGGGGCTCCACAGGGTTAAGTCTAGTCCGGATGCATGACAAATGGACTTACAAACATGAAATACCAAGACATGTTTTCCCCACAACTTCTGAAATCTCCATTCTCGACAAGATATAATTAATGTAGACACACCTGCTTGTACATTCATGCGCATTTTACAATTGATGGTGCAAAACTGATTTCACCCCCACTGATCTATCAGGACGGATTTCTCCTCGCACTCAGTACATTCTGCAATTTCATGCGCGTCGTCTCAGCCGAGAACAGATGCAGTTCTCGATTCATGCAAAACTATGAAATCGCATCACTGGCGCGCCTTCTGACAGCGATGATGTCATGAAAAGTGTGACGACTTCGGCGGCTGAGTGACGTTAACCCTTAGAGTGCTGAGATAATTAAATTTAATTAAGTGGCCACATGTTAAGTTTTCAACAGCTTTGATTTTGATATCTGACATCACTGGGCAATGATAGCTACAATCAGCGCTCAAAGGGTAAATAATGGCCTTGGACCAGGAAACGCAGCCTCCCTCTGACCGGAGGCCATCTACCCACAAAGCTTTATAAACTGCGATGGTGCTGATCTGGGGTGGGCACTGACGTGCTCTGATGGTGCTGATCTGGGGTGGGCGCTGAGGTGCTCTTCTCAGCAAGTGCATTCTTTCATTTCACACAAAGGGAAACGATAGAGCCAAAACTACAGACGAGGCAGTTTATTGTAGTCAACACTATTGTGTACAGAATGGCGAAAGCACTGGGTTTAAACTGACCAATATTTTTCCACTGTGTTGTACTGCATACAGACAACAGTGCTCGGGCAGCCATGCAGGTGAAGGAATGGTTCAACATGAAGTAGCACAACCACCATGTCCGACCTCTTCCAGAAATGTATACGTTTCCATGGTCACAGAATTACTAAAACACAGAATCGCTTCCATAACATTAACCAACCAACAATCTTTTTTTTTTTTAGGTTGAATGGATCCCCAAAAGATTCCCAAGCTCAAAATGCACATAAAATTAACAAAGCTTCGTAATTATCTTTTTATGAGAACAGCTCATAAGTGTCTTCTAAAGTATTTGTTGTGCAAGCGGTCAAAAAGTAACTAGCAAATTGAAAGCCAATGCACAACACTTTCAACGTTTAAATGAAAGGACCTCGGTAATAAAAACTCCACCGCTCATAAGAAAGCAAAAACAAGTGCTCAGCCTGATTTGACCTTCATTTTTTAAGGATGTCATTTTTTTCAAAGATCTACAGTTTGTTTCTACAGATAAGAGCATCCTGCTCATGATTCAATGTGCGGCGCATACACGTGCAAGGGTGATGATTCTCAAAATACAACCTTTCTTCCTCTCTGCTCCAGATCCAACAAACTCACTGCAAGATTTTCTGCATAAGATGGGTCCTCCCAAAAGGCACAGCAACCAATGTACAGGTGAAATCGAGGGGGTTTACTTCTAAAAATTTTAATTATGTAGTAGGCTTTAATTTAATAAAATAGGCAAAGCTAGGCACAAGTTGGATGATTACACCTCAAAAAAACACTGTGGCCTTCATTAACTGACTACCTGTCGTATAGGAACTGTGAATCATGGTGTATCATGCAAACACTGTGCGGCCAAACAAGAGCGGTAAATTGAGCAATTCAAGGTCTGTGAGGCTAACCTTAGGAGGGGAAACAGCAAATCAATGCAATACAGTCTATAATTGAAAGAAGGCAAGCCGTAAGGTCGGTGTGGAGGCATTACAGGAAATTAAGGCTATTTCGCGGAAAGGGTCCAAGTAAATTACCAACATGCCAACCTCGCACTTTCATTCAATATCTGAGAACAGAATCCATATGGTGAGAACAACCATCAGACTTCTCAGCGCAGACCATTGTTCATCGTTTACATTTATCAGTTCATGCTCTCCTGAACAGCAGCAAAGTGAATTGGATGGCGATTCAGGAAACCGCCAATTTCATTACCTCATCTATTGGCTCTTGAAACATTTAATTAGGGTGTGATAGGCTAAACCTTCTGAGCACCGGAACAACAACAATTAAATCACATTTCGTTCGAAGACGCGACATCAAAAATCCGATTTGTCCTTTAAAGTCACAGTCATTTATTGTTAACTCTACGGCTACACATCACACATTAATGCTAACACATTGCCTTACATGCTTAAGTACGTAGCTAGGATTTCTACTGTTATCCAGATTTCCATTTCCAGTCGTGGTATTAAATTACGTAAAGTACGGAGTAAATTAATCGGGATTGGCACTGACTTCCAGAATTGGGTCATATGTTAATTATGACACCTGCAAACCCTGAGGAGAGACCTAAATTGAACCCCTACAGCCCTGCCACCGCCCCCCGGCCAATTTGAGAACACAAGCTTTCCAAGGTCATACATCAGACTTGGACAGTGCATTCTTACCAAAACAACCAAAAAAAATAGGCATGCAATGCACAGAATACCCCTCAGCCCGATGTCAAATTTTTTGGAGATGCCCGCCCGCCCGCCCGCCCGCCCGCCCGCCGCCCACCCGCCCAACGGCACGAAGGATAGCAATACCCCGTCAGCCTTGAGGGCTGGGGGGTAAAAAGCTGTGGCAAGTATGGGAGCTCAGGCTGCTTTTCAGGCAGAATTATGAAGTCCTAGCTCTGGCTAGAGTCTTCTGTAATCGTCTCCGAGCAAGTGTAGAACCGCAGGGTGCTGGCCATCTCCGTGTGACAGACTATGCTGCTCCATTCGACTACTATCAGAATATCAACCAGCAAAAATAAAGTATTCGTAAATTCTTCATTATCGTGAGTAAAACAGACGGCAGGCTTAAATTAGCCATTTATGGCGGTCCTGAACATCTTATCAGCTATTCCACCAAAGCTGGATATATTCAAGCCTTTACGGTTTTCATAACAAAACTGATGATGAAAGGTCCAAAATTTTGGCAACTTAAAACAAGAAATATTAGCCGGCTGACAGTGCGTACAGGACTGCTTTTGGGACAAACCCAGAATCAACAGCCCTCTTGTTGAAGAATCTTGCCTGATTTCTGCAATAGGTAGCGAAGCATTGTGAAGTTTTACGAGCACAAATGCAACAGTTCCCTGCCTTTGCCCGTAGTCAGCTCGGATAGGCTCCAGCTCGCCCCGCGACCCTAGTGAGGAATCAGTGGGTATAGAAAATGAATGAACGAAATGCAACAGCACAAACCAGAATGATTTCAGATCTTTGGACCAAGGTGCACAATACCAGTTCGACAGCGCGATGCAGCGGGTGAAACACAGCTTCGTGTCCCACGGCGGGGCTGTTCTCCACGCCTCTCCCCAATTAACAGAGCAGGGGGGGGAGGGGAGGAGGGAGCCCCCCCCCCCCACCCAGTCACTGGACATTCCCCTGGATTCCCTCCAAGACACACAGCCTCCACACCCACAACTCCCACACTATCCCTCCAAATCCTGCCCTTCCACACACACTGGCCAGACAGACTTCCTGATTTCAAGCTCTTACACCAGGAAGCACGTCGGCACAAAAAAAAATTACAGAAACTACTCTTCCTCTTCAAATAGCGGCAATTTACATTTTTATTTATTCCATTTCATTGAAACTCATTTATTTCAGTGAGGCGTACTCCAAGGTCCACAGTGCAAAAGGTAGTCTGATACCATTTCATCAGCAGCTCTTCTTAAACCAAACTCCAATGTGTGATAATATAGTCCCATTTAAAGGAATGAAAAATGGCACGAGGGGGGTGGGGGGGGTTATGACTGGATTAGACCCCTGACACTACTTCCACAAAAGCAGGCATCGCTATTGGATATGTCTAACATGGTTCTGCACACTTTTGAAATCACCTGCCTGTACTACAAATTATAGGTGTCTGCCAAGTGCAGGAAAAATTAGCCGGGGGTCAGCCACCAGGGTGCTTGGAAACTTTAAAATGTATTCTCAAAGATTTGAAGCCCTTGTAGAATACAAGAAAAGTAATCTCATAATCATTGACATTTACAGCAAATATTCATAGGAATCAACAGTCATGAATTAAGTTCTGAAGAGCAAGTTTTCCTCCACGACCTTCATTGAGGACTAGAGGTCTATCTAGCAGTACAGTCAGTCGTAGATGCTAATCAGAGTTGCATCAAAACAGAAATAACAGGAACGCTGTAAGAAGCCTTCGCATGCCAGCAACATTGACCGCGCATTATCAACACCAGGCAACTCCGTCTGAGTTCACAATAAATCTGTCCAAGTACCATCTGCTATGAGAAAATAAGTTTTAGGTTTTATCCAAGCTCTTAAAAGACAGAACTGTCGGCATGAGGAAACGAGATCATGTTAAAGCCAGCTCACCAACATCAATGCTTCCTCCAAACCAAGATAAGTGAAGACATTGCCATTGCCGGCTATTGTTTATAAGACATTTTATTCTAACCTTATAATGCAATGCTGGAATTAATGTTCTTCTTGCCTAACTTGCAGCGATGAAGCCAAGATTTTTGCATTATTTCTGTTATTTGAAGCTCATGAAATGAATAACTAGCTGACCATTTAGCTATGTCATGTTAGCCAGCTGATTACATATTCAAACACTGACTAATTTTTCTGGTTGTTGGTAAATTCATGTGTTGCAAAAGATTTGTGATGGTCCCACTGAAGTCCACGATGATTTCAGTATCATTAACCAACTACCTATCTAGCTAGCTTGGTGACATAATTTTGCAGAAAATTAAATGATTTGTTTCATCCATTGTTTCAGACGACTAGTAGTACCTTTTCTACTCTCTGTAATCAACGGTATGGAGAGAGTGTTCATCTAAATCCATTGAAACAAACCTTAGATTTGTTACCAACAGAGTCTTTGTGCTTATAAGTCATCTGGTTTTGAAGTTAAGCCCTCAGTCCACAATTGTGTGTGACGAGCCCCTGCGCTTCACTTAACATTACATTACTGTTAGCTTTGAGCTAGCTAGCCAGTAACAATGACTGCGAAGTTCCCAACCTAAGAGGATAGCTCGCCGTCTTGCTAGACTGGTCGGTACATTATTAAGTATTCATTTGAGACCGTACTCGGTTTTTTTTTTTTTTTTTTTTGTTGAGACTTTGACAAAAATGCCCGGAAAACAGCTGTATGTAAACTGCCGGCCGGCAGCATTTATGGAGAACTCTGGTCAAAAAGAAGTCAATGAAATCTGCACACTGCTGTCCTCCATGTTTGATTACCCAAGAAGTGCCGTCTGTGGCTGCATGAAGCCTGGGTCAGACTTCACAGAATCACCAAGCTCCATGGCCTCAAAGCACATCTGAAACACTGAACTCCTCAGTACTGGTACCAATGAAAAGAGGGAGAATGAGAGATGAAAGCGCTGCGTTATTCCACACCACCAAAACATTTTCTTAAATATGAATTTCTTATGATTTCCAGGGGGAAAACTCACTTGAGACAAAATTACATTCAAACTAGAAGTTGTTTTTAAAGCAAAAAATAAAAAATAAAACAAATGTCTCCCCCAAACAAAACACGGCAACCCCCCCAAATGATGTTCACAGACAGTAAAAAGCACATCTACATACAATGTTGAAAGAGCGTGCGCGGTATATGTTATAGGGTTTCCGAGTTATGGTACAGCCCGGGAACAGTGGGAACGCCGACAGGAAAACAATATGTCTCCCCTCCGTCCTGGGGGAAGGCATAAATACCAAATAAAGAACGATTAACTCACCAACCATTGGTTCCAAAACTACAGAGGAGACAGTGATGCCCTAGTTCTAATAAGACAGTGCAAGAGCCTTACATGACAAAACCATCAGGAGTATAGTCAGGACATGTTGTTCATTCATACAAAAATATAGGTTTTGAAGCAACATGTGGAAATGGTAACAATTTTTAAATAGCGCAAATCATCACTGTCCAGTAACCACCAGACATGTCACGTGCCCTAGGGGGAGAACACGCCAACAGCTGACGACATATTGAACAGAATGGTCAACAACCCTCAGGGACAACGACTGGGTAGGTAAGCAGAGTCGGGCAAGCACTGGCACTCGGTGGTTAATTGCCGAATAAGGAGGATCAAAACAGTATGAGTAAGTGGCTAGTTTTCCCCCATTAACTCTTAGAGAACACACAGCCCACGGCCGTTAACAGGATCGGTTATTGTCAGAGGTCCCTTGCCTTGACCCTGCAAAGAAAGCCGAGGCCCAGCCAGCTGGGAGTCTCTGTTGTGGTGGGATCGCTTGCTTGATTAACTGCGGCGCATTAACTATCCGTAGGTCCCCGAGCCCGACAATAACGTCACACTCCAGAGTAAGCATGTTAGCATTCTCTGCCGTATCTTCATACATTTCATTGCCCCACTGGTGTCTGACGACGAAGATAACGCAGCGCTGACAGAGACGTCAAAGGAGGGGGAAGAAATTGAAGGAGAAAATTATGTTCTTCAATTAAGACGCGTTGGAAAGATATCAGAGCGGTACAGCCGCGCGCCTGGGGATGGGACGTATCACGAATGCCACGCGAGTCAGCAGCGGGATCGAAACCACCGCATGACTTCTGCAGCATCGGAGAGCTAAGCGTGCCATTATCGCTCCTTTGCACGACCATTGTAATTTACCTTGGAGATGGGATATATGCAAGAATAACACTGACAGGAAATTTAGCGGAAAAAATGCAGATGTACACATTGCAATTGCAAGCGCTGCACAAACTCAAATAACGGACTAACATAGGATGTTCTAGAGACTGGCCATGTGCTAATTTATCAGACCACCGATGTGCCACTAAATACTTTTATTTACATAAACATAGCCCTGCCAGAAAACTCGATTCAAATCTTTTGTAGGATCCCCCCCAACCCCACACACACACACACACACACACACACACCAACCAATAATCGTCTAGCCATCTGCTGCTCCTCAGTCCTGCAAGCATACACTAATAATGATAGCGTATCAAATTTCACTATCAATACAAGCGTACCATAACCATGCACGACGCTAAGGATACTCTGAAAGGTAGCGGAGGAATAACTTTGCAGGACCGTTTCATTGCAGACAGTAGACTATAGGGGAGTGAAATATAATTAAGGAAGCATAACAAGTTACCTTTTCAAAAAATGCATGCCCGTCTTAATACCACCAGTAAACTCCAGCACCTTAAACAGAGTCAAATAAAACAAGGGTAGCAAATCTAATCAGATCTACTAAGGAATAGACCAAGGGCCCAAAAAGTCAGTGAAATTAAAATGCTCTAATACGGCATCGTCCCATTTCTGATGTTTGCTTGTATTTACCAAGCATCCGACTGACGTGCATGCATCATCATTTAGCACGACATGTACATAAGGAATGTAGTTACGTTTAGATTGCCGGGATGCTTACTAGCCAAAACAGACACTTCTTACAAGCATTCTGATGAACTGGAATGCGAACATAAACACTGCATATTCATTAAAAAGAAACCGACCAGAACAAGTGCAGCATATCAAAATGCATCGGCTCAATTACTCAGGACACAGTTTCAAATTAAACGACACTAAAATGCGTCCACTTAAAGAAATCTGATGAAACAAGCGAAAATGTCCATACCATTTCTCGCAATGCATTGAATTTTGCTCTATCCGAGGTTGTCAAAGTTAGACTACAAAGAAGTACATGGCAAAAATTTATGATTATCCTTACATTCCAAATAAAGTCACCTCTAAAAGCCGAACACGGAGCAAAATAAATGATTGAACATGAATATTTGTATTATTCTACTCTCGGAAACAGCAAGCGACAACATGATGAAACTGTGATGAGGGATAATTTGCTTCACAAATTATACTTCCCACTAATGGCCAATCTCACAACTAACTAGCTGGCAAACTGTTAATCGTTTATCGGTGCAGTAACACACACTGCAAACATCTCGTCAGACGTTGTATTCTCCAATATGTAAATAAGCTAAATACGCATGATACATATCTACAAACAAAAGTAATAAAACATCTAAGGCGAGAGCAGTGTCGCCAACAGACGACAGCTAGCTAGCGAGAAAAAAGAAATTCTAGTCAGTTAAATTAGCAGGCTAGCTAGCGTTACCTAACAAGTCAATGAAACGTCAGGCAAAATAAATACAGATTCTACGGCTAGTAAGCCAACAGTTAAGCATTTTAAATGCAATCTGCGGCAATGTTGGCTGGTAAAGGTTTGTATATATTTACATAGACCCCTCACTGGCGAGCTATCCAACTGCGTGTTCTCTGCCAACAGTAACTTCGACATGTGAGACAAGGGATGCAAATAATTTATCTGGCAGAAGCAAACATTAAGTGATTTATTTAAAATAAATGACAAAAAAAAAACCGGTAATCTTGATGATCTGGTCTGACTGTCCCTGTTGACTCGTTCTGGAGCTCGCTGACAGTGCCTGACCCTCACCTTATTTATATGTTTATTATTTATTTTTATTCATTCATCAACCTTTTTCTTTCTTAAGGCTCACTTTACCATATTGCTCATCCCAACCACCATTTTTTCTTTACTTGGGAATGCAAACACACACACACACACACACACACACACACACCTCTCAGGCTACATACAGAATGCACTTTCCTATAACATCAACTCCCATCTGTGTTCCAACAAGATTTTGGTTACTGTCCTGTACTCTTTGTGGTCAATGTTTCGTTTTATCTTGAAATAAAAAAAAAACTAAGTGACTGGGTAGCTAACGGGCAATATTCACTACACGGTGCCGAACTGGCAATAAACATCACAACCAAATGTAAGGCAAGCTGGCTGGCAAGCAAGCTTAACCGATTTGACGTCAAGCATATCTAACCCCGCAGCGTTAACCTGCCCAACACCAGCGGTGTGCACCACAAAAACTAGCGCAACTCTGGACATCAATAAAGCAGATTAAAGCCGATTTCACACTGGACGGGAAACGAATTTTTCGCAGACCAAATAACATTCAAAGTCAATGCAAAGACGCGAATATACGCGCGTATTCGCGTCTTTGCATTGACTTTAAATGTAATCTGTCGTGCGAAAAATTCGTTTCGCGTCCGGAGTGAAAGCATCTTAACTCAGATACCTCAAGTTAAACCAATTAAAATGTTCATTTTGACATTCGAAAAACACGGCATGCCAGCCAAGTCGGCCAGACATGACGGTAATTAACAGGTCCTTACCTTAATATTCACACGATGGGCTTTGGCAGGATTTTAAATTGTTGCACGAAGACAGAGAAACAGAGAACCTTCTCCGGTAACGTTATCCTTACTGAAATGCAGCTGTACCCGTAACTAATGACAGATCAGGCGAGCGGACACAGTTAGTGGCTCACTGAGGGCTGGTCAGCTTGGCAAACAATCGCAAAAAAAAATTGAACGTTAAAGCAGCCTTTGTTGAGTGGTGAGTTTGCCATCTGGAATAAAAATTCAGCATAGCGTGACACTTGCTTCCCGAGCAGGAGTTGTTCGCTAGCTACCTGGCTAGCAATCTTAGCACGTATCAGGACTTCAAAATACACGTTAAAGCCGTGAGGGGAGAAAGATGCCCAACTGCGTTTGCGCTCTGCTAGCAGAGGCAGAGCGTAGCAGTCAACGGAGCTGTTCTGGTAGGTTAGCAAGTAACGCTAGAAACGACTGCGGGCGAGCGCACTGTTTACGAATTACAGTTCAGAGAAAAGCGAGACAGACAGCCTGAAGTTTTTCATGGCCACTTCAAGCTGAGAAGCCGAATACGCTAGCTAGTAGCAACCTAGCTGGCTAGTTGTGTTAAAGTGCAAAATGAATGTTTCGGCTAGCTATAAGCTAGCAAGCTAGCTGGCTAAAACGTACGCCTAGCAACCCAGCCAGTGATGCAGACTGCAATGTAAATCCAAGAAATGAATTTCGTGTGATATCCAATTCTTGGAGGAAAGAGACAGTGAAGATCTCCGCGAAAATGGGAAAAAATAGCTCGCTATCAGCAAGCCGTGGGAATCACTATGCAGGGCTTTCGCTGATTTCTCATTGGTGCCGCTCACGCAGCCATTTTGTTGAAACTGACAACGGCTGCCTTTGCGTAAGCCGAAATAAAACAGGAAGTGGCCCAGCTGCTCCTCACGTGACCTCAACTAGCAAACAAACTCCGCTCCCCAAAAGAAGGTGCCCATGCTGGCTCCGCCTTTTCGTTTCCCTGACAACGGTGGTCTGGCAACCGATCATCCTGTCCTCGCCTCCTGACGCCTGTGAATGCACTATTCTAAGCAATGCCAGTTCACGAAAATATATGCTCAGCATAAACTAGTGAACGACACAATCAAATATTTAATGAAAAATAATAGTAAAGATACTAATAATACTCCTACTAACAATAATCATTATTCTTTTAAATCAAATATTAGATTGTACAGTTGAATAGTTTATTCTGTGCATTAATTTCCAACAACTGACATTGCTCACAATAATGCGTTCTAGGTATAAATTTTAAAATGAAAACTTCACACTTAATTTTCTTATGTCTGAAGAATGTGCCCAAATGAATCAGAATGCTGACTGTTGTACTCAGATGTTGAGTGACTAAAATGAAGGAAAATGACAAGCTCAAACCTGTTTATCACTCTCACACTGCGGCAACATAGCATTAATTCAATACCAGCATTTCAGGAATGCAAATAAATATGCCCGTATGTTGAGCATTTCCTCATAAGATAAGGATCCTGCAAGTTGACACCATACATTCATGGAGGGGTTTTCTGTCATAAAACGGGTAAACTACAAGTACAATCCCTCACAGGGACAAATTATGAAGAAAAGTCCAGAAGCCACACAGTGATTCCCAGCTGACAGCAGTGCCACAGTGGTCACCCCACCCCTCCCATTCTTTGTGCTGTGGCAGCCTGTGGCCCCGCACATTAACAACTTCCTATTCTAATGGAAATGCATGGATTCTTTGAAAATAGATCAGGTCATGGGTGCACAAAAGAATTCAACTGACCACCACGAACATCCTCAAGGACAAAAAGCTATAACAGGACCTAAAAAAGATTTCACTAAAGTCAAAATCTTTCTTTGTTTTAATCTTCCATGGTTGAGTAAAAAGCAGGAAAAGCTTATGATTATGTATCAAATTAAGTGCCCATAAAGCTTAACATTATGACTGGTTTGTGAATTTTGAAAATGCCTCCCGGCCTTAAATACATTAGCACCGAGTTACTTCGGCAATTCATCCACAGTAAGTGAAGAAAATTACAACATCCCTCCATTTCATATGAGCCGCCAAAAGTCAGAACAATTACCTGGAAATATCATACAGGAATGCTAAGTGAAAAGAAAGCCCAGAGGGATGTGGGGAGGGGAGACAATGTCCGTTATAACTCTTCACTGTTTTTCATACACAGACGCAAAAATGCTATCAAAAGAACCCTGTAATTCCACAAAGGAACCTTATCAAGCTCAAGCCTTACTAGGCAAATTTTCCAATCTGAGAGCTTTCACTCCATTCACATCAATGACATTGGTTAAGTAGGGACCTTCGGGGGGTATCTTTGTGGAAGCAGGCCAAGAACCCTATTTTTGCCTGGACTAACAGTCTTGCCTTTACATACGCGGATGTCCGTGGTTGAGTGAGTGAGCGAGCGAGCAAGTGAATGACGGAGTGAGCGAGTGAGTGAGTGATTGATAAAGCTGCAGAATAATTTTGCAGGCTGATTGAACTTTACACATTGGCTGTTGCTCTTTCAAACTGACTTTGCACAAACTAGCGTTATTTTGACTGAAACAAAGTTTATACCGTGTCATGTGATGTGCTCTTTCAGTACATTTTGACAACTATTATTGCCAAGACCAATACAGAAAATTCAATGAACATGTAAATTCTTGTACTTAACATTATTGAGTGTACCACTGTCTATCTCCATAGCTAATTACCAACAACTTTGCACATGGACCATGCAAGGTCCAGCCATGTACTAGATTTTCACTCAGTCTTGTTTCCTGAGAGTGTGAACTTGCACCAGTGCCCAAGCTCTTGTTACATTGAATGCACATCAAAACTGTTCTGGAATTACTGGATCATTGCAGGTACATGCCCATAATGTTGCAATCATAACCAAACAGACCACAATATGGTGCTTGTGGCAAATCCCAGGCTTTAAATGAAGAAGCAAATAAAAAAGTTTAAAAGGGGGGATGGCACACAGGTCCATCCTCAGTGTTTTATAGGGGACCTAATTTGCTATTTTTCCAAGTTTATATTTTGGTCTTTGACTCCCCTAGAGTACTCCTGATCGCTCAAAGTAAAAAAAGGGTACTAATTTCGCTCATACTGCCATCCTCAAAAAACCCCATTTGTAGTCCATAGTAGTCTCGGCCTGAAACGGCTCATTGGGGTTGCTCTTCCGCTATGGCCCCCACTCCCCGTGTGCCCACTTTGTTCTGACTGGCCAGCTCTGTGGAGGGTGGATTTAGGCGGGACGAGGCAGCAGAACGCAGTTTTACTGATCAGGCTCCAGAGGAATCAACGGGAATATTCTGCAATCTAACGCAGTACATGTGTATAAATCTAATGAAATTGACTTGTTCTAATAAACGCAACGGCCAAAGTCTGGCAGCTCAAGCACGAATTTGCTATCGGCTACAGTTTGCTACGGCAACAGTTGGTGATTACTGCGGTCTTACTACTCCTAGCTAGGATGCAGAGGAAGCTAGAATTCACCCCATATAGACACATTTGTAGAACGGGTCGACATGCCTAAGTGTAGACTGGAGACCATAGAAATCCGGTGCGTCTGAGTTTAGAGGGAAACATGGACAGTGAGGAGCTGTTCAGATAGGAAATCATGCTCACAAAATCACGTTCTTGGATTACGGCAAAACCCCTGTATCTTATGTTGAGAAACTTTTCAGAGGTTGAGCATGGACAACCATTATTATAACATTACCAATATATATTAAAAGAAGGATCAGCATGTTAGGTCCCCACGTGCGGTCGGAGGGTAGTTTGGTGAGGCACAATCCTCCCCTTGCTTGATTAGCAATCAAACGATTAACTAGTTTAGTAACACTATTCCGCAGAATGACGGGCCAGTTTAAGTTTCCACAGCGTTATTACTCTGTATATCGAACCTGAAATACTCAAGAAACTGCAGATTTGCGCATACTTGCCTCCAGCAATCCGAAGCAATGTCATCAACAAATACTAAAACAGTTCAACTTATGCAGAGTTCAATGCATTCTCCTTTAAATACGTGCTTTTACACCCGAACAATAAAAGGGGACATTTATTTTCAGTCTTCTTTCATAATCCGATTAACAAAATATTAAAACGATATACAGAGTAACTGAGAGCCGAGAATTTTTCCTGATTGATGATTCAAATTTCCATCCTTGCAGTCTCGGATTGAAGTGTATATGTGAATGAATCATTTTGTCATTATCTACTCTATCAATATACAGGCTTCCTATAGGCTTGATCTTAATTGTTTCGATTGTCAATCAGGCATAGTACGTGGGAACTGGTTCACAAAATCCTGTAGTTTGGGTCACTGCCTCGCCGCACGTCTCTAGCTTCCCCTAAGCAAGTATGCACAAATCTGCAGTTTCGTGAGCATTTCAGGTCCGATATATAGAGTAATAACGCTGCGGAAACTTAAACTGGCCCGTCATTCTGCCAAATAGTCTTACTAAATTAGTTAATCGTTTGATTGCGAATCAAGCAAAGGGGAGGATTGTGCCTCACCAAACTAACCTCCGACCGCACGTCACTGACTGGGCCCCCTTCTAAGCGAGTGAGGCATCTTCTACTGTTCTTCAACCCCAGCAGTGCCACACAGCGCTTTAGAGAACAAAGGACGGGAAAACGGGGCCATGCAGACATCACTCTTCATGTGTGCCCACCCTAACTCATCTCCATTCTGCCTTTTTTTTTAAGTGTTTCAAAAAATTCTCAGACTTTGCCAATTTTGTTAATTGCTTTCACATTTAAGCCCCCGGGTATGGTGAAGAGGCACTGAAAAGGTCTAGCTGACATTCTGATAAGAGGATATTCAGACAGGAGCTCACAGCAACACTGGCAATCGCTCGCTCATTCCTCCGCACAGAGCCTTTCTCTCCTCCCTCTCTTTCTCGACACGCTCGTATTTTGTTTTACTTTTTATCTCATCTCGCCCAGTTCCACATAAGGTTTGCATTTCAGGCGAGGATCCTGCCAAATGCTTCATGCCCATGCGGGTCCGTCTCCCTCCCTTCTCTCACACACACACAAAGCACAGCGAACTGTGAACATTAACAACAATGAGCAACTAATCAAAACAATAAATCATCCAGTTAAATTCAATGTACTGTTTTGAAACACTTCTTTGCAATCAGTTAATTAATGGTGGCGCACCATTAGAAAAGTTAAGATTAGAGAAAGTTCCAGTCCTTCTTCATTTTTGGGAAAGGAGAGATCAAATATCTACAAGAGTCAGTATTTCACTTTGTTGAAAAGGTTTAACCCCGATCCTTATGCGCAGATTATGTCATGAGCGCTTGCAATCACCACAATAAATAAGATTTCCACAAAAGCCAAATATTTCACTGACCGACGAAGCAAAAACTGATCTCAGAGACATTTTGAGTAATAATTCACGACCACTGATTTATCAAGTAACAAACAACTCAGCAGATTCATTTGATATTTTTTTATGTCAATTCTGAGAACAGAAATCCTGTACAATTCTAGAGGGACAGCCTGATTATGCGAGGCAGGAATAAGTAAACATTTGCTCTTACATACGTCGATACATTTTCAAAATGCATTATTTAGCATGTGCAGAATTTTGCAGACAGAAGAACTAAAGGCAATGATATAATGATATGCAGCTCACCGTGAGGCAGGTACACCAGTCATGACTTATATCAGTGGGTAGTGGCTGTCATAGCAATCCAAATCCATTACTCGTTGCACAGAGGAATAAAAAACGAGAAAACACCTGGGATTCACAGGGGTTAAACGTTGCCACGGGCCGCTGCCTAAACAAAGGCTGTTCGGCGTCATCTCAGGTTCAGACTCTCATATCGATCAGGGTCAATGCAAGTCAAAGCAAAGCCGCACTGGCTGTGGGCAATTCAGTTATATTTCAGAAATCCTTATGACATCTGTCCAAAACTAGGAGAGTCAGAGGTCAAAATGTGAAGAATACAAGCAGCTCAGCTTAGCACTCTCATTACTACAGCAAGAACACAGCAGTTTGGGATGTTTAGGCGGAAGGGCGAAATAAACGATGGAGTCGAAATGACCTAGAGCACCCGCTATGATTAAGCAGGTGGTCACAATCAGTTGGTGGAGTAAAGATTGGGATTATGGTTTCTCAACAGTCCAATGAAACCAGGGAGAGGTGCATCATGTTTACTGATGTACCATGTCCTTGTCCTGGAAATTACCCCCAGAGCAGTTTATACAGTGGGAGGAAGATGGGGCAATAACAAACCAGCATTGGGACCGCGGGGGCTGATACAGTGAGTGAGGGTGTCACTGAATGAGTGAATGCTAAGGAGCGCGGCAGAGTGATGCAGAGCCCGGTGACTGCTTTAATTTCCCCGGAGGACACTGAACAGGTAGGGTCCTGCACAGTAAGGGAATGAAAAAGAAGGAACGGGCTTGGTCCCGAATAGCAATGTCCAGAACTGTCGACCGCAATCGCAAAAAAAAAGAAAACAGTGCGCAAACAGGCAGCCGCGTTGATGATGGAAACAAACGCTCTCAAGCGCTGAAAATGCGATTTAGTCATTTCACGACATTTACGGATCGTGAAACATAGCTTCATTGAAATGTTTTCTTAAAAATGAGGATTCAAATGAAGTAAAATGTTGGGTAAAACCAGCTGCCTGATATGTGTTATAACACACACTTAGTGGCAATACTTTCCAACTCTCACGATACAGTCACTAGGATGCTAGATCACCGCACGGCAATAACTGAATTAAATTGAACTTTGTATGCAACGCACAGTCTTCTACCCCCCCATGCATTAATTACAGCAACATTAGACCTGCGCGCATTTTATAATGTTTTGGGAAGAGACTGGTTAATCAAATTTATTACACACTTATTCTTAATTGATAGCCTGTAGGGATTCAATTGAATAATTAACCACTAACAAGCATTGTTTTTTTTTTTTATATCTCATCAACCATGAGCACGCCAGTTAAATGGTGATAACTGTGATCCATGGCAGAGTGTGCGCTGCTTTCATCCGGAGAAACAAACTGCTTACGCAGCCTCGCAGCCGGAGATGAAGCCTGCTGCGTGCGTTGAAGAAATGTTACTTGTAACTGAGAAATTCCCTCTTCTGTTCCAGTCAAATTTGTTCACATAGACATGGAACTCTTTTGAAGAGCCTCCATGGATAATCTGAAAAAAGGGAACATCAAATATTTTATTTAAAAGGAAAAAAATCTTTAAAACGTTATACTTTTGAGAGAAGAGAGAAAAATCACTGATGCACTCATTGATGGGCCCAATAGAATGGAGACTGAGGTGCCATTTGTACGACCAAGAAAACCATTCTAAGGATTTCTTCCCCAGTTTTTGATAAAATGGGAATATATAAGCAGCAGTATGGCTGCTTGAGTGGAGATAACATATTCTGACCTTCACTTGATCTTCGTTTAATCAATAATCTCATCTGCGCTGTGTTGTTTCGGCAGATTAACCCAGCGGACTCAGCCCGCAGCCTGCGTCTCTTCATTGTCCAATCGATTCGGCGGCATCGACAGAAACTCGGACCATATGGACAGGGAGTTGATTTACGATCATGCGCTGCTGCGCGCAGTGAGGACTCCCCCGATCGGACTCCGCTCCTCCGGCTGAGTGGACGCAACGCGGGAAGGCTCATTTGAGCGGCAGCCAGACGCTCTAAAGAGAGACTACCTCGGTCCCATCGGTGGATCCATCAGAATCCCGATCCGTATCATTAATACAGCGACCGACACTGACGCCTTCAGACAAAATAAGGCCTCTGGAGCTATGGCACGCAAACAAACAGACGTAGACGGGCTAGTGCAGAGGCCAAGATCATCTGAAGGCCAGCGATTCAATATTTTCTGTTCTTGGCAGCGGTCTCCCATAATTGAAACAAGCACAGGCAACAGCCAGGAGCGATATTTGGAAGGGTATTAGTGGAGCGAGGGCGCGGGATTAATTCAGTGTGCGCCAGGCAGGGGAACGGGAGGACTAGGGAGCTGACAGGCTGGGGCTGGCGCAGCCGGCTCGGTGAGAGTCGGAATCATCCCCTTCTCTTGCGCTTCGGCGTCACATTGATTAATGCCGCTTTCCTTTCCATGACCTCCAAGGTCACTGGAATGGCGGGGAGCGAAGCCTCCCCTACTCCGCCTGACTCAAGAGGGGGTAACGGCCGCATAATTCACTCCCTGAAGGAGCCCCATTTGCCGCGACTTTAATCTGAAATGTAATCAAACTGGCTGTAATGCACTGTGGTTTCAGGAGATCACAGAAAGTATCAGGAAAGACACACACACACACACACGCGCGCACACACACACACTCTCTCTCTCTCTCTCTCTCTCAGACACAAAGGCACAAATACATAGTATGCAGCCTTTAACATGAACAGACAGACACAAATGCATATAAGCATTACATCAATGCATTGATACAAATGCACAAATACAGTACAGTCTTGTGCAAATTACTTGGATAAAGGCACTTGTCAATTGAATGAGCTGAATGGAGTGCAAATAGCCGTGCCAAGTGATGGACGTTTTACAACCCCAATATGTTCTATTGTAAACAACATATTGGCTCATGTGATCTGAAAGTCATTGCATTTTGATTTTATTCACAATTTACACTTTGTCCGAACTATTTCAGAATTGGGGTTGTACATAACCACCTCAAAGACCACCGTTTAGTACCTTTAGCCACGTTTCATTAATTTCTTTGACTTGTATGATGCAACTAATGTGATTGCATCATCAGCACAACTGAAACTGTGTTGGACTGGAGTGGTAATTCATCTGACTTCAATCCCACTGAGAATCTCTGGTCCGACATCAAGTCAAGGCTGGAGCAAGAGACTGCAGCGCAAAAGCCAAAGTCATCGATGCAGTTGTCCAGGTGTGGCAACACAACAGAGAAACCTGCTCAGCTCCATGCCAAAATGGGTGGAACAGCTTATCAAGAACTGTGGAGGACACTTCTCATACTGAGTGCTGAATGTAGAATGCTATTAAAGTAATAAACTAGAGTGTTCAGGTGAACACGTGTCCCCTGCAAAGCTTATGTGAAAGTGTGACTACCAACTGAAAGTGTGACTACCGGACAGACAGACAGACGGACAGACAGACGCCGGACAAAGTGATCCCTATGTGCCGCTATGCTTCGCAGGCGACCCAAAAAGCCTGAAAACCTTTGTTGTTGGGTTTTTCCCACTCCAGCCTGGTTTATCCAATTAATTTGGGACTGTACTGTGCACATACAGCAGAATCACACACACACACACACACACACACGCACACACACACACACGCACACACACACGCACACACACACACACACACACACAAATAAACACGCTTACTTGAATGAATGCACCTGCGCATACCCACATCTTCACTCTCTGAAGCCTATGTGCATACCCATGCGCTTGCGTCATAAATACATTTACAAGCTCCAAGTTACGCACATGCTCTTGATCACTCACAGGAAATCAAACATACAAACACTAAACACTGCTGTGCAGCGACATGGTTCTGTTGAACCCACATGCACCCTTGGAACTCGTTTTCCTTTAGTGATTGCAAATGGAGGTTAACTAACTAGAGATTCACTGCTCCACACCCGCGCTCCATAACTTGTTCAGCCACACCGTATGCCTTTTCATTGCAATAACGACTGAATTACCATTTATTCAATTATTCAAAGCACTTCTCAAGGACATCAAGGTAAGTATAGATCGCGACAGCCTCAGAGAGAAGGGCACAGGGCATGGAACGGTAGGCTGTGCATTTCATAACACATCAAGCTGAGCAGTGGGTATAAAGGCATATAACCAATTACATACAAGGATTTACATAATTTTAAAACAATCACCGAGACCCACGGGGATGAATAATTGACCAGAGTCACCATGGAAGCAAGGTTTTTAACCCTTAGAGCGCTTTAGGCTACTTTAATTGCCCAATGATGTAAGATATCAAAATCAGATGCTGCGGAAAACCTATTTTGCGGCCACATGATAGATTTTCAACAGCTCAGAATAATACTTTTAGTTTCTTGAAAATTTATCCAGCACTCAAGGGTTAAATAATATGCTCACAGATATGCGGCCTACTGGAATGATATCATAGAAATTATGCCTGGGCACTTTAAATTGGACTGTAAAGGGAAAAAATGGGACAAAGCATATTAAAAAAAAAACTGACAAAAGCTTTCCAAATCAAATTACATGGAAAGTGCCGACCACAAACTCATAAATGGCATCGCAAAGCTCTGAATGCTGATAGACACCATTACATCAGCTTTTTACTCTGAAGAGGAGCTGAAATGTCTGGAGGCAAGCTATAAATTCATAAAGCTGGTTATTTACAGAGCAATATTAGGCTTTGAATGTAGGAGGGATCTGACGCTGTTTCCCTGTGGTTAATGGTGCCATATATTCTTAATACTCTGAGTAGCTGTCCATTTTATTTTACAAATAACTTCCAGCGGTGTCCCCATTTTATCAACGATTCCTGTGCCAAACAAATCCCGTATCAGTAATGCTTTGCAAACAATTTTTGAATGGTTGTTCTGAAAGTTGTTTCGAGAGAGTGCTTTGTGTTCTGTAGACAAGCAGTACAGTAATGATAAGAAGGGGTTTTTGTGCCGCGCAGCCAAAAATCAAAAGCTAAATTAATTTGTTTCGCTGGTTTTGGACTTGTTTTTTTTGTCGAGGTTATGCGATACCCTGACGTTCCACTGGCGATGGCTGAGATTCCAGAAAATTGAATCTGCTAAATCACAGACCACACCCTCCCGGACACATACACGCTCACATCATGGTGGGAGCAGATGTATTCTCCACTACCACTGGGGCACAGGCAACATCCACATTTTGGGGTCTCTAGGGTGACTATTCTCTCCTCTGGACTCCAGCAGACAGAGTTGTAATATGATAAAGGTCAGCAAAGGTCAGCTTGGCTTGACTGGAGGCAGCAGGAAAAAGGAAAGAGCTCTGAGATGCAGAAGGAGCCTGCTGAACTGACACAGGCCATTGTGTCATGGCTGACGACTGAAATTCTCTATCCAGCTAGTATACTTCCTGTACTGTTTATATACTAAGTGTATTCCATGATAAACCTTTACAGTCGCAAATCCATTAAATCTTATATTAAATGATATTTGGGGGTTTGTTTGTGTTATTTCCAAACCTGGTGGCCCCAGTTAGAGAGTGCTTCTTATTGATATATTTAGGCAGACATCACCAATCACAGCCTGACAGTGCAAGCCACTTATATAATATTGAGGGTTTGGAGCGCAGTGGTTAAATGTCCAGTTTAGAGGTTTTGAGAAAAATTGATTTTTTATGTTTGCAAATGCAGAATTAAATCAGGTACATCATTTACATCATTTTTATGTCAGTCACTCTTTTACTGCATGGTTCAGAAGTACACTGAACATGTAAGTTTTCATAAGTGTGGTACTGTGACATCATAGCCAAAATTGCCAAAATGGAAACGTCACCTCCGTGCTCCGACAATTGAAGCACTTGATGTGACATAACACAATGGTGATAGATCAAAGTTAAGTTTGTTTGCAGTGGAAGACAGATGATTCTGGAATAATATTCATGTTTATTCATCAAAATATCAATGTTTAATTCATATGAGCAGATTCTGTTGGACATACCACAAAATGAAAATGTGAATTCTGTTTAAAACTGAGGCGCGTGGACTGATAATTATTGTGCCCCATGAATTAGCTGATAGAAATGTGTGACAGGAGGTAAAAATCTCAAAAACTGGACATGTCACAATTGTGCCCCAAACCCTCAATGTGCTTGTAGATATCCAAGTCAGTCAATAGGTCAACTATTAACTCTGGTCAACAGAGAGTAATTCCACATATATGACCTCAATAAATGTTGGTTTATCCCCTGAATGCACGGGTGTTTTTCCGAACCATCCTACATTCCTTGAGTCTTTAGACACCGTTATGTAAGCGGCACAGATTGAGCTACATACTAAAATATTACTGCTTATAATCATAATATAAAAATTAAATAATAAATAACACAGGAAAAAACTATTATCCTAACAATAACCTTAGTTACTTTATAGAGAAAAACAAAAATGAAAAGGAAAAAAAAAACAAAAAACCGTTTCTAGAAGTCCACTCACACTCTGCTTTATTGAAAGAAGTGCAACACATTATTTGATGTCCTAATATGTGAATTTATTTGCTTATTGAAAATATGCAATATAATGACTGCAACAGAGTCTAAAAGAAATGGAAAGTGTCACCTGCTGCTTAATACCACTGTCTTTCAAACACACTCATTAAATATTTGGACACTGAAGACACCAGTTGGTCAAGCGTGGCCAGCGGAATTTTCCACCATTCCTCCATTGTGCAGGTCTTTCGCTGCGTCACTGCAGTGGGCTTTTGTTGCTATTTATTTTGCCTCATAATGCCCCAAACATTGGCAGCCTGAAATAGAACAGAACTGCAAGTAGACCACCTGAGCACCTACAATCTCTGCTTACGCAGTCATGCACTTGTAATCCATGCAGAATGTGGTTTGGTGTTATCTTGTAGGAAAATACAGGGATGTGCCTGGAAGAGATAACATCTAGGCGGAAGGATATGTTGCTCTAAAATGTGTTGATAACTTTTTACATTTATGGTGCCCTTGAGAATATGCGAGCCACTAATGCCTTGTGCACTCACGCAGCCCCCTACCAAAATGGATGCTGGCTTTTGGACTTGATGCTGCTAACAGCCTGGGTTGCCCCATCATTTTGGTCCAGAGAACACAGCAACTGTTTTTTTAAAAAAAAAAAAAAACTGCTCAGAATATTGACTTTTTGGACCACAAAACATGCTTTTATTGTGCTACTGTCAGTTTCAGATGACACTGAGCCCAGAGAAGTTGGCAGCACTTTTGGAAAGTGTTGATGAAAATAATAATGCGCTGTTGTGGTGATTTAAAAGAGTACAGGGTTAATGGAGTTTTCAAAAGACTCCTTTTTGATTTAATTTGCAAGTCCCATTATGCGACAACCAATTGGAGTTATAATTAACCCCTTGATGCATAGAGAACATGCAAATGCCTTGGAGGACCATTTGCTGAGATTTGGTGCAATATTTTGTGTGTGTGGGGGTGGGGGTGGGGGGGGGTACAAGTGGGTGGTCTGTCTGTCCATTATTTTGGACATTATGTATGCGAACCGGTAGAAATAATGCGAAGTTGAAGAAACTTGGTCATTGATATGCATGATCATCTATCTGTTATATAATGTATTTCCATCCCTCAACAGAAAAAAGTCTGATCAAAACTTGAACAATATAAATTTCTGACTTTCGTCAACTTACCTCTTGTGGATGCAGCAATTGTGATTGTTTGTGGGAAATCATGTGACTAATCAGAGGCGCACCTACTGAGAAAATTATTATCTGGAAATGTCCAGTAAAATGTACATTTTATGTTTTCAGGGTATCTTTGAGCCTAGAGAAAATAAACCCCACTTACGTCCAAAACATGCTATGATTCTGCCTTGTTCTGTTCATGTTTTGCCATGTCTTGATCCATGCCATGTTTTGTTCATGTTTTTTCCTGCATATTCTCCCATAGTCCATTCCTTCAGTTATATTCCTGTTCGTGTTTTGTCTCATACCATGCATTGCACTTTGTCTCCCCCTGTCTGGTCTTTTGTCATGTGATTGCTCACTGTCCCAGTATTGTGTGCCACACTTTCGGGTGATTTCTTGGTTTCTAGGATTTCACCCATTCCCTCCAATCTCGTTTACTTCCTTCACCTTGCTTTTCTAGTTTATTACCAATACTAACAGTTTGTTGGGTTAGTTAAACTTACTAACCCAGACTAACATTGTTTATAGTACTAACTTACTAACAAGCACTAGGTATTGTATAGCTGCACATTATTAATTGACTAACAAGCTCTCAGCACTCGCTCTGCTCTAGTCTCCGCCCCCTTGCCTTCACTCAATTTACTTTGCCGTTTCAGCAGATTTTCTGCACCTGGCTAATCACTGTTCTGCCTCTCAATCTGTGCATGGAAAAACTCCCTAACCGGAGCCGTATGTTTGTCAGTAGGCTGTCTCTGTGATCCCTGTCCACGTCTTGGCTTTTGCCAATTTCTTGTAATCAGGAATTTCCTCATGTTCATTCCTTTGAAATTAGTTTGATCCAATTAACCTGTTCCCTGCATAGCATGTGACTTCCTTCTTGTCTATTTAAGCAGTCTTTTCACAGCCAGCTCCTTCTCCGAATGTTGATCAATATTTATTTGTGCAGAGCGCCTCGTATGCCATTGAGTATAGTTTCTCTTCTACTGGTTTGTCCGACTTCGATTCTTGCCATTGCCCTTTTTGTATCGTTTTTGTCCTTCTGGATTTCGACCCATTTTTGTATGACCACGATTTCTGAGTTTGGATGCCCTGTGTTGGCTTTGTTCATTTACTACGATCGTTTATGTACCTCTGCTCATCTGCCTTACTGGTTCTGACCCCTGCCTGTCTAGTCGACCACTGTTTTTGGATTTGTATTGTGGCTCGGCTATTCCTGTTTTTTGGCTTTGACTTGGACTCCATTAAAGGCATACGTTTTTTGGATTTCTGTCTCTCGCGAGTGGTTCCTAAACTGTACCTCACACAACATGCATTCGACAACATGCAACAAAGGGTTAAAGTAAACGGGAACATCTAGGAATTGAGTGTCATTTAGGAAAGGGGGTATGTACGGGTAACATAATATTGCATTAATATGATACAATTGTTCATTATTTTATATTAGCTAAGTGAACATTTACATTAGAGTTATTCAGTAAAAGTTTGGATGTTCTTCCAGGTGCATGATGCTGTATGATCAAGAGCCAACAACATGCTGGGTTCCATTGTTCCAAATGCATGCCACTATATGGTCTGGAGCTGGTGCCATGATGGATATTAATCAGATATACTTTATTGAGCCCCGTGGGGTAATTTGTCCTCTGCATTTGACCCATCCTATAGTTAGCAGCAGTTATAATATAAGCAGTATATAATATAATATAATCTGACATTATAGATTCATGCACCTAAATACTCAGGAACCAACACCATGCTGGATGCCATAATTTCAGATACATGCTGCTAAACAGTCAACAGCCAACAGCATGCTGGATCTGATCATTTAAAATTTTTACTGAAGTTCTTAATTGTTAACGCAGGGACATATTCAATTAACAATGAATAAAAAGTGGTTGTCGGTGAGTATGAGAGACAATCTGTGCAAAACAGCATGTTAATGACGTAAACCCCACTTAAAATAACATTTCTGCATGCTAAAGTATCCATGACTTTATTTAAGTACCTTTAATTTATGGCTGTGCAACATAGTTGACAAAAAACTTAAATGCTGTAGGTCCTTGGGCTCATGCGCAAGTGTGCCTGTGTGCGTGTGTATGCATATGAATGCATGTGTAAATACGGATGCATGTCTACATGTGTTTGATATTGAATACACGTTTTAGCCTGCATGAAGGGCAAAGGCAAATGCAAAACAAAGCGAAAAATAAACGTTTCCTCACGAGGGAGAGGCAGTCAGCTGTAGGTTTTCAAAAACATTATTCAGTACTGGACCGGGAACGGTGTGCGGCTAGAATCTGTCTGGGAGTGAAGTGTTTGTTGGTGTGCATGTCTGTGTGTGTGTGTGTGTGTGTGTGTGTGTGTGAAAGGGGGTGGTGGGGTGCGAGGGAGCGATGATCTGTAAACCAACCTGACTACAAGCGTCTGCTTCTCACTCAGTGACCACAGTCTCTAATCCCAGCTCAGCAAACAGTCCTGCTGTTCTGTCTCAGTTTGTGTTTTCTCTCTTCCCTCTCTCTATCTTTCTCTCCTTCTCTCTCCCTCTCTATGCCTCTCTTTCTCTTTCCAACCCTGTATCTCTCTCTCCCTCCCTCCTACCCCTCTCTCTGCTTTTCCACTCTCTCAATCCCCCATTTCTCCCTCTCCCTCTCTTTCCCAACTCTCTTCCTGACTCTCTCTTTCTGTCTTTTCCTGTCTCTCCATACATCTCCATCAGTTTCACTTTCTCCCTGTTCCTAACTCTTTCTACTCCTGCCTCTCTCTCCCTCTCTTTCACCTTTTCATTTTCTACACCTATATCTGTTCCTATCTATAATTCTCTAATATTCTTTCCCTATCCCTCTCTCTTTCACCAGTTGATACCTCTCTTCTTCTCTCATCCCTCTCTTTCTCATCCTTACCCCATCTCTCTATCCCTCTCTTCTCCTCTCAATAACTCTCTCCATCTGTCTCCCTCCATTTCTCTCTGTATCGTTATCTGCACAGAAAGCAGAAGCAGCTCTTTTCCACTCGCTCTCTCTCTCCCTCTCTCTCTCCAGCTCAGCCTGTCCCAATCAGCGCAGACACACACTCCCTCTCGCGAGCCTCATGAATCTTTCATTCCGCTGCGCTGTATAATCCTCGAGGCGGGCTCCCAGGAGACCCCCACACCAGTCTCCATCACCTTCCGCCGGGGCGAGGGGAGCGAGCCAGCGAGAGAGGGGGAGAGAGCACACAAAGCTGCTGCCCTCCTTTCCTCCGGAGGTTGAGCATATCAGGGGAAAAAAGCGCCCAGAAACCAACCGGAAAAGTCTGGAAGCTTCCAGAAGTGGTTTAAAATGGAGGCAGAATGGCAATGGTGTCATAATCCAAATCACAACAGAAGCACGGGCTCATGTCATGTGTTCTCCCCTGGACAATGAATGGTTACAGCTCATCAAACAAGATTTCTAGGATCTGAAAAATGAATGACACCATTCACTAAGCCTTTTCATCCAGGTGAATGTGTTGAATTGCCTCCAGGAGTTTGAAAAGGTGCCTACATCTGGAGATAAAACACAAAAAATTGTAACTATCAGAGTACAATAAGAGAAAGGAGACTACAAAAAAATAATAATTGTTGTGCCCATGATTGCGCCCATCTTCACATCTGTCTCAAAATGGCGCCCGCAGAAGGTATTGGGGCCAGAGTATCAGTGCAGAACTGGACGGCGGGGATCCTTAATTAAGGATGCAAACGCGAGCAGCAAGGCATAGAAAATCTCTCACAAGCTCCTCACACCCAGATTAGCTTATTACGCCTTGCCTTGTGATTTACTGCGACACTGATTAAGGAGGGTACCCAGGGCAGCTTCACAGATGTAATTACCCAGCACAGGTTTTGAGGTTTTCAGACGACTGAGACACAATGGAGAGAAGTCACTGGCAGCAGAGAGAAGATGTACACATACATGTGTATAGTATATGTACAGCATGCTCATATGCATGTATATATGCATGTACCACATGTCTGAATGCATGTATTTATGGCTATGCATCAAAATATACATATGTATATACATATGTATACGCACGTATAGACAGCAAACACATGCACACGCACATACACATAAATACAAACGGAAATACATGCGCGCACGTGCGCACACCAGCGTGCATGCGCTCATGCACACAAACTTGTGCACGTAAAAAGTCAAGCACGTGCACATACACATACACATAGACACACGCAAGAGTGCGCACACATACATACAAACATTTTCACATACGTACACATAAATACTCTCACACACATGCACGCACACACACACACGCATGCTCACACATAAACGCACAGCAACACAAACATGTGCGAAAACATGCACAGACACACTCTCACACACACACAAGCATGTATGTGTGGACACATACTCTCTCTCTCACACACACACACACAATTCAATTCAATTTTATCTGTATAGGGCTTTTTGCTGAGAGACTGTCACAAAGACGCTTACAGTGCAAAAGTAAATAAATAAAAGGAGGCAGTGCCCAGCCTAATCGCCTCTACAGCAAGTGAGGCAAAAAATCTCCAAGCAGGGAGAAAAATCCTAAAAACACACACACACACACACACACACACACACACACATGGATGCACTGCACAGGTGAATCTGGGCAGGAGGAAGGGGCGGTGAGGACCCTGTGCCCTGTCTCTCTATATGCACCCCCTCAGTCTCGGAGCCAGGGCCCTCAGCCTGGCACGTTTCTGTCACGCGACGTATTTACGAGTCTCTTCCGCGGGACGCAATTAGGCTGAGTTATAGCGGGATCAGCGGGGGAGACGAGCCCGCGTCTTCCTCAGCGCACGGAAACAAGCCGAGACTCGCCTGGCGAGCCCGGCGACTCGGGGGGAGTGGTGTGTGTGTGTCTGTGTGCGTGCGCGCCTGTGTGTGTGTGTGTGTGTGTGGGGTGGGGGGTGGGCAGTGCCAATTTCACGCTTCTGTTCCCGTTTCCTCAGGCGCCGATTTCTCCCCTCACACCAAGCCCCCCCCCCACCAGCTCTCTGAGTGTGACACACTGGCACAGGAATCCATCTCGGGATAACAGCCCCGCGCACATAACAAGCCGTCACATCTCAGCTGGCAGCCGGGGTGAGCGTAGAGAGGGCGAGAGAGAGAGGGAGGAAGATGAACACAGAGAGAGAGAGAGATAGAGGCCCTATCCACTGTCCCCACCAAATATCACACATGTAAGTACCAGAGGAGGAGACAAGAAACAAAAAAATGAGAAAAAGCTTCATTTCTGTTCTGACAGTGCAGACCAATTTTGGAAGCTGAACATACATTGCGCTTCTTCAAAATGTTCCCCTGCAGCAGCTTGGGCAGTAGAATAGATCAGCAGACGGTAAATTTATTGCAAATAAAAGCAAATAAATGCTTTGATAGATTTCCCCCTGCCATCACGCAGGCGTTGCAGTAATTGAACAGTTGCTTTAGCAATAACTACCAGAGCAGAAATTAGCATTGAAGTCGTTCGGGCAATCCCACCCGCTCCTTAGAACCTCTACACCACTCCGAAACGCCTCACCCCTCCACCCACACTCCACACCTCCGACGAGAAGCACACAAGTCCTTTTTCTGTGTTACAACCAGCTGTGATTGCTGACAGCCATGTTGCACTGGAGAGCCGTGGCTGATCTGTTTGCCGTGTCACGTTGTTTACAGGACTCATGATGTGGTGCAGTATCTTTCCAGGTCTTTGTTTGCTCTGCTAAGAGAAGAAGAGGGGGGGGGGGGGGTTGCGGCCTGCAGTTCGGTAGCAGACTGTCACCTGCTTCACCAGAGATACTCCCACGGGAGAAAGGCACGGTGACGGGGAGGACTGTTAGCGAGCGACACGCATGACATCATTCAGTCCGGTACATTGGCAAGTACTGACAAGCCATCCACATTCAAGCTGTGCAGATACAAGGTGTTAGACAGACCCCTGATGCTTCTCTACAGTGCAGTTATCTTCGGCTGGCGGCACAGGGACAGGTGTGCGGAGGAGACCAGTGTCTTTTCACCTAATTGGACTTCCTGGGCCAGGTATAGAGTCCACGAATGACCGTGCAGTGACCGCGGAGTGGCCTACAGCCTAGTGCAGTGGTCTCTAACTCTGCTGCTGGAGAGCTACCATCCTTCATGTTTTCAATCCAACAATACAAAGCACACCCCTTCTCCCCGATGGAGACCTTGATGAGCTGCTAATTAGCCGAATCAGGCGTGCTGAGTATGGGTTGGAGTAAACACCAACAGGATGGCAGCTCTCCAGGAACAGGGTTGGCGAGCACTGTGCTAGCGGCTAACGTATTTGTCTCAGACACAGAAGGTCAAAAATACATCAGTACAACTGTTGGGCCACGGAGGCCTTAATCCGTAATCGCTCCAAGTAGAAATTGGCCCCCGCTAAGAACAATCAACTGCAGGTCATTCTGGATTAAAATGTTAGCTTTTGTTAGCCATGTGTAAGGCAACCGTCACCTTTCAAAAGCAGAATCTCTGAGTATTAAAACATGGGAAAACAAAAACAGCAGTAACACAGCGAGAACATGCATTTCACAAGCCCATGAAAAAACCACAGGGTGATGTGACGGATTCTAATTTCCATATTTTTCTGTACAGTCCGCGCATGAGGCTAGTCTCTTGTTGAATTGCATCACTTTACAAAACAAAACATCACATTACATTATTGGCATTTAGCAGACCCTTCTATCAAGAGCGACGCACAACACAAAATGCAGACTCCTTTCACACGCAGAGTAATCTGTGGCCCAACCAGGAAGTGAGTGCACTGTCAGCACATTCATGCTTTCAGCAGATGGTTGCAATATCCAAAATCCCTCTCTCTACGCTTGGGGTAACAAAAACTTCAAGAGAGGAGGGCGAACCGGCCAAAAATTTCCAGTTTCTTCAGCTTTAGTAATATTTAATCCAGCTCTGCTCGACTGAGAAAAATTGCCAAAATTCTCAGGGACGGCAAGCCGCTCCATCTGCGGGTTGGAAATGGCGAATTAGAAATGCAATAGAAGTGCCCCCTGTTAAATCCTGAAAGATACATTATCGGCACATTTATATCCAGGAACAATCACAGCTTGGTTAATAATGAGAGATTAATCACAGGTCACTTACCAGCAGGATAATGACACACTGTTAAAACTCCCTTAATCTCTCCCTGGCAGTGAAATTTGTACGGTACGATGTAAGTGTGATGGGTTTTCCCATATAATGGTGGGCTGAGGAGACAGCTCTTGGGTATTTCAAGGTGTTGGAGCCCATTAAGCCCTTGGGTCAGAACACACAAGGGTCGTACAACCTAACTTCCAAAACAATTGGGACAGGATGGAAATGCAAGTTAAAAGAAGAAAGCAGGGATTTGTTATCTTTCACATATATTAAATTGGAAACGGTTCAAGAAAAGATATTTAATGTTTTCCCATATAAACTTCATTTCATTTTTGGACCTAAAAGCTCATTCTAAATTTGATGCCAGCAGAGCATATCAAATAATTTGGTAAAAGTGTGAAATTAGCCTTATTACATAATAAATCAAATTTTTTTCAGGCATGCACCAAGTTGATAAGCAAGCAATTTAGCATGCACTGTAAAAAAAAAAAAAAGTTGTCTTAACTGAAAAAAGTTAAGTGTCCAGGCTGCCTTAAAATTTTAAGCTCATTGAACTTGAGATGACAAGTTGAGGTAATATTCAACTTATAATCTTACATTCAGTTAACTTGAAATTTTAAGGCAGCCTGGACACTAACTTTTTCAGTTGAGACAACTTTTTTTTTTTTTTACAGTGTGAGTAATCCAAATAAATGTCCCAATAAGATGATGGAATGGTCCCAATGGAGATATCTAAGAAAGTCCAAGAGTTTCCACAAATACAAGATTTGCTGAATAAATATTGTAATGTGTCCAAAAACTGCTAAATCTAAGATTAAGCGCCTCACAAGTCCGCAAGTATATATAATCCCAAAAAAACTTTCTAGAATGTACCACAGTCTTTTTGATATCTGTGGCTTGCTTGAGAACCGTCCATACATACGTTATCTCTTCTAGTCTTGAGTTAGTGTAGTGCAGTTGTAACTAGAACTTTCCGTAATAGTTGAGGAATGTATAGAATTTTCCAGACTGTTCCACAAAACCTACACTAGACTATTCTACATGCATGTACATACATGAAGCACAGTGCTACGTGTTTTTGAATTTCACGTAATGTTAAAAGGTTGATTATGGAGAATGCGTATCAAATGCTATATTTTTTCAAAAATAATACATCCATGATGCGTTTAGAGTGGTGCAGAATAAAAGTATTGCTTTTCTGTAAAAATATATATTTAGTCTGAATTAAATAATTAAAAAATTTTGACGGGTTCGACAATTACTTCCTGTTTACATCGTACAAGTCAATAGCGGTCGGGGCATTGCGGGTGGCCAAATACGGTCTCTATGCTCGGCACAGCTAGGCTGGCACCGGTTAAAATGGAGGAGTCTGCAAGTCCTGCTGCAGCTGCTTCGGAGCCCCGGCGAGCGGTGCGTTATCCCTCCCAGCAGCAGAGCGACCATGATCATTCATCACTTGACACTGTGCAGGCTGATCGCTTGACACACTTGGCAACAAACCTGACAACCCGACTGCTGCAATTATTTTCTGTTGTTGTGACTATGATCATGAGACACAAGATGTTGGTATTCTGCTCATATTCCATAATCAACCTTTAATTTAAAGAAATGATTTATAATGAGTTAAGGCCACTAAGTAGTTGAAAGAGATGTTCTGTACCTCCTCTATTTTCAGCTCCCCAGCCACCTCTGGTTACAACAGTGTGGCATCCTAGGCTGCTAAACTGGCCTACCTGCAGTCCACACCTGTCTACAATTTAAAATATACAAAGCTTTAAGAAGCCGAAAAAACAACGAAGTCCCAAAACAACTCAGGAGCTGAAGATATAGATTAAGGAGGAAAGGCAAAACAATTTTTTTAAAAATTGGAACAAATGGCATCCTCATTTCTTCAAACAAGTAAGTGGCGGGCTATTAAAATGAAAGGTGAACACATACAGGTCCCAACTTTTCTGGAATGTCTGGTAGACATAGTATTTGAAATGATAATCTATTTTTTAAAATGATCAAGTACTGATGTAAAAAGATTAAATATCTTCTCTGTTTTCAGTCTAATTCCGGCCGAAGGAAGATTAACGAATCAGATTTTCATTTTTAATTTGCATTTTCCATATCTTCCCTACTTCTTTGGAAAAGGGGTTGTACCAGTCCGCTAAATGTAGTTCTATATACAATGCTCCTGCGGTTTCCACCCAGTAAAAACAAGTTAGTATTCACAAAAATGAGAGGGGAGAAATATAAATATCAACAGAGCTGGCTGACAACATGACATATCTTAGACTGGAGTACTTCCCTGTAACCTGTCATAAAGCACTGTTGCTCAGGCCGTAGGGCCAGCTTGCACTTCACACAAATTTTTTGCTTGTGGCATAATAATGTGTGTAACATCCTGAAATGTGACGCTAAGTACTGCCACAGTGAGAATTCAAACCCCTGAAAACTTTACGGGCAAAAACTGCATGGGGCTAGATACCCTTGATTGTGCATTTGGTAAGACCTGAGTAAAATATTGCCTTGCGTTAATTTACCCAGGTTGGGGCCATGAATTTGCATTATGACATCACTTCCACAGTGACGAATGGAAAGCTGCAGGGACCTCCTCTTCAAAGTAAACACGTTTGCAGGAAGCCTGAGGCAACATGGTAAAAATAGTACAATATGATATTGCCATGTTCAGTAGCGTGCAGTCATGATTACATACCTCCACATTTTTCAAAAGGGGTCCTAATATATAATTTATCTATAATTTTTTTGGTGAAAATGTATTGAAAAATACTCTCGTATGCAATGAGGACAAACAAAAAAAATAATTCCCACGAGTATATTGAGGTACACTGAGAACATCATTTTTTATAACAGGTGTCAGAAATGATTTTTACTATATTGCATTGTGTGAATTCATGTTTGAAGGCTCATTTCATGATTGCTGGCACTAAAAATTTTTGTTTAAACTGGTTTGAGGCAACAGTATTCTGCAAAATTACCTCTGATGGTCGATTGCTCTGGTATATAAGGTGACATGAACTTTGAGCAGTGTCACAGAGTTAAACATGATGGCACGATGGAAGGAGCTGAGATTGTTCGTAGCTTCACTGTGGCGTGACATGATGGTAGTTGTTCACTTAAAAATTTCTGAAGGAGATGAATGTTGCTATGGCACTATAAGAAATGCCATCAAGCATTTCAAAGAGACCGGTTTGCAGAAAACTAGTGGCAATAGAGGTGCAAAGTGGAAGTTAAGTGCCTCTTATGTTCGTTATCTGTGTATGACAAGTAAATAAAAAAAAAATCAGCAGTTGACAGCACAACGACTCTGTGATGATATTAATAGCACCAGAGGTGAAGAGATGAAAGTATCAAGATCTACTGCTTCCAGACGCCAGAGTGAAAATGGTTTGATTGGAAAAAAACCACTTCTTACAGCTTGCAACATCAAAAAAAAAGACTTGAATTGCATAGAAATTCAAGGATTGGACACCAAAAGACTGGGAAGAAGTCCTTAGGACCAATGAATAAAATTTGAAACTTTTTCATCCAAACTACATTGGCTACATTCCATATTGTCTATTTCTCTCAAAAAGGCATGATCAATTGAATTAGTGAATTCAATAAGGGCCCAACTCCACACATTTTCAATATGGAGCTGGGCCCTTATTGAATTAACTGGTTCAATTCTGTCTTTACTATATATTGTTATCTGTTTATTTATTTTTATCAGTATGATCCAATTTTAGCTTAAACTAGGCTTATGCCGTCGGAGGCGATGGCTTGAGGTATATCCCCGAACGTCCCAAATCCTCCAATTCCCCAATCCTTAATAAAATATAAAGCCCCTCAGGTCATGACCTTTCATTTGAACTTAAGTTAAGGTCAATCGGAAAAATGGTTCTGAAGATATGGCCAAAATAGTAATTTTCCATCAGAAAGCGCCACCTAGTGGCAAAATATTGAACCATACAGGTATGATGTCATGATGTGACACGTTGTGAGGTCATGACCTTGCAGTTGCACATAGTTTCATGTCAATTGGAGAAATAGTTCCAAAGATATGGCAAAAATGGTGAATTTTATGTGACAAAGCTCCATCTTGTGTCAAAATTTTGAACCAAACAGGTATAATGTTATTGTGGGTCACATCCTCAGATCATGACTCATTTGCACTTGATTTGAGGTCAACAGGACAAACATTTTCAGAGATATGATCAAAACAGTGATTTTTTCAGTTTTTGGCCCATGGAGGCCAATCTAGAAATTGTAAATTGTCCGAAATCGAATCAGTTCTTCCTCTTTATGATACTTACTTATATGCAAAACTTGAAATTTCTGATTGAAATATTACTGAAGTTATCGCGTTAACACGTAGGGCGGCGCGGTGGCGGCAGTCGGACAAAAAACATAATATCCCTTGGAACCCCATTCGGCGTTCGGGGATATAATAAATACTTGAATAGTACTTGGTGCCTGATTTATCTTCATTTTGTTAAGTGTATAATCACCATTGCACACAACTGTCAGTGCAATCCCGGGATCAACAAAATAAATATTGTCCAGGAGTAACACTATCGTCCAGCAATGAATAGCAGCTGAATATCTCTATGCTACTGTTTTGAATGTTGTGTGTTTCAGTTCTGTAAAGGTAGCCAGCTAATGTTAGTAAGCTTTTCATGCAAATGGACAGAAACTTGCAGAGATTCTTGTCATCAAGAAAATCCGAAATAGGTCTTACCTTGTGTGTGACACATCAGCGTCACAATTAAATTGCTAACCTTTGGGGCATTTGCTGTTTTGAACTGGTAGCTGAAAGATAGTTCTTGCTACCTGCATTTGATGGAGGGTTTTAAAGCCTTTGTATTTTCATGATGTCATCATAACAGGGTTTATATTCACTGTGGTTGATAACATTACACTTGTACCACATTCATATCTATACACCCGATCGCAAATCCTGTGCTGCTGCGGATCGGCACTCCCGCTTAAACCCATTCATCAGGCCTACCAAAGAAAAAGACTAACGCGTACACAAAATCGTCGAAATGTACATATTATTTGTCTATTTTGCACACTAAATCATCGACTTTCCGCAAAATGAATAGATCTAGCACACTTAAAATATTTCGTGGGATTGGAACCAGTCGATCTGGTGCCGAGAAAATGATGAGCGAGCAATCTGGACGACGGCACATGCGCCGTGAGGAAACGGAAACAGCACATTGGAGTGGAAGCATGCGAGCGTGGTAAGTTTATTTGTAAATATTTCACATTATTGAAAGAGCTAAGGGTAAATTCTAACATTTAGTAATTGTAATGTGTCTGGGTAATGGAAATCATCGGATAACATAACTTGTCAGGCTTTTTGTCGCTGGAATGAAGCTAGAGAAAAGTCTAGTCGAGTGTTTGCTTTTGACCTTTTGAAGTGACATGAATTATGTTCGGTGGAAAATTCTTCCTTTTATTAACAAGAGCTGTCAGAAAGACAACAAAGCTCGCCGGGGCAAGGTTAAAGTTTTTCTGCACGCGAATGGACGCGGACGCCGGGGGTACGACAATAGCTCTCCGGACATTTGTCCCGGCGAGCTAAAAATGGTTGTGTTTTGAGAAGAAACAAAGTTCCAACTATTTTGTTATGATATTTTGTGTCAACAGCTCTTAATCTCTTGAAATAATAGATCTAATTGTAGGAAATAGAAGGAAATGCAGTTACGCTGATTCTTCTATGTTTTGGCAAATAAAAACTCATCTACATGTGATAAAATATGAAAATGATTGACAACATATTTACTTGAAAATATTTTTATCAACACTTCTGTACCACTGTTTGAGGAATATGCATCCTAGATATATTTTTATGAAATTCTGTAAAGCTCCAAGCCATTTATCATGTTTATTGCCAATGAAAATAGATCAAGTGATATTTATGCGAAATACCATCACCATGGTGTACAAAGAGTGAAAAGATAAATGGCGCCGAGTCTTCCGTGCTATGGTAGATTTCTAACAGTTTGGACATACATGACATTCTCGTAGTAAATATATGATACTGACTATAGCTGTTCGGCGAGTAACAACGTAAATCTAGAATATATTTTAAAATGGCTCGTGTCAAGAACTGAAGATATGTGGTTTCGGTGTAGACAAACTTTACACACGTTCCCATTCACGTGTTATCGTAAATCATATTATATATCAAGACAAGAGTTGTCAGAAAGACAACAAAGCTCGCCGGGGCAAGGTTAAAGTTTTTCTGCACGCGGACGGACGCGGACGCCGGAGGTACGACAATAGCTCTCCGGACATTCGTCCCGGCGAGCTAAAAAGTCGTATTTAACTTACCAACTGATGGAGTGAGGTTTGTGTCTGCCATTTCGAAAGAACCGGGGAATCCGTGGTGCGCATGCGCCAGCGTCCAGATTGCTCACTCGTTTTCTCGGCACCAGATCGACTGGTTCCAATCCCACGAAATATTTTAAGTGTGCTAGATCGATTCATTTTGCGGCAAGTCGATGATTTAGTGTGCAAAATAGACAAATAATAAGTACATTTCGACGATTTTGTGTACGCGTTAGTCTTTTTCTTTGGTAGGCCTGTTCATATTGACCAGAAAACACCAAAATGTCCGCATCAAATCTGCGAGACCCATTCAAATTGAAATCTTGCCACCCTAATAGTTCGTCATGGTGTCGTTTTCCTAAACCGAAGCCTTGGCATGGGCATGGAAATTCCCTTTGCGTGATCGCGCATGATGCATAATGGGCATTGACCAGTTACATCCACGTTCGACTTTGTTGGCCATTATTGGTGCGATTCAAAATATGCGATAATAAATTGTAACTTTTTACGAGGGGGAAAAACCCGATGCCTTCATTAATCAAACTGAGGGCGAATGACGCTGATCAGCAGTACACACACTTCCTGGACACCTGCGTCTTCGTTTTGGCGCATGAGCGGAAAACTGTTCAACAAACGCTGACTATTTCCGCTCTGCTTGAGTAAATTTAAAACGGTGCTGAGCAGGAGTGCAAGTCATATCGCACTTAATTTGGTGCCTCTCCGTTGCTGCCCCGGAGCTAAACCACCTCCAGAGAAATCAGATCCAAGAAATCCCAAAACAGCAGCAACTTCACATTGCAAAGAATGAGAAGCAAGCCTTCTGGTCATTCATTCTGCACAAGAACACCTCCACTAACCTTCTCCTGAATGAATTTTTGGGATAATTTTAGAACAGCACCCCAACTCCTGCCAGTGCAATAATACCTCCCAGCACAGACAAGTCAGGCCTTCACTGCCAGATGGGACACAGCTTTCTCTGAGTGAACACATATGAGCCAGTAAAAAAATGCACAAATGTCCACAGTGTAATGATAATGTGTGATGACTAATGCCACATAGTGTGTGCTGGTGTGTGCATATGTTTCCAATGCATATGGGCACCACAATGCAATTCTTTGAGCACATGAATCAGTGTGGACAAGAATGTTCAAATTCCGTATACTGTAAAACTGTATACACCATTCTGTTTTGAAAGACTGTGGTTGGCCAGGTGGCATAAGCCTTGTACAAAGGTAGTGGGCCTTTCCTTTTTGTTCAGATCAATACACTAAAACATAACTGAAAAGGAAGAATTTCCTACAAGTGATGAGTTAAGAGGCATATTGTATCTGTATCTTTTATTTGATTAAACTGAGTGGGCCATGGTTTCACTGATTTTTGTGTGCTGCACAATATCAGCAATTAGTATGACATATGCCACAAAATATTTTGGTGGCTTCTTGTAACATGGTTTGGCTTATTAAAATGCTTTTAAAATTAATTTGTCTTTTTAGCAAGACCGTGATTTTAATGTAAGCGGATTGTGGAGAATGGAGCAGGAGCCAAAATTTTCTAGAAGGCAAATATGCATCTTCCCAGCCAAAGGTAGTTTACAGTTCCCGAGGTTGACTGTAAAATGGCAAATAAAGAAGTACTGACAACAGTTGATGCACAACAAGTCATTGACCATCAGAAAATGTTTAAAAATTGAAGTGAGTAAAAAAAATGAATCAAACATGTTCAGATGCGTGAAATTAAACCACTCCCCATGAGCGTTTACAGTGTGGAGTGTTTACCGTAATTATACACGTGTGTATTTTGTTATTAGTGTGCGTGGTTTCCACTCATTGTCCACATATTTGTCCACGTGTGTGTGTGTGTGTGTGTGTGTGTGAGCATGTGCGTGCATGTCAAGCAGGAGGGAAATGACTTATTTTGACTGTTCTACATTTGGAGACAATTAACTTAGATGCAGGAGAAGGTCAGTCCCCCACTGACTAAGCGGACAGGCAGGACTGGGTCTGGGCTCCAAGGGTTTTACAGTGTTCATTGGCTGGGGAAACGGCTTGGCTTCAGCTGACCCGCATTCCCCCTGCTACTTCCGCTGCTTGCATTTACCAAGCTCCGTTAATTGATTCTTTTCCATACAAGGAGAGGGACTTTGAGCAATAGGACACACTGCGTCGAATACGCCACGATTCAATGAAGTAAACAGGAATGAATGAAGATAATCCCACGTCTCCGCTTCTAAATGAAAGAAGATGGGCTAACGACACACAACAAATTAAAATGCCCTAACAAAGTAATTACAGCCTTAATAGAGGCATAATTGCATCTGATTACAATGCCGCCGCTCCTATTTCTATCGCCTTTCATTACCGGTGCCCTCGGAGTTGTTTCTGCCGGCTTACCTCAGAATGGCTAGAACAATGGCTTTTTTATCTTCAGTGGAGTATCTACATGCGCTACTTCTAGCGACACTACGGAAAACGCCAGGCTAAAGACAACACTGTAATTACAGACTCGCGAGATAAATCAATTAATAGGGATGTGCGGAGTTTATATCGGGCCGTGGCTAATTAGTGGAGCACGGCAGTGGCGGGGAAGGGGCGTGGGGGATGCCCGGGTGTCTGTCCCGACACAGCGTATGAAGAAGGTGAACCGCTCCAAAACAATGGTGTCACGTTCTCTTATTACTGCGTAATTACTTTTCACAAACATGAAGAACACAATGACGCATCCTGGGCTCGATTAAAGCACCAGGAACCATTAACCCTTAGAGCGCTAAGTACAACTGTCGTTGCTCAATGACGTAAGATATCAAAATCAAAGCTGCTGAAAACCTATCACATGGCGACTTGTTTAAAAGAGCTCCCGCAGAGTTCTTTTTAAAAAGTCGCCACAAGATAGGTTTTCAACAGCATAAGATAAATTATTTATATGTGCAACCCCAATTCCAAAATAGTTGGGACAAAGTGTAAATTGTGAATAAAATCAAAAGGCAATGACTTTCAAATCACACCAGCCAGTATTTTATTCACAATAGAACAGAGATAACATAGCAAATGTTGAAACTGAGAAATTTTACTATTTTATCCTCAAAATGAGCTCATTTCAAATTTGATGGCTGCTACAGATCTAAAAAAGTTGGGACAGGCACCTGTTTATCATGGTGTTGCATCCCCTCTTCTTTTTAATACAGAGTCGAGGCATCTGGGCATTAAGGAGACAAGTTTCTTGAGTTTAGCCATTGGAATTTGATCCCACTCTTGTTTAATACAGGCTTCCAGCTGCTGGAGAGTTTTGGGTCTCCTTTGATGGACTTTTCATTTAATTATGTGCCAAATGTTCTCAATCGGTGAAAGATCAGGACTGCAGGCAGGCCAGTTCAGCACATGGACTCTTCTACTACGAAGCCATGCTGTTATAATAGCTGCAGTATGTGGTTTTGCATTGTCCTGCTGAAATACACAAGGCCTTCCCAGGAATAGATGTCATCTTGAGGGGTGCATATGTCGCTCTAAAACCTTTATATACCTGGCTTTCAGCATTTATGGTGCTTTTTAAAACACCATACTACATGCACTAATGCATCCCCACCAGAGATGCTGGCTTTTGAACTGAACGCTGATAACAGGAGGGGTGGTCTTTCTCCTCTTTACCCCGGAGGACACGACGCCCATGATTTCCAACAAGAATGTCAAATTTGGACCCATCTGACCACAGGACACTCTGCCACTTTGTTACAGTCTATTTTAAATGAGCCTTGCCCCACAGAACACGGGGGCGCTTCCGGATGAAGCTCAACAATGCAGGGATCGCGCTACCCGCTCGCCAAATCGCCATTGGCGAACGTTGCTCCAATCTGGCGACTAAAAACCTGAAGGTGACGAAAAATTTGGCGAAGAGCATTATTTTGCTCCAGCAGTACATAGAATCAATCTTCCTGTCTGTCATGTGTATCGCCTCTCATATTTCCCATTCCACTTCACAAAGTCCGCTTCAGCCCCTCCACTCAGTGATATTCCGACACGCACTTCGCCGGGCCGCCCGCTCTCAATCTCACCATAACTGCATGCTTTCTGCTCATCATAATTTATGAAAAAACTGCGAGCGCCGCGGTGTGGTATACAGAACTACTTGGGGATTCCCGCTCGTCTAGTTGGGCCATATGCTGGTTCCCTGCGCCACAATATAGGCGCAAAATGGGAGCAAACTGTCACAAGACTGGCAGGAACCTACCATCTGTACCCAATTATCGCTTCATACCCTGCACGCCAAGGTTCTTTATCATTATTATTAAAACAACATTGCAGTGTCTTATGCAAAAACCAGGATTAAAAGACAGTGTCCCCCTTCATCCAACCAGACCCTCATGTTCGTTGCCTGTTCACGTCATGCACGTGCCGGTATTTGAATATGCTCGCTCCGTGGCCTGACTTTTTCTTTCACCTTGACTAGAGTCATTGACAGGACCGGATTTTACCGATGTATTTTCTTTTCTTTTGCGTTCACTAGTCTTAAAGGAAATCTGACCTTTTCTAAGTAGAGTGAGTTTAATGCAAATTCATGCAGCAAATTCCACCCAAATATATTTGCAAAGCAATAAATAAAGGTTTCCTTCAGCACCTCTACATTTGCGCTCTGACAGACACGGGTCCAATGCTCGGATTTCTTGGGTGTTCGTGTCAGAGATCGGAAGGGTTACTCTGAAAACGTATTTATTAATATGTCTCTAATTATTCGAACAGCAACTTGTAATAGTTTATAAATCGCCTTGCATTTGGCTAAGACAGGTAGAATTTGGCTAATTAAAATCCTGTTTGGCTAAAATTTTGGCTCAAAGGTTTATGGACTCACAGCTATCCCTGACAATGGCTTCCTTTTTGTATGATAGAGTGTTAGGAGGCATATGTGGACGGCACGGCGAACTGTGTTTACAGACAGTGGTTTCTTAAAGTATTCCTGGGTCCATTAAGTAATGTCAATGACAGAATCATGCCGGTGAATGATGCAGTGGTGTCTGAGGGCCCGAAGATCATGGGCATCCAGTAAAGGTCTTCGGCCTTGTCCCTTACGACAGAGATTTTCACAGTTTCTCTGAATCTTTTGATGATGTTATGTACGGTCAGTGATGAGACCTTCAAAGCCTTTGCAATTTGATGTTGAGGAACATTGTTGTTAAAGTATTCCACAATTTTTTTTTCGCAAGCCTTCACAGGTTGGAGAACCTCTGGCCATCTTCTGAGAGACTCAGCCACTCTAACACATCCCTTTTATAGCCAATCATGTTACACACGTGATGCCAGTTAGCTTAACTGGGCTTATGTCGTCGTAGGCGACGGCTGGGGGTATATCCCCGAACGCCCCCAATCCTCCAATTCCCCAATCCTTGAATTGACCTTGAATAGACTTTCATCTGAACTTAATTTCAGGTCAATCGGTCAAATGGTTCTGAAGATATGGCCAAAATGGTAATTTTCCATCACAAAGCGCCACCTGGTGGCAAAATATTGAACCATACAGGTATGATGTCATCATGTGGCACGTTGTGAGGTCATGACCTTGCAGTTGCACATAGTTTCTTGTCAATTGGAGAAATAGTTCCAAAGATATAGCAAAAATGGTGAATTTTATGTGCCAAAGCTCCACCTTGTATCAAAATTTTGAACCAAACAGGTATAATATCATTGTGGGACACATCCACAGGTCATGACCTTTCATTTAGACTTGATTTGAGGTCAATCGAACAAATATTTCCAGAGATATGATAAAAACAGTGATTTTTCCAGTTTTTGGCCCCTGGTGGCCAATCTAGAAATTGTAAATTGTCCGAAATGGAATCAGTTCTTCCTCTTTATGATACTTACTTATGTGCAAAATTTGGAATTTGTAATTGAAATATTACTGAAGTTATCACGTTAACATGTAGTGCGGCGGCGGCCGGACCAAAAACGTAATATCCCCCGGAACGCCATTCGGCGTTCGGGGATATTATTATTTGCTAAATGTTCTTTCAGCTGATTCTCTTATTATATTAATCGCTTTTTCAGCCCTTTTTTGCCCGTGTCCCAACTTTTTTGAGTCCTGTTGCAGGCAGAACATTTTAAATAAGCTCATTTTGTGCATAGAAATGTAAAATGTCTCAGTTTCAATATTTGAAATGTTATCTATGTTCTATTGTAAATAACATTGGCTCATGTGATCTGAAAGTCATTGCATTTTGATTTGATTCACAATTTACACTTCATCCCAACTATTTCGGAATTGGGGTTTTATTTTTTAAAAATGTATTTTAGCACTCTGAAAAGAGTTAAAGACTCTGCGGCTCTGCTGTGTATTTGTGTTCAAGATGTTCTCATTAGAGCGGCGTGAAAGATGCAGCATGATGGGTTTGACTGTCCTTCTGTTTGTCCATACAGGTGCAGTCTGTTTCAGGGCCTAAAGCCAAACAAAGGCTTTGAGGCCTGGAAACCCCAAATACAAAAACTTGGGCCATCTCTGCACTGATAATCATTCATTCTTTTCTATCGCCCCGTTTACAGCCGGAACAATTGTGTTTGCAGCCTCGAGAGCTAAAGTTGACATGAAATGAATCGCCAATTACCGGGGAAGTCTCTGTTCTTCAACAATTACTGAGCGCATGATGCGATTCTGGATGGGGGTGCAGCGACGGGGGCCTTGGCTGCAGCACAATTCTCATATCTCGCTGGATCTGTATCTTACTGTACGACCCACTGGCAAGGACACGCGCATTGCAAGCTTGTTATCTCGTCACCTGGACACTATTGTTTGCAGTCACGCTTCATCAGTCCTGAGGTGAACGGAATCAGCCAATCAAAGAATGAGGTGAACTGAATCGGCCAATCAAAGGCCACGGACTAATGACCCGTCCTGAGTTCAGAGGTTTGACAGGCTGACGGATATTAGAGTCCAAGCCCATGGCAGGCTTTGTAGACTAGCATCACTGCCCTTTTAATCCGAGCACAGCAGGGACTACCTGGGAATATTAAACTCCTGGCTCCGGAGAAAGATTAGCCAACAATAAACAGTTCACCCTCTCCAGGCTCCGCTTGTGTGCTGCCCTGCATTGTACTTAGTGTCATTTGCTTGATGTAAATGGTAACTGAAGGACTTGTTTCAAAGGGTTCCCTGCCTCTAGCAATGGGCACAGCCTGCAGCATCTGTGAGCAGCTCCCTTGGCAGAAAGAGGATAGCCATGAACACAGATACACACACAAACACACACTCTCTCTTTCTTTCTCACACATACGCAACATACACACACACACATTCACACAAGCACACACACATATGCGCACAAACCCACATATACATACGCAGACACTTACACACACATATGTACATACCTGCACACATACACTCCCTCTTTTTCCCTCTGTATCTCTCAAACGCACATATACGCAAACACGCACACACACGTACAAATATACATATACAGACACACACACAGGGACGGTGCGACACCGGGGCTAGGGAGTGCCGTAGCCCCGCCACAAATGTATATAGCCCCAGTTTAGCCCCCTCAAGCATTTTTAAAATTAATTAATGAATTAGTTAATTTATTTATTTGAATAAAGGAATATGTGGAAGGTAATTACTCGTCATTCAGTCCCAGTCCGATTGCTGGCTGCGTGCTCATGTCGCGCAGTTTGTGTGTGCGTTTACGGCATGTCAGGCTGCAAAATCGTATTGTACGTGCCATCAGCCAGTCACAGCTCGATGAGCTCGCAAGCGGCAAATTTGTAAATAGGCCTACTCGTCTGGCAATAACGATGTAAGTACACTATACGTGAAATTACGAGTAAACTAGCTGGTCTGCTGCAGATGTCTAATAGTCTATTTATTAGCCCTTGGCTTCGATGACTAATACTGCAGATCGGAGAGCAAAAGTGATATCAGACTGTGTTTCCATTACCGCGTTTTCTACGTTTTGTATTCCATGATTTGCTAGATAAAGTTTTGTTTTCAAGTCATGGCAATAATCGCAAAAAACGATCATTTTTGAAGCACTCCCCGTTGTTTTTTAAGCCTACACACTGTGTGTTTTTAGGGATAGGACAGGCTCTTCCTTAGTGGTCTTATAATGTCCCAGTCAGGGATGTAGTGGTCGGGGTACGCAGGGTAACGGCGTTCCCCCAGTCTTTTTGGCGAGATTTAAAAAAAAATATATATATATTAAAAAAATGCATTCCCTCTGTTACCATTTTCGCCATTGTATAGCTTCTAATAAAGTAATAATACATACTGCGATTCACAAATATTATTAACAGGGCTCTCAAGTCTCACGCACACGCATTTCAATAAGTTCACACGCTCACACGCCACACATGACATTTCTCACGCTGAGAAGTGATAAAACTCGCCGCACATTAGTAACACACTGCATATTAAAAGAGATTACCAATCTATGAATGGAAGAGGCGAAGGCAGACGGCTCTGCTTGAATCAGCGACCTATCAGCCAATCAGAAAATAGTATTTCTTGTTGCACGGCGAAATAGCAGCGTCGTAATCACGTCTTCCACACACGCACGAATGCGGGCGAATGCTGCTATTGTGTGCACAGGTCAAAGAAGAGCTGGAAGTGGAAGCCCAAAATCAGGTAATCACTTCATCACTGATTTTTTTTCGCAATACCTGCTTATTAAAGTCGAGAAACTATGCAGGATATTTGCTTTAAGGATCATTTTTCACCTCAATTTAACTGCTTTGGACGGTTATGGTTAAATGAACTGACTCGTAACTTGTCACGGGGAGAGAAGGGGCTCTCTGCCCTCCATGTAGTGTATTTTGGCTGAAAATAAACCCTGCTTCCATCCGGTGCCCGCCTACTTGAGCTACCACTTCTGACAAGATGCAACGGATAACATTCGAAGCATTCATTCTGCAAATAGCCTACAACGCGCACAATCTTCCGCGACCGCGCCCTCACAGGAGACAGGAGTTTACTGGCAGTTGTGAATATTCAATAACTGATCCTGGTGTGCCATCTAGTGGTAAAATATTGTCACTGCGTGCAAAAATTTGTAGCTCCACGTCCACTGGCGGACACATCTGCACAAAGATGCACCGTTGTTCTTCTCGAACACGCCAAATCCAGATAATCCGTTAATGATGAATTAGATTAATATTTCAATTTGTAACGAGTAATTAAATTCCCAGTGTCTAGGTAACTAAGTGAAAGTATACTTATCATACAGGGTGGGGAAGCAAAACTTGCGCTGACATTTAAAGCACGAACAATCCCACAACCACTCCCCTGAATTGTGTGCACGTCTTATTGCTAATAATGGTGGACATATTGAATGGACCACCTATTATCTTTATTGTCTGCTTTATAATCTCTTTTTTCAATAAACATGCCAGTTGCGAATAATATTCATCTATGGATGGTGATTTATTTTGCAAATTTTGCTTCCCCACCCTGTATATAGCTCAAGCATTTGAAACTTGGGTCTATCCAGGTGACAAACATGTTTTTTTTTTTAAATAATTTTTTTTTTGAATTGTTCTCCTAGTGATAAAATCCCCGCTCTACCACTGGTCCCAGTCGTGTTAACTTGTTAACTGTCCTCAATTTTTTTTTTTTTTTTTTTTAGCATACATTGATTTCAGATGTAGAATTCTAAGGTGCTATGCATTAACTAATTAGCTGGAAAGTCTGCATGTGAGGTCGCTTTAACCTTGTACCATAACCATCGGTCGTATTAAGCTGCTTGAAAAAACAACTTTTACTGTGTCGTTTTTAGGGAGAGGAGGGCTTGGAGGAACATGACTCAGTCGCTGATCTGGATAGACTGAGAAGACACGTGTATTCTGACAGCCAGCCTAATTTTGGAATAAAAATAATCGCAAAGGTTGTGATAGCTTTGCAGTTTGTTTTAACCCTCTCCAGGCTCATGTTGCAAATTTGCAACAATAAATCAATTGATGACTGATTATAAAATATAAAGGCCAGATGGGAAATGGTTTGATAAAGCTGCCCTTCTAGCTCAGTATTGCAAAAATACACCGTTACTTCCTCCTGCAGCCACTAGTGTATGAGAACTAGTCTCCATGAATGAAAGAATTTTCATATCTCAAAATAATAAATTGGGCTGGAGAGGGTTAAAAGTGCACGCACCGTTAACAGACATGGGCAGAACGCACTGCGCTACGCGTTGTGACTACGGTTTGGGTATTATTAATTTCATTTCTGAAGTTGAGATGTTGTGACAGTTTTCTGGTGGTGCATATGAAATATGCACTTGTTTCACATTTTGGATGTATTGCGGTGTTATTAACTGCGGCTCAGATGGTGCTTTCCGGTGCTGAAGTCTTTCACCTTTGCGCGTGAAAGACGTTTTTGCCTTGTAGTCGCTTGTATTAGGCTTATAGCTATTTTTCGGAATATTCCTAGGGCAACTGTAATCATAAACTACATTTATATTGAATGTGCTGTATGCACCAGGGTCTGCTTTTATTGAAAAAAAACAAGAACTGCCTAATAAACTATAAAAAAAATAACTCTGAAGTCGCGAAAATCGACTGTTTTCTTTGCACCCCAAGTTTTCGTAAAGCCGCCCATTAGCATCGGGAGAGAAAAAATCCTGGCGCCGTCCCTGCGCGCACACATACATATCCACACACATGCACGCTCTCTCTCTCTCTCTCACACGCACACACACACGCACACACAAACACTGCAGCGCACGTCAGGCGCACCTGTGCTAAACAGATGGGGGAACACATGGTGGATGACGTAGATCGCAGACAGTACGTTTGCAGCCAGCCCTGTGCAGTGTAATGGGGACCAAGGAGACAGAGCAGGGAAATACAGACTCACTCCAGGGACCCAGAGCACTTGACAGGTGCTGTGGAGCCAAACTCAAGGGCCCAAACAACAAGCAAACATCAGCGCAGAGGTCAGAGGTCAGGGTGCCAACGCCGATATACCAGGTTCAGCTGTACTGGCTCGCTTATAGAAGGCATGATGCAGTGCTGAGCATAGGCCATAGCTTGTGCTCATTAAGACAGACGCTCTTTAGAGATGTAACCTAATATTAACGTTGTGTTTACATTGGATCAGGGCGATTTCACCTTCAGCTGACTGGTAACGCATTCATCTAACGAATGCTATGATACAAGTGAGAAATCGAGGTTCAAATCCTGCCTCAGGATATCTCCACAGTGCAACACTTAACATGAGAATGAATTCTGAGCACATTGTGCTTAGGGCCACTGATCCAACCATGACTTTATCAGTGTAAACATACAAAATCTGGTTCTCATAAATAATCATGCAACTGAACTCAACTTTTTGAAAAACATCCTTATTCAACTTATTCATCACGCACACACAAAATACATAATCAATTAGTTGTACTTTAGTCTTAAAATGCAAATAGGTACTAAAATATAAGTCTGCACAAATAGAAGCCATTTTTTATGCAATGTTACACTCTTTTATGCCATTTTAGATCTGAAATCATGAATAAAATAATAAAAACAGAGCTGGGGCTGATTATGTGAGGCCCTGTAATTGAGAAAGGATGCCCTCCACAGACTGGTTTTGACCAGTGTGTCAATGCAAACCACGGCCAGCACAGGTGTACACTCTCTGGCTTCCAGGCTGATTATGAACGATCATGTGCCAAAGCAGGCTGGGATTATCCAGGTTTTAATTTTAACCAATTTACGCCAAATGGTTTCACGAATTAACACACCTTTTACCAGAGAGAAGGGAAGTAATATTTGAAATGAGCAGGTGATGCGATTGGCTGGAGCTCTTAGTCCACTGTGGAGTGTGACTGGGCGCCTCGGCACCAATAAATTGGAGGGCTTGAATCTGCTCTAATTGCAAACCAGTGACCCCTGCTGGTAACATGTGCACCTGAAGGGCAACTCCAACCCTGGTTTACTGTAGTATAACAGTAACTAACATGGCAAGTTCAGTATTACATTGAGCGCTTGTCCGCACTCTCCCAATCTGTAACCCAAAATCAGTGGCAAAGCCATGTACACATAAAACTAGGCTTATTCCGTCGAAAGCGACGGCTGGGGGTATATCCCCAAACGCCCCAATCCTCCAATTCCCCAATCCTTGAATAGACTTGCATTTGAACTTAATTTCAGGTCAATCGGACAAATGGTTCTGAAGATATGGCCAAAATGGTAATTTTTCATCACAAAGCGCCACCTGGTGGCAAAATATTGAACCATACAGGTATGATGTCATCATGTTACATGTTGTGAGGTCATGACCTTGCAGTTGCACATAGTTTCATGTCAAATGGAGAAATATTTCCAAAGATATATCAAAAATGGTGAATTTTATGTGACAAAGCTCCACCTTGTATCAAAATTTTGAACCAAACAGGTATGTCATCGTGGGACACATCCTCAGGTCATGACCTTTCATTTGCACTTGATTTGAGGTCAATTGGACAAATATTTCCAGAGATATGATAAAAACAGTGATTTTTTTCAGTTTTTGGCCCCTGGTGGCCAATCTAGAAATTGTCCAAAATCGAATCAGTTCTTCTTTATGATACTTACTTATGTGCAAAACTTGAAATTGTGAGGTATCGATCTGGAACCAGACGCGAGAACACAGGATTGCAAAAAAAAAAAAATAAAGGATTTTATTGAGCGAGGGAGGTGACCCCCGCAGGGCAGAAGGCAAAAGTACAGAGTCCAAAATCCAAAAGTCAAAATCCTGTGGGGCAGAAACAGAGTCGTAACCAGGGCAGCAAACACAAAAATCGTAGTCGGGCCAAGCAGATTCGGTACACAGGCAGAGGTTTGTAGGAGAAGCAAACTCATCAACCATGGAGCAATCCGAACCGTAAACAGGGCAGAAATCCACAAAATCGAAGTCGGGCAGAAAAGGGTCAAAAAACACAGATTCAACAATAATCCAAAAAGGAAATATCAAAAGTCCGTAGTCGGGCAATCCTGTCAGAAAGATAAACACCGAGTAATCAAGGCGAATGAAGCGTGGCACAAGAAGACTGAGGAAAACGATCTGACGGAGAGTAACTGTGAAAAGACACCTAATATACATTTCCAGGGAGATCACATGGTGAGAGACACAGGTGCAAACAGACTGATTACAAGGGAGCAGCATATGAGGAAGAACCTAATCTCATGCAATTTGGCAGAAGCCAAAACGCGGACAGGGATCATGGGACAAACCTATACAAAGACATACAGCTCCAGTTAAGGAGTTCTAACGTGCATAGACACTTAAGGAAGGACAGCGTGATAAGATGTGGAGCTTCCACAGAAAATACAGCAAAGGTAATCAGGGAGAGACAAGAGGTGGAGACTAGAACAGGGCGAGTGCTGGGGGCTTTTTAATCAATTAGTAAGTGATACAAATCCTTAGTGCTTGTTAGTAAGTTAGTATTAAATACAAGGTTAGTCATTGTTAGTAGCTTCTAGAGAAAATAACAAACTGTTAGTACTGTTAGTAAGATAGAAAGGAAAGGTGAAGTAAGCAAACGAGATCGGAAGGAAGACTGAAATCCAGAATCCAATAAATCACCCGAAGAGTGACACACAGGACTGGGGCTGTCAACCATATTCAGTCTAGAGACCAGATGGGGGAGACAAAGTGCAATGCAAAATGGAAAACATGAACCGGAATATGACCCTGGCAAAAAGTAAACTATGGAAAAGTACACAAAACATAATATACAATGAAACCAAGGCAAACAATACACAATACTAGATTCTAAGAATAGTCAGACATTACAAAAATTCCTAAACCAAAAGAGCAGTAAAGATAAACAGGGAAGCATGGACAGGGCAGAGCAGAATCATAACAGAAATTTGTAATTGAAATATTACTGAAGTTATCGCGGAACAGTGATTTTTTCAGTTTTTGGCCCCTGGTGGCCAATCTACAAATTGTAAATTGTCCAAAATTGAGTCAGTTCTTCCTCTTTAGGATACTTACTTATATGCAAAACTTGGAATTTTTAATTGGAATATTACTGCAGTTATCGCGTTAACACCTAAATCAGTTTTTGGCCCCTGGTGGCCAATCTAGACATCATGAATTGTCCTCCTCTTTATGATACTTACTTATGTGCAAAACTTGAAATTTGTAATTGAAATATTACTGAAGTTATTGCGGAACAGTAATTTTTTTCAGTTTTTGGCCCCTGGTGGCCAATCTACAAATTGTAAATTGTCCAAAATCGAATTAGTTCTTCCTCTTTAGGATAGACCAGAGGGCACTTGGCAGAGTGCAAACCTTCGCCACGCCATATATCTGCTTTTGGTTACAGAACATGTTCCAGATCACTTTCAAAATTAAATCAACTCTTCCTTGGACTACCACCTATCATCCTGCCAAATTTTGTGCCAAACCGTTCATAACTTTTTTCGTTATCTGATCAGAAATACCACACAGACCTACTGCATATTTGAAAGATACAGTGTAATTCTTCCGGACTCAGAATCCAGAATATGTTCTGGATCACTGCCAACATTGAATCAATTCATCCTTGGACCAACATCCAGCCATATATTGCGCCATATCAGTGAGAACTTTTTGCGTTATCCTGTTAACAGGCTGATGCACAAACAAACAAACAGGGATGAAAACATATTCTCCTTGGCAGAGATAATAAAATGCATGATTAGACCAATGCTTCAAAGGCTCCTGTATACAGTCTTGGCCTCTTAGATTCTGTGAAGATCAACTGTCTTTCACTGTTCGAATCATGTTTCAATCTCTAACTCTACAGTAGCACTGTGCTGTACCCAATTATTCGGCATGACTCTGTCCACAGAAATCACCCAAAGCAACATTTTGGCTACACAGAATCATAAACTGACAATAATCACCAAAACAATAAAAAAAAAAAACAAATATAACATAATTACAAAATAGCTAACTAATGGCTACCATCATCTGAAAATTTAGGATTTATTTGATTGATAATAACAATTGTCATTGTCAATTTTTAGGAAGAAAATTGATGAATAGGTTAGAATCCAAACTATTTCAATAAAATAATTCTGGTTTTGAGTTGTTATGCCCCCGCCAGCTATGGCTGGGGGCATATTGGTTTACCCTTCGTCCTTCCATCCGTCCGTCCATCCGTCCGTCCGTCAGTCCGTCCGTCCCGCTTTAGGGTGCCTTCACCTAATCCACTTCTCCTCAGAAGTGGCTGGACAGAATTCATTGATCTTTCACATGTGCTTTGCAAGGACCTTAAAGGTGTGCATCTCACAATTTGTTTCACGAAAATGTAATTTTTCACGATTTGACAGGTCTGTGAACTTTGTCTAATTTTGCTGCATTTCGAGAAAGGTAATCCCAAATAGGGGCTTCACCTAATCCACTTCTCCTCAGAAATGGCTGGACAGAATTAATTGATCTTTCACATGTGCTTTGTAGGGACCCTGTTGTGCATCTTATAAATCGTTTCTTGAAAAATTTATTTTCAATGATTTACCAGGTCACTGAACTTAGCCTATTTATGCTGCATTCTGAGAAAAGTTATATGAAATGGAGATGTTATGTAATCCGCTTCTTCGTCGACACTGCTACACAGAATTCAGAATTTCATTACACATTGACTAGTTAAATAAAATATTTATCGATAAGAATTTCTATTGTTTATCATTATGTACTGTGCCGCGTGCGCGTGCCGCTCCCTCGGCGCTCTTGACAGCCTAAATCCTCGTAGTGAGTGCCGGTAACATGAACAGCAAGAACAACAGTGCAAAAGGTAATTTCTTTGTGAGCTTGCACTGTAGCAAAAGCGTTTCGGTGTTGTAGTGTAGTCATGTTGTACCCTGCTTCAGATCACACTTGCATCTTCTAGCATTAGCCTCAAAATGTATGTAGAATCCTTATCCTCTCTTGCACTCCTATCCAGGCCCTTCCCTAACCCTTCATAAAGGTCTTGGTGTCTTGCTTTTCATGGCTAAAGGGCTGTTGTTTAATCTTTGGATGGTTTTAACTCTTGTAGCCGACCCCAGTGAATCTTCAACATGACAGGGTGGATGGAATTATTACAGAATGCATGTTTTGTTCTTTGCATGTTTGTATGCGGGGGCATATGTGTCCACTGACGCAATTTTCTAGTTTTTTTTAGTCCATGCTTCAATAATAACCTTGATTCCCCGCTGACAAAATTCTATAAATTGTTATTAAGAACTCTCCTCAACACAAATGTGAATTTTTCCATTTCTAAGCAAAACCACAAAATTAATTTTGATTACCTTTTAACAACCACCTTTTAGCACATGTGTATTTGTAGCAGCATAAATGAAAGATTTGAGAAGAACGTTGTTTTGTTGGGTGCAGCACAGCATGAGTTAGAGACGCCAAATGCTGAGGCCAGAATAAAAGGGGCAACAGTAGTTGAGAGAGAGACACAAATAAAATAACTGAGCGAGACTCGCACTTCCAACAGACCTTTATGTCGTCCGAGGCAAGGAAGCAAGGCGAGCTCGAGAGGACGAAAAGAAAGGGGAAAGATCAGAAAGATTCCCTTGCTGACTAGAACTTGTCCTCAAATATACAGCTAAACCCTACCAACTCTTTTACTAGAGACCTTACCAGCTAAAGTGCAAACATGACACTGACACTCTACCAACGGAAGTGAGGCGGAACTAGAACTTAAATAGAATGTGGGCGAATCCCCAATTAATGCCAGCTGGCCCAGGAATCCGATTGAGAGCAAAACGATATCGTCCTGGACGAGAGCAACAAAGAAAGCTCTCAACGCCTCCAAACCATGACACAATAAGGGTTAAATGTCTACCTTTTGCAGGATGGAGATTGAATATTGTGGGTTGAGTAAGGCATGTAGAATTCCTGACACCTTTTCACGTTCCATAGCGTCCACTTATAATACAACCCATAAACTCTTGCATGTAATTGCAGAACAGCCTTATCCCTCACATCTTTAATCTTCCCATTGTACATCAAATGTTTTATTTAAGACCGTTATTGCAATCTGCCGATTACAGCTGTTCTCTGCTGAGATCTAATTTTTTACCTGCACGGGAACTATGCCTTCGGAAGTGAGAGGTAATTGAGAAATTCATCTTAAAAGCTTCGAAGAACTCATGAGATCTTGGCGGACTTCTCTGATTCCACTCATTACTTTAATCTGTGTGACTGAAGGAACGGCGTATTTAACGCTCAACGACCGACATTAATCTTCATCACAACCCACATTGAATGCAGATATGGGAGCTGGTATATTTGCCTCAGAAGCAGGCTAAATCCCGTCGACTTAATTGCCTTTCATCGGCATTAGGGTAATTAAACACAGCCCACAGATTCCATTGATTTTTCCCAGGCCGCAAATTGGAAATAAAAAAGGATTATCCTTGGAGGAAGAGCAAGAAAAATGGAAAGGGCGAAATCCTGAATCAATTTCAATGCCCAGACATGTATGGGGTATGGTTCCCATAAGATTATATCGACAAACGTACATTTGAACATGAAGAAAACTGTTTTCCCCTTCCTGGGGGGGGGGATTTCTTGTTAAAAAAGAATGGAGTTATTATAATAATTTTCCGGTGCGCTGTTGTGAGGACACGGTCGCTCGATTCCGTTTTTGTTGAGGTAGAAGGAGGTAACAAGAAGACTGGCAGTCATCGGGGCAGCTACAACTCACCGGGAGGGGCCTCGTGATCGTTTCCAAGGCGACAGTAGGCAGGAGAAATTGAGGCTGCCAAATGGAAAATGTCAATTACAGAAGATATGTAGATATGGTATAGAGAGAGGCACAGAAACAGGCGGGCGGCCAAGGTTGGGATCGGGGAGGGGTTGGTGGGGGGTGGCTTGGGTTCCACACTGCAGACAACATGAGAAGCTGAATCCAGCCCTCCCCCCACCCCACTGACTGCCACCAACCTTGATAATATAGCTTCCCGCTTGAAAACCCCAACCTCAAGCTACATCTTCCTGCTAAAGCTTTGTGGGCATTTTGCTAACGGCCCCGAGATAAGGATAGTGGGAAAGAGAAACCGAGTGAAAGAGAGAGAAAGAGAGAGAGAGTAACTCCACTTTAATCCAAATATCGATATCTTTCCATGCACGGGCTGCCGATCAATGCAAACAATAAACTGAATCCCAGCCCATCTCAGGGCAGCCCTGGGGAGGTGATGGTGCAGTGACGTGTTGTCAGATGGGTGGTTGGGGGGATGGGGGATGGAGGCTGGGTGGTGGGAGAGTGTCAGGGATAAGGGTGTGGGGGAAGGGTGAAGGGACCACGCAAACAGGCTGCATCGCCCTTAGGCTCTCATGTCCTTGCTGCACCAAGGTGACAGAATGTTAAGTCTGACAGCTCGGTCTCAGGAGGAAACATTAGCAACGACACATAAGAAGGCTAATGCTAACATCTCGTATCATAGCGCCAAGAGTGAAGTGTAACCCACTGTGAGGAAATTGTCAACAAAACATGAAGATAAATTCTGCTGAGCGTCACTAATATTGCTCTGAGATGTTACCCCACAGGAACTTTTTTTTTTTTTAGATCTTTTTCTTTTATTAGACAGTTATACTGTGGAGACAGACAGGAAGGTTGGGGAGAAGAATGGGGTAAGATATGCGGCAAATGACCCGAGTCGGAATTGAACCTGGTGGTGCTGGAAGGACATACTCTTTATGGTGCGCATGCTTAGACTGATGAGCCACCAGGGTGCCCCACCCCACAGGAACTTTGATAAATACCTTACTTTCAATATCTATATTATGAGGAAAGTGTAAAGGCTGAATGTGACCATTTAATCTCATCGTAGAAATCTACACCCAAGGCACAGCCTCTTTTGATAACATCACCTGAGAAGAAGCAGTTTTAATTTCCTGTCTGGTCATGACTCCTGATTGAGTAAGTATGCCCTTTCTGGTCTTTGCCGATTTGGGTCAAGAGACTGAGTGAACACAAGTTCTTTTGTACTTTTTTTACAGCATGAAATAGGAGAAATGCAGGTACTCACAGGAGGGGCAGAGTGAGTCAGTGGACCTTTTTCAAGAACCTTTTCAGAGTAAGAGCGCTGGAATCAGCTTTGCCTTTTTGCACTTGCTAGTGTTTGAGGTGCAGAGGTAGGTGGGATGTACTGGTCCGAGATCACAGGTCCTGTTTTTGACGGGTTTGAGAATACAGGGCAGTATGTCCTTTGCGTTAACTGCTCAGCTGGCCTTCGCGTGCTCTGACATTTCTCTTTTTTTGCAGTGACAGGCAAAAGCGCCACAACAGCAGTATTGTGCTTTTTATCTCGAAGAAAATCAAGTACAAATTTGATCATGTGTAAATGCTGCACTGGTTGCACGGAAACAGATTTTATGTGGTATGTAACACGCGCAACAATGTGAAAACGCAGCGTATAAGGCCTGCGAATAAATACGTTCACACCGCCAACATAATAAAGCAGGCACTCATGCTGGGTAGCCAGGAGTGGCATTTACTGTGGGATTCTGGGTAAGGAGTCTCCGGGGACCGAGGTGTAGCACCTTACCCACTCCAGATTGCAGCCGTAAAAGGGAGAAATATAATGCAGTCACTCCTTATGGAGCATGAATATGAACAGAAGACTCGTGCGTCAGCACCAGCTCTGATAAGATAAAGCTCTCGCTGAATAAACACCGATGACAATTTTACTACAATGTGAGAAGACCTGCCTGAGAAGCAAAATGAAACTGTATGAGAGGGAACACGGGAGGAAAACTGTGGAGAAAATGGAATAAAACAATAATGGGATATACAGGAGCCAACACATATTGCGTGCAGATACAGCTACATTTGCTATTGACTGATGTACTTAAACTCGCATTTCAACCATGCCGGGCAAACCTTTACCAGCTAGGACTAAGTAAAGCTGCTTTCACACCGGACGCGAAAATAATTTTTCGCTCGACATATTACATTCAAAGTCAATGCAAAGACGCGAAGCGTGTATTCGCGTCTTTGCATTGACTTTGAATGTAATCTGTCGGTCGAAAAATTCGTTTCGCATCCGGTGTGAAAGCGGCTTAACGGTGCGGTGAAGATTAAGTTGTTTGGTGCACAATAAGTAGACATCATGTGACAAGACAATGTCAACGTTAAGAAGCTCTCGCCGATTGTCTCGCAAGAAACATAGCTCATATGCTGCAGTGACACCTTCAAAGGAGAGCAAGTTGAGGATATGAAAAATAAAGTATGCCTTTAAATATTCTGTCCTGTCATGTTGATACATCTGAGGTGGCTGTTTCCTGGCCTTGAGTGCTGTCATCATTCATTACTGTAAGGCTTTTGAATCTGGTTCGTTGTCCTCATTTGTGATGCAAACATGCATCTGAAAGACGGCTGCAGTGATTAATTGGCGGGACAAATTAAATGGGTGGGGGTGAACATTTCATTAGGTTTTTTTTTCGATGGGTTGATGGAAGTTGGCAGCGTTGTAATATATGCAGCCCTTATGAAGTGGGACGGTCCATGTGTACATATTCAAAGCGCGTCACCTTCTGGACTGTCATCATCACGCAATACACTGCGGCAGCCAATCAGCTGAGTTATAATTAGCTGACCTAAGTGCCATACAGCCTTTCCCACCATTGCTGGTTTCTTCTCGAGATTTCTTCCCGCTGGGGAGTTTTTTCCTGGCCGCCATTTCAGGATTTTCTCCCGCACAAGAAGCCGTTTTTGCCTCATTTGCTATTTTGGGGATTAGGCTGGGCACTGCCTTTTTTTTGGCTCAGGAAAGAGATTTTGTGACAGTCCTGCTGTGAAAAGAGCTACACAGATAAAATTAAATTGACTGAATTTAAAATAGGTCTTGGAGTACAGTGAACCCCCAAATACAGGGCATTTTCTCCCCAACTTCTCAAGCCATCTAGCAGTAGAAAGCCATGCTGCTCGCAAACAGCGGACCATTGCCCGATCCATTATCGAACCTACTTCTATCTGGTCAGGTTTGTGAAGGCAGTGGGATGGCTGGAGCCAGTCCCCGCATGCAACGGGTGAGATACAGGAGCTCACCTGGGTCATCTGGCCTTGTATTTCTTCACATTGTGGGAGAAATCCAATGGACTCAGCAGAACCCCACAAAAGAACTGGGAAAATCCACAAAGAAAGGCCAAAGACTGGATTTGAGCCCATGACCCTCATGTTGTGAAGCCTTTGTATTATACCACTGTGTTGCCCCCAGTCACATGATGACTCATCCAATTTAAGAGAATAAAGGGAAGCCAGGCTGTTATGACGCAGCAACCCAACACATTTGGCCACACTCATTAGAGCAGGCATTGGGGCTAGGGTGGAGATATGAGCTTATCTTAAGGGGCTTTCGCATACGTCATATGATTTTGTTTTTATGATGTACAATTTTATCGGGTCTGCAACAGAAGGGACCGACATACGTTTGGGAGAGTAGGGTTTGAAGATAGTAGTGGTCACATACCATTTACTGTCGTAGGAGAATACTGCATGTCATTAAAAAATTTCAAGACAGCCGTGCGACTGACATAGGATAGAATTGTAACCTTGCAAAAAAGACGTACAATGGCGGAACATTCATAGGACTATTGAGGGTTCAGCGTAGGAAGACCATAGGTTTATTGTGGGAAATCCCAAAGATAATGAGGACCTCAGATGACCCCAAACATCAAACGGAATTCGTAGGTCTAGCGTAACAAAGTCAAACAACCTCGTAAGACAGCACAGAACAGACCTATGAAATGGGTCTGACAGAGAGAATCACCAACGATGCCGAAAAAAAAAATTGAATATGTTCAAAATTCTACAATGAGGGCCCACAGCAGCCTTTTCAGTTGTAGAATGCATGAATTTCGCAGGACATACTCACGAGCCTCTCACGAATTACCCCACATTTCTGTCATAGACCTGCTGTTTACCCATTGTACAAGTATGCAAAAGCCCCTTCACACAGGTAAACACAGAAAATAGAAGCTAAGGCAATACCCATGATATAAACATGAAAGGCTGTAAAAAAATTGCTTGCTTGAGTTTATTCTTTTTCTGAAAAACTCATATTATTGTCTCTTGTCTTCCCTTCTTCCTCATTCTGTCTCCCAAAATGTACATTTTTTTTCTTGGTCCTGTTGACTTTCTTTTTTTCTTCCCTCAATCTCTTTCTTTGTCTGAAAAGAGCCAGCTCTCAAGCACACAAACCTTTCTCTTTCTGCATTTTTATTTTATCAGGCAGTGAAATTAACACAAGTGTTTTCCGCAGTATCTAACACTCGGCACCTGACACAGGCAGGTGTTGGATTGTCACGTTCAATTATCTCTGGCGGCGCGGCGCGGCTGAACTGTCGGCGATACGACGGAGACAGCCGAGAGCTCGAGACGCTCCACTCAGGATTCACAAGTGAGCCCAAAGCCCTTATGCAGAAATTGTCTGCGAGCCTCACACCAGCTGCCTCTATTTAGGAAACACAGTCTGTGTCTGAGGGAATACTGCCCGGCCGCTGATGTCACTTCGAGCCCTGCAGACAAATTTTTGTTTCCATCGCTTGATGCAGAACCGTACTAAGCTTCCACGTGAAGACTCTGACAATGGTCCAATCATGTGGAGTCATTTGGCTATAAGAAAAGCCCAGTCAATCACTGCTCAGAAAGGTCAGAATGGGATTTAATTACCATTTACTGTTCCCTTTTCCTCTATCGCCAAATGAAACTATTACTGAAAACATGCTAAGAACAGCTAGGCAACAAAAATAACTGCTGAAACTTCAGCATTGCAGCAGGAATGTTCAACCAAACATTCTACCTTCAGCCTCCTGAACTCGGACTTTCATTTGAATTTCCCCCAACTCAGATCAAAGTGAGAAACAGCATTTTTGCCCAGATTGTAGGACAATAACATACACTCTTTCTGTGTCTGCTGGTTGCAGTCGTTTAATGAAGCTATGATTTATGTATTCAAAACCAGGAGATCGTGTTTTTATGGCCACAGCATTACATCAAATAGAAAATATCAAGGTCTTAACACAACATTTCATATATATTTCCCTGTAATTCACCAGTACATGCTTTGGATCTTTGAAAGTGATAGGATTGCCAGTAGAATTTAAAATGGGCCAAAATTTACACAAGTTTGAATAAAGCAGCTGCATTGTACAAACCCATGCATGGGTCCATAGGGTTAAAGACCATCACAAAAACCAATCCCTACAATGGGTGCTATTGTCTATTTATCCAGAGACTGTGTGGGTGGAGGGTTTCATTGCAACCAAACAGTTAAAAACCCAAATCTAATAACAGCTTTGTAGCAAAAACTCAACGGACTGGTTGGGAGCATTCTGAATCTAACTGCATGGCTGGAATGAAAGTCAGTGCCCACTTTGGCCCTTCCTGGATGAGGTTGAGAACCCCCTCCCTTCATAATGAATTGAATGAGAGAACTTGGCAATGTCATTTTATTCAGATGCCGAATGGGCAGCATGAAAAGCACAGTTGTTTACAGTAAAAAAAATCTAAGTGTCAGACTTAGCACTAGTATATCAGCATTCATGATAACCGCAACATTTCTGTCACTGTTGGAATGAGAGATGCTGCCATCTACAGTTAATTTGCAAAGTCTGCAGATTAAAGGCAATTAGAGGCACATCTATTCCATCACCATGTTCCATAAACTACGGAGCTTCATACTTCTCATGTGCCACCATCAAAAAAACGCAAAGTTGCTACAAGCAAGATGCAAGCCGCAGAAAAGCAGTGAATAATAAAAGATTTAATGTTATGGAGACATGTCAGGTCTACTCATTCAAAAACAATGTTGTTGTTCCAGTCAGAAAATCCAGGAATCGAAAAACAGAAGACCAGCTTGATGCGTCGTTCATCCACACTTGAACAATAGCCAGTATGTTTCACCGATTGGTTGCACCTCCTATCAGAACTATAGCGCAAATAAAAAAATACAGGTGGTAGGTTAACGATATTGGGGAGGACCCTAGACTCTGAATCTAGATTTCCCACCTCTGGTTGTAGCAAACCCTTTCTGTCTAAAGAATTTAAGCTAGAGTCTGTATCACACAGGACTGTCAATCAAAACTACACCCCCCAGCCCCTTCCATCTCCCCGTTCAGACCCTTTCTAATCCTATGGCCTCTGTGATTTTCCAATCTCCACCGTGGCACAGTTCATTTACTATGAGCTCCGGTGAGTAATGATGCTGATTGAGACAGGGAATGAACTAAACTGCCACAAAACTACAGGCCTGAGTAGTCATGGGAGGTAAAGGATGGTCCCCCCTGCCCCTCAGCTATAATGGAGGAGGTGGTGTGAAAAATACAGGTATCAGGAGTGCGGTGTGTGTGATCTATGGGGTGGGGGAGAGCGTGAAATGTCCTGAATAAATCAGTCAGGCAGTACGTTACAGCCTTACCTCGGGCTAAAATGAAAGGACAAAGCAGCCAGAGGAACTAGAAAAGGTCAAGGGGAGCTATGGAGGAAATGCAGACGAAAAGGTCAAGCATACAGTGTGAAAAAGGTTAAGTCTGCATGTAAAGAGTGTTATTTTCCTTGCAGCAGGGAGAGAGAAAAAAGGAGGCGCGGGTGACCGTCTTGGGGTCTGTGGTGGGGGGGATGGGGTGAGGGGAGGGGGAAGAGGGGTTGAATAGAAGATCTTTAGAGGACCACCATGAGATCAAGGAGTTCACTCGAAAGTACCTTGTGAAACGCGCCTTCAAAAGCTAATGGGGATGATAGCATGTGGGCTAATACTGCACATGCGTGCCAGCCAGGCAGGATAAGTAGATCTCAGAGGGAATTCAGTAAGTGCTGCAGTTAATTGGACAGCGACACATTTTTGTTATTTTGGTTCTGTTGCGCATGGTGGCACAGTGGGTAGTATTGTTGCCTCGCAGTAAGAGGGCTATCGGTTTTAAATTTGGCCTTGGGCCTTTCTGTGTGGACTTTGCACGTTCTCCCTGTGTTCACGTGGGCTTCCTCCAGGAACTCTGGGTTTTTCCCACAGTCCAAAATGCATGGTAGATTAATTGGAGACTTTAAACAGCCCATAATTATGAGCGTGCGAGTGAGTGGTGTGTGCGCCCTGTGATGGATTTGCAACCAGTCCAGGAGTGTTCCTGCCTTTCGCCCACAGTCCGCTTCAGCTTCCCAACGACCCAGATAAGGAAGAAGCGGTTAAGACAGATGGACGGATCTCTTGGTGAAGTTACCCACCAAATATGAATCTAGTAGAGCATGTATTTTACATGCTGAAGGCAAAAAGTCCCTGAGACAAGTTGTAACTGAAGATGGCAGCAGTACAGGCCTGTAGAGCATCACCAGGGACGATACTAAGCGTCTGGTGATGTTTGTGCACCGCAAACTTCAAGATGTCATATGCAAAGAGTATGCAACCAAATATTGAAAAATGATTATTCTGGCACATGTTACCCTGTCCAACATTCTTTCATGCCCGTAAAAAAGGGGAGTGGGTGTACACATCATTTTTAAACAGCTCATCCTTTGTATGAAAACACCCCCAGATTAAAGCTGACGGTCTGCACTTCAGCCTCATTGTCGTTTCATGGAACTCAAAGCACTAGAGTACGGAACCTAAATTAAAAAAATGTGTCACTGTCCAATGAATTATGGTGCTCACTGGATTTCTGTGGCGCGCTGAGCTTCCCAGTGGACCCTACAGGAAACTGGCCTCCGCAGTGCAATTCCAAGTGCAGCTGGGGGACGTAAGCCAGAGCCGGAACGAGTCAATTTGAACGCATCGGCCTGAAGTAACCGAGGTGTCGCGGGGACCGTGAAAGATCGTTATAAATTGAGGATAAACTGAATTCCGTGGATGATTCTAGAACATCCAGGACACACAGCTGACACCTGCGTGAAAGAGCAGGCAGTCAGACACTTGGATGCTGACTACAGCGCAGGAGGAAGCTGCTCCTGTGGGAGTTGTGCGCACAAATTTTCAGTGATATCAACAGAATGAAGGACTACATTTTTCTCAGCAAAGCAGAATTCACCATATTTTCTGCATAATGAAGTTGAAGTATGAAGTCTCAGTGTTTACATCTACATAAATAACAAATACAAGAGTAGAGATATCCACGATGACATGCCTGATATCCTAGAGATAATGAGACAGATAGAAATTGTAAATTTATTTCACAATATGTAATTGAGGAGATATTTTTAGGTATGATTTTACATATTACATGGAGATATATGTGTATACATGTACATGTGTATGAATGGTAAGCTACATAATCATATTATTCCGTAATCACAATATTTATTTATTATGTCACATTTTACATATTCCTTGCCATGCTTTGGGAATGAAAATGCAAATTTAGCAGAAATGAAGCAATATGGAAAGACAGAGGCATCAAGAGTGAGACAGATCAGAGATGTGTGCGTAATAGAGCATTCAAATAAGTTAAGAGCCATTATCAAACAGGCCAGGACAATGGGAGCAGAAATTCCAGAACTTTCCTTGTGCTAGGTTCCAACTACCGCGCTTCGCGGCACGATTGAAATTGTGGTCTTGATCGCGGAGTAATCATGGTGATCCTATCAGATCTTATTAGATCTTGAGGTCAGTCGCGGCAATCAAGTCGATCGTAGAAAATTTTAGGACGGTTCAAAAATCTCCTACGATCAACACGATTAATTGTCAATCGTGATCATTGCATCACCTTGTTTTACCTCGTTCAGTTTTATCCAAAGCTGAAATTTTAAGCCGCTTTCGCACTGGTCGCAAAACAAATTTTTTTGCACGACAGATTACACTCAAAGTCAATGTATTGATTTTGAATGTAATCTGTTGTGCGAAAAATTCGTTTAGCGTCCGGTGTGAAAGCAGCTTCAAAGAAGTTCCACGATCAGCTACGAATGGCCAATCGTGGCGTTTGTAACGGAGCACACGACAGTGGGAACTTATGCTACGTTTACACTAGAGTCACGATTATGCCGATCTGATACGAACCAAAGATCGCAGTAGATCTTCGTGATCGTGGAACTTTTTGTTTATTTTTCCCATTTTTGACGCTTTTTTACGGTTTCATACGCTCTTACAAGATAGGATACATTTTGTTATGATCCTGAACAATATCTGCCATGATTGGATATCCGATCCGTTACCATTACATGAAGGTCTGTTACGAATCTATGACTCAGTCTTCTACGATCATCACGATTTGGGTCTTCAATCTTTTACGATTTCAAACACTTTCTTATGTTCCTTGACATTCATAAAGATTTGTTACCTTTTAAGATATACAAAAGTAGAAGGGCGATTGAACATGATTGGGACAAGACTGGTATTAAAAAGAGGTAGATTTTACATTTCATTAGTTTGTCCAGTGACTCCACCGAGGAAACATGGATGCATGTCCTGCAGATGAAGATGCTTATTTTCTCATCTGCTGCCTGCCTATATACTGGCCCTGGTTGCTTCCATCTGAGCTTCTGGGACAGCAGGAGTTGAATTATATATTATTATTATATTAATCAAATTATATATTGTGAAATGCTTTGCAGCTGGATCAAAATGAATTTCGTCAGGCAGGGTGACACCTTTTATAGGAAAGCATGCCAAATGTCCCAGAGCGGGTCACGGCACAAGATCGTGGATGTTAATTATTTTTTAATATATATGTATATATATATATATATATATATGATAAGCTTTATTACGTTGTAATACGATTAGCATGCCATGCGCCGTTGCTTTCTTCCACGCGTTACAATGATCTGTTCCGATGCCAACTCTCTTACAACGCTCTGAAACGATTTTTAAAAAAATCGGCACAATCGTGGCCAAATTTTAAACGCTAGTCAATTACCCGCGGCGAGAATAATTTCTTGTGACGACCTACGTCCACGTACCAACTTTCATGAATACGGTGACCTTTGACCCTCGTGACCTTGACCTTTGACGGAACGGACTTCTCGCGGTCATTTCTTGTGATGACCTACGTCCATGTGCCAACTTTCATGAAAATCTGTCCAGGGAGATGGGAGATGCGAAAAATTGACCTTTGACCCCAGTGACCTTGACCTTTCAAAAAACTAACCCCTCAAGGACAATTCCAGGGACAACCTACATAGACCCACCAAGTTTGGTGAAGATCCGTCAGAGGACCTCGGAGGAGTAGGGGAACAAACAGACAGTCAAACGTTCCTCAAATTATAGTATAATGATGTTTCAAATTTTGCCCCAATCATAAAGATGCCTCACAATCATGGAGATCCCTTGTGATCACTACGATTTGGATCTACGATCTCTCACGCTTTATGAGAAGAGTTGCGATTCTAACACAATTTTCAAAAAATGACCAAATCGTGGCAATCTTGGCCTAGTGTAAACGCAGCATAAGCATTATGCTATCCTTTAGCAGGGCCCTGGAACAACAGAAAATGAAACACCAAAAAAGGCAATTAGATTGGATGCACGTCACGTGCTAACGACAATCAAAGATGCTTTCTGTAAGATCCGCACTTGTGCTGTAGAGATGCCGCCAAAAGAAAATGAATAGCACACTGTATAACAAATTGAGAGTAAACACTGCGATTATGATGCCGACTGCCCACATAATTTGTGTCATTATGGTTATCATCATTATCTCCATGAGCATCATTATCACTGTCAATATTAACAATACTAATATTTTCACTGGAACCGCTTCTCCCCGCTTTTGGCCCATTAACGGCAGTCCTTCAGACAGCTGAAGGAAAACAGAGCTCGCAAGACAAGAGCGTACCATTAAAAAAAAAAAATCCAAATAAGAAAAAAAAAAAAGGTAGAGGAGTCGTTTATTAACACAGAGAGGGTTGCACTTACTTAATTCCAATATAATCTCTTTTAATCTTCCCTCACAATTGATATGGCTAATTCCTGAGCGCAATTTATTAGCTGGTTTTGCATGAAGCCCGGCTGCGCATTACTGTCGGAGTAATCCAATTAGCAGGATGTATCGGTGGGCCTACAGGAGAGCTGGAACAAACAAGAACGGGAGCGCGAGACGTACAGGCCGCCTCCCTGCTGGGCGTAAACACATTAAGACCCTGTCCCTAAGTCTGCGCCATTATTTGGCACCATTAGTGTTGTTTTCTTTGGGAAGCTGTCTACGTACACGCGCAGTGTCTTCAGACAGTTCTTGTCCCCCCACTCCAACCCGCACTGACTGTTAATTTCACATTTTCAGTGTTGGGACTTGGAGGTCAACTTATTATGTTTTTCTGTCCTGCGTGAAGTCAAAACAAAAGGAAAAGTACTGTTGTACATTCAGATTAAAATGGGAAACTTAAATCCAAAAGTCTCAATTCAATAACCAGCATTCCATTTTCTACTGAGTTCTCGGTTGGTGAATAAATAATGTAAGGTTTATGTACAGTGATTGGAATCCACCAGTGTTTGATTGCATGAATGTAAAATAAATATCACTGTATTTATAGCAGTCAGGAGATCACTTCAGTCACATTGTCATGACAACCTGGGTGGGCCTACTAGTGGATCTGCGAAATTACATGCAGTCCGAGCACATTGTAAAAGAATGGGAAAATCTTTAACCAAACTGATAAATTGGATATTGTCAGAGAATTGAAAAAGAGTCAAGCTCGGTCAACACTGACATCACTGCAGTGCTCGTTAAGTAAGGAAAATGGTCTTAAGAGCAAAAATTTCTTTCATGATTTATCGGTTTGGTCTCTTTTGTCGAGTGGCTCAATGATTTTCATACTGATTATTGAGACATATGATTTAAAAAAAATAATTTTTTTTGTATTCGGATTCTTTCTATCCCAAAAAATAAACGGTGTGTTTGGAAGTCTTTTCAGTGATATTCATTGCAGCAAATATGCGGTTCAAGTCAGTCAACTTGAGTGCAAACAATTAATTGCGGTGCAGACAAATTGATAAAATTATTGTTTGGCATCAATGACCAGACACTGGCGAATTCTACAACATATTGAGCATGTGGAGAAGAGAGCAGAGATTGTCAGGATAAACCCCAGCAACTACCCCCCCATTACCCACCTCTGTCATCTCCCCCAAGCGAAAATTGACAACCCACTGGTGGATACTGGAGTGACGGTGAGATGTTAACTAACAGCAGGTGAGAGGAATGAGGCAGCAGGCAGGCCAATGTAGCTAGCAGCCGCAGAGAGTGCTGCTGCACCACTTATTGACTGCCTGAACTGGCTCAGAAAGCCATGTCCCATTTTTATTATGCATCCTAATAAGCCTTCTGTCACCATCTGAGAGTTGTGAATTTTGCTATTCTCACCCCAAAAACAAAACCCGTATTTTAATTCTAGAAATAAAACGGCATATTACTGAACAAAAAGCGCTAGCAAAAACTGTCATGACACCTCATTATGACTGCAGCACTGTGGGGAGCTGGATGTGAAAGGGCCTCCACCTGTTAAATACAAACAAGTAAATGTATGTACGTATACATAGGTTTCTTAATGAAGGTATATACACACACACACACACACACACACGCACACACACACACACACACACACAAACGCGTGCTCTCACACACACATGCACACAAGAGTGGAGGTTTAATGTGACAATTGGTAATGCGAGTGTGCTAAGTAAAATCTTTGCAAATCTGAGTGCACAAACTGCCTTTTCTGTGTACGGAGATTCTCCGAATGAGCGTTTCTTTCTTTTATGATGCTAAGGAAACTACCTCCATAATCTTCATAGATACGTCCATTTCTATTTTGTAGCCATCCAAATACTTTTGATTAGATTTTTGAATACAAGTTTACAACTGTTACTAATGTTATGAACATTTATTATGAAGGTTAGCAATATCGAACAATTGAAATTCTCTTACCAATTCATAAGTTTCTTAATTACATAATGATATGTTTTATTATTAGAGAATGTTAAAATCATTACAGGCAATTTATGTCTATTAAGCATCTCTCTGAGCGGTAATACGACTGCAGCCGAGACAAACACTTCAAAATGGACCATCGGTGAATTGGACAAGCTGCAAACCGAGCGCTTTATTGGACTGGATCATGTTAGGTTTACGATTTACGATTACTTGATAACTTCTGCAAGCACACTTAGCTATGAGAGTGGCAGTTAGCTAGCCTGCTACAGTGCTAGGCCGCACCATTTAAGTTCCCAACATTGCACTTGGCATTCGGTTTAGCTGAATATTAATAGCATTACATGGAACAATATTTTTTTCTCACGCTCTCAGACAATTTAAGTTCTGCAAAAGTGATACGTACCTGAGGTAATATCAAATATATGACATGGGTTGGGCCATGGGAAAAGTGCAATAGTTGTGTGATGAAGAAAAATCAGGAACAAATGCCAAATTACGGTTCTCTTCAACAGGCAGGCCATTGCAAACACCATGTAATCAAAGCTGGCGATCCAGCTGCGCATCTCAAGCCCTGCTTTGGGCAAAAATAATGTTCATGACCTGAATAGAGAGATCAATTTATACTTAACTTAAGTATTTACTTATTTATTCTTTAGCCTTAAGTTTGCCCCTCCCTTTCAACCAATTAAACGCTAGAATGTGTAAATAGGTTGTCTAGGAGACGTAGCCTCCCCAACTGGGTCTAATATGGCTTATCTGGAAAGATGACAAGAACGAGTTCACTGAAATATTTGTAGGGACAATTTGGCTTCCAAAATTTTTGTCCATACGCAAACCTACGCCCTTGCATGCTCAAACACACACACCCTTTTCACTGGGAAATGAGGAATTGCACAAAAAGCTCTGCTGATTTGAGCCATTATGGTCATAGTTTAAGAACTGATCCCAGGCCAGCAAAATATCAATTCCCCCAAAATTAATGAAGGGGAAAAATACATTAGCCACACGCTATTCTTGCAAATGACCCTTTTTTGCAGAGTGATTGATGCCAGTACTCAAAGGGTGCCTTTTACACGGTGAGTCGGTGTCACCTGTTAGGTGTAACATTAACAGTATACAGGCCCACCGCTCAGGAGGGAGAAAGCAAGAGACAGAACAGGGTACAGCTCTGTGGTGGCAAATAGAGCAGAAGCGAATGATGCATCGACAAGGGCTCCGGTGTTACTCGAGAGAATGTCACTGCGGTTGATAAAAGACCATCTCCAGAAATTCATTCTTTCCAGGAGGTATTCATTGACCTGGACTGAGATGACTTCCTCCACATTTTACTCCAGATGGCATCGTGAGCTGCGGGCTGTGATCCGACCCTCGGTAACTGAAAAGCGGACGCAAGGCGCAGAAAGCAATAAGATCACTGCGGTTGAAAGGTGCCATTCATTTCCTAACACCACCAACTGATGGGGAAAAAAGCAACGGTGGTAGCGTACAGGATGGTGGGGGTGGGGCGAGGCGCGCAAAACTCTGGGAGAGGCAATGATGAGACAGAAGTGGCTCTTTATGATCTCAGAGGGCCTTGATGTGCCGGAACCAGAGGAAGAATTTATGTAATCATCCCCATTGAACTCATCCCCTCTTCGCTACCAAACCACTAAAGACACATCACCGCGCGAGACTAGAGTGTATTGCTCTTCAGCAATCATCCACTACTTGTAATACTTGGCTCCATTTTGAGCCTCTGCTTGGGGAATCATTACAGACCTCTTCACAGGGGCAAAAATTGCCGCTAAAGTGGACCATCTTGCCGGGGATGATATTTGGAGACCTTCTTTATTACCAGGGAGAAAGCCATACAAGGTGGCAGTCACTGATGGGGTAACTCTGGGTGGTTCATTCAATGGGGGGAGGTAGTCATGACTGCAGAGGGAGGTTGGAGTGAACTGGAGGTCCCATGGGACCGCTGGGCCCATTAGATATAAACTTCACCAAACCATAGCTTTTCCTCCAAGCCAGTAAATCCCCATAGGTCGAAACCTAGTGTGTGGCTGGACTATGTATGGTCAGTGTGCTCAATTGTGGCCAAATTATTACAGAATAGGCAGTGGCAATTGTTCTTATAGCATGCAGTAGATTTGGAGTGATCAGCGGTCAATGAATGGAACCATTGTAAAAGCCCCCGAAGTGTATATAACGGGAGTGTCGGTGCCTTGCCGTAAAAGCCTCCTGATGATGTAATTGATGGCCGTTAGCAATTTATTTTGAAAAAAGCAGCAACTAATGGGGAAGCTCATACTGTCAACCAACCAATCATGTAACTTCATCACTATTCACTAAGAGACAGGGCTGGCCACCACTTTTGTGTAGAAAAAATAATGCTTAGCTCTGCATTACTTGGCTGTACTGACCCAGACCAGGATCACACGTGGAGGCAGAATATAATCTAATATTACGATTTATTGATAGTAATATGGTAGACAATGAGATGAAGCCCAGAAGAGAATGGCACAATTCAGTTCAGATGTTTCAGGCGACGCTGTGTGGGCAGAGCCAGTGGCCAGCCAGGGGCTTTCCGGGATAGAGTGCACACTTACTTCATTAGAGCCAAACTGTTAGTTGGCAGGATGGAGAACTTTAGCAGGGACGCGTACCAATCCTGATGACCGTAGAACACTTCAAAGGTTGTTGCCAATAAGCTGGACAAAGGAACAGACTGGGTGTAGATTAACAGGGATGATATAATGGCAGGTGCGAGAACTGTGATTGTGGAAACTTAGATAAAGAAGACTGTCAAATGTCATAAACCAAGTCAAGGTGGAGTCAGACTACTTAATTTGGTCATATTATGGCCATTTCCCAGTTTAATGTCTTTATTTTTTGTGCTCTGTGTACAAACACTTGCATGTTTTTATGGTCAAAAAGCACTTAGAGTTGTACAGGCTGTGTGTGCAGCACCACAAACTCACTCAACCTGAAACAGGTGGTTTTGGCTCTTGTCTCTCTTAGGGACCCTCCCGTAAAGCTCACTCTTTCATGGCAAGCATGGTTCAGGAAGCAATGCTCCATAAAATAAACGTAGCGCAAAAAAAAGTTTGGGTTGTAAGGCATAGGTATAGTAGAACAAATTAATTTTAACAAATTCTACACTTTTTTCTTCCTTTGGAGGTCTTTACAATGGGAATGTGGCATTGCACATTGCGACATGGCATTACACGCTAACCCAACTCTTCCTGGCCTCTGCTCTATCTAGCTTCAATTGACAGCATGGCAGACTTGGGTCACAGGACTCTTTATCCCTGGATTTTTCATCCCCAGACTTTTCGTCCTCAAATTTTTCGTCCCAAGACTTTTCGTCCTCATGGACTTTTAGTCCTCGGACACTTCGTCCCCAAGGAAGTTTCATACCCGGACTTTTTGTCCCCTAACGTTAAGGAAATGTGTCACCATTGATGACAGATGGAGGGACGGACAGTTGATGGACAGATCACCATGATATAAGAGTTGGGGTTATAATGCAGGAAGAGGGCAAAGCATTATTCAGTACGAACAATCCAGGGACAAAAAGTTCATGGGGACAAAAAGACCAGAAATGGAAAGTCCTAGGGGACGAAAAATCTGCAAATGAAAAAGTTGGAGATGGAAAGTCCGGTAACAAGAATTCCGGGGAGGAAGAGTCCTAGAGCTGCAAACAAGTTGCAAGAAGGGCACGACACAAATGTGTTACATTGTGACAGAGACGTTACTGAAGTAAAGGCTGGACTACAAAAGATGTGTTTCAAGCAGTTGAGGAGCTGCGTGTTTTTGTGGAGATAATAACTCCCCGTTGCGTGGACTTAGGGGTTTGTAACTTAATAGAAGTTGCTCAAAAAACAATACAACACACCAAAAGAAAGGAAATAACTGAAAAGCATGATATAACCCCCACAAATCCAAACGCACAGGTCACTTTAAAACATTAGCATATCTAGCACTTACAGGTGACATCATTTAGAAGGTTCCATGTACTGAGATGGATCACAGCTGTTTGCTGTGAAATCAAGTCCTGTGCTGTTGAAGCTTGTCCAATCCAATATGCATTTTTTAAATGTAACCCTAACCTGGTGCAAATACTTCAGAACATCTTTTATATAGGTCCACCTGTCACCAGTCACAGAGACTGAAGTTCCTCTGAAGCCCATTCATACCAGTCTTTACAACCATGGCGATGGATCAGAATCCATTTAGCTGTTAATTAGGCTAATAAGATTACCTAGTTAGTTGGGCTAATTCTGGGTCTTGTGACGAAATGGATTCTGGGTAAACAATGTCATCACGCGAAGAAATGGCTTACTGCAGCAAAGTCCTCAAACAATCTGAGCTCAAATTCAGACATACACATTAAATACACGGCACACGCAATCACACATAAAAATGCACGCGCGCGCGAACGCATTTACCCTCATAAGTGCACAGTCGCACCACGAGCGCTCTCGCATATACTCTCGTGCACCTGCCTGGGCACACTAATTCACGCACAGAAACAAACAATAACCAGTCACATATTTATATGGCCACGCACGCATGCGCGTGCGCACGCACACACACACATAAATATATGCACATGCATGCATACTTCATCACAATCTCCCTCAGGCCAGGGAAACTAAATTACTTTTTGTCTCCTGCCTCCTTTCCAGATGGGTGTCTGAGGATGTGTGTAAAAAAGCTTTATAATCAAAGATTTTGAACTGGGTGTCAGTGATGGCTTAAGAGGCTATCTATCACCTGTGTACAGCTCACAGGAGGTCTTTAAAGAGCTGGCGCTGAAAGATGCTGAATCTCTCTCTCCTCCTCTCTCTCGCTCTGTCACTCACTATAGGCCTGAATGATGCCTTCACATTGCTTTGCATTTGCACCTGCTTTTTTTTAAAATATAGCATTGTTTAAGGATTTCTATCTCAAATGTCGCAAACTTCAAAGGATAGTATACATGCACCCCCACGTACATGCTGTCAACTCTGATTGGTTGCTGGCCTTTCGTCCATTACGATCTGCCAATCAACCAAACGAGCATGGTCCTGAATGCAGAATTCAGGAATTGAGAATTAAATGTTGTTGACAAAGGTGCGCATATGCCCACGGGTGAAGCTCCAATTTGTGCCCCTCAGTAATGACAGTATCTGTCGCTGTAGCAGAATTTATTTATTTAAGAGGAGTGGGGTGTGTGCAGAGAGTCACAATATTTAAAATTTAAACGCCAACTGTCATTTTCAGCAGTTCAGTTTTGAAGCAGCATATTTTGAATTTCAGTACCAAGTAAGATGGAAAATGAGGACAGGCGCTCACTTCGAGGGACACTTTCAAATTCAGATGGGTTTAGATGGGTGTGAGTTTTTAACCCCATAAAACCTGCCAAGGTATATATTATGTATTCGTCAAAAGAAGTTTCTTTTTTCAAAGCGGTGAAAGTTTTGGTCTATTTTAAATTCCGGGGGAGATCCCGAGGTTCCTAAAAACCCAAATATGTCTTGCCGAATTACAGGGAAATGTGTATTAAATTATGCACAAGATCTCAATACTGTTTTTTCTGCTCAATGTAATGCAGTCATCATAAAAATATGGCATCCTGGGTTTGAATATTTCTCTCATTATAAGTGTGGCGTAGCCTCAGTGAACTGCTGCAACAAGCAGATACAGCATATGTACGTACGTGATGTTGTCCTGCAATATGAGAGAAAAATGCTTTTTCAAACTTTCAACTTACTTAAGGGGGAATTCAAGGGAAGATTGAAGTTTAAGGGGTTTAATTAAATGCCTAATTTGATTTTCACCATTGAAACCTGTCTAAATTTTAAAATACCCCTCTTAAAGATAGGTGTAATATACATCCAAAAGCAGTAGGCTGCGAACTGAGTACAGAGCCCCCAAAACAAATGGGAAGCACCATATTAGGGTTTCAAAAATTCAATTAAAAATTACAGCTGTGGGTGTAGGTTCTAGTTCAGCCCAATCCTGACACTTGTGATTTCACTCATCAAGGTCTTGATTGAAAACCGTAAATTGTTACTTTGTTGAAGCAGGTGTCATAGCCCCACTTCTGGAGCACAAACCTGTGCCCACCATAGCCTGTCTCAGATATGGTTAGCCACCAATGGCACATCGGCTCAATTTGTTGGCCAGATAATCCAGGCAGTTGGCCAGCGCTGGGGTCGGCCAATGCCACTTCAATCTTTGCCCTGTGTGTCCCAGTAATCCACTGGAAGGAACTCCAGCACGCGCTGCGTCTGTGTGACTCCCAGCGCAGCTCATTCAGTGAATACCAATCTGAGCTCAGATCAGTGGGGGGTTGTTTCTGTTGCTATTATCTGGGGTTTAAAAGATAACTCGAACAACTAAAACCCAGGGCTCGCTACAGGATTGCAGTCGACACAGTTCAACTCCATTTTGGAAGCCCCAGCTTACGGCATCCCACTGGGGCCAAAGAGCTTGGGGGAGTCAACAAAGGAACCAAAGAATATTAGCACTCAAGGCTGGACTCGAAACCACATCTTAATCGTTTGCGCCAGGAGCATATGTCAGCGGAGATCGAGAATTCCCCTTGATCCGACCAACACAGGCTTTCATTAGCGAATGTTCTACAGGTCGCATCTTGGTGGCAAGAGCTTTACTTGCACAATCCAAGGTCCAGGAGTGTCAGCAAACTCTTTAAACACCACCAGTGAATCAAAGGTAATTTGTAATGTAAAATGTGGCGCCTGCTCCATATTCAGCATTGTCCATGTACAGTGCTGTGAGGAGTCTTGATTTGTCTTTGATTTGTCAGATATTAAAATTAGTTGGATGAACCTGAAACATTTAAATATGACATATAAGCAGAGATAAAATAAATCGGGAAGGAAGCAAATACTTTTACGTAGCATTGCGCTGTATTACAACTCGTGACCAGCAGAGACAATGGCCTGCACTGGGTGAGAAACACCACAGCATTCTAATTGTCACGTTTTACATAGCCTTACAGGATTAATCCATTCATCCATTATCCGGTCCGTTTATTCCTGTTCAAGATCGCAGAAGGATGGGGAATATCCCAGCATGCAATGGGCGAGGAAATACCATTTACAGTCTGTCACTACAGGATTAATCTAGATGATGATTTAAAATAAAGAGTAAAAAGGAAATTAAAAAAAAAAAAAAAAAAACATTTCCTTTGCAGTTCACCGGCTCGCCCTTGAAAATACAGAGATGTGACAGCGGGGCTTTTGCCGCTTCGAGGCCCGAGTTAATAACCCCTCTTCCTCAGATCTCTCTCTGTGTTTAAAGGTAATGTCTCAGCCGCTTAATCCCCGGGATGGAGAGGGATTTGTATCAGAGAGCAGCCCTGGCGGTGGCAGCGAGAGTGAGGCGCACGATAAAAGCGAATGGGCTGGGAGATGAGGTGATGGCTGCGCTGATACGGTTCGGCCCGAGGCTGGAGCGGCAGGCGTCGCGGCGGTGGGTGGCATCTTCAAACGCCTCGTTCTCCGAGGGCAGGACGAAAGGACGGGCCTCGCCAAACGCCGTCCTCCCCTCGTACGTTGGTTGAGCCGGAACTGCGCGACGCTGGGCGAGCCCGTCGCCCCCTATTAGCGAGGTCCGTCACCTCTCATTCCGTGCTCGGTTATTTACATAATAACCTGACCCCAGGTTCGCGCTCATTAGCACTCAGACGGCCTCGGCCGACAGCCGGCTGGCACCTCACAGAGGGAGATAATGCGGGACAGATGCCGGCTGTGCGAGGGGGTTTGATGTGAACTGCAGGCACGTGAAGAAGACGGAGCACAAAGGCCCCCCGCCGCTCTGGATTTTACCCCAGAAATTCACCCGCTGTGAAGGCCTCTCATTTTCCCGGTGTTATAACAAGACAGACGTCATGAGCTTTGCACTTCTGAAATCCTGCGCATTACAGAATTTAACGCTGTCCAGCTCAAATGTCTGATATTAGGCCAAAACCACTACTTCAGTGTTTTGACTGCAGCACGAGCCAATTCTATACACGCACAAAAATGAAATTTTATAAGCTCCCCATGAATAACCATGAAAATTATGAGCACCAGTTGTCCCTCCAGCTTACTAGGCTTTTGCTATAGCTATCAGTGTTCCTTTAGCTATTGTGTTTTGGTGCACTTTCCCCTTTCTTTTATTTTGACTGTTCGGCAAATTAGCTCATTGTACCAATCTTATACCCTCTCCCTTCCGTATGTCATGTTCACGGTCTTCACTAATTGTATAATTATCTTATTCCTGGCTCCTCCCTCCTCGCGTTCCTCTTGCTCCATACCTCACCTCCCTCCCACTTTTATTCTTCCGCATTTACGTCCTTCATATTCCCTGTCTTGTCGTTTGCTTGTCATTGTTGATTTTGCTTCAATGCCTTTCCCAGGCCTTAGCTTGTCAGCCTGTATTCCTGGTGGTTGATCCTGTTCCGCCTGTGCTTTCCGTTTGTAGTTCCTTCCTGTGTTCTGATTTCACTGCCTGCCCGGTTTTTGACTTTAACCTGTCTTTTCAACCTCATTTCCAGCTTCTGACTTTGTACCACATTCTTTTGCCTACACCTTCCGAAATCAGCCCGTTTTTGACTTTGACCTTGGATTGTGATTCTGCACTGTATTCTCCCTGATATGCAAATGTAAAGCAAATATAATTCAGCATTGTACATTGCATAGGATTGGACACACTGTCCAAACATATCCGCGAGTCTTGAAGGTGTAAAATGCGGCACATTTAAGAATCACACGGCGGGAGAGAGCGACGAGTGCCTCACATGATGCAGAAAGCCGAAAGAACTCAGGGGGATTGGGGATGTGAGGGTTGAGTAACTGAGTGGTACTGACATGAGAGTCTTCCAGGTCATGTTAGTGCGATGCCTGGGGGACTGTGTAAACCAGAAACAGCCCTGTCATTGATTCCTGTCTCACCTTCAAAGGTCAGATGCCCAAAGGAACAGACAGGGGTCACAAGTCAGAGGTCGTCAGTCAGGGCTTACAAGCCTCCTATCAGGCGAGGCTTAGCTCTTTGGATTAGTATACATGAGGTGGCATTTCCAAGGACACATTTGGCCAGATAATTCATGAACAATTCCTTAAATCCTCCAATTGAAAACCAGATTTTCAATCTGTGACACTCAGAGTTATATATGTGCATACATGGCTGGTTTCCGTCTGCATACGTGAACTTGTGCTTAACCTTGGCCGTTGATCCACAGTAGTAAGACAAATCTAGAAACTAGCCACATTGCAAAAGCTGAATAAATCCTGCTGGAATTTTTTAAAATAACTATTATCAAAATAGCATTTCCACAGCAACGTATCGGACCCGACCTGCGGAGGAGAGATGGACAAATTCCATTACTTTTCCCGCCGCTCGCCTGTGAAGCGTCACACTGAGGTGATTTCTGCTCTAATGAGATTACGGCTGCGTGTGCACCTCGCTGATTCCGGCTCCCAGAGCTTATTTCCGCGTGCGGCTCAGTCGGCCACTGATAAGGCTGCCCTCTCCTCGCTCCTCACCCCCAGCTTTGGGTTCAGACGAAAATCTGCACTGCCGGACAGACCGACAGATTGGCAGAAATTCAGGATGGGGGGAGCGGTGGTTGATAAGCCAGGCTAGATGTGCCGCTCCGAAAAAAAAAACAAAACAAAACAAAAAAAAACAGAAAAATTCTATGAATTGCTTTAAAGGTTGTTTAATATGGTGCAGTATATTCCTGAAAAGTATAGGGCAGTGCACATTCAGGTGCAGAATTATTGGCACCTTTGCCAATATATGTAGAAGGTCGGCAAATGATAAACAAAATTGTTTATAATAGGCGTGAGGTCAAACACATGAAATCAACATTAGTTTATGTTAATGGATTTATTCCTGTGTTTTCAGATTTTTTGTGATGTGGTCTAATTAAAAAAAACATTGAAACTTGCAAAGGAATCTTTTGAAACAAAAGCACCGTATTTTCAATTAACGCACAAATTGTTAGCTGTGCTGTTTGTCACATTCAGCCCACATCTTAATTTTTATCAAGGGTGCAAATAATTCTGCAGAGAACAGTATATACGGCTTTCTTTGTTTGCCCAGGTTTTCCTCGTGAGGAGCCAGAAATACACCAAGCTGACATTAAACACAAATCAAAGAAAGTGATTAAAAATTGACACGAACAATGTTTTGAAACAAGTGATTTCCCTCTGTAACGACAAAATAATCTCACTTCCTCTTCTTATCCGTTCAGCACAGCATTTACACATGTGCTGTCTCTGTCCATCTCTTCTAAGAATCTTAAAATTTGTCACGACCATATCCAATGTTATAAACCTGTTATTGCTATATTATTATTACTACACCAAATATACAGTGGCGGCCCGTGACAAAAATTACAGAGGAAGCCAGAATGAACAACGAATTTAATTCAGTGTTTATGTGTTATTTTCCTGCAAACAAATTAGCCCACTGTTACAGTACCTTTATTCTACCGACTTCTTATTCATTTTAGTGAAAAAAAGAGGTTAAAAAAAGAGGACAGCGTGTGTGAGAGAGAGTGAAAGCGCGAGGGAGAGCTGCGGATGCGCGTTTCGGGCTGTGCGCGTGCTCATGGCTCTGGCACAGTAGTATGTGATCAGTTAGAGGAAGCCCATGCAAAGCTGGTTAACGTGTCGTAGCTTTATTACAGCAGAAAACTAAATACATAGCGATCACACGGCAATTATGACAAGATCTAGAAATAACAAAAACATTTGAGCCATTGCTTTCACAGACAGTATTAATGAAGTTCCGTTCTGTGGACAATGCTTCTCTCAGACTCATATTTAATTTATTGGCAACAAAAGCATTTGCAAGATAGCCATGGACTATTGTACAGAAACACAGTCAAACCCCTTCCACCAACATTAGAAGTAACAATGTCATATGTGGCAGCCTCGCAACTGAAATTAACAAATCACAAGGATGCCCAATATTCATACATCCTAAAACACAGTCAACATGAATGCACAACCCGCGTGCAACGTCTGAATTACATAAACTAAATATAAAACACATAGTTACAAAGGTTTATATAAAAATTGATATCAACTGTGCTGCAGTGCTATCAACTGTAAACCTTACAGCTGTCAGCTGATGCAGCTGATGTCAGCGGACCTAAATGCAGTCTCGGTAAGGATTGAGAGTATATTAAAAAAACAGTATAGCTTAGCCATCATGCTCTGAAATCAACTAAACATGACAAGAATAATAAAGAATAAAACACCCCATTTTATGTATCACATAAGAAAAATGTGACAACAACCCGGTCATCAAAAATGCCGGTTAAGCTTGGCACTTCCTGTTAGCCACTCGTTTCTAGCATAGTTAGCTTCACAAAAAAAGCAAACATTTCCATCAGCTCTCCTCTTAGTTAAATTGAGCTTTGGAGTCGGTCTACCGTCCCGCTTGACTTTTAGTTGAACCTCAAAAGGAAGTTTTGTGAAGTAATTTTTTACAAGAAACTCAAGGTCCCTGTCACCATCCATTCTCTGACTTACTGGCTATACTTTCTGTGAGGGCAGGCTGGTGCCTGGCGGGAAAGTTGAATCAGTGTGTGTATTTTCCGTAACAGCTTGTGATTGGTTGGAAGCCAGATTTGATCTGGCCTCCCTCATATTATTTTTAATGATGCATCGACCATTAAGCGATGAACCTTGCTTCAATCTGATTGGCTAATACGGGCTGCTTTTTTTTCTAAGGGAGGCAAAGTGAAGCTGGCCTCCGAACTGACAGACATAGCGGAGGGCATGAGGCATCAAAGTGTAACACAATGAGAGCTTGACAGGGGGGGCGCTGTTCTGCTCCTCACGCTCAGCCAAAGCAGAAGTGCGCTGATGTATGACAACAATATAAAATACATTGTGGTGAAGCTTATTTATATTTTTTCTTCCCAGGCTTCCCTTGGTGAAAAACCGCCACTGCAAATATATTGTTATTCATCCCAGCAAGACAATGAATAGGGAGGGATTATCTGCGTAAAATGACTTTTGATTGCGCTTGATCGAGCAGCTCGTTTTAAAGCGCCTGTCCTTCAGTCTTTAAGATGAGTGCAGTTGGCAGACAGCCGCAGCAGATGCACGTCTGGGCTGCAGTACCTGCTGCTGATTTGCTGCTGGGGGATTATTTGTCATGAAAATGGAATGAACAGCCAGTATTTCTTTACTTGGTTGATTTTCTAGAATTTCAGAGTTATTTTAAGCATTTTGAAGAAAGGTCCTGGAAAGAGGTAAGTAGACTTATATGGAGCTGGGAGTAATTATGTCCTGAAAAAGTTTTGGGGATATTATGGACTCATCTTGAATGCTGCCACAGATCTTTTGTGTGGCTTTAGAACTCTTTGTCCTCGGATTGTTCGTATGCAATAATGCTTTGCCCTCTTCCCGCATTATAACCCTAACCCTAACCCTAACTCTAACCCTAATATCGTGATGATCCGATGTTTCATCATCATTAGGGGACGAAAAATCCAGGGACAAAGAACAAAGGGATGAAAAGTCCTTTGGGATGAAGAGTCTGGTGGTGAGAAGTCCAGGGAAAAAAAGTTAAGTGCATAAAGAATAAAAACGGATAGCTGCTATATGATAACAAGCATTATACAGTTACATTGTTGAGAATTTTACCTCAGAGGGGGTCTTTATTTGGCCAGAGGGCATGTTAAATGCTCAAGATTATTTAGTAGAAATTGAGGTTCAGGATAACAAAGTATTAGACAAGTAGCATAAACTAAAGGCAGATAAGGCGGCGGGTCTTGATGGCTTATATCCTAGAGTGTTCAGGGAAGTTGGTGAGATCATCTTTAAGCCGCTATCCACCATCCTCAGACGATCTTTAGAAACTGGAGAAATACCAAATGATTGGAAACAGGGCAACATAATACCAATGTATAAGAAAGGGGACCGTACTGAGCCAGGAAACTACAGGCCAGTCAGTTTAAATTGCATTGTGTGCAAAATATTGGAATCTATCATAAAAGATGAGCTGGACTTATTTCTTGAACGTAACAGTATCTTGAGGGATAGCCAAAATGGCTTTCGTAAGGGGAGATCATGCCTGACAAACCTCCTGGAATTTTTTGAAGAGGCCACCAAGACGTATGACCAGAGCAGGGCTTATGACATCATATACTTGGATACTTGTTTACAGTTCGTCATCATTTATCTACTCCATTTTGTTTATGCCCAGTTCAGTGCAATCCTGGATTACATCAAGACAACAATAAGTTGCATTCAGAGGCAAAGAAAGCTAACAGATGCTAATGAGGGGGTGGTCACGGGGCAGTATTTACACTTTCAGACTTTGCACAGATCGCTCACGCCCAGCGCCCACGATCCAGACGTCCTCGGCTGTGGTCCTCTGCCTGTCGGGAGTTCATTGGCTCAGTGTTTTCACCGCTTTAGAGTCACACGTTTTCATCATCTTTTGACAAGAAGTGTGCCACCACTATTAAAATACCCGTGCACACCCCTACTCCCCCAACAGTTGCCCTTATGGAGAAGACACATTATTTTAAATGCAGGAAAAGGCGGCAACAATGGCATCATTTTAATTAACCCTTACAGTGCTGAAGTAAATTTTTAAAAAATATACATTCATTTATATAGCGCTGTCGAAAACCTACCATGTGGCAACTTGTTTAAAAGAGCTCCACTGCAGGTGCTCTTTTAAACTAGTCACCACATGATAGGTTTTCGACAGCTTTGATTTTCGCATTTTACATCAGTGAGCAACATTAGCTGCATTTAGTGCTCTAAGGTTTAAAACATAAATGGTCTGCTTCTGAGCACTTCCTGCACAATTACAATAGACTAAACAAGCCCTTTCCCCCGTTTTCCTGTCCGACACACACTCGAGGACAATCCCAGCCAAACCTGTGTCCCTCCTGGGCAGTCAGAGGGGAGTGGGGTGGGGGGGGGGGGTGTTAGGGTGATAAAATGGGACACACTGCAGCCCGCACTGTCAATCCCATCTTCAGCTGCGGCACCTCTAATGTTTGGTTTAATTTTCTCCGCGGCTCCGGCCTCAAGCTCTTATTCATTTTGATAAATTGAGGGGGAAGCCCTCTAATAAATCAGCGCAATGATGAATAAGAGCTTTAAATAGGATATTAAGATTTATATCAGAAGTCTGGTACTCGGTGACAAGTACACAATCGCTTTCCTCTCCTCTCCAGTCAAATTGCTAAGGCTCCTCTCATCACCGAGACAAGGCCCGATCTCTTATCAAGGCTGCGTGAGAGTGCCGCTTTGTATGGCGGGCTCTACGTTATTACCTCTGTGTTGGAGCGTTAACAGCGAAGACCGCAAGGCCATAATTGCAGGGGGTATAGCGGCGATGTTTTAAAAAAGGTTGGGAGATGGAGTACGAGTTTCTCTATGCCTCTCAATAAGATCCTTGTGTTGAATGCCAATCCACACCGACATCCACTTGTTTACCCGCAGGATAAACAGTAGCTAATGAGTCATGGGCAGCCATATTTGCTATTTCCCCCCGAAACACCATCGCCCCCTCTGCCCCATTCGACCCATAACACCTGCAGCAGCCAGTACACTATTGTTCAAATGCAGTTTCTATGATCTCAGTGAGCTAAGGTGTTTGTGCATAAATGCGTGTAATTACACACCCATGTGTATGCATGTGAAAGTGCATATAAATTTGAGCTAAAACACATGGTACGTGTATGGGCATGTGGAAGCACTCTCTGTACATGTTTTTCTGAGACAGCTTTCTGTAGGTGGTCATAGCTTACTAGCACAATGGCTGTCAGTCACTCTTTCGTGTGTCTTGCTAAGCTATTATACGTACAGTAATTTTGAGTGGGTAGATCAGTTTCTATATAACAAATTTTCAGTTAAATTGACTCTTGCAGAGGCTGGTTGGACTCCGCCTCAAGAATTTTTAACAGATTCTACATTAAATGATTTACGTGAACAGTATACTGTGTGCATTTTAGGGAAGACAGATATTCTCCTACTGCTCCTAAGAGTCATTTTTTTTGACAATGCGCAGTGGCACAAGGATGGGCCAGTATGCTCGCACAGCTGCTGATGAATAATACAAACACACATCCACTCCGGGCATCATGATGACTAATTACTGTCGGTGTTTCAGCAGGTTTGTATCTGAGCTTAACTATCTCTACTGGGCGTGAGTGATGCTCTAGTGAACAATTAAGCCTTGTTTACAATCGAACACTCAAAGGCCACAATGTTGCACGGATAATGACTTCAATTAAGGGTCAAAAAACAAAGCTCAGGGTTGCCTTTGGAATAATCTGCCAGACGACGTCAATTAATTGAAAATGCAAATGCATTTGCAGATGAACGGGCGACTTGCTCGACGCTCAGTGCATTACACAAGACTATCAGACTTTGATGTGCACTCACGTCATTCACCGGCAAATCAAAGAAATTTAAATCAAAAGCGTTTCCCATTCATGCGCAAATCACTGTGTTACCAGAGGGAATTTAAAAGAACAAAACCTCTATTTAATGAATTAACCACATACTGTAAAACAATACAAGACAGTGGTTGTGACTTTTGAGGGATAATTTAACAAAAATGTTATTGATAAACACCATCAATACTGCACTCTACTGGCCTGCAGATTGCAGACATACCAAACCGCATGCCTATTATCATACCAAAGCATAGAACTAAACTTCACTTATGTAAAAAAGTGAAACGTTAGAATTGCTGTTACTTCCAGACATTTGAGTTACTATACTGCCTTTAACACTTTGAGGTGAAGTTACTTCAAACAGTTGTTTGGGAACCAGCTGACACAACATTTTAAATAAATCTAATAACTCACATTTCCGAGTTCTTCACTCAGTTTAAATAAACTATATGCACCGTTTTTAATGTTGCTATGTTAGCTGCCTGATAACACTCAAAGCTGGAACAAGAGAAGGCAAATGAGAAATAAGTTGTGAGGATGAGAGGATGGGCGGCATTTCTGCAATGTGAAGATTCTGTGACAATTTGCTTTTGGGAGGAGATTGTTTATGCTGGTCAAGATGTCGGTCAGCAAAGCAGAGATGTACATGGAGACATGCAGGTCAGATGTTGAGAAAGGGAGATCTGAGGGTCACCAGCTTAGCACTGAAGATCTGGAAGCCGTGCTGGAAGAGAGCGACAGAGAGAGAGTGACGAAGAGAGCGGCCTGACGCTCGCCCACTTTTCATTGGCATTTACTCTCAGTACTGTGATATCCATAATCCTCAAGGAAAACTCCACTCTCTTGGTGTGTGTCCCCAGTCTCGGCTCCTGAATTGCAGAGAGGTTTGCACCTTTATGCACCAGGGCTGATCAGAGAACACAACCCGGGTGTGCATGCTCTCTCCACATGCATGCTGGGCCAAAGCCAGTCTTGTTCTCTGCCAGACTGAAGGCCACAATGCATTTCTGCAGGTTAGTTTTGTAGTGGTGTCTACCTTTCAAAATTAAATTTACCACAGCCCTTAAAAAACATACATGCAATTGGGTCCATAAATATTTGGACACTAGACAGCATTATTATTTTATCTATCGACCACACAATGTTGGGGTGGAAATGAAACAATAAATATGACTTTAACGTGAGAATATTTTGCTTTAGTTTGAGGGTTAACGCTTCAGAAATTTGGCGAATGGTGTGGGGATTATGGAATTTTTTTCAGAAGTCCTCCTTTTTTTGGAACCAAAAGTATTTGGACAATTGGATACTCAGCTGTTCCATGGTCAGGTGTATTTTACTTCCTAATAATTTTATTCTAAAGTGAACATGTGCAAGATCAACAGTTGATTTCAAGAGTTACATTTTCATTTGGAATCTTTTGCTGTTAACTTTCTTTCATTTAATTCAGAGAGCTGTCAGTTCCAGCAAAACACATTTCATAAAATCCGGAGAAATTAAAACAAACACGCTAGAGAAAAAATAAATCCAAAACTTGTGAGCAATCTAGCTTTCTGGGATATTCTCAAAAAGAAAGAAAGCACTGGTGAGTTCAGGAACACAAAAAGGCCAGGAAGACCACAGAAAACAGCAGTACTGAATGACAGAGGAATTCTATGCTCAGTTTAAATAGAGACCCTTCACAACAGCTGGCCAGATTGAGAAAATTCTCGAGGAGGGAGGCGCATCAGTGCCAAAGTCAGCAATCAAGAGAAAACTTCATTTTAACATGCAAACTATTGGTAAGACTAAAAAATAGTAAACTTGTCAAAAGGATCCAAAAATACCTATATAATTTTGGAACAAAATCCTATGGACGAACAAGACAAAGACCAACTTTGAAACCAGAAAGATAGACATCGAGAAGGGAAGGAACTATTCATGATCTGAGCCATACCACCTCTTCTGTGAAAAGTGGATACGTATGGGCATTTATGGCTGCAAATTGAGCTTCCTTGTATCTGTTGGTGAAGAGACTGCTTACAAAAGCTGAAGCAGTCTTATCCTAACCCTAACCTTAACCCCAACCCGAAAATAGTTCAGTTACTTTGTGGGGACCAAATAATGTCGCCATAAGGACTAATAAATCTGGTATTCCATCACATGTGGGGACATTAAATCCCCACACGTAGTAGGAATACCCATTCACATGCACACGCACGCACAGGCGCACACACACACATGCACATGCACACAATATGTCCCTGCTTCTTCGGCTGATCTGAGCCTTAAACCTGCCCGTCGTCTTGACAACAAAGGGGCGGCGGTAGTGGGGAGGAGGAGCTGTGGTGAGGGAGAATGCGGAACAGAATGGAGATGTAGGATCGTCTGCTGCTCACGGAGAGCACTCATCACCCACACGCTCACATTTAACCCATCTGTCTCTCTCCGTCAAGGTACACACACTCATGCGCACACGAACACCCACGCACGCACAAGCACAGACTGGAATCTACCGTGTCAATGGCTAGTGGTGCAAATTCATCCATCCTCTATCCTGGGGTGGCTTATAAACATCACAACAAAAGCACTTAGGGGTTGCTGAGATTATCATGGTTGACAGCAAGCAAAGATCGCAGGTTTAATGATGTAGAGTCGCATAAAAATGTAGCAAACCTTCAACCTCCGCTGAATAATGAGTCTCTATTAAATTTCACCCAAATTTTGACATCAAAAAAAATTTATCGAAAGTCCATTTAAAAAGCCAAAAAATTGGGACCAGATATCTTATATGCACAGAATTACTTTGGGGAAATATTTGATGCATGATAAGATTTAGGTTCAGTTAAATTGATAGACAAGCTGATGCAGCGACAAAGCTTTATTCTATTCAGTGAAAGATCAAAAAATTGCAATACACACTCAATAACCACATAAAAAGCGTTTAATGCATCACGTACACTCACAAATCGACAAGATGATTTGCTTATTCAATTAACTTCATTCTTAGCAAACATTACATTAATGTAATGGAATTTTCTTTTTATTTTCTACTCCTGTTCTCTCAGTGTTTACACAGGAATGGGAAAAATTGATAATGTGGGAGGCATGAGTGCAAATTTTAAGTCATGAACTTTTAATCGGTTACTGACCAGTGTTTCACTGTCACTGAAGCCCAGCCCTTTGGGGTGTATGCGGGACTGGTTGTCTGGGCATTCATAATGTTTACAGACTCAAATAGGGCTAAGGGACTATAAAAACAAGTAAAACTTACCTTTGTGACCCCTGTCCATGTTATTTTGTTTTCTAAGTGAGATTTGGCTATTGGTTCCACCTGTTTCCACACATTCTAATTGCAGAGGCCACTGCCCTCATCTCGCAGGCACGGTCAGCCGCAGCTCAGTGAAACTGAACTGATAATCATACAGACGGGGGAAATCTGACCCTTGGATACATTCAATGGTCGCTCTCCTTGTGGGGACTCAATATAGTAGGAGAAATTGATAAAATACTGGAATAAAAGCTATGCAAATATGAAAATGCCAATATATTTCAATACTAGTATCATGTTTAGCGAATCAATCAGAGGTGTCCCTGCAAACAGATCTAATGGCGGAAGTTTTTCTTTGAAGTACTTTCTCTTAGCAGCGGTGATTGTGATTTAAGTCTCTGCCAAGGACCAGCACTTCTAATTCCATGTCAACACCATGGACACACACACACCGCGGGACTCTGACGCTAAAATGGCGGCCAGCTGTTTCTCCGCCTCGGGATATCAATTTCCACACCCGTCTCAAGGCAGCCGGTTACCTCCTTGGAGTCGAAGAGGAACGGGGGGCCGGATAAAAAAAATAAAATAAAATTCCCTCCCTTCAGATGTACGTAGCTGCGGATACCAATGTCTGGGGGATGGGAATGTAATCTGCAGGGGAGAAGGACGATATTGCTGCCTGTCTGGTTTGTGTGTTCAGTTCAGATGCAGGCTGGTGGGTGTGGCCGTTACCATGGCTGATCGGTATCCTAGGGAAGGAGGTAGGGCTGGGGGCGAGCGTAGAGCGAGATCGCCACATTCCCAGGACAAGACAGAGCAGCACTTTAGAACACGGTGGCGCAACTCCTCTAACGTAGCCCGTGGTGTGTTGCCACTGCAGTGAGCATACAGTGGATACTCTCATACATAAATAAATGCATGCCAAGAAAAAAGATACGCAAAGAAAACTGTAGTGCTTACAAGACAAAAAAAAATGTAAAGCAATAGCACCAGTCAGACTGGACTCTCCAAGCACTTACAGGCTGGGAGCTATTGTGTGTCACGCAGTGCATTTCTCAGCGCCGGCTTCAATGAGTGCACTGTTTGTGTTCCACATGAAAAGACCCAGCATGGAGTCGTATGCTATCCGCTCACTGCCCTCCAGTCCTCTCCCCTGCTGCCAGAGCATGACACAGGCCCTTGGCAAGCAGACACAGCCAAGAGCTGGACGAGGGGAGGTCTTCTCACATTAGCGCACATTAAACGGGGCCACTTGTTGAGTTTTAACCCTCAGAGCGCTTAATACAACTACGATTACTCAATGGAGTGAGACTTCAAAATCAAAGCTGTTGAAAACATATCACATGGGAGCTCTTTTAAACAAGTTACCACATGATGGGATTTCAATAGCACAAGATAATTAAATGTATTTATTCTTAAAATGTATATCAGGGCTGTAAGGGTTAAGAAAAGAAACACATGGTCGTGATTTTGTGTTCCGTTTTGGTAAAGTCAGTCCCCAGGGGATTGACGTGAGAACTCCTTGCCACGTCTTGCGGCGGGCGATCCCAGCATGGAAAGGTCCACAGTGACAAATGAAGCCATCATTGTTCCGTGCAACCCCGTCGTCCAGCGGTATCTCTGCTCGTTAACATGTTAATTAACGAGGCTGAAGTTGCCTGTGGTGTAATTAGAGCCAGCACGGGCCTCCTTCCTCATTAAGGGGTGTTTTTTCGAGTGTGTGTGTGTGTGTGCGCGTGCACGTGTGTGGGAGAGGACCACATGCTGAGATTTGTTCCCATACAAAAGGTCCTGAATGGACAATAGAAGGCAGACCTGGGACTCAATGCCAGTTTTCCCACGAGATCCCTGTGACTCAGTTTCCCACATCGTTCTAATGATGATGTTCACGTGCACTGTGCACAACACAGCCATAATGATGATGTTCACGTGCACTGTGCACAACACAGCCATAATGATGATGTTCACGTGCACTGTGCACAACACAGCCATAATGATGATGTTCACGTGCACTGTGCACAACACTGCCAAAATGATGATGTTCACGTGCACTGTGCACAACACAGCCATTATGATGATGTTCACATGCACTGTGCACAACACTGCTATAATGATGATGTTCGCGTGCGCTGTGCACAACACAGCCATAATGATGATGTTCGCGTGCACAACACAGCCATAATGATGATGTTCACGTGCACTGTGCACAACACAGCCATAATGATGATGTTCACGTGCACTGTGCACAACACAGCCATAACGATGATGTTCACATGCACTGTGCACAACACAGCCATAATGATGATGTTCACGTGCACTGTGCACAACACAGCCATAATGATGATGTTCACGTGCACAGTGCACAACACAGCCATAATGATGATGTTCACGTGCACTGTGCACAACACAGCCATGATGATGTTCACGAGCACTGTGCACAACACAGCCATAATGATGATGTTCACGTGCACTGTGCACAACACAGCCATAATGATGTTCACGTGCACTGTGCACAACACAGCCATAATGATGATGTTCACATGCACTGTGCACAACACAGCCATAATGATGGTGTTCACGTGCACTGTGCACAACACAGCCATAATGATGATGTTCACGTGCACTGTGCACAACACAGCCATAATGATGATGTTCACGTGCACTGTGCACAACACAGCCATAATGATGATGTTCACGTGCACTGTGCACAACACTGCCATAACGATGATGTTCACGTGCTCTGTGCACAACACAGCCATAACGATGATGTTCACGTGCACTGTGCACAACACTGCCATAACGATGATGTTCACGTGCACTGTGCACGACACTGCCATAATGATGATGTTCACGTGCACTGTGCACAACACAGCCATAATGATGATGTTCACGTGCACTGTGCACAACACAGCCATAATGATGATGTTCACGTGCACTGTGCACAACACAGCCATAATGATGATGTTCACGAGCACTGTGCACAACACAGCCATTATGATGATGTTCACATGCACTGTGCACAACACTGCTATAATGATGATGTTCGCGTGCGCTGTGCACAACACAGCCATAATGATGATGTTCGCGTGCACAACACAGCCATAATGATGATGTTCACGTGCACTGTGCACAACACAGCCATAATGATGTTCACGTGCACTGTGCACAACACAGCCATAACGATGATGTTCGCGTGCACAACACAGCCATAATGATGATGTTCACGTGCACTGTGCACAACACTGCCATAATGATGATGTTCACGTGCACTGTGCACACCACAGCTGTGATGTGCATACATATATGTGCACACACATGCATTTGACTTACCGTACGTGCACACACACACACGTGCAAACAAATGTATGCATACACACACAAACACACATACAGTATCTCACAAAAGTGAGTACACCCTTCACATTTTGACAATTTTAATTTATTATATCTTTTCAAGGGACAATGTCACAGAAATAAAACCTTAATATATTCTAAAGTAGTCATTGTACAATATGTGTAGTATGTGTAGCAGTGTACATTTACTGACAGTCACTATTTCCAAAATAGGTGGCAACAAAAGGGAGTACACCTTAATGTCAACATGCCAAATTGTGTCCATAGTGTCAATATTTAGTGAAACCACCATTGTTGTCCAGCACTGCTTTGAATCCCCTTGGCATGGAATTCAACAGAGCTGCACAGGTTGTTGCTGGGATCCTCCACCATGACATCACCATAGAGCTGGTGTTGGATGGATGTCAGGAAGGCAGTTATCATCTTGGAGGTGTGTTTCGGGAGGTGTGTTTCGGGTTGTATTGGAAAACTGCCATGCTGCGCAGTTTCCGAGGGCATCGTGTTCTGCTGCAAAATGTCGCCTTCCATTTTTCCAACAATAAAGCGCAGCTCCCCAGGACCAGAAGCACTCATGCAGCCCCAGACCATGATGCTGCCACTGTCATGTTTGACTGTAGGCAATATACCCTTGTCTTGGTACTCCTCACCAGGGCGCCGCCACACATGCTGGACACCATCTGAGCCAAACAAGTTTATCTTGTTCTCGTCAGACCACAGAACATGGTTCCAGTAGTTCATGTTCTTGGACTGGTTGTCTTCAGCAAACTGTTTCCGGGCTTACTTGTGGGCTAGCTTCAGAATAGGCTTACATCTTGGCCGATGGCCATGCAGACTGACTTGGTGTAGTGAACGGCGTACGGTTTGAGCACTGACAAGCTGTTCTCCCCCTGCAGCAACCTCGTTAGCAATACTGCCAGCACTCCTGTGTCTGTTTTCTGAAGCCAGCTAGTGCACCTGACACAGCGCACGAGGACTCAACCTCTTCGGTCGATCCTGACGAGGCCTGTTCCTAGTAGAACCCATTTTGGAAAACCGGTGGATAACCTTGGCCACTATGCTGTAGCTCAGTTACATGGTTTCACAGATCTTCTTGTAGCTTAGATCATCTTTGTGGAGAGCAACAATTCTCTTTTTCAGATCCTCAGAGAGTTCTTTCCCATAAAATGCCATGTTGACCATCCAGTGACCAGAATGTGAGCATTGCACCCATCCATCCATCCATCCATCCATTTTCTATACCTGCTTATTCCTCACTAGGGTCGCGGGGCGAGCTGGAGCCTATCCCAGCTGACTACGGGCAAAGCCAGGGACCCACCCTGGACAGGTTGCCAATCCATCACAGGGCTTGCATACCATTCACACACCATTCACTCTCACACTCATACCTATGGGCAATTTAGTGTCTCCAATTAGTCTGATATGCATGTCTTTGGACTGTAAGAGGAAACCGTAGTACCCGGAGAAAACCCACGCGAACACGGGGAGAACATGCAAACTCCACACAGAAAGGCCCCTGGCCAGATTTGAAGCATTGCACCCAAAGCACCACAATTTAAATTTGAAACACGTTACTGAACCTCATATGGTCCAGTCGAACAGACAAAAGCATGAACATGATAAGACAGGACTCATTGCTTGGTTTAACATTACCAATTGGGGTCTGCACTCACTTTCGTTGTCACCCATTTTGGAAATAGTGACGGTTTGTTCAGTTATTTGGAAAGTGCAGTAAATCTACACTGCTACACATATTGTACAATGCCTACTCTAGAATATATTCAAGTTTCATTTCTGTAATGTTGTCCCTTGAAAAGATAAAATAAATTGTCAAAATGTGAGGGGTGTACTCACTTTTGTGAGATACTGTATGTCCACCACAGCTGTGATGTTCACGCATGCCCATTATTGACTGTATATCGATGAGACACACACACACATGCATACACATGCATTTGAATCGTGTACCCACACACACATGCATACGTACAAACATTTACATACACGCAAGCATGCATGCACCCAAAAACATGCATATGTCCACCACAGGCACACATGCACGCACAGGTACTTTCACAAATGTGTGCACACACACTCGCACACACTAATAAAGCACACACACCCACAAAAACACATATGTCCACCAAAGGCACACACGCAAACCCACACACACACCCAAGTGCGCAAGTGTAACCACGGCAATAATGAATCGATGTGAACTGAAACGGGCAGGCGGTGTATGGGGCTCCCTTCGTTTCATACCGACTTCATTTTGCTCCCTGAGGAAGCGGCGGCTGCCAGTTTGCGTGACAGTGGAGATTAAGAGTAGTTTGTTTTATGGACGGCAGCTAATTGAGTTGGCTAGATCGCCCATATTCCCCCTCACTTGAAGATTACATATTTCCCTTTCATATCGCCGAGCTGCAGCTGGGCTCCGCCATCTATCTCCATTGCCTCCTTCCCTCTCTCCTGCACCCCGGCTCGGCTTTAGTCAATCTAATTAGCCCTCACCCCCACCTCCCCTCCCCTCCACCCCCCAGCCCATCCTGAACCTCTCCCTGATCCTCAATGAGTTAATTAAGCGCATTGCTGCCCCCCCCCCTTCACCCAGAGGGGGCGGCTGTGCCACTCTCATGATGACTGGGAGTTATTTTTAGAATAAAAAAAATGAAAAAGGACCGGCGGTGAAAAACATCTGAAGGTCACAATTACTGTGCTGCGTTCTGAGCGTGTCTGCTTGTGTATGTTGTCCGTGTGGCTGCTCTAGGTGTGTAGTGCCTCTGTCTATATCAATATGAGTGGGTGTGTGGGCACATGTATGTGTGCGTGCGTGTGTGAGCGTATGTATACATGTGCAAGGGTGCCAGCACTCTTGTGCATGTGCCTACATTTGTTTGTCCATGTTATACCTGTGTGCTGTGTGTGTGTGTGTGTGTGTGTGTGTGTTATTGTTTGCAGGTGTGCATTTTAATGATCCACGCACTTTTCCCACTGAGGTCTAGTCCTGTTAAACTAATACCTGGGCTGTCAGTCAGATCGCCTGCGTCGAATCTGAGCATGCCCAGAGAGCAGAATGACCCGGCTGTGTTCTGGGCTGTCTGCTCGGGTGCCCAGACTCAGGTTTCTGCCTGTGCGACACTGCTTAATTAAAGACTTAGCTGTTCAGGCCTCTCCCTAATTAAACCAAACTGTCTGGCTTCCTCGAGAATGCAGGTATTAATTAAAAGGCAGTAGAGCCACCTTTCTTGTGTGTCACTCACACACACACACACACATATGTGCACACACACTGTAGGTGTGCAAACACTGTTCTAAACATGCTGAAGAGTGTGTGTATACACATACAGCGCATTTGCAGACAGTGGTATACAGTCATGTACATGCATACGCACACACAAATATAGTCTGCTCCATAATTCAGTGGAAAGTGAAGTGGCACATTTCTTGTTCTTTTGATTCTGTTGGTTTAGAAAAAATCATGAATTTTGCATGCTGAAGCTAAGACTGAAGGCAACAAGTACCTGAAACAAACAGAAACTGAAGAGACAGCACTAAAGGCCTGGCAGAGTATCACCAGGTAAGACACCCAGCATCTGGTCATGTGACGTCTTCGCTCCACAACAATGACTTCAAGCAATCATCGCATGAAAAGAATAGACCAACAATTATTAAAAATTATTACTTTATTTTACATGATGTTCAACTGCCCATGTCATGCGGGTAACAGGGATCAATGATGCCAGGCAACATCCCAGTAAAATGAAGGTTATAAAATGACGTGCCTATAAATTTTGCACCATGTACAGATAGGACTGTCGTTTCAAAATGGTTCATCTAATATGGCTGAAAGCACCCTCAAATGAAAGCTGACAGTCTGTAATTCCATCTCATCATCATTGTGTCCCTTCAAACTCTAAGTGCTGGAGTTCAGAACCAAAATAAAAGGAACGTGTCACTGACTGGTAAATGATGGTACTCACTTTTTAACTCACTCGCAGGTTATAGGTATACAAAGTGTTACTAACAGACTCAAGACCATGCACGCGTTTGCACGCCAGCAGACACATACACACAAACACACACACGTGCGCATTTGGTGGCCTCAACTCACTCATGAGTACTCACAAACCCACAGGCGATCCCACATATACACACATGCAGACGAACATAATGCACACACACACTATGCATGCGAAAATACTTGTAATCAATTGAGGCATGACATTTTCAGAGCCCCATAGAATATAGATTTTAGAGTCATAACCAGACTGATGTAGTCCACCGCTCCCAACATGGGGTACCTCTTATTTTCACTGTGTGGATATTGGTGTTTCACTGCTGACAAAACAAATTAAAATACTTTTTTCTTTTCTTTGTCCATTAATTCAATAGAGCTGATGCCATTTACTTTCATACAGCACAGGCCAACTGGAAAAAAAATCTATAGTCTTTGCAGTGGCTGTGACAGCTCAGAACTGTTAAACAGCGGTGGCACCAAAGAGAAGTTAATTTTGTCTTTTTTTCCTCGTCTGTAAACAAAGTAATCCGCGATACTCAAAGAGGCAATTATGCGGTAATTACGGAAAATAACAGGTTTGTCTGCGCGCATTCCACACTAGTTGCTTTAAAGCCCCCCGCGGCCCTCCCTCGCTTAATTGGCACCCCCGCCGTAACGAGGCTCCGCTCTGTTCACTCTCGCTCTCGGCGGCAAACGGGCTTGGCCCCCTAATTAAAGATTTGAGACGGACGCGCGAGAGAGGCTTCTCAGAGCACGGGTCTCGCTCTGCCCGCCTTTGGTAATCATCGCATTACTGAGCGAATAGCCGCAAACGAATCCACAAGGAAGACACACACGTCGGACAGGTAATGGCTACTCATTTTGTAATTCTGAAAATTGCAGGTGGGCGATCGCGCAGGGTGGGGAAAGACTGAATCCTTAAATTAGAGAGAGAGAGAGAGAGGTGTATGTGTGTGTGTGTGTGTGTGTGTGTGTGTGTGTGTGTGCGTGTGAGTGAGACAGAGAGAGAGACGGAAACTGCTGTGCATCAGCACTTTAGAAACCAAGCTTGAGCTAATCAGGCAATAGAGGAATTCAGGCAATGACCCCATTTTCTGCAGCGGTTCCTGTGTGGTGATTCAGAATCGTGAAGCACAGAGAGGATTTCTCAGTGAGAGAGCCATGATGCTCACACACATATGCCCACATACATACTCACAGCAGACATCCAAGAGCGTTTGGACAGACACAAGTACATTTACAAACAGTGGCATCCACATGCTCATGACATAAACACACACAGAGGAAATCAAATAATCGGCAGCACAGCTGTAAATTTTCAGCTTTGAGAAGCGTGCAGCTTGCTATTTTTGTTTAGACTGGCTCAGGTGATGATTGATTTAGTCCTCTGGTGAGTTTTAAAACTGCAGTTCTATGGTTTTTAGTGAGTGACCAACCAAGAGTCTGCCTGTCCATGTCGGAGAGCTTTGACTTGCGACCGCAATTCTTTTTTTCGATGTGGCTGTATTTTGGCATTTGGAAAATATTCTCATAATTTTTGACACAGATCTACCTGCCACCTTAAATAACTTGCCATTTTTGTAACCAACGCACTAGCAATAAGGGCAACAACTATTGGGCACCATAATACCTCATCTCACTTTGCAGTGCTGCTGATTAGGGCTCTTTGATGCAAACACATGTAGCTGGTTAGCATTATAATTGATAACATTTTACCTGTGTAGATGAATCTGTAATTGTGTGAGACCTCAAATGTAAAACCGTTTTTCAGGGGCGCTACCAATATTGTGTCCATCCCCTGTCCTCCCACGGGAAACACATGCATACAAAGATCATTAGCACACGCGCGCACACACACACACACACACACACACACACACACACACACACACACACACAGACTACATTTAAATGCACATGTTATTTATGCATAAAGTGACATGATGTCACAAAGGGCCACACAGAGGAAGCAGGCCTGGATGGCTTCAGCCAGAGATGGTACAGGAGACACATGCACTGCTAGCATTAATATTCATGAATATCACTCGGCATGCAAATGGAAACTTAAAACAAATCTATATTGTCTGCTAAAGAGAACAAAATAAGATTTCTATTTTTATTATGTAACTAAAACAGTTGGTAAGATTGCTTTTTGTGCAGTGTAAGGTCAAAGGTAAACCTGACTACAGGATATCAATAACCTGTCAGCCTTTTGTCGCCAGAGCAGGTACTTCCTGGGGATATAGTGCCGGAGTCGCCAGACCGCCAATGCCAGCGAGGAAGGTTGGAAGAGGGGATAAATGATGGCTCTTACTCTTTGGAGCTGTTAAAATTACTGATCCACCGGGGACCTCTGCAGCATTATCCAAATAAATGAGCTCCAATTAAACCTGAAGCACTGAGTGGAGAGGTTCATATGTGTTGAGATCGTAAGATCACTGCGGCACAAGGTACCCCCAGCCCCCACGCCGCGTTAAGGCAGCACTAAAGCACAGCCGCCAGTCAACCCAAACCCCACACCGCCAACCACCCCACTGCACCCTCCTGGGAAAGAGCGCTCTCGCTCTGCTCAATTATACATGAGGGTAATAAAGCGCTTCACAAGCCCAGACCCGGAGGGGCGACGGGAGGGAGGGGTGATTGGCTGTGTCTCTCTCTCTCCAACTGTCTCTCACCCCACCAGCCAACGCCTTGATCTGAAACCCAATCGTATTCCCCTCGATGCACTACATCGTCAATTGCACACATCCCTCTCTCCGTCCCCTGAGTCACTCCTGTGGCAGAAACGGGGGATTAAAGCTAACAGACCTCCCTCAATGTCCTCTAGTCCTTACCCTGTCTGTCCCCCTCTCAATGTCCTCTGGTCCTTTCCTTGTCTGTCCCCCTCTCTATGTCCTCTGGTCCTTACCCTGTCTGTCCCCCTCTCTATGTCCTCTGGTCCTTACCCTGTCTGTCCCCCTCTCTATGTCCTCTGGTCCTTACCCTGTCAGTCCCCCGCTCTATGTCCTCTGGTCCTTACCCTGTCTGTCTCCCTCTCAATGTCCGCTGGTCCTTACCCTGTCTGTCCCCCTCTCCATGTCCTCTGGTCCTTACCCTGTCTGTCCCCCTCTCAATGTCCTCTGGTCCTTACCCTGTCTGTCCCTCTCTCGATGTCCTCTGGTCCTTACCCTGTCTGTCTCCCTCTCAATGTCCGCTGGTCCTTACCCTGTCTGTCCCCCTCTCCATGTCCTCTGGTCCTTACCCTGTCTGTCCCCCTCTCAATGTCCTCTGGTCCTTACCCTGTCTGTCCCCCTCTCCATGTCCTCTGGTCCTTACCCTGTCTGTCCCCCTCTCCATGTCCTCTGGTCCTTACCCTGTCTGTCCCCCTCTCAATGTCCTCTGCTCCTTACCCTGTCTGTCCCCTGCTCTATGTCCTCTGGTCCTTACCCTGTCTGTCCCCCTCTCAATGTCCTCTGGTCCTTACCCTGTCTCTCCCCCTCTCAATGTCCTCTGCTCCTTACCCTGTCTGTCCCCTGCTCTATGTCCTCTGGTCCTGACCCTGTCTGTCCCCCTCTCAATGTCCTCTGGCCCTTACCCTGTCTGTCCCCCTCTCCATGTCCTCTGGTCCTTAGCCTGTCTGTCTCCCTCTCCATGTCCTCTGGTCCTTACCCTGTCTGTCTCCCTCTCAATGTCCTCTGGTCCTTACCCTGTCTGTCCCTCTCTCGATGTCCTCTGGTCCTTACCCTGTCTGTCCCCCTCTCCATGTCCTCTGGTCCTTACCCTGTCTGTCTCCCTCTCAATGTCCTCTGGTCCTTACCCTGTCTGTCCCCCTCTCCATGTCCTCTGGCCCTTACCCTGTCTGTCTCCCTCTCCATGTCCTCTGGTCCTTACCCTGTCTGTCCCCCTCTCCATGTCCTCTGGTCCTTACCCTGTCTGTCTCCCTCTCAATGTCCTCTGGTCCTTACCCTGTCTGTCCCCCTCTCCATGTCCTCTGGTCCTGACCCTGTCTGTCCCCCTCTCAATGTCCTCTGGCCCTTACCCTGTCTGTCCCCCTCTCCATGTCCTCTGGTCCTTACCCTGTCTGTCTCCCTCTCAATGTCCTCTGGTCCTTACCCTGTCTGTCCCCCTCTCCATGTCCTCTGGCCCTTACCCTGTCTGTCCCCCTCTCCATGTCCTCTGGTCCTTACCCTGTCTGTCCCTCTCTCGATGTCCTCTGGTCCTTACCCTGTCTGTCCCCCTCTCCATGTCCTCTGGCCCTTACCCTGTCTGTCCTCTCTCGATGTCCTCTGGTCGTTACCCTGTCTGTCCCCCTCTCCATGTCCTCTGGTCCTTACCCTGTCTGTCCCCCTCTCCATGTCCTCTGGTCCTTACCCTGTCTGTCCCCCTCTCCATGTCCTCTGGCCCTTACCCTGTCTGTCCCCCTCTCTATGTCCTCTGGTCCTTACCCTGTCTGTCCCCCTCTCCATGTCATCTGGTCCTTACCCTGTCTGTCCCCCTCTCAATGTCCTCTGGCCCTTACCCTGTCTGTCCCCCTCTCAATGTCCTCTGGTCCTTACCCTGTCTGTCCCCCTCTCCATGTCCTCTGGCCCTTACCCTGTCTGTCCCTCTCTCTATGTCCTCTGGTCCTGACCCTGTCTGTCCCCCTCTCAATGTCCTCTGGTCCTTACCCTGTCTGTCCCCCTCTCTATGTCCTCTGGTCCTTACCCTGTCTGTCCCCCTCTCTATGTCCTCTCGTCCTGACCCTGTCTGTCCCCCTCTCAATGTCCTCTGGTCCTTACCCTGTCTGTCCCCCTCTCCATGTCCTCTGGTCCTTACCCTTTCTGTCCCTCTCTCTATGTCCTCTGGTCCTGACCCTGTCTGTCCCTCTCTCTATGTCCTCTGGTCCTTACCCTGTCTGTCCCTCTCTCTATGTCCTCTGGTCCTGACCCTGTCTGTCCTTCTCTCAATGTCCTCTGGTCCTTACCCTGTCTGTCCCCCTCTCTATGTCCTCTCGTCCTGACCCTGTCTGTCCCCCTCTCTATGTCCTCTGGTCTTTACCCTGTCTGTCCTTCTCTCAATGTCCTCTGGTCCTTACCCTCTCTGTCCCCCTCTCTATGTCCTCTGGTCCTTACCCTGTCTGTCTCCCTCTCAATGTCCTCTGGTGCTTACCCTGTCTGTCCTTCTCTCAATGTCCTCTGGTCCTTACCCTGTCTGTCCCCTGCTGTATGTCGTCTGGTCCTTACCCTGTCTGTCCCCCTCTCAATGTCCTCTGGCCCTTACCCTGTCTGTCCCTCTCTCTATGTCCTCTGGTCCTTACCCTGTCTGTCCCCCTCTCCATGTCCTCTGGTCCTTACCCTGTCTGTCCCCCTCTCTATGTCCTCTCGTCCTGACCCTGTCTGTCCCCCTCTCCATGTCCTCTGGTCCTTACCCTGTCTGTCCCCCTCTCAATGTCCTCTGGTGCTTACCCTGTCTGTCCTTCTCTCAATGTCCTCTGGTCCTTACCCTGTCTGTCCCCCTCTCAATGTCCTCTGGTCCTTACCCTGTCTGTCCCTCTCTCTATGTCCTCTCGTCCTGACCCTGTCTGTCCCCCTCTCCATGTCCTCTGGTCCTTACCCTGTCTGTCCCCCTCTCTATGTCCTCTCGTCCTGACCCTGTCTGTCCCCCTCTCCATGTCCTCTGGTCCTTACCCTGTCTGTCCCCCTCTCAATGTCCTCTGGTGCTTACCCTGTCTGTCCTTCTCTCAATGTCCTCTGGTCCTTACCCTGTCTGTCCCCCTCTCAATGTCCTCTGGCCCTTACCCTGTCTGTCCCCCTCTCTATGTCCTCTCGTCCTGACCCTGTCTGTCCCCCTCTCAATGTCCTCTGGTGCTTACCCTGTCTGTCCTTCTCTCAATGTCCTCTGGTGCTTACCCTGTCTGTCCTTCTCTCAATGTCCTCTGGTCCTTACCCTGTCTGTCCTTCTCTCAATGTCCTCTGGTCCTTACCCTGTCTGTCCCCCTCTCAATGTCCTCTGGCCCTTACCCTGTCTGTCCCCCTCTCTATGTCCTCTCGTCCTGACCCTGTCTGTCCCCCTCTCAATGTCCTCTGGTGCTTACCCTGTCTGTCCTTCTCTCAATGTCCTCTGGTGCTTACCCTGTCTGTCCTTCTCTCAATGTCCTCTGGTCCTGACCCTGTCTGTCCTTCTCTCAATGTCCTCTGGTGCTTACCCTGTCTGTCCTTCTCTCAATGTCCTCTGGTGCTTACCCTGTCTGTCCTTCTCTCAATGTCCTCTGGTGCTTACCCTGTCTGTCCTTCTCTCAATGTCCTCTGGTGCTTACCCTGTCTGTCCTTCTCTCAATGTCCTCTGGTCCTTACCCTGTCTGTCCTTCTCTCAATGTCCTCTGGTGCTTACCCTGTCTGTCCCCCTCTCCATGTCCTCTGGTCCTTACCCTGTCTGTCCCCCTCTCAATGTCCTCTGGTCCTTACCCTGTCTGTCCCCCTCTCTATGTCCTCTCGTCCTGACCCTGTCTGTCCCCCTCTCATTATCCCCTCTACCTTACCCTGTCTGTCCCCCTCTCGATGTACATAGTAAATGTTCAGAGATAAATCAACTCTCACAGAGTCGATCTGATCCTCCTCTGGGCTGGGATAGACTGTCCAAGAGTTAACTTGATGCCGTGAGATGTTACTGTGTGGCAGAATCTCTTGTGCTGTATTTGTGAATGTGGTGAGATAAGGGAAAAAACTGCCGGCTTCTTTGCACTGTTTCAGCTCTGTTGTTCTCTTACTCAGGCAGGGGAATTACACTCCAGTGCTTTTACAGATGTTTGAGCTCATTGTGAGTAATATGGGCATCAGCCGCAAACTCCAGGCGCTTTTCAGAACCATTTTCCAACGGCTACAGGCCCTACATAATACGCAATCAGCCCCACCTGATTTACACTCCTCACCCATCTTGTGCCAGAATGTTCTGAATGGGTATAGTACAAATCAAGTAACATGAGGACCATTTTAGTGGATGGAGTTGTGAGAGTTAATAACAGAGAAGAAGAGATAAAGATAGAGAGAGAGATTATCAGTGTTTAAAGTAATCGTTTATAATTTAATGTGATAATTCAGAGAGTGCAAGTTTGTGGAAAACCCTTTGCACCTCTCGATCTGCAGAAGGTTTCAGCTGCTCTGTGCACTGAGAGATATCTTCACTTCACCACACTAAAGCAAGACAAATAGACCAAGTGTGGAAGCATGAGGAGCTTTGATGTGCCTGCGTGCGTGCTTGTGTGTGTGTGTGTGTGTGTGTGTGTGTGTGTGTGTGTGTGTGAATGAGTATGTGTCTGTATGAAACACTGTCTGTGCATGTGTGTGTACGAGTTTCTGCATAAATGTTTGTGTGAGTGTGTGTGTGTATACATGAGTGTGCTTGTGTGTGCGGGCACGTGTGTATGCATGTGTAAGTGTGGGAGCATGTATCTTAATACGTGTCTGCATGTGTATGCCTGTGTGTCTCCGCGTGTATGAGTGTTTGGGCGGGAGTGAGAGTAAATATATATTGATGTGTGAGCATGTGTGTGTTTGAGTGTAAGTATGTGTAAGTGTGAGTGCACTTGTGCACGCGGGTGCATGTGTACACTAATGCCAGCATGTGAGCATAAGTGTGTCTGTGTGTGTATGAGTGTTTCTGTGTGTGTGTGAGTGCATGCGTGTGTCCGCGCCTGTGTGTGCGTGTCTGATATGCTAGTGTGAGTGCATGCGTGTATGGGTGTGTGAGCACATCTATGCAAATACATGTGCACAAGTGTGTTTGTGCGCACGTGAGTACGAGTATTCGTGCCTGTGAGAGAGTGAATGCGTGCTTGCATGTGTGTGTGCACGCACGTGTGCGTGCGTGTGTGTGTGTGTATGGATGTGTCTGCATTCATATACCTGCGTAAATCTGTGCATCAGGGGGCTCAGCCTTTTAATCAGTGATTACAGAAATGGGACTGGGTAATGAAGTCACTGCAGGGCCCCCCATCACATGACCCGAGTGAGGATCTGTTCAGCATGACTCTGATTAGAATGGGCCTACCTGTTCTGACATGGCTGTGTGAGGTCTTCCGATTCCCTCGCACTCCAATTCACCAATGCAATTCTCAGCACACCAGGGAGAACTATTAAGGGAACCGCAGAAATGCACTGAGACACATGGTGCACAAATTTAAGGGTAATAAAATCTTCTGCATACATTAGTGCTCTGTACATAATTTCTATTAATTATGCATACTTATATACTGCACAGCATCTGTTCAGAACAGATACTGTGCTGCTGAAAACGTGTGGACACTACACTGTAACATCACTGACATACACAGAAAGCGGACATTTTTTAAAATTCTAAATATTTCATATTTTGTTTGAATTTGGTATTGATTGGTCAGTATGACCTAATGGGACAGACACTTGGCTTCCATTTGATTTGAAAAAAAATCTTCAAATGAAATCTGGAAGCCTATACAATCTTTACATGCTGACCAATTCATTCCCATTACAATGAAATTGTCAGATATTTAGAACTTAACCCCTAGAGCGGTGAAATACATTTTCAAAAAAAAAAATTATAAATTATCTTGTGCTGCTGAAAAATCATGTGGCAGCTCGTTTACAAACAGCTTGCCTGCGGGAACTCTTTTAAACAAGTTGAAACATGACAGGTTTTCAACGGCTTTGATTTTGACCTCTTTCATCATTAAGTAACAATAGTTGTATTTAGCACTCTGAGGGTTAATGTTTATAATTTAGCGGTTTCATTTTCTGGCAATGAGGTTTCAGTAAAGTGCCCATATACCTTTGGCAATATAGTGTATGCAGTTTTGGTACATATGAATTTATTTTTTCCAGTGTTTATACATATTTTTAGTTTTTCAAATCCTCGCATTGCATGATGTTTGGCTCCAGAGGATCTGTGACTCACTTCATCTGCTCGTGTTTATCTAGCGCATCAAACGCAGCTATGCGTCTGTGATCAAATCAAAGATGGCTCACGTCTTCACTGTGCCCACGCTCGGGACAAAAACATTTTCTCAGCTCCCCGGGGGGGACGATTCCTCCAGCCCGAAATGCGGTGCCCGACGGCACGGTGGAAAGCCGAAGATAGACCTGGAGACATTCCAGAAACATCCACAGTACCTGTTTGTGTTGGAGCCAATTGCTCCTTATTCTGCCCTTTAAGATTGGGGAGGATGGGGCAGGGGGGAGAGATTGGGGGTCAAATAATTACATGGGCTCGTCCAACACCCGGCCCTAAACCAGAACACTGGGACAAGAGACCAGAGGTTCTCTGCGTTCTCAATTTTTCACAGGGATCCAACATCATCTTGATCCCAGAAAAACCTTTCTTCCTGCCGAGCCGTAGCTCCCCGTTTCATGGCGGATAATTAATTCCGGACACATCCCTGCAATATTGCTCGGCGGCCAGGGCGCGGTGGTGGGGGCAGGTACTGTCAGTGTCGCTGATGGGGGTAGTGGGTGGGCACTGATTGCTACAGTCGCTACATCACTCCCCCGGGCCTCGTCCCTCCTCAGTCACTTCCAGGCCCACAATATTGCCACTAATATTGCCCTGATGTTACATCACTCAGCCTGCGCCACATAAACCCCCCCCCCAGAAACCACAGTCCCACCCGCCACCCTCTGACCTCAGAAGCGCGGCGCCCCGCTGACACGAGAAGGGAGGGAAAGTAATTTAATCCCCACCTTCCATCTCCTTCTTTTAGTTACTCAGCCCCCCCCAACCGTCCATACACTCCCTCTCAATAATTGTCGACTCTTTTTCCCTCAGACGTGCAGAAAAACAGCAGTGGTAAACAGCCTGCAGATACCAGGACAAAGATGGCATAAAAGCAAATCAAACTGTCACCAGTGAAGTGAACAACAAAGCCTGCTATGCAGATATAATATGATATCGGCACTTGTATTCATATACCTGCCATCGCTCCCTCTCCTCTACTCCACCTCGCTGCGGGTAATGATTTAGATAAATAAAGGAAACATGGTCTTTGCGGGAAGTGAGAGAGAGAGGGTTGGTTCTCCATTTCTTTAGTCAGTGCTACAGGCTATTTGGCTTATTCTGCAGCCAGCATTTTCTCAGAGCAAGAAGCAGGTATTGAAAATGCAGCGAGAAGCGTATATTTCAGTTTGTACGGGAACGACTCCCAAGCCGAAGCCCTCTCTCGCCTGCTCCGCCTCAGCAACCGCCCCTCCCCCGCAAGCTCCGCCACTAGTAAGGCACGCTTGCGCGGCATGATTGATGCGGTCGATGCGCGCGTTGCCATGGCACTACCTGACTGCCAGAAATGCGTTTGCAGTAGTCAGGGCTATCCGTTGTGTTACCGCAGGCCGCTTGCCAATAAAAGCCCACGGAGTCTCTTATTTCATATCGCGGGCGGCTCTCCGTACTCCATTCCGCGGGATTAAATCAGCCAGTCCTGGAGACAGCACTGTGAATTATTTATGGGAGCCTGCCGTCGAGAAGCGGCTGTAATAAAGTTATGGCTGCAACTAATTTGTGGTTTGATGAGGTGGGCTTTTAGCAGAGAGTCCTGGATGAACATTAAGTATATATTGTTTTTACAGATTTGATTACTTTTTTATTGTTATTGTTATTAATGCACTGGGTTTGTACTGTAATGCCACCTGCCCCCTGCAATACAGGGATAGAACGCTGTGGCTGTGTACTAGCTATATGATCTAAGTGGAAAGAGGCAGTGTATTGTAAAACCAAAACACTACACCCATCAATCTCCCAGCTCCTCTTTTGATCTTATTTTGTCACGCTGTGGTGGATAGATTGCAGATTTCACAAGACCACTTTAATTTTTACGTCAAAAATGTAGTTTTCCAGGCCTAGAGTAGCTTATTACGTTGTGCTCAACGTAGAAAAAAGGACATTATCTTCAGAAAATTATCCCAAGTCCCAAGAGAACCTCTTGTACGCATAGCTCTGATCAGTTATGGCTGAATGAAGAATGGAAAATTGCAGAATTTTGTAATGGATGAATGCCATTCTTTTTCAGTTTTGCAAGTGTTGTTGCTGTCTAAATTCCTTCGCACATGTGAATTCTCATTATCTGTGTATACAATTATAAATTCACTTTCAGTACCTCTGCACAATTGACCTATTCTGAGCCTTGTGAATGATAATGGCCTGATACTAAGTCTAATGTCAAACAGGTTATGATGTAAATGGTTTTAATGTATTGCAAACGCATGTCTCAGTCTCGAGACGTAGTGCATTTCCTGCCTGCATATGGAGAAAAAATATAATTAAACAAAATACAGAAAACAGGCTGATTAAGTGGAAGCATTTTATGTCCAATTACTTAACTATAATGTAGTGGGGTAATTACTGGTTGCAAATGGATGTGCTTGTTTTTTCTTGATCTTCTCATTGCACATTAGTTTGTCAACCAATTACATGTCACATATCAGAAATGCTAATGAAATAACTGAAGTCAGACTTAAATACATAGAGCATGCGTAGTTACAGCATGTGGTTTTGTGTGTGTGTGTGTGTGTGTGTGTGAGTGAGTGTGAGAGAGAGAGACTCTCCTTTTATATTTAACTATGTGCTCACATGTAATCCTGTTTAGAGCAACATTAGAGGCTGGTTTTCTGATCAGTGTGGATAAGGCAGAAGACACTACATTTTCCCCACATTAAACAGTATAACCAGAGCTGACGTTTCATCAATTATAACTCTCAAATTCAAACTCAAAATGCTCTATTGGCATGATTTTTCAACGTGCTGCCTGTGCATTACAACATCATACATCATAAAATACAATTTTAATAGAAAACGGTTTCACTATAAACTCTCCCTCAGTCAAACATTGCTTGCCCTCTCGCTCGCTCACTTTTTCACTCTAACTCTCCCCCTCTCTCAATTGCACCCTCTCTCACCCTCCTGCCCTCACTCTATCACTCATTCTCTCCCTCTCACTCACTCTCTACCTGCCGTTCTCACCTTACCTCTCACTCGCTCACTCATAACTTTCACTCTCTCACTCTGTACTCACTCTGTCTCCTCTGAATTTCTCACTCTCACTGACTCTCGCTCTGCCTCTCTTTTTCTTGCTCTCTCTCTCTCTATCAGCAGTGTGTTGAGGGAATAGCAGACAGGAAACAGAGGGCCGTTTCCATATTCACCAGGCGCTGTGATGTTCCTCTTTGAACTCAAGCATCTTAATCAGGCGTGCTATGCTATCAAGTACCGCTAAATAGCCTCAAAACATCTGAGAGGGGGATGCTGCTACTGGTGATGTTTAAAAGGGACACGGTTTTCCGCCCATTTGCTCACCCTCGAAGAGCGTATTCACAAATGAATTGGACGCAATTCTGCCCACTTGTACGCGCCGTGAACTAATGAATCGCGCTGCATCGCTAGCTGTCTGTAGCTTCGCTCTGCACTTAGGCTTGTAAACAGCAGGTGACGATTACAATTTTTTTTCACTTTTTTTTTTCTTCTTTTGCTGAGACGAGAGGGACCAGAGTCATAAAATTCCATTAGCAGAGAAGAAAAATGTTATTACAGTAACGTCAGACGCAAGGATGTTCGCCCCCATGCCCCGACTCCCCATCGCACGCTCCTCCCTCGCCACTTTTATTCTATTTAAACTCGCTGCAGAAAGAATGGTTTCTAAGCACGATGAAGGGTGTCATCCATCAAGAGATATTGCCCGTCGTCGTGATAACTCCAAATCCACTTGTTTCTGCGGTAACCCTCATGATAGGAGCTCTTCTCATGACTAATGGGCGTCGTGCTGATGGGCGGACAATGTTCAACCACTTACAGGTGTCAGTAAAACTAACGTAGGCCTCGGCCGAAGACAGACAAAGAGCATTTCAGACCAACCGAAGCAAAAAAAAAAAAAAAAAAAGAAAAAAAAAAGGAAAATATAATAAATGAGTGCTGTAAAAATATTACTTTTATAAGAGCTCCCTGCAGGCTCTCTCTACACTATTTGTCTATTTGTCTCCTCAAGCTCGTGGAGAGGCCATTTTCAGAATCTACTTTGTGACGCTGTGGATATCATCCTTCATTTCCACATCAGGTGTAATTTTTAAGCAAGGCTTGGCCACGTTATCACATTGATACAACCTTCTGTGTGTGTGTGTGTGTGTGTGAGTTCTATGTATTCATTTATGATTGTATAAAGTCTGAAAATTAATTTCAAACGTTCTCTCTGAGTGCACGCGTGTAAGGCAGGTTCATACATAGTTATCAGCTTTCTGGAAAAATTCTCCAGTCTTCTTCATTCTTTGCTACAGCGTATACAGTATATTGACCATTTTATTGCATGTTAAAACCTGATCTGGGACAAGGACAGCAAATTAGCTTAAGCTAGACGTCCGATGTACTTTTGTACATTACATTTTAGAAATTTGCGTGTAGCAATGTTGTATGCATCATCCATGTCAAATCAACAATAAATAAATAAATGAGTACATAAATGCGGCTGTATGCTTTATTAGTTTACGCACAGCCTCAGAGTAATTAGCCTAGTAGCAAGATGCTTGATACGAAACAACTGCCTCTGAACAATTCAGGGGCTACAGTGAGTGCTTATGTTGTTGACAATAGCCAGCACAGCGGGAGCCCGTCAGTAAGTATGTTTCACGTTTGTCCTGTCCCCAGCTGCACATCTGCAGATAACGAGGGCCTCACGCAGGTAACAAGTCAATGCAGCCCTGGGCTGGGAGGGTCAACTCTATATCCTTTCAGTCATTCCTCAAGACTGAATTATCATTCAGTCAATCAGTTTTATGATTCCCAGACTGTTACATTGGATGTTTTTAATGTTCTTAATGTCACTCGAAATTGAACTGAGGTAATCTCAAACTGGCCATGGTATGAGACATGCGTGGATCACCCTCCTCCCCCCTCCAGCAAGTGTAAAAACTTTCCCATGGAGCAACACCAATTCCATGGGAAAACTGTTCTTTTTTTTTTTTTTTTTTTTGCAGGTGGCACCACTTTTGGGGTAACAAGAATACTTTAACCCTTAGGGCCTGATCTACTAAAACTTTTGCATGAATAGAAACATGTACAAATGGCATATCACCTGCAAATTAGTCTGCAATCTCATCTACTAAGGGTGAGCACTGAGGATTGCGTCTTCGAAGGGTGCAAATTTGCACATTCTATGCAGTTAGTACTTTTGGCACTACATATTCATTAGTGCCAAAAGTACTAAGGAGCATGCTTATCCTAGCAAGCAAAATATGGGAGGAGAAAATGCAAATACCAAATTTTAGCACACGCACAGTGACTTAAGGCAATTTAAGTGATGGTGATTGCGTTTGCTATGTAATACATTTGAAGGGTAGGTAGTACTAATTGGCTCCATGTAATGAGGTAGTTGCAAGTTACGTAGGTGGTCACATGATCCCCGAAGCAAAATGTACACAGAGGTTGATCGCAGCATAGTGAAAATGGGGAAATCTTGTGCTGCTGTTACTTGCACCAGTAATAATGTAATTTAGTCGTCTGGAAGATACGGCAAAATAAGTTTCCATCGATTTCCACAAAATAATGAAGCCCTTTTGAAAGAGTGGCTTGTTAAATTAAGATGAATTGACTGTGGAAAGTCTTACAATTGAACAAAATATTCAGTTCTTTGCTCAGAGCACTTCGAGAAAAGCTGCTTCACGTACCAGAAGTTCACGAGTAAGTCAACGGTTTTGTTGCAATGAAAACTGGTTTTAAAGTGAAGATTTAAAGAAATTAGTGGAAAATATATATTCAATACAAATATTAACCTTCAGCCTGAACGCCCCTGTAATGGGGGCAATGATTTTGCAGAATAATTACAGCACGTTTCCTAATAGCAACCTCGTCATGCGGCACATTCTCTTAAAGCGAAGAAACTCGGCGAAAAGTTTGCGATGACCGTTTTTACACAAACCGAACACAATTCAAGTACCAAGCAAGTAAATAAGCATCTAGCTAAACATTAAATAAAATAAGATTATATAATCAGTGCTCTATTGCAAGTATTTCTACTGGATTTGTGCTATGCAGACAAACGATACCTCAAATGAAAAAGGACAGTCCACAGATTCCAACAATATAAGCCTTGTCATTTTAAATTGACACCACCCTGAATGAACAGCAGGTATACACCTTAAATGCTACAGAGATGAGCAAAAAAATTTCTTAGCTTAGATATTTTGTCATAAAAGCTGTTTGTGGGTATATCTGTGCTTGCTATTGTTTTAGCAAGTCAATCTGAGAGTCCTATCGCCATTATGCAATGCACTGGAAGACCTCAGGAGTGTAATCACTCCAATGGATTGTTTTTTGTATCTTCACTGTAATTAACCACTAAATATTCATCTCTTGTTTTCAAAGCCGATTTATGACTGAGAATCCTTGCGCCAATATGCTCAAGTTCAAACACAGCACAGCTATACAAGCACTAAATCAAAAAGTGATTATATAGTCTGTTGAGCTAGTGTCATGGATAAGGAGGAGCATTTGGACCTGAGCTTCAATATCCGGTTATACATGCGACATTTCAGAGCAAGACAATCCATTTTTTTGTATAAAAAAATAGTAATTAATCAATGCATACCAATCCATCAAAGCCATCTTCCTGAGTTACTTCGGGGGTCACATGACTTACACTACGGTTTCTGCCTCCAGTGGAACACCTCCATTGCGCACAGACATGGCTGCCATTATTGCCGCAAGGAGAAGACACAGGTGGCACGAACACCGAGAACGGGTGTTCTTCATCCGTGTGACAATGTTTGGGGTGCCAGAGGATAGAATCATCCAGACGTATCGCCAATCCAGCAATGTCATTTTGGAGCTGTTGGATGAAATTGGGGCTGATTTGGAGCCAGTCACAAGAAGTAGTCATGCCATACCTGCAATGACAAAACGTCTTGCTATTGTCCATTTCTCGCAACTGGTTCATTCCAGCGTACAGTAGGTCTCACCGCTGGGATCTCCCAAAACAGTTTCTCATGTGTACCGTCTCAAATACTGGATGCCATGTTGTGCAGGATGGGCCGGTACAAAGTTTCCGTCCACATGGGAAGCACTGAATGAAACCAAACACAAGCTTTATGCATTTGCTTGCTTCCCGAGAGTAATGACTGTAATGAGAGTGAGTGACTGTACTCATGTGCAAATTGTTCCCCCCTCAAACACTGAGCATGCACTGTAATAATCTTGCACCTTTTTTGCCAGCTATTTTAACTGTAACAATCAGTTTATAACAGTTTCCAGGTATTGAAACTGTAAACCAGTTAAATGCGCGCTGGACTTACAGTTGTTTACTTACAGTGAAACAAGCAGACAGCTGTACTGTGTCTGACAAAAGTCTTGTCACTTATCCAAGTTTTATTATTTAATTAGTACAGAAAGGTCAGATTTTGCTTGGACAAAAGTCTTGTCGCATTGAAAAAAAAATGTGGAAATACATACACTTTATTTTGAATACACAAATATGCCACCATAATATTAGAACATAAATTCATGGTGCCTTGGAAAAAGGAATTAATATTACGTAGACTCCTATGAGCTTGGAGGACTGTATCCATAAATCTTGGCAATGAATGAAATAACTTGATGATGAAATAATCTGGAATGGCATAGAAAGCAGTTTTACAGGACTCCTAGAGTTCATCAAGATTCTATGGTTTCATCTTCCAAGCCTCTTCCTTCATCTCACCCCTTAAATGCTCAACAATGCTCATGTCAGGTGACTGGGTCGGCCAATCCTGGAGTTCCTTCACCTTTTTTGCTTGCAGGAACTGTGATGTGGAGACAGAAGTATGAGAAGGAGCAGCAGTATGAGTCGAGCAGCAAGAACTTCTTCATATTTCAGGCTGTTGATGTTTCCATCCACTCTGCAGATCTTTCTCACCCCCCATACAGGATGTAACAACAAACCATGATTTTTCCTCCACCAAACATGATTGTTTTCTGGGAGAATCTTCGGTCCATGGGGGTTCCAACAGGTCTTGTACGGCGACTGGGATGCAGTTCAATGGATGATTCATCAGAAAATAAACTTTCAGCCACTTTTCCAGTATCAATCCTTTCTGCAAGCTGTGGGCCTTGGCAGGTTATTTGTTTTCTGTTTAATGCAGGCTTCTGTGTACCAATTCAGCCATGAAAACCACTTTGAGAGAGAATTTGACAAACTTCCTGTAGATACTGGGATTTTTGGTGACATTTCCTCATGTAGCTTTGCTGTAGTTGAAGAAGGGCCTTGTACAGTTGAAGCAACAAACGGTCCTTTCAAGCAGTTGTCATACTGGGGTCTGTCTGACCTGCACTTGTCACGAACATCACCAGTTTCTTCAAATATTTTTCTTATCCCCTCCACTTGACCTTTGGATACATTAAAGATGTCTGCCACCTCAGCAGCAGACTCAGTCTTCAGGCTCTTGATGATCAGCACTTTGGTCTGTGGTTGAATCTTTGCCATGTTGTCAGAGGTCTAGTCGCACCTCATATGAAAGTCTGGTGCGCTGGGGTTATTTCCATACACATCTGGGAATGTGTCAATTACAGTATTTGTCACAGGTTAAACTCTAATCTGTGATTTGTTGCATCATCTGAAGAGATGACAAGACTTTTGTCCCAGCAAAAACGCATGTTATGGGCTTTGCCAGGCTGTGAACATCAGAACCCTTTTTGACGGTTTCATTTTGCGCCGAATTATTAATGTGAAAGCCCTTGACATTAAAATGGACCATTTAATATAACAATTGTTTGGTTAGAAATAAAGTTATATGCTATTTTTAGTTACTATGTCTTTATGCGACAAGACTATTGTCAGGCACTGTAAAACAAGTAAAATTGTCCATTTATGACAGTGCAGTTGCTTCCTCCACAAGCACCTCCAACTCCATCGAGTCAAATTTCATTTTGCGTTTGCGTTCGCCCTTTTCCTCCAAACTCTCCATAGTGGAAACCGCTGCCGCAGGCAAAGTCTTCATTTAAATAATGCTGTTTGCGCCAGCCGTCATTTAGGCAATTACTCCAAGTAGATCATCTGCAAAATGTAAGCAAACCAAATGCACAAAATTTTACCAGGAGCATGCAATTTAGTGTTCTTTATCTGGGATCTTAGTAGATCAGGCCCATTATGTACTGAGATAATTAATATGAAAAAAAAAAATGTATCATCCTGTGGCACCTTGTTTCAAAGGGCTGTCGCAGGGAGCAGACGTTCCCTTTGCCATATTAAAATGACCGCTAATACCTCAGTGCGGGGGGTCAAACTCTAGTCTTCCGGGGTCAGAGCGTCTGCGGCTTTTTTTGTGAGTTCTGTTATGTCCCGTCTCCAAGCTAATTAGTGCTCACGCCTTTTTTGTTCGGCTTCACGTGCCTTTTCCTTTCATGTGATTGGTTACTTAATTGCGTCATTATCTTGTCAATTCCCCTCAGCATTTTCTCATCTTTTCACACCCTTGATTCATGTTTCCCCTCATTCTCTCTTAGCATTTTAGTTCCTGTTTTTTGTGTGTCACTTTGCCAGATTGTCATAGTGCCACCTTGTGCTGAACTCTTCTCTCTGATGTTTGCCTCTCCTGGCCTCTTACTCTGTTCTCTCACGCTTGATTCCCTTAGCTTCTTGCGCCCTTTTGCTCGATTTTCCTTCCACCTTGTTCCTGGTTCTCGCGTTTTTCTGCCCTGGCTCATGTTTGTTTTCGCTCACTCTGATTCTCGTCTTCATCAGCCTAATTTACATCCATTATACTCAACTGATCGGGGTTTTCAATCAAGACCTTGATGATTTGAAACAAGTGCGTCCGTGCTGAGCTGAAACGAAAAGGCCTGCTCCCGCACAAAGGCTCATTTCGGATAAGATTATACATCCACACCTTAGCGCCAAGACTACCTTGCATAAGCCAACATGCAAATTAATTGCAGTCGCACACCAACGTGTTAAACCTCTGCATCTGCCTGTGCACGCTCATCTCAGTCTGTCATGCAGCCTGTGACATCATCTGCATCTACAATCTGCAAACCCAGCAAGGGAAAACTCCTGTGTTGTGGAGTATTTGTTCAATCAGGATAGCACTGCCTGTAGCTTCCACATTTGTACAGGGATAATGGGCTTTACCGGCATGCTGTTGGAGCTATGATAGTGTGGTCTCACCTTTTAATACAGAACAACCATCGACCTTGTCCAGTTTAATTTGCCTGATTTGCGAGTGAAAAATTTCATTCGCTCCATAGCGAAGACTAATTGATAGAATAAGAGTACATTTTATGTTTAATGAGAATTATTCTTCATTATCATCAGAATTCATCTCAAATCTGTGAAGCATTGTCCCAGTCATATTACAATTTTTTCAACTGCTTACGCAGTATAATCGGAGCTTTTCGCATATTTGCCCATACTTAATGTCCATTTACCTTCTGCATCACCAAGTTTCCACAAAAGAAACACGTTTCCTGCTTTGCAGGAACTCATGTTCAGTTTGAGTGCCTCTAAAAAAAATGAGGTTATCGCCTGCCTTACTGCACATCCAGCGGCAGGTCTGCGATGGGCATGTGTTGAACACATGCTCTGTTTTATTTCTGTTTTTCATGGGACCGACATTGAACGCATCAGGAGGTCTGTTCAGTTGAAGATGAGAAACCTGATAGGAGCCGGTGCCCGCGGGGAGCCCATCTGCAGCACACTGGGGCTCCGCTTTTAAACCCCACTGCTATCGCTCAGGCTCTGCGCTTTCGCTAAAGGATCTGTTCCCTGGAACAGCTAACCACAGAGCCCTTGATGTAAGATAGAGTGCCCTAATCTTGCCCGAGCCGTAATCCCGCCCACCTGTGATGTTGCCCACGCCGGGGAACGTTATTGTCCTTGCCAGGCGATGTCTTTGCCCATGCCAGGCTAAGTTTGTGTTTGGAACGTTTGAAGGGGTGGGCGGATTTGGGGCACCTTATGTTATGTTCATTTTCAGGCTATAAAAAGGGCAGTATTAGAGCTTAACCAGTTTTCCTTTGGAGTAATTAGAGAAGCTGTGTACTGAAGGCCACAGTGGTCCACAGAAGGCCCTGGAGCACGGCAAATTGAGAGCTCTGTTTAGAAATGCTCCCTACCAAGGTCAGCCCTGACTGAAGGACAGGGAGATGCACTGCAGTGTGGGGGTTCAAAGCCAGGACAGAGAACATGTCCCCCCCATCTTTGTCCGAGCACCCCCCCCCCCCTTCGCCATATCCACATCCTCATCCCCCAGCCTCTGTCATGCTACATGATGGGCAGCTTGTGGCGGTGCTATTACCTACAGCAGTGCCACAATCAACCCTGTTCTTGAAGATCTATTGTCCCATAGGTTTTAATTCTTGCCCAAAGTGCTCAGTATTCAACAGCTGGAGAGCTTTAGCTGCTGACCAATAGAGCTGGGTGCGCCAACTTAAGGTTGATCAAAAATAAACAGGATGGTAGATGATCGAGGACTGGTCTAGTTAGTACTGATCAGGAGTAGGCCTGCGGTAGCTGTAGCAGGAATTTGGTTCCAACATTATCATTGGAGTAACAGTTTGTTTATGATCGGGGGCACAAAATTGTATGATGTCACAGCACATCATTGGGGGGACAAAAGTGTGTTATTTCAGTACTGGGGGGGGGGCTCAGATTATGCCCTTGAAAATTCCTTCAGCAAAGCTATTTTTATTGCCTTGGGTAGGGAATTTATATTAATTAAACAAATAGCCTGTCCATTATGTGCAGGGTCATGTCGTCAAATGCTGTGTAAGACTGCAAAAGTAGACCCCAGCACACAAGGCCTGTTTTTTTTTTATTATTATTGAGATGAATGAAATTTTTCCAGTGGGCTGAAGCACGTACTTCATTGGCTATGATTTCGATACTTTTATTCCAAGTGCCAAAAAATAGGCAGGCAGCAGATGTGCAGACTGAAAATGTCAATCTAGCACAAGAATCAAGAAAACCTGAGGTTTCCCAACATGCAAATCAAGCCACTTCACGTCAACATAATTCTCGACCTGTTCATTGACTCACAAACCAAGAGCACTGTTAAAGCACACTTTAATTCACTGCAGCTTTGAGGCCATTATTTGCTAAGTGCTTTTATTTTCTCGCCTTCAAGTAATTAGCTATTCATGACACACACCATTCACAAGCCAGGCCCTCTCTTTTTAGAAGATTGGAGCCATCCACATCCCCTCAGACCGTACACAAGCATAATAGCAGTAGCATTGAAATTTACTGCGGCACGATAAATTAATTTCATGTCGTCTAGTGAGGAATGACAGAAATTAGCCTTGTTGAGCAGAGATTCGCAATATTAGAGCCGTTTAGACAGCAATGGAGACGAAAACAACAAGAGAGAAAATAATATTTTCTGGACTGAGGTCTGAAAGATAGATTGTGGTATTTCTCTGGGGAGGAGGGGGGGGGGGGGCGGGATATTGGGAAGGCAGGGAGAAATCACCTTGTGTGCGAAACGCCATATCATTTGCATGGTTTATACTCTCCAAGGCTCCCATGCAAATGACTCATAAAGCAGAAATAGGGAGTCTATGGAGTGGCTGGCAGGAGTGAATTTATATAAGATTGCCAAGCAGCGGCGAGCCTTAAATCATTTTCAATTAGGTGACACTTTCAATGCAGAGCTGCTGATTTAGAGATATTAAAAACTTCTCCCGAACCGCGGTGGAGTCGAAGGCGGACTGTTCATAAGGCGGTCGGCAGTCTCTCTTGATGCCCGCTGAGTTTAAATTTCTTTATCCGGCTCTCCCTTTGTCTTTTAAAGATGCATTCGCCAACCCACCCATGGCTAAAGTGCATAAAGCCCATTATGGAGTTGTTAAGCTGCAAAACCACACAGAGCTCCCATTGTTTCATATCAGTTTGCATTTTCTCTATGCAAATTTGCTACTGCACAAGGCAGGAACTGATAACTGACAAGTGGTCTGTGGAATATAAGCAGCACCTGAACAAGACAAGGCAATCAGAGATAGCAGACCTGGCCCCAGCCACGGGCTGACAGACAGAGTGACAGACACACACACACACACACACACACACACACACACACACACACACGATCATTGCTTAACCTGGCTCCCCCTAGAAGGAGGTAATAAGGATTTTTTAAAATAAATTATGCATCATAAAGCAATTACACTACATACAGTGCGCTTCACCAATATTTGCACCCTTGGTAAATATTATCTAAAAAGGCTATGACAAAATGTGGTCACTGATAATCCGCCCAATTTTTCATTCGAAATATCAACAACTCTAACCCTGAGTTCAACGATTGAAAAAAATTGTCTTAAAATATTTTTTCCAAAAATCAGAACTCCACATACGCTTCATATTCCCACTGATTTTTTTAAAGATCACCATTATGATACAAAAAATGAAAAATGTCACCCATCTTTTTGTTGGGCTTTAAATATGAGGCGAGTCATAGGTCCCTTTCCCTTTGTAAGGCATCACCTTGGTTATAACCAAAGACCAATGCCATGATGAGCAACAGTGAATTATTGAGCCTAGCAAATGTGGAAATGGCTATAAGAGATTAATAGTTTAAAATACCCATTATGACTTTCAGGGCAATAATAAAGTAGTTTGAAGCATATGCCAAAATTTAAAATCCTTCTAAATACACACACTATTTAGAATGCACAGAGATTGAGGAGGATGGTTCAAGTGGCAATGAAAGGCTCCAAGAATCACAGTTGGAGAATTTCTGATAATTATATTTTGGGGTCAGAAAGTCTCAAAAATTATGATCTGACCCCATCTAAATAATCACCAGAAAAAAACCTGCATTGTCTTCAAAAAACAAACTCATGTGCCTATTGTTTGCTAAAAGACACTAGAATTCTATGTTCAGATGAGACCAAAACACCAGCAGGATATATATTTGGTGGATCAGCTGGCCACATCAAAGGCCCTGGACATCTTGTTAGGCTTAATGGTATCATGGATTCCATCATGTACCAGCAGATAAAAGACGAGGTAAGATGTACTTTATTGAACCCCGTAGGGTAATTTTTCTTCTGCCGTTGACCCATCCCCGTTACTTGCCACCTGGGGACCAACTCCAGCTCTGAAGCCAGTTCCCGGGTCAGGGTCACTGGTGGGAGTGTTCCTACAGCGCACGCTCTTCATTAAATGAAAATCTGACCGCCTCCAACAGAAAGCTTAAAATCAACAACAACAAAAAAGGTTCCCCACCCACAGAACCAAGGTTTTTCCATGGCCTTTCCACTCCCCTCGCCTAAATTCAACCGTAAACCGTTTGGAAGAGAAGAGGAGAGTCATTAAATGTGGATCTGGAATTTGAAGGATATGGAGAGACTCTGCAGGCAGGAATGTCTTGCCATGTCTTCTCCAACCTCGTTATACGCTTCAAAGCTTTTGTCTTGGCAGAGAGATGCAGCAATATGGATTAATTGAAAGAGATCCAACAATATCTGTGGCACACGTTTTGAGAAAAAAAAAAAATTATCTTGAGATGAATGTTTATTTCAATATTTTGTTAATATTTGGAATGAAATATATTGAGGACAAACAATACTGATGTTAATTCATACCCTTTTTTTTTTTTCTTAATATTTACCAAGGGGGCCAATATTATACTGGATCCACGCATTCTAATGTTGTAATAGCCTACCGGTAAATGAATACTAGTTTATGCATCTGAACTACTCGCAGCAACTCTCTCTCTCTTACCCACTGAGGAAAGAGGCACCACTGCAACAGAATCGTGACTGCTATCATTTTAGCAATCTAGTTCTCCAAGCGCTCCATTTCTCACCGCGATATTATCAACATGACCTTGAGCAACGGAGTGCCAGGAGCATCCGCTGGACTCGGACACCTTCATTTCAGTGATTTCTTTTCAAACCAAGGCTTCTCCTCACCAGTTACTGTGGAGCAGAATACTTAAATAAAGCCCTGCGGATTAATAGCCACGATTCATCCACAATGGCAGACACGATTTCACATACATTTCAAACAAGGTCGAGGTTGCTCAATACGACAGGCAAATTGATTCGGCAGAAAGATCCACCCAGCTAGCACTGCTCTCCATCTCAATCGCGGTCTCTGCAGCTTTTAAGCGTTTTCCTCGGACAAAAGCATCTCGACTTCGTTACAGTTTTCAGGCATCATAATTACCAAAGCAAACACCCCCGTGCCTCCGCCTTCAAAAACAATCTAAATGGCGTCTGGGCAATGAGCAATCCTGACACATTTACAGCCAGGGTAAAATCACTGTTAGCCTTCATCAATCACAATTATCACACCATTATATCTAATTAACCCAGCAGTTGTGTGGCTCACCTCTTAAGTGTTGTCTTAATGACAGAGCTGAGTGGGCTGGATGAATGGACTGGATGGAGGTGTACAGTTCTCATCATTCTCACCATATTGTGACTGTGACAACGGCTCCCTACATTAGCAGACAAGCATAAAACAGTATCACCACCACAGTGTATTTCCTGGTTTTAGATGAGTTATGCCAAAGCGCCTGTCACTGCGTCCCAGCCGGCTATAATCTCTGACTAATTGCTGCCGTATATAGATCCTTCTTTCTGCCAAAGGCAACTTATTACCTGACAGTTTTTTTCATTTCAGCGCAAGACCAGATAATCTTCCAAAAGAAGCCATATGCTGCAACACAATGCCGTACTGCTGTTTAGCGCCGTCGCACAATTTTACACTTTGTCAAAAGGAATCAGCCTTTGCTGCATGAACCTTTGTCAATGTTCCTCCCCCCCCACTAAATGACAGAAAAATAAGAACAATAAATAGATATAAATGGTGTTCAAACATTTATCCATTTATAGGAAGGCCTTTGGTGTCCCCGTTTTTTAGGTTGTATCGTTTATTGAGTGGAGAACATTTTGGCGAACCCGCCCCTCATATCAGTAAATATTACCGTGTGTACTACCCCCTCCCCGCTATTCTTGATTTTATTAGTTTGTTTTTTTTACAGGTTGGGTGGCAATAATGCGCAAGCCAACAGCAGTAATATTGTAAACCTAATGGAAGTGCACTCAGAGTGAGACTTGGGCACATAAATCAGCCATCAGGCCATGAGATGGCTTCTCAGTGGCAATGAGCAAAGCGATACCTCTCCCACTGAAGCCCTGATTCCATTAGCCAGCTACCTCTACCCTTAAACTAAAGGACTGTGCATTACCCCCACGCCTCCCCCGCCTCGTCGCACATATACGTGTGAGGCGTCTCGCCGAGAGAATAATCGACACGTTTCATACTCCCCACCTTCCACTGTCTGTTTCACTTAAGATGATGGGTTCACTCTCCAGGTTACATACCGAACATACCGAAGAAGTGCTTTTTAAACCACTCACACATGACCTACCCCTGCATGCATTCACTCTCTCTCTCTCTCTCTCTCCCTCTCAAGACCGGTCCCTTTCGTGCAACTAGTGCCCCCTCATCCTGACTGGTTGCCTCCAAAGATAATCAGATGGGCAAAACTGATGGAGTTCGTCTGTTACACTATACTGAGTACAAATTAAAACGCACCACCTGAAAAAAGTCAATATTTAAGTTCAAATGAACTTCAATATAATTTTTATACAACAACAACAACACTACAGTGATGTCACCCGACATGCCAGGTGCAAGAAATGCGAGAATTTCAAGTTAACTGTAGCGCTAGGCAATTTTTTGCAAAAAACGCAACATCTTGCACACACAAAGATAAAAATTAATTTCACTCTGAATTTGTGCACACATTGCCTTTAAAAGCATGTGAATCCGAATAAAATTTCACTTCTTCACTGACACTTGTGAAACGTCGACACTATGCCGCGACTTACAGCCCCTGAGCGGGAACGTGCCATAGGCATGCTTCAAATTGGCGCCAACACCAGGGAAATTGCCAGACGACTACACTGCGCACACACAACGATCGCAAGACTCCATCAAAGGTTTCTGCAAACGGGGAGCACTCGGGACCATCCTCGACCGGGTCAACAACCTGTGACAACGGCACGTCAGGACCGTCAGATCGTACGGGATCATGTCCGGGACTGAACACTACCAGCGACAAGAACGGCTGCTCCAGCCCAAGGACGACGTGCATTCATTCACCTCACCGTTCGGAACCTTCTGCGAGCTGCAGGCCTGCGTGCACGACGTCCTTATTTCGGCCCCATATTGACGGATCGTCACCGAAACCAGCGTCTACAGTGGGCAAACAGGCACCAGAATTGGCGACTACAACAATGGCACGGTGTCATCTTTTCTGACAAGTCACAATTTCAACGCAGATGGCCGTATACATGTTTGGCGGAGACGTGGTGAACGTTATAACGCCGATTGTGTCGTTCAAACGGACCGTTTGGGTGGTGGCAGCGTTATGGTGTGGGGTGGAATAAGCTACCGTAACAGAACCCCTCTCCATATCTGCAGAGGAAGGGTGAATGGCGTCTACTACCGGGACCAGGTGCTGCAGAACCAGCTGTGCCGTTCTTCAACCAACGCAACGATGTCCACACGTTCCAACAGAACAACGCTAGGCCACACACTGCAAGGGTGTCCATGCAGTACCGTGCACAGCAGAACATCCCCGTGCTTCAGTGGCCAGCTGTCACTCGACCTCTCCCCTATCGAGCACTTATGGGATGAAATTGGACGACGTCTTTCACGTCGACCCAGATGGACAACATCCGAGAACTTGAGGTTGCCCTTGTTCAGGAGTGGAATGCTATCCCTCAGAACACCATCCAGACACTGATCAACTCCATGCGACGACGATGCACCGCATGTGTCAATGCAAATGGCGGTCACACCCGTTATTGTCTTTCCTGTTTGACCCCTACACCAGTTAAACCTCTCTCGCACATTAACATTAACTCTTGTGAGGGGTAAAGCTATCAGATCACCAGCCTTATTTAAGTGGACACGAGGCCACTGAATCTCACCGCTCACCAGGCCTTAAATCTCCACTAATCATCGTTTCCTCCATTCAGGTTGTTGCAAATGACACTGATGAAACCAATCAAGCAAAAACAAAATAAAATCGACACAAAGAGGGGAAAAAAACCGGGGGAACGCGCACTTGTTTAAAATAATAAACTGCTACAGGAGCACGCTACATGCGTGGGAGGCAGGAAATGCTAATTTAATTAATGACTCATTACTCAACGATCCAGAGCCCATCTCAACTGAGTGGCGCACTCCAATGATCACTCCTCTCTGACACTGAGGGCTGGGCTCCTTGGGGACGGCGATTGGGACGATGGCAGTCCGAGCACAGACAGCAAGAGGGGGAACCGAAGCTCAAACTCCTCAAAGACCTCGTGTCACAAGGACAGAGTTCTCCCCTGTTCCCCAGATCACAGTCCTCGTGAGCCGAGACCTCCTGCTTTCCCACCCTCCCTTCACCTGGAAGTCAAGTGTGATAACGGTCTGGCTAATCAGTAGCAACAATTGTTCACATAATTGTATCCCCCGAACGAGTTCGCAGGATACTATGGATTTGGCCTTGTCACGCGTCCGCAGAGATTTTCTTGTGAGCACTCTACAGCCCACATAAGTGCACAGATTCTTTTCAAATTTTGCAGGGACATGTATTATGGTAAGTTCACGACACCTACTGATTTTGGGTACTCTGGGACCATCTGGGCCCAACTGGGGGGCCTTCGGGGGATACATGCACTCCCTTGATACTTGGGAAAGACTGTTGTACAGTGAGCAACCACTGAAGGTGGAGGGTCCCTGCAGTATAAGGCCACAGATTACATTACAGCAAGCAGGCTTTTCTTTGTTCAGTTCACAGAATTCAATGTCACTCAGAGGTGACACGGCGCCCGAGACGACAGGCAGTCAAAAAGGACTCCAGAGAGGCTGTCGCACCACCTAAATTGCCTTATTTTCCCCATTTTCAACCTTTGGACTGCAGGTCAGTCGAAACCAATTCCTCCTCTGAAGTGCTCTTATTCTGTGATGTATCAATTCGACGCTGTCACAAATAACTGGAACGGACAATAGATTTTGATCACAGAAACTGTGCAATTCTTTTTCACATCTGAGCCCATGAGATCACAGAAAATCCTTGTGTACAGTGGCAATGCTCGACAAAAGTCACTCATCTATATTTGCTTGTTCATGTTGTTTGCTCGCAAGCACAACGATATGGTCACCGGAACAGGCATCTTAAGGGATTGAAAATTATGCGTTTATCATTAATGTGCACAAAATATTTTCTTTCTCCTGCAAAACATATCTTTTTCAATCCATTCGCTCATAAATATTGCGACAAATTGGTCTGAGAATCCAATTTGTCTTCACCAAATCAAATAAATAGCACAGAAATTAGTGCAAAACAGCCATTTTAAACAATTTAAAGACAATATTGTTAAGTAAAACTGGAGTGTTCGGCTATGGAGTATTCATTAAAGTACTCTGAGCCAAAATGATACAGAGAGAGAACATTTCTACTGACACGAGACAGCAAGGACGTCAACACATCTAACCCAGTGCATAATGTACAGATGGGAGACTAATTAAAGAGAATAGCCTGAATAAATGTTAGAACAAGAATAGCACCGCCATTATAGCATACGCCCGTCATGAACATGGATCAGGAAGTGGACAGACAACATGATACCAATATCCAACAGACAACAGCCCCATGTGAGCTTTGACCTTCGTCCGTGACCTTGACCTTGGAGGGAGGGCCGTAAACATGGTACGCGACACTCCGCTCAGTGATGGTACACGTGTGTGTGAAATATTATGGATGAATCTGAAGCGGTTGAGAAATTATGCTCCGGACCCCATCTGGGCCCCATGTGACCTTTGACCTTTGCCAGTGACCTTGACCTTGACCGGGTGAACAAAATCATGGTGCGTGACACAGCGCCTAGTGATGGTGCACGTGTATGTGAAGTATCACGAATGTAGCTCAAGCGGCTCAGGAGTTATGCCCCGGACAAGGAATTGCTAACAGACAACAGACGGACGGACGGACGGACAGACGGATGGACGGGGTGATGACATCATACGTCCCGTCTTAAGATGGGCTGTTATAAAATGTATAACTGTAGTACCTCCATAGCACAGTACTGCATAATACAATTCAGCTATTAAACCTTAGAACGCTAAATGTAGCTATTGTTCCTCAATGATGTAAGATATAGAAATCAAAGCTGTTGAAAACCAATAATGTGGTGACTTATTTAAAAGAGCTCCCGCAGGGAAGCTCTTTTAAACAAGTTGCCACATGATTAGTTTTTAACAGCACTATATATATATATATCTATATATATATATATATATATATATATATATATATATATATATATATATATAAATAAATTTAATCATTTCAGCACTCTAAGTGTTAACATTCTATCATACTCAGCCATGCTGCACATGAGCTATGCAGTCAGAGCATTACCAAGATACCTCAACCAAATATGAACACCTGAGAGATTTTGGAGAAGTTGAGAGGCAATGCTCTCCATTTTTAGATGAATGCAGATCCATTGCACATGCAGACTGGTAAACTCTACGCTAAGGTGCACTGAAGCTGATCTGGCGACTCGTGGTTCCAATACAGTTGTCACGCATCTCCACAACTCTGATTGGCTGAGGCCAAACATCTTGCATTACTGTGCTAAGAAGGGTCAATGTTCATGTATTAGCACCTTCAACTGCTTAAATGCGATACCACAGGACATGACACAGTAATAAAGAACTTACAGAACAAGACTGATTCTGCACTGAACGAGATGGGGATGTCACTGCACGCGCTCAGTACGTGCTGTGTGGTTGCCCATCAGCAGTGTAGTGGTAGCCAAGGAGGGTGGGGGCCGGAGATTTAATGGAGTTCTTGGGCATTGTGACAGCACCCTCTCCAACCAACTGCCCCACCCCACCCCATATCACCTTCCCCCTCCCCACTGTCGGGGCAGATGGAAAAAAAATAAAAATGGCTTCATGGGCAAATCTCACCCCCTCATATTTATTGGCATGGCAAACAGACAGAAGGCGCGTGTAGTTAAAAAGAAAATAGAAGAGGGTTAAAAAAAAAAAAAGCAGAGGAAGAGAGGAGGGAGGGAAAAAAAAACAAGAGCCCAGCCAAGTGTGAACAACATAATTGAAAATGTCAAAAGATGTAAGGAATGACGGCAATGAACTGGCTCAGTTCAGCTCCGCGGTCCGTCGAAGCCCCGGAAGAGTCCTCTCTCGGCTACACTCTATCTTCTCTCTCTCCCCCTCTCCTCTCCTTTATCAGTTATATTCTGCCTTTTCCCGACTCTTTGTATTTGCTTCCGTGACCATTTCAGTCTCTTTCAATGCTCATCCTTTTCATGAGCTAGAGGGTGTTTGAGTACACATTTTTGTGCGTGAGAGCTTTTATGTGAGACTACATTACGCACCTTTGTACTACCAATAATACTGTGACTAACAAAAGGAATGAGAGCGTGTGTGAGAGCGCAAGAGAGAGCAGGAGGTGACAATACTCCGTGTGAGTACAAATCTGTGTTTGTTCATATGAACGTGTGCATGTGCGTGTATGTGAAAGGGCACAAGAGTGAAACAAAATAAAGACGGTGGTGTAGAAATGCGTGCGCAGATGGGTCCGTGAACTTCAGTAACGTACCGTTAAGAGAAAGGATTCTCTGCCTCCACAAAGCCTCCTCTTCCTGACCCTCTACCAACTGAGTAAAAGCTGAGAGAGAGAGAGGGAGAAGATGGATTATATATATATATATATATATATATATATATATATATATATATATATATTTATGCAGGACACACATTGTGTCATAAAATCGCCCATTAGTACTCACCCAGGAATTACTAATGCTCCATTTAGGAAGGCAATGTCAATCGGCAACAGGGCTCTCAAATTTTGAATGCAGGCTAGAGTGAGATTTTCTATGCACCATTTTCAAAGGTGCATGGTATCGATGTACATGTACTTCGTTACAGTATTTAAGTAGTATACTTTCACTTCGTTACTTTAACACTTGCAACTTAGTTACTCGTTTCAAATTAAAATTTCAATTTAATTCATCATTTACGGATTATCTGGATTTGGCGAGTTCGAGAAGAACAAGTGTTTGACACTAACGTGTCTTTGTCCCCCGCCACAAAATGTGAAATCGTGTCAAAATGAACAATTTCTCGGTGTGACCTTGAGAATGGCGCGAAGGTCACCGAAATGGACTGGCGCCGGGGTATCACCCTAATACATGTTGACATAAGATTAGAAGTAAATCCGTCGATTCGTTCTTGAGATATGTCGCTGACAAGGCTATCAGTGTGAAAATCCACAATCTCTCGGTGTGACCTTGAGGATGGCGCAAAGGTCACCGAAATCGACTGGCGCCGGGGTATCACCCCAATATATGTTAACATGGAATTTGAAGTAAATCCGTCAATTCGTTCTTTAGATACCTCGCTGACAAGGCTATCTGTGTGAAAATGCACAATCTCTCGGTGTGACCTTGAGAATGGCGCGAAGGTGACCGAAATCGACTGGCGCTGGGGCATCACCGTAATATATGTTGGCATGGAATTTGAAGTAAATCCGTCGATTTGTTCTTGAGATATCTCGCTGACAAGGCTATCAGTGTGAAAATGCACAATCTCTCAGTGTGACCTTGAGAATGGTGCGAAGGTCACCAAAATCGACTGGCGCCGGGGCATCACCATCATACATGTTGACACCGAATTTGAAAAGAATCCGAGGCTTCCTTCTTGAGATATCGCACAGACAAGCATTTCAGTGTCAGAATCTATCATACCTTGGTGTGACCTTGAAAATGTCGCGAAGGTCACCAAATTCGACTGGCGCCGGGACATTACCCTAATACATGTTGACACCAAATTTGAAAAAAATCCGATGCTTACTTCTTGAGATATCGCGCAGACAAGCATTTCAGTGTCAGAATCTATCATACCTCGGTGTGACCTTGAAAATGTCGCGAAGGTCACCAAATTTGACTGGCGCCGGAACATTACCCTAATACATGTTGACACCAAATTTGAAAAGAATCCGGGGCTTCCTTCTTGAGATATTGCGCAGACAAGCATTTCAGTGTCAGAATCTATCATACCTCGGTGTGACCTTGAAAATGTCGCGAAGGTCACCAAATTTGACTGGTGCCGGAACATTACCCTAATACATGTTGACACCAAATTTGAAAAGAATCCGAGGCTTCCTTCTTGAGATATTGCGCAGACAAGCATTTCAGTGTCAGAATCTATCATACCTCGGTGTGACCTTGAAAATGTCGCGAAGGTCACCAAAATCGACTGGCGCCGGGACATTACCCTAATACATGTTGACACCAAATTTGAAAAAAATCCGATGCTTACTTCTTGAGATATCGCGCAGACAAGGTTTCGGGACGTACGGACGGACGTACGAACGTACGGACGGAGCTGAATACTATGTCCCCCGCTTCGCGCTAAACGCGCGGCGGGGGACAACAACGGTGTATCTTTGTGCAGATGTGTCCAGCGCAGAACGTGGAGCTACAAATTTATGCACGCAGTTACACAATTCTATCATTAGATGGGAGACCAGGATCAGTTATTGAATATTCACGACTGCCAGTAAATTGAAATAAGTGACTCTTCATTCCCCCTAACGTTTGTGTTTTTTTTTTAATTACATCGGGACTCCCCAGTATAATAAAGGCTAAATTAAAGGTATTTGTATCGCTTTGTCTGTCACAAACAAGGGATGTTGCGGTACCACCTCTGACACCGGATCGGAGCAGGGTTTGTTTCCTGCCAAAATACACTACATGGAGGGCAGAGAGCCCGCACTCTCCCCGTAACAAGTTAGAAGTCAATTCATCTAACCATAACCGTCCAAAGCTGTTAAATTGAGGTAAAAAATGATCCAGAAAGCAATCCTACATAGTTCCACGACTTTAATTAGCAGTATTTGAAAAAAAAAAAATGAAGTGATTACCCGATTTCGGGCTTTACTTCCAGCTCTTCTTTGACGTGTGCACACAATTGCATTCGTGTGCGTGTGGAAGACGTGATTACGGCGCTGCTATTTCACCTGGCAACAAGAAATACTATTTTCTGATTGGCTGATAGGTTGCGGATTCAAACAGAGCCGTCTGCCTTCGCCTCATCCTTTCATAGATGACTAATCTCTTGAACAGTTTATGATACGAATGTGCGGCGAGTTTGATCACTTCTCAGCGTGAGAAATGTTATGTGTGGCGTGAGAGTGCGTGAACTTATTGAAATGCGTGAGTGTCACGCTCAATGCGTGAGACTTGAGCCCTGAGGCAATAAGTCGGGCTAGTTTTAATTACTTCAATGATACAAACTCCAATTCCAATGAAGTTGGGACGTTATGTAAAATGCCAATAAAAACAGAATGCAATGATTTGCAAATCTCATAAACCCACATTTTATTCATAATAAAACATAGACAACATCTCATGTTAAAAGTGAGACATTTTTCCAATCCATGAAAAATATTAGCTCATTTTGAATTTCATGGCAACAACACATCTCAAAAAAGTTGAGACAGGGGCAACACAAGGCTGGAAAAGTAAAAGGTACTCAAAAAAACAGCTGGCGGAGCATTTTACATCTAGTTAGGTTCATTAGCAACAGGTCAATAACATGACTGGGTATAAGAGTCTTTCAGAAGTTAAAGATGGGCAGACGCTCTTCAATCTGCGAAAAACTGAGTCTCAAAATTGCGGAGAAATTAAGAAAAATGTTCCTCAATGTAAAATTGTGAAGATTTTGAATATCCCAACATCTACAGTACAGCATAATCATCAAAAGATTAAAAGAATCTGGAGAAATCTCTGGGCAAAAGGGACAAGGCCGAGGGTCTGTATTAGATGCTTGTGACCTTTGGGACCTCAGGCAGCACTGCTTTAAAAACAGGCATGATTCTGCACTTCAATTCACTGCTGAGCGCAGGAACACTTCCAGAAATCATTGTCTGTGAAGACAGTTTGCGGTGCAAACTACCAATGCAAGCTAAAGCCATATCATGCAAAGGAGGAACACAATCCAGAAATGCCGCCGTCTTCTCCGGGCCAAAGCTCATATAAAATGGAATGAGACAAAAAGGAAAACTGTTCTGTGGTCAGATGAATAAAACTTTGAAATTGTTATTGGAAACCACGGGCGCCGTGTCGTGCGGACGAAAGAGGAGAGACCCCATCCAGCTTGTTATCAGCGCTCAGTTCAAAAGCTTGCACATCTGATGGTATGGTGTTGCATCAGTGCCTATGGCATGGGCAGCATACACATCAGGGTAGACATTATCAATGTTGAAAAGCATTTAGAGGTTTTACAACAGTGTCTCTTTCAGAGAAGGCCTTGCATATTTCAGCAAGACAATGCTAACCCACATACTGCATCCATGACAACAGCATGGGTTCACTGTAGAAGAGTCTGGGTGCTAAAATGGTCTGCCTGCAGTCCAGACCTTTCACCAACAGAAAATATTTTGCATATTATAAAACAAAAAATCTGGCTTAGAAGACCCAGGACTGTTGAACACATAGAATCCTAAATCAGACAAGAGCAGGACAACATCCCTCTTCCAAAACTCCGGCAATTGGTCTCCTCACTTCCCAGACATTTACAGACTTGTTAAAAGAATAGGGTATGCCACACAATGGTAAACATGGCCCTGTCCCAACTTTTTTGAGATGTGATGCTGCCATCAAATTAAAAATGAGTTAATATTTGTCATGAAATAGTAACGTCTCACTTTCGACATCTGATATGTTGTCCATGTTCTATTGTGAATAAAATATGGGTTAATGAGATTTGCAAATGATTGCATTCTGTTTTTATTCACGTTTTACACAATGTCCCAACTTCATTGGAATTGGGGTTTATAGAAGACGCTCAAAGTCAGCAAGAACTGCAAATTAGTGATAGCGCTCTTGGTAAATAGGACACGAACTAGGAGTCAAATAATCAAACCAAGTAGGTATGCGCAGTGAAACATGCTTCATCAGAACTGCTCCATGGTCTAAAATGAGTCTCCAGCTTCTCCACAAAGAGGCAAAGAGACCAGAAAACTGGGACCCAAATAGTGAAACGGGGAAATGAGACTGAGAGGGAATCAGCCGACAGATCCGCCGAAAGCATCTGCATGTGAAATTCTTGCTGGAAACAACGGTGATAATTCTGTCCTTTCCCAGATCATCAAACAAAACATGTTATTATGCAACTGACTTAACATTCAGGGTGATGAAAGCATGATCTTCAAATTAATGCAATTTTAGAATTAGTTTACTTCCCTTATGGGAATGAGAAAGAAGTTTGAAGAGAGAAGGCGGAAGACTATTCAGAGTTGGGCAGCAAAACGAACAGATCGGGAAAATTGCTTTTATAAGCAAATGAAGTCTATACAGGTCACCATAAGAAGCAGGGAACTTCACAGTGCAAACCACTGTGACACTCCACTTTCGGTTTATTGTTATTCTGCCAGACCAACTGTATCTAGTGATTCACTGAGTCATTAACCACACAATTTAATTTAAACTGATGTCATTAGGAATTGCTATCGGTGAAACGGCTCATCTTTTTGAGAGCTGGTCAGGTTGTGATTAGTCTAAATTGAGACATATTCAAAAGACAAATCTAGATCACAAAACATGGATGGATGGAAATCCCCCCCAAAAAAAACTCACACAATTATGCAATCATTGTTGTAGAGATGAAAATGTCATAGATACAGTGAGAGCTGCAAGTATTTGGTTCGCAAAACAAGTTTAAAGGTAAGCATCACCTATTTTTTTGCCTCGGCACGTGTGAATAGCCCCAGATTTAAGCCAACAAAGTCTGCCCTTTCGTCCAGATGAATGTTGCATCCAGACCACTCTGTGGGAATTAAAGCCCTTTCGTTATGGTGTCTGTCCAAACACTTATGGACACTGTGAAACCACCAAAGACTGAAAAGCAGCACATTTTTCCAGTCGAATGATACTGCAGCTTTATTCGCAGCCAGAGCCTCACAGCTTGATGAGATGAGATGTTATGACTGGTGACGTGGCGATGAATCAAAGCCCCCTGATGATTCCCGAGCGTGATGTGAATAAGTACTTTCATGTGCCTCCCACCCCATACGCTTCACAACTGGAGTGAAGCCATATTGCAAGCTAGTTTGTGTGGGTGTGCGCGCGCATGAGCGTGTGTGCATGCTGTGCATTAGAGCTGCAACAATCAGTTGATTAATCAATTGATAATCAGCAATCAAATTAATCACCAAGTATTTTGACAAATCAGTTCAAGCAATTTTTTAAAGAAAAAAGAAGTAACAATTCTTAGATTTCAGCTTCTCAATGGTGAATATTTTCAGATCTCTTCACGTCTCCTTGAAAGTAAACTGAATATCTTTGTATTGTGGACAAAACATGTGGACATGATTTTGAGCTTTTGGAATCAACAATTTCACTATTTTCCGACATTTCACAGGCCTAATAAATGATCGATCAATTGAAAAACCAATCAATTGATCAATCAACCATGATAATAATAGTTAATTGTAGCCGCACTGTACATGCTTGTAAATGCGTGTGCCCGTGTACACGCGAGGATGAAAGTGTTATTGCTTGTCTGTGGGTCGCTTATATTCTAAGACTGTGTTTTGTGGGCGCACGTGTGTGGATGCATGCAAATGTGTCCATGTAAAAGTGTGTGTATGCTTGTGGGTTCCAACATGACACTCCAGAGGACAAAAACTCATTGCGGAGGGCATGTTGTTATCCTGCAAGTACAGAACAATAAACTTTATAAATTACAGTCCAGTAATATCATCTATTTTTAGGGATAGATAAGTATGTGATTGGAACTCAAAAAATTTTAGTCTCCATGAAAACTTATTCAATATGCGTTAGATCTTCATTAATAATAATAATAATAATAATAATAATGCATCAGTTATATATAGCGCTTTTCTGGACACTCAAAGACGCTTTACAATGGATACATTATTCATTCACTCACACATTCACACTCTGATGGTGGTAAACTACATTTTTGTAACCACAGCTGCCCTGGGGCATTAGCATGAAGAAGTCACATTAACTTTAGCAGAGGGTTCTGCCCCAGAGATGTTCCCTAGCAGAATCCCAGCAATAAAATACCAAACGGCGACAAAAAGCAGGGAGTGTAATATATTTTCCATTCAAGTCTGAATCACTGAGAGAACCATGGATGCCTATCAGAACTTATCATAAGAACAATGCAGGTTGTGTGTATAGGTGACAATTCATTGCTACTCTTCTGCATACTTCTTAATTATAAAATAGCGACTGGGCAAGAGTGACCAGAGAACTATTTTATCCAGAAAGCCACCATTCCCTCAGACTGATGTACTTGTGAGGTTGGAGTGGGTCTGAGGTCTTTACAGTCCAATTAACATTCTACCTAACGGTCCAATTACCCGGCCTACATCAAACTCCCTGTATCACATATTTACCTGCCCTTATTGGGCGGTAGGGGGTTCGAATGGACTCCGCTCGACTTGAACTGCATTTCTGACGTCTGCTTGGCTTTTGGAAATGATCACTTTCTTTTCAAAAAGATTTTGAATTCTGCCGCTATTTCTTTCAGCAGAGAGCAGATCTTCTGATTCTCTCCAGCGTCCAACAAAACTAAACCAATCAGGTGCAAGCAGCAACCAAAAAAAAAAAAAAAAACCCCTCAGCCCGATGTCGAAGTTTTTGGAGACGCCCGCCTGCCCGCCCAACCGCACGAAGGATAGCAATACCCCGTCAGCCTTGAGGGCTGAGGGGTAACAAAACTCACCTTCCATATGAGGAGATTAAAAAAAAAATTAAGCAGCACAGTTAAGTGAGCTTGACCGTCCTATAACAAGACCACCACATTATTCTTCAGTTGTCGCTCTCTGATAAGGGTACTCTTAATGATGCTAATGTTATCAGTTGCAGACTTGGCTGCTGTTAGCTATCGTAGGCTCTGACTTGAGTTGCCTGAACTAGTTTCACTTGTTAACCCTTAGAGCACTGAAATTAAGTTAAAAGAATTGTAAATTTAATGATCTTGTACGGTTGAAAACCTATCAAGTCGCCACATGATAGGTTTTCAACAACTTTGATTTTGATATCTTACATCACTGAGTAACAAAAAATGCATTTAGTGCCTCTAAGGGTTAATTTATTACTGATAGATCTCATTCTGGAGTTGCTGAGAGTTAATTCACATTTAGAAACAGGAGAATCCCACAATGCACAGTGAACATTTAGTGTAAAATTTTAATGGGACTGTTTGAGGGTGCCCAATTAAGGCACTTGGCAGTAAAATTACAATAAATTTGATCCTATATACAAATAGAAACTCAAACCACACAAGCAGGAAAGCTCCAGCCAACACAACCAAATGAGTCTGCACCAGATTGATACTTTATATTACTTTTAATATTAAGATAGTGTTTTTTTAATTTATGAGGATTTTACATGGTCAAACAGGTGGTGTTTGCTCAAGCTACTGTTAATTGCGGGTCATTAAGAGTGCTTTACAGTGCTAAATGCAACTATTGTTGCTCAAACTATTGTTGTAAAATATCAAAAACAAAGCTGATAAAACTTGTGGGGACTTAATTAAATTGCCACATGATAGGTTTTCAACAGAACAAGATAATTTTATTAATTAGTTTAATTAATTTTTTTGAAAATGTATTTCACCGTTCAGGGTTTATGTACAATTTCCCCTCTTCTGGATTATACAGCTATTGCACATGACACTGCGCTTCAGCGAGGTCTATTCAGTCAAGCCATGCGCATAAAAGCATATGGGGAGAAACACAGCTTGGTGAGAGAGAGACTGCATTAAGAATGTACAGACATATGTTAACTGCTTATAAGCATGTCACACTAATTAAACACAGCGCAGTTAAGGACATGCTCAGTTTAATCTCGGAGACGGCCCAGAGTGCGTGTTCATTCACTCTACGGGTGATAAACATCTCAGTGTTTTTTTTTAACATCAACACTGAAGTGACATTTCAGCTGGTCCATTTCACTTCTCATGTATTTGTCACAGTGGAAATGACAATAACAAGCTTCTATGCAAGAATGTTGGCTCTATACAAAAAAGCAAAGCAGACAGTGTGGTATCAAGCCTGTTTAACTCCAGCGAGATTTTAAATGATTTATTCTTAAAGCAATAAAGGTCTTCTACTGCTCGCTAAAGGATTTGGGCATTGGACCTTTAGAGACCTTAATTATTACATAATTACCATGAAAACCACAATTTACCCCTTCAGCGTGGTGATAGATTAGAGGCCAGCAAATAAAGGAATTTTAAAGTGAATATTCATGCAGGACTGCCACACCATGACTATCATTTAGAACCTGTGTTTAGAAAAGGCACACCACACATCAAGCAGTTTTGTGAATTTGAAGTAAAAAAAAAAAACAACAACAAAAAAATCTAAATAACAAAGGGACTGTACAGAGCACTTAAGCTTAATGTTCTACAGGCTACTAGTATTCTCATCGGGAGTATGCAAACACATTCACCCTGTCAGATTCAGATGGTGATAAGTAGGCCCTCCACGGCCCAGATTGCAAAAATGTCCCAGAATGCCCCTGTAAACATGTTTTATAGACCTGCTGCCGACACTGCGGGGTAGGGGTTGATAAAAGCAGGGAAGGAATAGCTTTCAGCCACATTAAATGTTTGCAGTTTTCAAAGCCAGAGCCAACTGCTGCTCAAATACATTATGGACCAAAGTCACGGCAAGGCGGAAATCGCTCCATGGCCATTTCCATCTCTTTTTACACCCTAATATCTGGCACTTACCACTTCTGCACTGCATCTGAGAAAAAGCTATGGAGAAATTGGGTAGTAGCGAGAGCTCGCACAAACACAGACACGGGCAGCCTACCATCGGGGCCACGGCGAAGTTTATTTAAGGATTAGATTAAAACAGCTTAAGCAGAAGGAAATGGCCCGAATTAAAAACTTTAATGATAAATTACGACCCTTTAATACCCCTTTAACACAGCGAACTGAGGTCTCTGCCTCCATCAGTTGAGTAAATAAAGCACGGACAGAGCTGGAATTTAATTTCCCCGGCTGCTCCTCATTCGGTTTCTCCTTTACCTGTGGGCACAGTGAAGTCTGGCCACAGCAACCTTCAGTCAGCCACCACTGACAATCGTAGATAAGTATGGATTCATGCGAGCGAGCGAAGAAGGATGCCATTTACCACAGGACTGCCTGTACCTCTTATGTCCTGTGGGGGCAGTAGAGCGGGATTCGGGAGTTGTTGGGAATAGAAATCCAGCTCCCTCACCTTTCTCTCTCTCTCCCTCTCTCTCTCTCTCACTGTAAGCTAAAGCCCCTGCACACACCATACTTTTTTCTCCAACAAATTCCATTCTTTGTGAAGCACCTTTTGGTCATTTTCATTCATAAATGTTAAAGATATGATTTTTTTTATCCTTGTTTACGTACAGTACCTCTATGTTTGAGTTGGGCTTGGATCCACTTGGGACAGTGCAGACAGTACTTTATATCTGGAATGTTCTGACCATGCCTCCTATTGAATGCACTGAAACACAAACAGCTTTCCTATTGGTAGATAAATGTGATGTAAGGAGCTAAATAGATCTAATCTCAGGCGGCATGGTGGCATGGTTTATGAATACGAATGTACGAATCACGGCATCCACAAAGGAAGGAGGTTGTGTGTTTAAATTCAGGGCTTTCTGCATGGAATTTGTATGTTCTTCCTGTGTGTTAGTGGTCTTTTCCCTAGATAATCAGGTTTTCCTGCCACAGCCCAAAGACATTCATATCAGGAGCCTCTGAACTGCCCATTAGCGGGAGTATAATGTGTGTGATGGAAGGTCAAACTGTCCATGTAGTATTCCTGCCAGGAATAAGCAGGTTACATGCTGAATGTATGGAAAGACATTAAAAGTTAATGGTGAAATGACTACCATTGTTCTCTCGTCCATTGTGGATGTCTCATGGGTGGTCACATCAAAATGGCCTCCACATGTCTACTGCACTCCCCTGCGATTGGTTTGGTTGGCAGGAGTGTCTGCTTCTCATTCTGCCCTTCAATTTGGCCACTGGCACGAAAGCGCACAGGAAATAAAAGGGTCTATTCATCTCTCTTATGTAACAGCACAGAAACAACCCCAGTGCTAATACATCCATTGTATATGCGACTCAGCATCTGCAGCCTAGTTAACCACATTGCCTGTACTTCCGCCACTGCCACGACCACCCCATAATGATCCTCCCACATGGAAAGGCGCTCTCTCTTTCTCGCTCTCTCCATCCCTCGCTTTCTCCCCCTCTGTCCTCACCTTGAAAGCAGAATCACATGACAGGGAACAAAAAGATTCTCAATGTTCCCCCTCTAGTTCCTTCACACGGTGTAAGGATTTTTCAAGACGCTCCTTGAATTGCAAGCAATTCTGTGGTACATTGCGACAGTTACATGTATTCACAGTAGAGGGGGGAAAAAATGGGTTCAGAAGAAAAGAGAGCTGACATTTAGCACTGCACCAACAGAACATAGCGTTCTTCAACTGGCGAGTACAGTGTCCTCGTGTTGTAAAACTGCTGAAAAAAATAGTAGCACTAAATAGCACAAGGACTCAGTGTTTAGCTGCCATTCCGACTGTCAGTTCCAGTTAGCACGAACAGAGGGTAAGAGAGTGAACCGATTTTGACATTGGACTAGTTCCAAGCAGGGAACAAAAGAGCAAAAAGCGAGAAAAAGGAACTCTGGTAAGTTATGCACCAGCCAGCTTGCCAGTGCATCGCAACTAATGGGAAGTTTCCTTAAAGCACTTAATGACAGCAAGTCTCAGACATGCACCCACAACTCTGGGTCCATGAGATTCAACCATTCAGTGCACCCTCACTCTCAGTTCCTGGTACCCAGGGCTGGACTGGTAATCTGGCGTACCGGGCAATGCCCGGTGGGGCGACGCACATTTTGGGCCGATGCAATCATAGTTTATCCAATTGTAATAACATCAATTATTTTGAAAGATCGCGCCGGCCTTTTAAACACGGAGAGCGGCCCATCGGTTCATTTTCTACACTGACACAGGGCTGGCCCAATGAAATCTCTGAGCCCTCCCTCCTCAGGGGGAAAAAAAGGTAGTTGCGTATGGCCCACTAGTAGCCAGTGTCCCACACTGAAGTGAGCAAAAAGCAAGATAATTAGAAGTATTACTCACTTGGCCAATATTTCACTTACCAGTGTGTTACTGATAAAGTCCTCCCTTCAATATCCAAAATACCCGATTGCAGGTGGCACATGGTTTATATACCACTTTTTATTGTCTACTTCACTAGTCTGGTTACCTTGCATCTTGACCATTTTTCAGTATTTATTTATCTTTGTTTAATGATATAGGAATTGCCAAAAAACTTTCTTGCAGATGAAAAAAAAAAACAACAATGCATAGGCTTAAGCAATGTACAATTTATTTAATGTTGTTGTTTCAGTTCACATTTCTTAAATATTGAATATAGCCATTATCGCTATTACTTAGTTTACTTGAAGCCTCTCTACCATTTGTAAATGAGATGAACCTCATCCGCCACAATTCCTATAAGGTTATCTCGGAAGACCTTGGTAGCCAACATGTCGCGCCACTCCCCCTGCATAAGCCAGGCTTCAGGACCACTGAAGACCAACTGACAATAGCAATTTCAAATTTCTTTCAATTTATGTACACCAAGTTGCATGGCTGAGAGTCCAAATTTGGTCGCCTTTGTGACCTGCTCCTCCATAAAGAAAATCAACGACTAGACTACAACCACCAGTGGGTTTTCATTGGCTATGTTTACATGCACACCATTATTTCTGTATTAATTGGAATATTAAGTATATTCCGGTTGCATACCTGTCATGTAAACACATGAAAATAACCTGATAAAGATCATTTTCTGAATCCAAAAATACGAAATAAGACCCCTGGCATATGCCTGTTTTAATCGGAATAATTGCGTCATGTATACACCTTAAATCGAAAAATACCACTGAACAGAATATTCAATTACGTTTGCGTCTGTTCAATTCGCAAGGAATTAGAATTTTTGGAGCGAAGAGGAGATGACTGTTTGCATTCAGATCATGAAAGACATGAATATAATTGAATATACCGATGAGCGACAGCACCGTAACAACGATATCTTTAGAGTGTGCGAAAAGTGGAGAGAGGCTGGTTTTGTGGGAACTGCGAACCAAATTAAGCATCGTTGGAGAACTCTGAAGTCGGCATGTTCCACAGCAAAAAATTTTGTAATGAAAGGCAGGGGCTATTTTTAAGCCACTCATAATCTTATTCCATCTTGCTATTCTTACGAGCTTCCGTAAGTACATGCACAATGTAGCAAATCTGGACTTGGACCCATCGATTGCCTTATACAGGTTATGCTTATACCATGGCATTAGCTATAATGTATCCGCTGGCGTTAGATAGTGGGACAGCTGTAACATTACTTTTATAGCTAGTTGCTTAACTTAGCTAACGGGTTAGGTAGTTATGAGAGTGTAATTTTAGGTCCAACATTTGCTCGCTAATATTTGGGTAACTGCCAGGTTGTCACTCTCCACAATCAATAGTCAGTAGTGATTAGTGTCGTGCAGAAGAGCCGATTAGCTGCACAAATTTTGTCCTTCCAAGAAATTTTAGAGCACAAGTTGGCTAATGAGTTATACGGCAAGCTGGCTAAGTTAGCTGACTAATAACTAACCCTACCTAGCTTGAGTAGGGGACATCCTGACTAACTTAAAGTAAGCTGGCTAGCCGGTCTAGTAATCTTAATCACAAGGCACACAATGATAGCGGGATGTTTTCAACCCAGTTGAGTAGTAATTTTTCTCCGAGGCCGATTTTCCTATTAGGCATGGAGATACGGAAGTTCGTAAGAATGGCAAATTACAGTAAGTTTATGACGGCAAAAATAGCCACTGCCAAAAAGAAAACAATACAAGCAGCTCTAATCCGGCCGGTTTGATTTATTTCGCAGTCATGGATGAAATGCTGGGATAGAGACCGTTAGCGATGGTGGACATGTAAACGGGAATATTCCCATCGTTCAGTGCATACAAACAGCTTATTCAAAGTATTAATCCGAAAATGGACCTTAATCAGAAAATGGTGTGCATGTAAAGGTAGTCGTGGACTCCCATTCGTTTTGCTTCAAGCGGAGCCAGCTGGTAAATTAAACTTTTGCCGTATCCCATCGGCAAAACAGCAAATACATCAGTTTTTGAAACGAATGACTTGAGTGCCTTCTTCTGCTCAACTTTCAAAGAAAAGCCCAAGTCTAACTCTTCCAAAATCAATGCCAAAGCCGATTCAAACGACCAGTGTTCCTTTGCCACAGCCGTCGTTTTTCACCATTGCAGCGTTGTTGTCATCGTGCTAAGCCTGCCCAACAACTCTGTACAAACATAGCGTTGTGATTGATACAACTAAGCCTTGGTCGGACCAATCACTTGGTAGTACTGGGGCTCTATGGCTCGTGGCTAGACATACCAGCTGAGCAAAACTATTTGCTATCGCTAGGGTATGTCTAGATATCTAGGCTAGTGGAGAGGCGGAAAAGCTTCGAGCATAAAGTAACAGACATTGGAACCTCAGGCTTTCAAGCGCAAAAATAAATAAATAAATAAAAATTGACCAGCGGTTTCTTCACAATGATCCTCATGTTGTACGAAGCAGTTATAATTTGGAGGGGGACATGGAAAGCGGTAAGATTGACGTTAAATGAATAGGCTATCGCAAGTATGTATTCAGTTAATATTTGCTTGAGTGTACAAAAGGCCCCCACTGATGGACCAGCTGTTAATAAGCTACTTTTTGATGCATATTGATTCGTTGTTTTACGGTGGCAAATAAAATTTGTCCTGGAACACAGCAAGGAAGATTTTCAAATTTTCCTATTTAAAACCCTGTCTTGACGTTCAGAATCACCTGCCAGTTAATTTGCAACCAGCGAGCACTGCGGTTCTGAAGCTAGTGTGCTATTCTATGCCCTGTTGAGTCTGAAAGATATGTAATGTTATTTAAAAAGGTTATGTACGAATCAATCCAAATAGTGCAATAGTCTTATTGAAAAAGTATGAAAGGCCCCAAAGTCACATTCCTTTTTCACATTCATGTAAACATATTAATGATAATAATAAAAATAAAAACTTCTTTTTTCTTGTAGTGGTGCAGTGATTAGCACTGTCACCACACACTAAGAAGGGTGTGTTTCAATTCCGGCCTGGGGCCTTTCGGTGTGGAGTTCCAGGGCATGTAGGCTATGACTGAGCTTAATTTTAACTGTTGGTAACAGCATAGTGTGCAGGTATGGCGGGCCGTCACGTCACGAGCAAGTTGGGCCACCATGTCCGAAAATGCCAGGGACGTTTTTTTGTCCCAGTCCAGCCCTGCTGGTGCCCATTATGCTGTGCCAATCATTTATTCCATGCCATTTCTTTGAGACACTTAATTTTAAAAAATCCCAACCATGTGTTAAAAGCAATTCTTACCTCTCTGGCCTATGGAAGCCGCCTTCCCATAGGCCCATCACCCGTGGGAGGGTTCAAAAGGGGCCGATGCTTTGCGTTTTGGGTGACAGTCATGGGCGGGGGCCCCAGCGACCCAATCCCTGGACACGGAATCTGGTTCTCGGGACATAGAATGTCACCACACTGGGGGGAAAGAGCCTGAGCTTGCGTGAGAGGTCGAGCGGTACCGGCTAGAGATAGTTGGGCTCACCTCCACGCACAGTCTGGGCTCTGGAACCCAACTCTGAGAGAGGCAGGACTCTCTTCTATTCTGGAGTTGCCCACGGTGAGAGGCGGCGGGCTGGTGTGGGTTTGCTTATAGCCCTCCAGCTTAGCCGCCATGTGTTGGAGTTTTCCCCGGTGAACGAGAGGGTCGCTGCCCTGCGCCTGCGGGTCAGGGACAGGAGCCTCACTGTCATTTTGGCTTTTGGGCCGAATGGCAGCGCAGAGTACCCGGCCTTGTTGGAGTCCCTGGGAGGGGTACTGGAAAGTGCTCAAACTGGGGACACCCTCGTTCTGCTGGGGGACTTCAACGCCCACGTGGGGAGCGACAGTGTTACCTGGAGGGGCGTGATTGGGAGAAACGGCCTCCCCGATCTGAACCAGAGTGGTGTTCCGTTATTGGACTTCTGTGCTAGTCACAGTTTGTTCATAACAAACACCATGTTCAAGCATAAGGGCGTCCATCAGTGCACGTGGCACAAGAACTCCCGAGGCTGGAGGTCAATGATCGACTTTGTGGTCGTGTCATCTGACCTTCGGCCGTATGTCTTGAACACTCGGGTGAAGAGAGGGGCTGAGCTGTCCACTGATCACCACCTGGTGGTGAATTGGATCCGCTGGCGGAGGAGGAAGCTGGACAGAATTGGCAGGCTTAAACGTGTTGTGAGGGTCTGTTGGGAACGTCTGGCAGAACCCTCTGTCAGAGGGGTTTTCAACTCTCACCTCCGGGAGAGCTTTGACCAGATCCCAAGGGAGGCTGGAGACATTGAGTCTGAATGGACAATCTCCACCTCCATTGTTGATGCGGCCGTTTGGAGTTGTGGCCGTGAGGTTTCCGGCGCCTGTCGCAACGGCAACCCCCGAACCCGGTGGTGGACACCGGAAGGGAGGGATACTGTCAAGCTGAAGGAGGAGTCCCATCGAGCTTAGTTAGTTCATGGGACTCCTGAGGCAGCTGACCGGTACCAGCAGGCTAAGCGTGCTGCAGCCCGGGTGGTGGCGGAAACTTGGGTATGGGAAAAGTTTGGGGAGGCCACAGAGGAGGATTATCGGTCGACCCTGAAGAGATTCTGACAAATCGTTCAGTGCCTCATAGTCCGAGGCTATGGTTCTCGACCAGAAAAAGGTGGTTAGCCCCCTCCGGGTTGGAGAAGAGCTCCTGTCTCAAGACCCCCTGCCTCTTGGGGTCTTGTTCAAGAGTGAGGGAAGGATGGAGCGTGAGATTGACACACGGATCGGTGCAGCGGCAGCAGTAATGCGGTCATTGTACCGATCTGTTGTGGTGAAGAAGGAGCTGAGCCGAAAGGCAAAGCTCTTAATTTACCAGTCAATCTACGCTCCTACCCTCACCTATGGTCAACTTTGGGTCATGACCGAAAGAACGAGATCTGGGAAACAAGCGGCTGAAATGGGTTCTCTCGGCAGGGTGGCAGGGCGCTCCCTTAGAGATAGGGTGAGAAGCTCTGTCACCAGTGAGGAGCTCAGAGTAGAGCCGCTGCTCCTCCACGACTCGGGCATCTATATCGGATGCCCCCTGGACGCCTTCCTGGGAAGGTGTTCCGGGCATGCCCTACCGGGAGGAGGCCCCGGGGAAGACCCAGGACACGCTGGAGGGACTATGTTGCTCGGCTGGCCAGGGAACGCCTCGGGATACCCCCGGGAGAGCTGGAGGAAGAGTCCAGGGAGAAGGAAGTCTGGGCATCCTTGCTTAGACTGCTACCCCTGCGACCTGGCCCCGGATAAGCGAAAGATGATTGGTGGAGCTGCATTTTTTGACTCATAAATGAAATGATTAATAAATAATCCAAACTGTGTTTTCATTTTCTTCTTCAAGACTACTCAGTCTGTGACTTAATTAAAATGAAAAAGAAAAGGACATTTAAGATTTAATTTTCAAAAGATGCCCCAACAAATAGCTACCAAAATTCAATTTTTTCCATTTTAATTAAGACACAGAATGAGCAGTCTTGAAAAAGAAAATGAAAATGCAGTTTGGATTATTTATAATTCATTTTATTGTCAAAAAATGCAGCTATATGCTGAAAATGAAAAAGCATTTCTGTTCATCAATTTTAATCTGGATTATGAGACAGATTTGTTTCCATATCTGGCATTTTTACACTTTTCTTTAGTCATCTTAAAATGCTCCTAATAAGTGTATGGCAGCGCCCCTTCCAGTTGCCAACCACTGTCACCGCTTGAGAGTCATGCGCCTCTCTGGCAGAAAAAAATTATGCATTTGACTGTAAACAAACGGGTGCTGAAATGCTGTAATTACGATACCATTAATGGTAGTTTATTAATACAGTTTAATTAATACATATTTGTGATGTTATAATATTGGTTGTCCACACTCAACCTCTGAAAAGTTTCTAAACGTAAAATACAGGGATTTTGCCGTAATCCAAGAACGTGATTTCGTGAGCGTGATTTCCTCTCTGAACAGCTCCTCGAGATCTTCACGAAATCTGGGCATAACCTGACGTCAGGTTGTGCCGTCCAATTAGGACAGACTTAGCCAGAGCCAACCACTGCGCTGGACCTGCCCACACCGGAAACTATTCTAACAGGCACTAATAACGGCAGATCATACTATGCCTTAGTAGCGTTGACACTTTTGGAAATACAAAAGAAGAACCGCAGATCATTTGAGGTGCAATTTTGTTACTCTCTCTCCGAAAGCTACTTGTCCCTTTACTTTTGGATGCGAAGAAAAACAAATATATTCCCAAAAGACGATGCCACCCAAAATCAGTGGGTAGCTTTTTTTATTTGCTGGCAGCAAACAGCCACGGCTGCTTGTGTTCTGCATTTTTTCACCAAAGACAGCTTTGACAATAAAGGATAATTTGACAGAGGATAATCGTTTCAGCTGCTTCTCAAGCCTGAAGCAGTTGCATCGATCAAGCGCTTGGAGCCACAAGCTGTAAGTAACCATATAACTGCAAATAATATAAGAGAAGCTCACGTGTTACGGGTGGCTAGCAGGACCGCTAGCGATAGTTGGCACTAAAAACTGGCCTCAAACGCAGGCTTTGTAAAATATCTGAAGATAAAGCCATATCGGTCGTGACTGTCCGTGACTCACAGACACAAGCTCTAGGTTGCTTTTACTGCATAAGCCAACCTGACATGATAGCCAGTTGATTGTGGCTGTAGCACAGCGGCTAATGCAGCCAAATTACTGTTGCTAATGTTAGTGTCCTAAATATGCAAGAGTGATATCAGGGGAAATTCTACAGGAGGTGTTAGAACATAAACCTCATTTGAAGCTAACTTTTAATACTTGTTTGTAATTTGGATGCTTGGTACAACTGTTCACAGTAACAGAACTTGCTGTCTGTAAAACCTGTATTGCAAGAGTTTGTCTCTGTGGTTATGAAAGCTTGGTTAACAGCTACTGCATTTTAGTTTATGTGTCGTGCTAATTAAAAATGCTCCTGGTTAACTTATATGCAGTAATTCTGATCGGTATGCTTGTGTTACTTCGGTAAGCATCAATGTAGCAGTTTCATCATAATGTTGCCCGATTGTAGCCACTACAGTTAGTGACCGCTTCACTTATCCATAACGGGAATCAGCCGAATACTTCACAAATGTCTGAGCAAGCTCTCTGGTGCTACCATGAAAGCAAAACGCAGAAGCTCTACTGGTTTACAAATGATTTCTCTGCACTACCTTGACATAATTTCATCCCCCTTTAAAAATTGTTGTGGCTAATAAAAAGCCGAAAAAGGCGGAGATTAAATAGGTCATTCTTTCCTGCAGCAGTGATCAATTCGCTAGCTCCACATAAGCAACTAGTCTGCGCTAATGGAACTTATGGTCTGCAAAACTTGTATTATGTTCATAACATAACCGAGCTCTCTCTAGCTGTCGCGTACTATCCATAAAGCTGCTTTCACATCAGACACGAAACGAATTTCTCACAGGATAGATTAGCCTACATTCAAAGTCAAAGCAAAGACGCAAATGCACGTCAAGCCGCTTTCACACTGGACGCGAAATGAATTTCTCGCGACAGATTAGCTACATTCAAATTCAATGCAAAAACGTGAATACAGGCGTTATGTGCAGATTAAGCAGCTTTCACACCGGACATGAAACGAATTTTTCGCGAGACAGCTCACATTCAAAGTCAAGACTGATCATCAGGTACTGCATGTTAGTTTGCGTGCTCTGCTAATTAAAAATGCTCCTGGTTAACTTATATGCAGCAATTCTGATCAGTATGCTTGTGTTACTTCGGTAAGCATCAATTTTACAATTTCATCATATCGTTGCCTGATTGTAGCCACTAACGTTACAGTTGAAGCTAAGCGGAGAGGTGCAGTTTGACCAGCCGAAGATTTTGCAAAGCTTGGGTGCATTTTTGGGTGCTTGGGAAACCATTGCTTTACTTATCCAAGACCGGGGTAAGCCTGATGCATCTCCAATGTCTGGGCAAGCTCACTGATGCTACCGGTGAAAGCAATAGGGAAGCGCACAGGCTATAACGTGTATAACAAATTATTTATTGCCATCGATTAAATATTAAATTCTTTCCTGTAAAGGTGATCGATTCGCTAGCTCCACATAAGCAAAACGGTTCACGCAGACGGAAGTTACGGTCTGCAAAACTTGTATTATGTTCATTACCTAACCGGAGCTCTATCTAACTCTCGTGCACTCGCCCATTTTCCACGAGGAAAAGATGGTCATTCCCAAGCAATAGGTAAATCATAACCACGGGCAATTTCCGAAAAGGCCGTTTAGCTTGGAGCTTTCGCCCCTGCGTCATATACCAACGCGAAAGCTGTTCATTTCTCCATGCTAACTAAACACCACAGCTATGCACAAGAACCAGCAGGTCCCAATACACACAGAAGCAGTCCATATGCCGTTAGTCCACTTTTAGCTGCTCCTCACTGTCCATGTTTCCCTCTAAACTCAGACCCAACAGATTTCTACGGTCTACACTTGGGTATGTTGACCCGTTCTACAAATGTATCTATGTTGTGGATTCTAGCTTTCCCTGCATCCTAGCTAGTAGAAGAACCGCTGTAACGTTACTCACCGTAGCAAACTGTAGCCGATCGTAAAGTTGAGCTTGCACTGCCAGATTTTCACACTGCTTCCTCCACTTTCGTCGCTGCGTTTATTAGAACAAGTTCATTTCATTAGATCTATATTCAAGTATAACGTTAGATTGCGGGATTTGCCCGCCATTTTGTGATCAGATGGCAGCCGTGTCTTTCATTTCATTCTAGGGAAGCAGACTCGGAAAACTGCGTTCTACAGCCTCTTGCGGACCAACTCCCTTTTCCCGCTGTCCACAGAGCTGGCCAGTCAGAAGAAAGTGGGCCCACGGGGAGTGGGGGCCATGGCGGAAGAGCCACCCCAATGAGGCGTTTCAGGCAGAGACTACAATAAACTACAAATGGGTTTTTTTTGAGGATGGCAGTATGAGCGAAATAAGTACCCCTTTTTTTTTTGCTTTGCGCGACCAGGAGTACTCTAGGGGAGTCAAAGACCAAAACATAAACTTGTAAAAATAGCAAATTAGGCCCCTTTTAAAATCATTGGTGTAACCGTAAACTAATCACTAACGCTCGGCGATGATGTATGTTATACACCGGCTCAGCCGCCTAGTACTTCCACTGAAAACTACAGTCTTTCATAACAGGAATGCAGCGAAAACAAACTGATCAGCACATTATATATGTATGTTCCCATATGCCCATCTTCCAAATTTTATCCTTCACTCATTCATGAACCAAAGGTGCTCTATCCGTTCTCCTTACAAGAAACAAACTGTTGAGCTATTGTTTTTCCTGCAGATACTGCCGCTGTTAAAAAAAACTAAGGGACCCGAACGGCAGAATCGGAGAGAATAACGCATTATTTACATCAGGACGAAATCTGCGTTGACACGAAGATTGAACCGTTAACTATACTTGCGCTTACATCATACCGAGCTCGCTATCTAACTTTATAGCAACACAGTTTGGACCTAAGCATTTCACTGTCTCAGACAGCCATTTCATTCATGGATAATGACAACAGAACACTGAGACAGCTAATAGGTCTTGTGATATGAACAAAAACACGGCTTTTAAAAAGTTCGCTGCTAACTTAAATAGTGTGAAATTCGCGGGCAATGTAACACTAGAAGCTATAAGCTAGCTTAGGTGGTTTGGCTGTCTCCCTCAGAGATGAACAGGGTGCCTATTTCATGATGGCTATTAAGTAGATGTGACAATATGTAGGGGGTAGCGCTACATCATTTCAATTAAAAAAAACTACCCAAACATTCATCTTGTTGTGCTATAAGTCGCTGATAGCCGGGATTTTCACAACGACAGGGCGAATGGCCCTCAGCGTATCAATGTCCGTGGCCATTATTGATTTCGGACACTCCAATTTCAAACTCAGCTGCTACGTCAAGGCTCTCGGCCACGCCTTCTGTTCGTTGGATGGTCCGACGCATTTTCTGCGGATGGTAAACGAGGCAGAGCTCCAAGTGATCAGACTGAGTACTGAAGTGAAATGAAATTAATTAAGTACAAAGGCTGGCGGCGTCAGGCTACTGTGACATGCCAGAAAAGTAAGAATTGCTTTAAGTGGACAAAAACGATCATTATTTCAAGCTACTTGGCAGCTATTGTAATTGCAGCAATAACGGTCAGCCAAACCTTAGTGACCTATTCTTAACCCCTGGGAAACAAACTGAGAGTTATAGCTCTCCAGTTCTAGTGAGATGACATTGACCCGCCAGGACAACGATCACACGCCAAATTTCAAGGAAAAATTTGTCCACTCACAGCAATAATCATCCAGTAGCCTATAATCCATTGTAACCTGTGGAGATAATTGAGCTTTGAGGCACAAAATTGCATGCGCTCTGGAAAATGCAACGGCAGCATTCAGCTTCAATTTTCATTACTATATGGCCAGATTACCGCCGACAAATTGGCATACACATTGGAATGATGCGCCACAATTCGCGAATTATACAGCCCATAGACTCTCCTAACATAATCAAAACTATACAATGAAGGTGTGCGACGGGACACACGATGCATCTGTCAAAAAGCCAATTTACAGCTCCCCGAAAACACTTATTTGTCTTTTTGGTTCTGTAACCCTACAACAGAGGGTTGTTTTTTCCTTTGTGCATAAGCAAATAAGGCCAGTAAATTTATGGTGACAGAAAATGCGCTAATGAAATGGCACCGCGTGTAGCATGCTTTGCATGGAAGTCAGGCACCCTTAGGAACAGAAGGGGAGAGCCAGGTTTCTCCATCCTTCAATGCATTTGTCTTTGTCCCCTTTTCCCCCTTTTCTAATTTTCTCGAGGACGGACGTGCTTGGCGTGTGACATTGATTTCCATCAGAGCTTGGAAATAACCCCCGCCGTTGCCGGGGCAACTCGCATTTACCTTTGCGTTTTTGCATATTGCTGCGAAATTTCCATCAGCGACAGGCAGCTCGGCTCATAAACAGCAGCGACGGATAACAAATGCGATCAGGTGAAGCGGCGCTCGCGGGCCAGGGGAGACTGATGAGCTTGCCAGTCGGGAGCAGCGCAGCATCCTGGCACAGAGGCGCACGCGCCGTTATTGATTGCTCCTAGTCTGGTGCCGGGGACGGAGTGGGAGGAACAATAAATACCAGTGCCCTGACACCAATGGACTCCCGCAGCTTAATTAACAGGAAGACGAGCCGCACTGAAGGTAGTAGAGAAAATTGCTATTTGCAGGATTTCGCGGGGAAGGTCTTTTGAAAAGGCTAAACAAAATGATCACGGTCCATTGAGGCACGTGTATGTTGAGAGAGGTTCAGGAGGTTCATTGCCCATCAGCCTCAGTTTAAAAGATAAAGATTATGAAAAAATAACAATACACCTGCGTAGAAATCAATCACAGGTTTCTCTGTCTCTCGGAAATAGCTGCCAGTTAAACTACAAGGCTCCCTTTGATGAGTGCAGTGGTGGACCTCTGGCTAATGTGGTGATCATTGGGAAAGAGTCCGTCCAGCAGAACTGGCCAAGTGGCACGGATGACACGGGTGCGCCTGCGCACTCGTGCGTAGGACCCAGTAAGACCTCGCCACAACTCCTCCTTGTATCAACACCGCAGTCAAAGTGCAGCCGAGGAGAAAATTAATTTCTTATTACTTGATTATATTATTAGGTTTCGCTTCGAGTGTCTTAAATATTCCACATTCAGCATTTCATTTGGCAGGTCGCCGCCGGAACCGTAATAGCCCGAACGGTGCTCCCTGTCCCCGAGAATGAAGACTGGCGTTGGCAATATGCCGGCAGAAAGCAATTTTCTCCGGTACTCTTCTCTTTCCTCAGACCAGACACCCCCGGTTTGATGCCCATTTTCAATCGTCCAGGAGTCATGGGTGAGTGGAGCACAGCTCTGCAAAAGCCTTTGAATAAACGAAATTCAACTGAATATATACAACAGCCCTTAAATACACTTTCATCCCTCCTCGTGTCTTTGAACGTGGTTTCAAGAGGAATCACAACAACCAGAACCCAAGCTCACATTTTGAGTAAATTCAGAGGTTAAGAAGCTTTGTGCTGAAATACTGTTCAGAGCTTGATGTTTGCTTGTTTGTGGGTTCCGGAAGAGTGCACATAGTATTTAACTCTTGGTGAACATTGTGCACTTTGCCCACAATATCAGATTCGTGGAATGAGTAAACAACATTTTTTATTACTAAATGCATGAGGGCCACAAATCAAAACTTGGTACGTTTTTTTCTCTGGAGGGCATTGTTATTATTTCACCCTTCCCCCATAAACAAATCTATGTGCTCAGTGACCAAGTCTTGGGAAAGGGCAAATTTGCATAATTTCCACAAGCGGAGAAAATCTGATAATATAAATGTAAATAAGATTAGCTTAACTCATGTTTTCCTCAAAATAAAAAATGATTGGAGTGAAAAGCAGATGGAGTGGCGCCATGGTCCGACGACAGACAGGATCATAATATTCTGAAGGTTCGAGGGGTCAAATTGAAAACCTACTCCATGGTTAGCCTTGAGGCATGTAATAACATATAGGAACATAGGGGGGCAGTGTTTCTACAGTTTTGCAGTATTTTGACTTGGATTGTCCTGCCGTTAAAGAGGCAGTATCACGACATGCCCATGCTCGAATCTTAGATCGAATTCTGAAATCGTTACCCTTGCGTTCACAATTGATGGAAAGGATTTTGAGTATCCTCCACTATTGAGCGTTATCTTTGTAATCCTTGCACTATAGAATACTTAAGTGATTCTGTCATTTATATTGATTATTGTTGCATAGTTTTGAGATATCCTTGTTTCGGAGTTCAAACATGTTCATGGCTTATGGCCATACTGCCCAGAAAACGCCCAAACTTGTCTGATCTTGGCAGCTAATCTGGGTATGGCCTGGTTAGTACTTGGGTGGGTGACCACCTGGGAATACCATGCGTTGTAATTTTTTTGTAATTGTTCAACAGTGTGAGATACAGATTAAGAGATCAAGAGAACAGGGCTAAAATCAGAAACTGAATGCTTAGCAGTGCTAGGTACATCATCCGAAGCAGTTGTAGGCACATTGGCGCCAGCTTCACTAATCTGAGGCATCTGTTGTGGGATGCTTATTTTTCATGTGCCTATTGAGATGGTTCATCGATCCACCTGCTCACTTCGCACATTTTGCACACTGCTGGTGAGGGGTCCTTAAGGGTGAAGAGTGTCCAAATATAGCTTCTTTTTTTCTCGCTCATGGCTGCTGGTTTATGTAGCTATAAGCTAATTTGTCACGTTTTAGTTTTTAATAGCCTACGGTCTCCGAATAACCCTCTCTTGCCGCGCTCCCAACTGTCTGGCGTCTCCCGGAGTATCCAGTTTTTTTTTGTTTTTTTTTTTTAAACCAAGAAACCAATCATCGCGGTCGGGGGCGGGAGCATATATCTCCCATTCAAATATACATAAGCCGCTTTGGCAGTTTCTATCCATTAGCCAGCGCGGCCAGCGCTAGTTGCGTGATGCTTCTAGTGTATATTTCTAAGCCAGCATCATGTGCATTATGTCACCAGCTAACTGGGGAAAAGATCCAAAGAGCCATTAGCTCGTTTACCAATAGGAATCAGTTCACTTCGTTTACCAAAAAGATTTGTTTGAAAGAGCCATTCATTCATGAACGACCCATCACTGCCGTGCACATTCTGTTAATTTGTTGATGGGTTGCTGTAGCTATTTTGTTGTCTTTTCATGCAGTCCAAACGCAATGTGTTACTGTTGATTATATGATCATGCAACTTAGATGTACTAACATTAGGTTGTACCCAATACGAAACGATTCCCTCACAGCCCACGGGCTCGCCTGACATGCCATATTTCCGTAGATGTAGCAGGTTCACTTTCAGGTACAGTGAAGATATACACATATGAAAATAGACAACCTAAGGAATCTATAGATGTCAAAAATGCTATGCTATGATTTAAGCAGGCGAAATAATGCTCCAATCATATGCTAAATTTCCAATAGCAAAAAGCTAACATTAGCTAGCTCAGTTAAATTTAGGCCAGCATTAACCTTGCATATTCTGTTAATTTGTTGATGGATGGCTGTATATTATTGTCTTTTTATACTGTCCAAATGCAGCGTGTTACTCGAGTGTATGATCATGGAACTTAGATGTAATAATGTTTGCATGTGACATTTATATTATCCCTGTTTTTAGGCTATTTTGCTAGTACATCTCAGTGCATCACACTCAGTAGGACGGTAGGAGCACATCAGAGCCACCTAGAATGGTTGATAGATTCAGTCATAAGGTCACGCGTTGTGTTGCTATGCACACGTTGCTATGGCTGCGCTTTCAAGCCACTCCTCCTTCCTCCCCCCCTTCCCTCATACCACCCCCTCTGCCCAGCCATGCCTCTATCTTCCAGCAGAGTCAAAATCTCGAAATTTTATCGCGAGAGCAATATTGGATGGATAACAAGGGCAAAATGTGTTGCATAATTTTTGCAAATTACCGCAAAACATTATGTTTCAGACCCAAATCACTTTTTTCAACGGGTGTAAATACCATTTAATGGATCCTTTAAGGGAATTAAGAGTTTTCATCCTCGATAGTACATGATATCATTGAAAGATTCAGAAAACAGTTTCTGTACACAAGGGACAAGGCCAAGAACTAGTCCTGAATGGCCGTAATCTTCAGGCCCTTAGGTGGCGCTGCATTAAAAACAGACAGGATTCTGTAGTTAATGACTGCATGGGCTCAGGAACACTTCTGTAAACCGCTGCTAGTGAACTGAATTTGTCGCTGCATGGACAAATACAAGTTAAAACTATGCCCAAACTATGCCAAGATTAAACCATAGACCATTAAACCAGATCCAGTAATGCGGACACCTTCTCTGGGCCTGAACTACTTTAAGATGGACTCAGGTGAAGTGGAAGACTGCCCTTTGGTCTGACCAGTCAAAATGTGAAATTTTTTTTTGGAAATCATGAATGCTGTGTCCTCCGGGCTGAAGAGAAGAGAGACCATCCGGCTATTTATCAGTGGACACAGTTCAAAGGCAAGCATCCATGATAGTATGAGGGTGCAGTAGTGCAGACAGCATGGGTAACTTGCACACCTGTGAAGGCACTATTAATGCTAAATGATATATACAGATTTTGAAGCAATATATACTGCCATCCTGATGTCTTGTCCAGGAAAGGCCTTGCTCATTTCCGCAGGACAATGCCAAAGACCATATTCTTCATGCATTACCAGAACATGGCTCAATAATAAGAGTCTGGGTGCTAAACTGGCCTGCCTGCAGTCCAGATCTGTCACCCACTGAAAACATTTAGCACATTATGAAACAAAAAATATGACGAGAGGCCACGGAGTGTTGAGTAGCTAAAATCCCAATGAAGCGAGAATGGGAAACTTTTTTTTCTTTCAGAACTACAGCAGTTGGTGTCCTCAGTTCCCAAACATTTAAAGAGTGTTGTTAAAAGAGGTGATGCAACACAGAGGTAAATATGCCCCTGTTCAAACTTTTTTGAAATGTGTTGCTGGCATTAAATTCCAAATGAGCATTTTTTGTTTTTTTCAAAAAAGTTTGAACATCTAATATGTTGTCTTTGTACCATTTTCAATTCAATACAGAGTTGAAATTATTTGCAATTCATTGATTTTATTTTTATTTATTTTTTACATTTTACTCAGCATCCCACCTTTTTTGGAAATGGGGTCATACATGACATTACTAACTAGGGTCAGTACAATGTAGGAATGGCTACAAAATTTAAAGTGGACCCATTTTACTTTTTGGAAGCTAAAAAGAAATGGTGGCTTTGCTTTCTTTTCAAGGGCAATATGTAGCTAGCTCGGTGTTTCCTACTTATGTTAATACTTAAACTGCATTCCAAGTGCAACATTAGGTAAATTTCTATGACTTGGCTAACTAGCTAGCAACACTAAGACCCAAGTCCCACTCAAAACTACTCAGCTAACTCGCATACACAAATTACCCTTCTATAATCATTATCTAGAGTCATAGCTAGTAAGCGAGCTACTAAATTGACTGAACATAGAAACCATTGCTAGTACAGCAGGAGGCCATGTTCGAAAAATGTTGATCAAAACAAATAGAATGGGTGACCGATTTAATGGAAATCAATTGAGTAGCGCACCATTCGCAATAAATGGAACGTTAGCTAATGCTCACTACAGTACAGATGCTAGCCACTGATCACTCAGTGTTAGAGACTGAATTCCACGTGTACAGTTAGTGGCTGGGAGAGTTTAGGGTCCCTTTTTATCCCCACCCTGGGAGACAGCCCAAAAAAGTGGGATCATGTCGTGGTGCTGTCCATCCGTCCATCCATCCATATCAGAAGGTATTAGGCTGGTCAAATCAAGTCCTCCTACGATTTTCATCGGATATCCCAGGAACTTTTCACAGATGCTGCAGATAGACTGATAATATGCATATCGTAGTCGCAACCCCAGCGAGGGATGTTCAGCTCCAAGTGCTCTTGTTGCATTTGTTATACGTGTGCCATTTACAGTTGACAGTTTTAAATTTTTTGACCAAAATTCCAGCTCTCAGTTCAGTTATCCAAGTGCATACAGCTGTGAATGAATTTAGCCTGATTCATGCTTCTTTTGGCCGGTGCAGTCGGCGTAGTGCGGATGGCACGCACTATCCCCATGAACGTTGAGTCACTTCATACTGACTGTGGTCACAACGGCTCTGATAATGGATCTCTGCTCTCGTCTTGGTCTGTTGCGTACTTCCGGGTCCTGCAGCCAGCCAATCATTGCAACACAGTCAGTGTGACCCCGTTCGCCTTGTCACAGAATCTTCGAGATGCGTGGCTTAGCCAGGCCGTAATTGTGCAATATCGCCGTGAAAGCCACGCCAACCGCAAGAAGCATGAATCACCCATTACCTGCAATGTACTGTACCAAATAAAATGGGTATTTTGAATCACATCCTCTTGGTGGCACTATGCGAGATGAAGCTATTAGCTTGAAATTTCAATTTCTACTTAATTTTGTGTTATGAATAATGATGAAAATAAAATGTCATCATGTGGTCATTTATGTGCATCCTTTTTAGCTGCTACCAAGCAGCTCTATGAACGCTTCTGTCTGTCCGTCCGTCTGTCCGTCCATGACACCTTTTTGACCATGTTCCTTTCGTCGTTTCATCATGAAATTTTCAGGAGTTATTGACCTTCACCAAAGTGATGTCCATGCACAAGGTCGAGGTCAAAAGTCAAAGGTCAAGTTCACAGAGGTCACGAACTTGTTTGCGGGTTTTCGCGCTGTAACTCCAGTCAGAATTCATGGATCGCTATGAAATTTTGGAAATAGCTTCTAGGCATAGAGGAGGTGTTCCCTATAGTTTTTCAAGGTCATCCGTCAAATCCCAAGGTCACACAGGTCAAAAAAGTGTCAATTTTGCCCGATTTGACTGTTTTCGCACCGTAACAAGTTTAATTTAAAGAATGGCTATGAAATCTTAGAACAAGCTTCTTGGTACAGAGGAGGCGTTCCCTATTGATTTTCAAGGTCATCTGTCGAATCCCAAGGTCACACCGGTCAAAAAAGTGTCGATTTAGCCCCCATTTCACAGTTTTCGCACCGTAACTCATTTTCAAGGTCATTTGCCAATTTCGAGGTCACACTTGTACAAGAAACCACCAGTCATGGACACTAGGCCACGTGACAGATGCTAGGCCAGGTCGCAGCTATTAGATCCCTCTGATCTACTTGTTACGTTATCTGACACCTTCATTCAAGTTCAAAGACCATTATTCACAGGGGACTGTTTGAAAATGTTAAAGAAAAATCTAAGCAATGTCTTCATCCATCTTAGACATGTAGACACAAAAGCCCAAATCTCCCGTTTCCTTGTTTCCCAGCCTTATTTTCCTCAATCTATTCAGTCAAGTCCATTGTCACCCACCTGCCTCATGGTCAGTTGGCCTGGATTCCGGTTCAAGCCTGGGTTGTGCCATGTCCTGAATGAGAGCAGTGATCGTTTGGCCCAATATCAGCTTGATATATGTGACTTGAGTATTTTTGGCGAGATACTGGTTTGCAGTAAAGAATCCATTCTCATACTGTATAGCTGACACTACCAAATCGCTGACCAAAAACCTCCAGAAAATACAGTGTATTCATATGTTGTAATCCTTAAAATATGCCTCCATTAAAACCAACCATGCTTAATCACACTTTAAAGAACAGTCTGCGACTTTACAGTACACACTGGTTTTCCGAGAAGAGTGGGTGCTCTTCAAAGTTTTGGCAGTGTGAATTCAATAAGAAAAATGAAGGTTTGAGGCACTCCTGATTAAATATATAAAAAGCCTTTAATTCAAACTTGGCTGCACGCCAATGCTTTTCAACTATTGAAACGTATTGGTGTGTAGCCAAGTTTGATTAAAGGCTTTTTATATATTTATCTGGAGTGCCACAAACCTCCATTATTTTTATTAAGAAATTTGGAAATTTGGTTGAAATGTCAGTTTGGAAATGAAACAATCTCTGCTCTTGCCACTGACAAGTGCACTGGTGCACACCGGATGTTTTCACTTAACGCAGGCAACAACATCAATGGAGAAATCCGACCCAATTCGCAACTGGTCTGTTCGCATGAGTTCATCCTACACTTGAATCTAATAGATTCATATGTTTTGGCTTGTTTCATGATATTTGTCTTTCTACATGCCATTGTGATTCAGAACATCCCATGACCCAGAACATCCCAACTAATAGTAATTAAACTTTGTGACAGCATGTCACACTTCTTTGTGAATATAACTACCATCTTTGCCAAGCCTGCAGACATTATGTTTCCATTACTCACCGTGTATTTTAATACCTAGGTAGGTACCTACTTATTCAATCATCTGTGTCTAGAGACTTGCCACTAGCCTGGCAATTTTGATGTCATCACTCTGCACTGATTCATGGGGTAGCTTTGTTCGCAGGCCAATCAGAACAGAATCATTTCACTGAGCAAATGCCCACTCAGAGCAGGCTTTTTCCCCCCCAAAGGGTTAGGAATGACAAGAATAAAAAATCCATGATTTCTTGGCAGTCCCTTTTTATTATTGTTATTATGTTATTGTTTTTATTTTATAATGTATACTTCGTGTGGCTTTCCTTTTAATGCGAGTAGAACCGAAGAATTTGGTCGAACATTCTCTACAACAAACACTATGCTCTGCTTCCACCTGCTGGTACAGAAGGACAGTGCATCTCAGAAATATGGTACCCCAACAAACTTCCTCAGGCTGTACAATGGGGATGGGTCACAAATAACCCCGTGAGAACAAAAGCCAAACAGTGAGTCCACACCTTGTTTTCAAGGTAGCCTTTTGAGTGCTGATTGAAATGGGAGCACATAATCCTGCCGACACTTCTGCTTTACAGGTCTCGTGCTCCCCGATCCTGCTGTACAATATTTAATGCAACATTAAATGCAATTTAATTCGTTAATTTTCTAGTTTAGTCAGGCTGCCGCCGATTTTCTTGAGTGTATAAAACATTACAAAACGTTGTCAAATAGTTGCATTACCCATAATTGGCGTGATTAAATATTTCACCGTTTTGTCACCCTGAAAAATGAATTTGTAATCATGTCAATATAATGTGTAATCTCAGGTCTGAGAGGGATTGCCCGCCAGATCTCATAAAACGGTCGGTCTACTTGAAAACTCCGAATGAGGATGGGGAACGCGGTTAAAAAAAAACCCAATGTACGATCTTTCTGCATTTAAGCTGCGTTATGAGAACCGTCGTACATCACATGTCTGTGAGGAATGAGGATGAGCGTAGCGTGAAGGCAGTAACCAGCGCCTACCCACCACCCCGTATACCTTTGAAAAGCAGGCAAACGGATTTTGTTCTCTTCGGCAGTCCTGCCTTTCCCTCCCCCATGTACGGTTAGAATTAACACCAGTTCTGACGTATGATTAATTACATGCGGCCCCTCCAGGCCGCCCCACATTCATATAGGCTTGGCTGGATGCCAGTACTCGTTTTTTTTCCCGCCATACGGTGAACCCCCTCTCCCCATTCGTCCACACTACCACATATCCACCACCTGCTCTTCTCCCTATAAACGAAGAAAACCTCAAGAACAATTCACATCAGTTTTCATAGTATAAAGAGCAAAACCAAGAGTGACCAGCAGAGAGACAATAACCTCTGTCCATTTGTTTTCCAGTACTAATAATGCAGTTTTACATATTAAGAATGGTCAGATTTTCATATTGGGGGATTAAGAGATGGTCTTCTCTCATTTTGGTCTTTTCCCAAATCAGTTTTGATTTGATAGAATACCCAATGTAAGCACATTCAAAATCAAAAGCAGGCGATCCCAAGCTATACCCCAGTGGCAGTTCTAAGCACGGCACTGTTCGTTAGAAAGAAGAATCATTCGTCACAAAGCAGTGACTAAGCTTTGCTGTTTCAAAGCACTGATGAGAGACTGCAGCCCAGATTGGCTTCATCAGTCCTCATATTTAGCTCCTGGTAGAATCCACCACAGCTGGTGATGGGACATGTTTCTCTCTAAATCCCTGTCTCTTACGCCTTCTCTCTCCCTTTCATGACAACACGGCCAAGACGCTTGTGTTCACAAATAAGAGTCTGTAATTTCATCCCCCATGCCGATTCTGGCATGGGTTTACCTTTTACAAACCCCTGCAGCACTCTTTGCTCCCACAGAATACTGATGCCTTGTCAACACAGCCCCAGAAATCAACTCAGTCGCTCTTCCTGCATGCAGTTCGCAGGAGAACTAACATTTGTTTTCTCCAACACTCGCCCAGTGTCAAAGAAAACCCTAAACATAATTGTCTTCACTTGTCCTCCCCCCCCCCCTTTTTTTTGATTCAATCGAAATTGCGGGAGTCTTTAATCAAAATGTATGTCATTTGCATGTAGATGGTGGGGTCCCGGTGGATGGAGGAGTGTGTGTGTGCTTGAGTGTGTGTGTGTGTGTGGGGGGGGGGGGGGGGGGGGGAGTCGACCTGATGGTGGGTTGCACAAGAAAACACGCGGGAATATAACAGATGGACGAGAGGAATTAACTCAGATTGGCGACAAACGGTTAATAGCTCTGGGAGCGAACATGGCGTGTACACCGGAGAGCACAAAGTCACGGGAAGAACCCGACCTTCCGGGTATCACATTGACCTGAAATATGGACCACAGATTCCATGTGTTTAATTACAAAATGAGAAAATCACACATGCTGGAAAAAAAAAAAATTGCAGCCATTTCACGAGGCTGTAACAAACTGTCAGCTTGTTGTTAATTAGCAATGAGATTCCTGCAGGCAAAAAGCCTCGGTTTGCGCATCGGCACATTCATCGCAAGGGAGGATGTTTTTTTTTCCCCTCAGATTGTCAATGAAGAGTGGTGTCACTCATTGTGTGACTAACCATTCAGCGCGTTTCTGCGAAAGAGGCCGATTATCGAATAGCCGGTACGCATGAAACCACAGCTCATGAGCGCACAGTCCTACAGAGCGCAGATCCATCTACGCATCCATCCATCCATCCACCTTTCCATTTGACAAGTGTTGTCACCAAATAAATCCACAGGTACATTTGGAAATCCATCTTTCTATCAGTCATCCATCAATCTATCGAACCATCTCACGGTCAGTCTACCTGTCGGTCAGTTGACAGAAGGATGCGGCATATCAGCAAGGTATTTCAATGGCTTGTGCCCGGGCTCTACTAGCTATACACCATAGCACCGCTATGGACAAGCCAAATTTTCTGAGCACTATTCATTCATGTCCTTCCTGGTTGAGATGTGCAGCGCAGTGCTAAAGTGACGCTGTCGGGCACATGAAGGTCGAACCCCATACATACGATATCAACGGCCCCGACAGAAACGGTATGCCCACGCGCTCGCGCACACGCATCAGGTTTTTTATTCTGTACGTTTCACATTAGATAGCAACCCATGTAATGGTATTGGGTGGCCAATTCATTCCTCTGCATGAAATTCAAATCATCCCCTTTGCTTAAAAAGCCATCTATCATTGCCCCTGCATTCCACTATCTCCAATGGCAGTGACAGATCCTGACATCAGATAGGTTGCCGCTACCCACAGCCCAGAATACATTCTGAGCTCCTTTCTACACCCGAAACCTGATGAAATTCAGAAAACCAGGGTCGGTACACAGACACATTACCCTACCCCCCCCCCAAACCCCACCCTCTAGCCACCAGCATACGCCATTTGTCATTCTATACCCTTTGCTACTATGCTAACTCATCGACGCCTGCTACAAACAATCTCCCCACCCCCCCTTCAATGTCAAAACAAATCTTTCCGCAAGCTTCTACAAGTCCGAGGGCTTCCTCAAAAGCCAGGCTGCCAGTCCATATGGCGGGACTGAAGATAGCGTATCGCGCTAATTAAGTCAGGCACCATGTTAGGAGCCCCGTAAACAAAGCGGCTGTGTGTGTGGCACGGCGGGTTAGCGGCGCCCGCTCCTCATCGACAACAAACCAGCTCGCGGTGGCTGGCAAGCGGCGAGAGCTTGGCTCTGCCCGCCTCTAAATGCACCCTGTGAACTCCCCGATTTGCCCGATGGAAGAACCCCGGCTAAAAACAACTGCGGGTCCCGCTGAATCGCCAAATTCATTGAGATGCGGTATGATACAAAAGCGGTGCTGTTTTGAGAAGGAGCGAAAAAAAAAGATGTTTGCGGGGTTGCTGGGAGGTTGGATGGATTGTTCGCTCTGCCTCCCTTTCATTCTCGTTCTCTCTCCTTCCCTCCCTCTTTCGCTTTCTCCCTCCAAACTGAGGGAGGGAATGAGCAGACGAAGCTGGGAACAGCAGACAGAGTCCTGGCCAATCCTGAGGGAGGAGGGACAGCACATGCCATCTGTCTCCCGCTGCAGGTGAGGCGGAGGCGGACGCCATTTTGAGGATTCGCCCCTCCATCTCCTGCCATTTTAAGCGGGACAGTACTGCAGATGCCCAGGCATAACGACGCAGGAATGAACAGTGATGGGCACTTACCACACTCCCCACCACACACACACACACACACACACACACTCATGCATGTGTGCAAACAGAAGTGCACACAAAAACACACACGTACAACGCGCATATATCACATGCAGACACAAAACACACGAGTGCTGACACACACAAACACACACAAAAACTTTCATAGGTGATGATTTACCTTACAGGGGCATCACATTTATGTAACTTCACAGTGAAACAGTATGAGCTCATCACATGATGGGCACCTTTTGCTACATGTAAAACCATGAGCAGCGTAAATACCCAGCTGAACGTTTTCACACGAAAGGTCTTTCAATGGAAGAAATACAGCAGTAAGAACAGAGGTGGGTGACCAAGCAAAAGAAAGGAAAAAAAATCCGGTTATGTTTTCTGTTTTGCCATTAGAACATTTGGAAACATTTTGTGAGAAAATAATGCATGGATATCAGTCAATATTTTGGCAGGCTGTACTACACAATTTTTTTGTAATTTCCCTATCAAATCATGTTAGTGTGGCGGGGAAACTAGGGCCAGCGGTTCTCCACTCAAAGGTTCACATCAGGCAGCCAGAGCTGCAAGGAGTAACATTCAGGGAACAGCATCTGCTGTACATCACCGCAACGGAGCACAGTGGGGTTAGAAATCCTTACGCCAGTACTCCAGTAAAATTAGAATTAGCGTCTATGTGATGCGCCTAAAATTACCATGTAATTGTAAAAACCCTTGGCTGAAATCTGGGGCAAAATGTTCTGAGCAGTTCTCAACAAAAAGTTTTCAAGCCATAAATCATTTTTTGACCACGGAGTCTGCCAGCATTTGGACAGTGACACTAGATCCAAGAGCCATCAGCGCATTCCACAAGCACCCGCAACACTCAAACCAATCGAGGACAGATATTTCCAGAGAAACACAAAACAAACAATGTCAAATATTTCAAGCAAACAGCAAAATGGACTGCGCCAGCATTTGGTTGATGTGTGCCAGGTATCATTGAAAAATATCAGACGGATTTGAAGTTTTGGTCAGAACAAAAACATGTATATGGACAGACAAAAAAGACAGACAGATGGACAGAGCGATGGCCATATCCCTGCAAGGACAGAAAGGACTGCAATTCCTGCAGACTTTGTTGGATATGGATGCAAATCCTATTCTCCACTTAAACCACATATTCTGTGTTTACAAATCAAATCTGCAGGAATACTAAGCCAAAATTTTTACGCATGTCAGTCAAAACATTTAAGGCGATTGCCCTGTCTACTTAGAGCATAAGGTAGTACATGAAATTGTACAAAGGAAACTACAACCAAAACTAGCCATTCATACAACCCATGAGTTATAGGTTTGTGATTACAAACATGTAATACAACTTTCTCGCGTCACGATTGGTCAGATTCCGTTCACTGGCGCACACAGTAACGTCACCAATCCTCCTGCTGGTAACAGTTAACCATTGCCAGCATTAGTTCCTAGTTTGCGTTTTACAGGCAGGAACACACCCAGGACAGTACAGCACACACATTCACTCACCAACATGCATGTCTTTGGACTGTGTGAGGAAACCAGAGTACACACACGAAATCAGGGCTATCATGACAACTTGACCTAGAAAGGCCCCAGGGTGGATCCAAACTCGTAACCCACCATGTTCTTAATGCGGGACAACAATGCCACCCGTGCCATCCCACGAAGAGAGGGACTATCTGAACAATTCAGGAAGAAGAAGAAGAAAAAAACACAAACTGTGGTAAGATGTACAGTTAAATTGAATAAGGTTATGCTTTATGAAGTGTGACAAGCAAGTTAGGGCATGTCAGTATATCACCTGCTGATTGTGTTACACAAACACAGCTAATTATAAAGCTTTCATTCTGTCACCAAACCTCAATGTTTCTAAGAGTGGCTGGGGGGGGGTATTGGGTAAACAAAGTTTTTTCATTTAAGATTCATCACTGCTACAGCAGGTATATGATGCACGCACACACACACACACACACACGTATATCTCTGACTCCACGAGCACGTCACCTGGGTGCTGTTAGTACAAGGCCCCGGCAGAGTGAGCAAATGTTTGTTTGTATAGTGATTAATCTGGTTAACCCGCACAGCAATTAAACGTGACAAGTGATAAACGGATGCATTTATTAAAGCTTGTGAAAAAAAGAAAACAAACTCATTTGCACCCCATATAACAAGTACCCCTTTCAGGCTAATCGCATGCAACATGAATAAGATGCCTCTGGGCAGAGAATCTACGAGCACTCATTTCCCCCAGGAAACGACTATGCCGGCAGCAGCAGCTGTTGTAGATCTGTGGGAGCAGAAGGGCTGCCGAGACTCAAGTATGAAGGCAATCTAATTCAAGCTCTTTGTGCCTCCAACTCTGTTCATTACCTCCATTGAATCGGTCATCTTGCGATGCAAGCAGAGGGGAAGGTTACCAATGGTCTGATGTTCAGCACATAGCTGTAGATTCCAGATAATCCAACATCTCATCCAAAATTATGGACATTGATTCAACACCCATAATTTTTAATGAGATGATACAGAGATGGTCCACCCTTCCTTGCCGTAACTAGAGTCCATACATAAAAAGAGTTGCAAAGAACGAGCAGTTTCGCTCACTGAAAATCGTTATATTTGTTCTTTTCCCAGAGGGAGAGAAACCAATGAACTGACTAGCAACGGTCTTGACAAAAGAGTTAAATGTTTGGACATAAAAGGAAAAAAACAAAAACAAGAGTGGTCAGAAAGACAACAAAGCTTGCCGGGGGGCAAGGTTAAAGTTTTTCTGCATGCGGACGGACGCGGACGCCGGGGGTAAGACAATAGCTCTCCGGACATTCGTCCCGGCGAGCTTAAAAAAAAAAAAAAAAACTCATTTTGAGTCAGTGCCCAATAGCAATGGTGACAAAATGGCTCAAAGATCACATTTTTGGAACAGTCATGTCGCAAATCCATCCATTCATTTATACAAGACATTTGAGCCTTGCTGCAAAGGATGTTGGGTACTAGGCCTAGTTTGCAGCTGGCTTCCCAACTTATCGCAAAGATGTGAGAAGTGGTTGAGGTCATGGCTCTTTCCAGGTCAATCAAGTCGTTCCACATAAGTGATCGTGGCCAAGGCATTGGGTGAAATCAGGGCCTTCCCTAAACTGCAGTGGAGGAACTATCCAGAATTGATTACGTGTCGCCAGCATAATGCTAATAAATCTTTAGGACTGACGACGCTTAGCATTGATTGCTCACTGTACGACGATCAACGTCAATTATACAGTACATCTGCTGTCAAAATGTTTCTTGGAGCAGTACCAATAGGTTTGAAGAGCCCTGTTCCTATTTTAACTACTTTCCTATGTTATTCAATACCATAGCAACCATGTTGCATCAGACCAACCAATCAACACAGACCAAGGGCTCCTGTGGCTTTGACACCTATGCAGGCCGCTTGATTCCAGAATTCTCACATCAGGTCTGGGTGCATCCAAATTCTCCAAAGAGCAAGGAACCTTCTAGATAACACATATGAACCATAAATAGTTTTGCCAGAAGCAGAGGGAGCTTCCAAATTCTCTGTTTTGTGAAGGAGGCAACAATCTCATTTGCCAATTCCTCTCCACAAGGAAATGAAAGACTAACCTTGGAAGAATCAATCATAAATAATGGCCCATAATCTTTTTCAGCCGTAGCGACTGGACACATCATTCATTATAGCTTTCCCGTCGGATAATTTTTGTCATTATCAATTGCCTCGGAGCTCATGACATATTGTAGGAAAGGACATCTGGTTTTTCCTGACTTTTCTCAAAAATGTCCCAAGGTGAAATCTCCCTGAAACTTTCCCTTCATCCGTGTGCCATTTTGTAGTGAGGTCTGGGAAAAGAGGAGGGGAACAATGGGAGGCTGCAGTAGCTGCATGTAATCTGGGACCGTTAGTGTCGTCATGCATTAATACATGCATTATAGCATTTTATTATACAGAATTGTTTGATTTGGTTTCTTACTTATCCTTTACCAGCTAAACAAATCCGATATCACTTATCAACTTGACTCAGAGAATTGTCTTCATGGCACATAACCTGTGTTTTTCAGGGCACATCATTGGGGTAGGAATGCTGGCCTGTTATGAAACAAACAATATCTGCTGTGGAAGCTGGAGTCTTTCCTAATAAGGCGTGGTTGACAAGGATATAACGAATTCAGGAATCATGCTCAAGACTATTGAAATCGTTTAAAAATTTACAACAGAAGAAAAAACAATTAAAAACTGTAATCTTTATTTCTTTGAAATAACATTATCAAAGATAAATCTTAATCTTTATACCAGTACAAAAAAAATGACAATGAATATACAGCACAAAACAAAAATAATCCTAATTTGACGTCATTTTATTTCTTAGATTTCATTTCCGTTTAAAGACAAATGTAATTACTACACTTTACTGGTCTCCCAGCAAGCATCTGGATTTCATTCCCATTAATTTTATTTTGTGATAAACTTTTTATCTGAATGGGAGCCTCTTCTGTCAGAATCTCCTCATAAACGTAATTGACTGCAGTGAAACTGCGGGAAGCCAAGACTAGCGCAGGAGTAGCCACAGAAAGCTAACAAGTTTCTCAGATAATGCAAACGGACAAATAGAGACCTTTATAGCTGCACACAATCGGTCTCGTTCATTTTGAGAGACGTCTAAAATGAGGAAAGGTGCTAGCCAGACCCCTTTCGCTCATGCTCAGCTCTGCCAACAAGAAGCTAAAAGCAGAACACACAGTTACCATTGCCAACCCCCATTATTATGGTAGCCTCCCAGGAGAGAGAGTAAGTGAGCCTTAGCCTTAGGAGCCCTGGCTGGCACAGCTAACGGCTAAAGAGAGGACACATCTGCCAGGCATATGCCAACTCTCACACAGACCTCACCTTGTTAGGGAAGGAATTGGAGGTGACTGGCTTTTAAAATGGAGAGGCAAGGGCATAACTTTGGTTTCAACATTGAGATGGGTTGCAACGCAAAGATGTTACGCCCAAGCTCTTAGGGGTGTCTTATTGGCATTTTCTCCTCAAATGATGTGGTGGAGGATGCTATATTTTCATTAGCTGGCTCCAGTTTTCTGACACACCAAAGGCCTTTGGCATCGCAGCACTAACGTCCGTCTGTAGCTAGGCGTCCGCCATCTTGAGTGCCGTGCTATGGCCTTAATTATACCCTGTGCCTCAGGATCCAGTTCATTCAATGTGCTTGTGGACAGCTGCCAATAAATAATGGAACGAAGCAAGGCAAGTCACAGAGACATCACCCCTAAGGCTGACCACAAGAAAGGGAAATGGAACGACAGAAAACTACTGTCACAATACTTCACATTGCTGCTTGAGATTTTAGCGCGTATGTAAACAGCAAAACTGTCAAGAATAAACTTTGTCACAGAGTGGTCAGGGGGTCTCAACTACACTGAAAGTGAGGGTATACATTAATCTTTAGTACACTTAAATATCATTTGTATTAAAACAAATCTATATTCATTTCTCTTTAGAACAGAAGGAAATACTTACTTGGGTTACAAACGGCACTGGCAGCATTAGAAATGAATTCTGAACATTTGAAGTCTCTACTCCAGGGGTCTTCAGCTCTAATCTTGGAGGGCCACAGCATCTGCTGGTTTTTGGGATTTTTATCCAATCAGTAGATTGTGCACCTTGTTCTTGAGGTCTAAGCAATCAGTTAATCAACTCTTTCCCAGCTGGCCTACATGAGGACAAAATGGCTGTCGTAAACTGTTCATGTTCTGACAAAATATCACTCCATTCTGACGAATGTCCAGGGAAGAGAAAACCCTTCTGGACTACTATTCAAGTCCGACTCCTCAGAATCCATTACAGACATGATTTTGGTGTCATTCTACGTCATTTTCACTGATGTTTTTTCAGAGATAACATGCAAAAATGAAACGGGTTGCAATGTATTCAAAACGTTCACCGTGCGCAAGCCATCATAAACAAAAGATTGTGCAAGACATCACTTGCTTAAAGCAGCTAATCTATTCCACCAATAGCCAGTCATTTCCATATTTGAGTATCATCACAAAGGGCTGATTCTCTGCTTTCTTTTGACGTGTAACACAAAATAATCCGATGTAATAAGAGATTATGATCGCAGAATGTTTGATAACCTTTCTTGCAAGTCAGATCTGACTGGGGTTTGGCAGTGCCGTTGGTATAGAGTAAAATGAAGTGCTAAAATGCAGGTACAGATTAAGAACCAGCAAACACAGCAGTCCTCCAAGAATTGAACTGAAGATCCCCGCCTTACACCCTCCATCTTGAGAATAAACACTGCAATAATTATAACAGCAACAATCCACTTTACAAAAGTAAAAAGAACTGTACGAAAATGGCAATACGCAAACACAGCAAGTGAAACAGGTTATGGCATCGGCGGACTTTCTGCAAAACATCAAAATCCAAACCAGACAAAATACAACGGGGAACCGAATGCAACTCCTGACTGTGCCGTGGTCTCCACAATTCCCACCAGCCCCTCCATACAACCTCAATACAAGACATCAAGTGCCCAACCCCCGTATCGTCATATAACTCTACAGTGCGCAATTCAAAAATACAATTTAACCTGCTATTATTTATGCATTGGGCTTCCATTTATAACCTCATTTTGGGCTCACACTTGTACACCACAAGCTCTTCAGTGGTTCTGAAGCTAGGTGGAGCAGATCATGGACCCTCCCCCCAACTATTTAAAGCCCCTAGTGCTTCACCCCTCACACAGCAGTGGTCATCAGCCCTGTTGCTGGAGATCCACCATCCAGGTTTTCACAGACCTTGCACAGCATACCTCTGTCAGTGGCTAGAGAACTCATTGATCAGCCAGGTATGTGCCAACCAAGGGTTGGAATGAAAGTCTTGAGAACAGCCCATCTCCAGCACCAGGGCTGGCGCCTGCTGGCCTACACCAGTGGTGAGGGTGAGTGAAGCCTGTACAAATCCTTCCATATTTCTTGCACACTGCATCCAATGACCCCCAATAAAAACAATCCTGTCAGCGTCCTACAAACGTTTGACACCAAGTTATTATTAGCCATGTGCATAGGAAAGCACAGTTATAAAATATATAACAATAAATCTGAAGGATTAGATGGCAAAAAAAACAAAACACAGGGTAATTTTATTTTAGCACATTTTTAACAGAAATTATGCAGCCCTCAATAAACTTACTCAAAGTGGCAAAGTGACCGGATTTCGAGCCACGCCCACCGTTTCTCTTTTAGGTCTTGGTCCACCTGACCTCACCCTAACAGTTCAAATGGAGACTTAGTGCAGTTACAGCCATGCAGGAGACACCGTCCTCTATCCTAGGGTAGACAAAAATCTCAAATGGTATGCCAGTACTACATAAAGCAATGTGTAGCCATTGACAAAAAGGTTCAAATCAGTCATTTAAATATATAGTTATCGGCAGCTTTATCAACAACCAAAATATATTATATACAGACTTTGGGGCTTTGCCTGACCGAAGAGACGGAGGGCATGAGTTTGAGCGAGTGGATGTCCTCTCTAACCCAAAAGATAGGTTCACGATTTCGCTGGCGTATTGGTGAGGTTTGCAAGATGGTCAGGGCAAAGAGGAAGGGGCCAGGTTGGTGGTGTGTGGAGGGGGGGTAAGGGGGGGTGTGAGGGTGGGTAAATGTCTACATCTCGTGGAAGACTTCGCTCTCTTCAGAGACTCCGTTGGTGGACGCGTTGGACTCGTTGGACTCATTGAGCCTGCGGACCCGGTACACTTCATAATGGATGCTGCTGGTGATGTCCTTGATGTTCTGCATGTGGGTTCTGAGAAACATAGCAGCAGGACGACATTTGTTACTCCCAGGCTGCACTTGCAAGGGTACTCATGTACGCATGTACAGTAACAACAGATGTATGCAACAAAAGACACATTCACCACCCAAGGACACACACGCCCACAGAGGCACTCGCCCAAGGACACAAGCGCGCACACACGTGCGCACACAAGCGCGCACACAAGCACGCACACAAGCACGCACAAGCATACATCCTTTGCTGTGTTCAAACAAGCAGAGTTGTTTCCACAAACGCCAGCGCAGCTAGAACTCAGGGCACCAGCTAAACTCTTTAAAAGAACTTCTCGCAATCAGTCTCTACACACTCGCCCCTCAGGACGAGCATAGAAGGCAAAATCACGCCGTTTCACAGCAACTTGAGTATGACAGTTTATCTAGTCTGTCCGAGTTTGTGAAAATTATAATTTTATCCTCACTTTGAACCCATGTTGCAAACATTTCCCAGTAAATATTAAAGCCCCGCTCCAGGGTGGGATGACCTCTTTCTTTCACCAATAGTTAAGCTCCACTGAGCTCATTCTGCAGGCAAACCACATCATGCACAAGCACACACAGTCTGGACTCATTCCACAAACTGCAAAGAAAATGCAATGAGACGGATGAAAAACAAGCACAGCTCACCTAATCAGCAGATCCCGCAAGTATGCGAACTCACAGTGAGCAATGTTCTCCACTGAAAGACAGCACCAACAGAAGTTTTAGCTGATTTGTACAGAAGTTCACATGCTGTTACTGTCTAATACAGCGGTCAATCTTTGTTGCGAATAGCATTTCAATCACCTGCAAGATGTTAAAGACAAGTTAACCCTTTTGCACCCCATACAGAAATTACCGTATTATGCTAATTGAAGCACTGATTACTAAAATCCCACAAGTCAAGTCAAGTCAAGTGTGACTTATGGGGTTTTAGTAATAGGTGCTTCAATTGACTCCTCTGCCTGAATACGAATTTGTCCCAGTTTTTTGATTGCCTTGGGGTCCAAATAAGCAGCTACACACTGAATTCTACTTATAAAGGTCTTCAGCAAAGATTTAAATTGATCATGTAGCTCTGAATATTTGCTTGTGGTATGCAAAATCTGCTACATTTTGCTGCAAATAAATGCATCCTAGCTGTGCTGAAATGTATAATCAGCATTTAATTTTACCATTGCATTCCATGTCATTAAATACTTTGGTTAACTCGGAATTTAACAAAAACTGTGCATATATGAATCGGATAGGAGTGGTCATAATTAACCAGGGCAGAGCGTTCATGTTTGGTTTTGAACAAGCTAGACATCTTAAGGGTTAAGATGGTGATGACCAGAACGTGTCATTGATAGAAAACAATGTTTTTAGAAAATGAAAACACTCCTACGGGGTTTTGTTCATCCCTCACAGCCTTGGGGTCAGACCTTTCTTGACAGCAAAGCTACAACATTTTAGTCAAATTACTCTGCTGTCCGTGTTTTGTGTGGCACAAACACACTGTTGTCCCATTTCCACAGACCAGAGGACAGCTGGACACCATGTGATTTATTCAGCAAGATCTGCTACACTATTCATCAAAAACAACAGATGAATACTTCCTGCAACAAGTATCACAACACATTCTGCATTTCTACAGTGTGGAAGTCCCACCATGTAATTAAATCCAAATTGCTGAAGTGGAGATCACTGTATCCTGGTCTGAAAGAAAATCTCTAACAGAGAACGCACTTAAAAAAACTCACGGCATGCATTTATTAGAATAACTAAAGAACTGCGGAGAACCATTTTTAAAAGCTGTATTTTAAGATTCAGATAAATTAAGATATACTTTATTGAACCCTTGGGTAATTTTTCCTCTGAATTAAACCCATCCTATAGTTAGGAGCAGTGGGCAGCCACAGAGCTGCACCCGGGGACCAACTCCAGCTCTAAAGCCAGTTCCCTGGTCAGGGGTGCTGGCGGGAGTGTTCCTATAATGCATATTTTTCCAGGTGGGGGAAAACCAGAGCACCCAGAGGAAATTATTATTGGTCTCTGCCATTTTTCTTCACTATTTAAGTCCAATACCGCACTGCCATGCGCTGCCATTACATTGCTCTGCCAGTGTAGAGAGAACAAGGATTCATAGAAGCTTTCATCCCAAATCAGGGATGCCAGATTTCATTGGCTGTAAGAACCAGAAGGCAGGGCGGACGGGCACACCAGATGTGCCTCATAAATAAATTAATGAATTGTCTAGAAGAGCTGCAGTCACACATGCCGTCAGCCAATAGGATTGCAGCAGCTTTGGAACTTCAGGAAGACTCCACAGTTACCCGTGCGACAGCCCTCAGCCCGTGGAAACAAAGGTTGGGCGGGTACGACTACAGCCGAGGGCGTCAGTACTATCAGGGAGACAGCGTTGCATGGTAACTGACCCCGGATCAGCAGCACGGGTCTCTGTGCGGCTCTGTCACTATGGCGAGGAGGCAGAGAAGTGTCGAGCAGCACGTGTCTGCCAACTGTGCAGAGCATTGATCGTCTGGGGTAGAACAGAGTCGCTGTGTTCTCCGCTGGGAGCGATGCGTTCTGTTCACTTTACCCTCCCTTCCTCCCTCTCTCATTCTCACACTCTCATGCTACTCTCGCATTATCAACCGTTTTTCCGTTCACTCTTCTATTTTTTCCTCAAAATAACCAGTGCAGTGATGATGGTACACTCCCCACATGACCAAGAGATCAAGAATGTCAGAGTGAGTACAGATAAACCACAGTAACCGTAAAGTAAGACATCGTGTTCGATTGTTATTTAAGCACAAAAACTTTAGCAGTGGTAATGGGTCCAGCTACCGCAAATTATTTTCCCGCGCCATGCCATTAGTGCGAATCGGGGGGTATAGCATTGGGCTCTGTCCGTCTGTATGTACGGACACATAAAATTGAGGTGGCGGGGGATATTGCCATGTTAGTGGCAAACACTTGTTTAATAATAATCATCATTACATGACGCAAGGATTCGTTCTCTGATTGGTCAGGGCGAGCTCCGCTGCTCACTGTGATATTCACCACAAGAAAACGCACAAGAGGTTAATATAACAATCCGACGATCTCCAGCTAAAAATAGATGAGGCTTCCCTGCAGGAGCTCCTGTCCGTATTTCGTGTTGCTCTGTCCCTGTGAGGAGGCTTTATGATAGAGTTGTTGCCCCTCTGTTATCAAGTAGGGTCATAGAACAGTTATGGGTCATTCCATGTCAAATCCACCAAATTTTAGGCACTTCCCCACCAAAAAAAAAAAACATTTTTATTATATTCCCCACAGTGGATGATTAATATATCTGGTGTGAAATAGTATAATAATTAATTATTGCCAGTTCCTGAGATTTAGCTTCTTTTTTTGGGGGGGGAGGGGGTCAGTTTAAAGAAAATCCCCATAATTTTGGAGTAAGTTTGAGGGTCTGAGGTATGCATTTGCAGAGCAAACAGACCCACAAGTCTAATTTTGTTGTCAGAATAGTTGCTGAACTCTTGGCTTAAGATGCTTTTCTTCACGCAGTGTGTTTAGTTTCACCTGCACTGTGGCCTGGAAAAAGCAAAAAATGCATTTATTATTCTGTAACTAAGATAGAACCCAGAGACTTGGTATGCAAACTGTCAGTCAACTTTCTTAAGACCACAAAAAATATCAAAGTCACAATGGTCGTATTAAATGTTTTAATAACCTTGGAAGTGTGTGTATTTTGGGTCATTATAGTGGATATACATCTCTAAAGGGACACAAGTGATCAATGTCATATTCTTAGAGCTTGAAGGCATGAGTCTTGGGTCTAACATATTAAAAAAAACAGGCGTGCAATGCACGGAATACCCCTCACCCCGATGTCGAAGTTTTTGGAGACGCCCGCCCGCCCGCCCAACCGCATGAAGGATAGCAATACCCAGTCAGCCTTTAGGGCTGAGGGGTGAAAACTGGAGATGCTAAACTCTTCCTTTAGACTGTACAGCATGCCAATCATATTAGGTGATCATCATTGGCTGATGTAGGGTATTGTTACATTCCACCACCAGGTGACAGCAAAACCCAAAAGCAAGGCCCATTGGAAAGACTTGAAATCTCTGTTCCTCTTATGCCATTCTAACATCCGGCAAAGTTTGCTTAAAATCTATGTGGCTGTTTTTGAGATATCCTACGAACAGACAGGAGGACAGACAGATAGACAAACAAACCAATCAAAGCTGCGAAAACATACACCTCCTTGGTGGAGGTGAACAAGCATGTGTCACATTCATCTTTTCAATTACACCATGGCTAAGGTGCCCCGAAAATTAAGCGAGACACCTAATTTGACTGGCATGCTGTACAGTCTAAGGGAAGAGTTTTACATCTCGTTTTTTAATATGCTAGACCCAAGACTCATGCCTTCCAGCACTAAAAATATGACATTGATCACTTGTGTCCCTTTTGAGATATATACCCACCATAAAGACCCGAAGTACACACTTTTCATTCTGAAGACAACAAAAACCAGCCGACACAGTGGGCCTCCAGGAGTTTGGGAACCCCTGCCATAGAGAACAGTGACCTCATATAACAATCCTATAGAGCATAATAACCTTCTATGGTGCCACACTACTGGACATATTCACCATTTGGTGGCGTCTCATATCAGGACACATCATCATTCTATAGTACCATAACATAATGAACTCCATTGTGCCACAAGTGAGAGGGCGTTAACTTTCAGTGCCCCCCTCTCCCCCAGATTACCTTCGATGGTTCCCCACTTCGTCTTCCTTCCCAGAAGTCTTCTCCCGTTGACTTGGTACTCCTGGTCACTTCCCACCACTGCAAATGGGATCATTTCCTAAAGGACAGGTGAAGAAATTGATACTGACTGAATCTGGCTGGGTCAAAATGGAGATGCGGACAGGGTGAGTTAGTTGGGTCTCGGTGGGCGAAAGCCCCTCATTTACTCTTACTCTGATCTTCTCGTTGATCACCCTGTCCTCAGCATCCTCGTCGAACTCCTTCTGCGGGTAAACGTCGATCCCATTAGCCCGCAACTCCTCCCTGATCTGTGCAGATACAGACACAGACACAAAGAGTCAGGACACACCAGCAAAGGCAATGAAGCTCCTGCAGTCCATCCAACTCCCTGCCCTAAACCCATTAATGTTACTCCCATTGTTAAAAACTTCAGCAGAAATCCAACTTAAACAACCATTTAAGACATGAAAAACATCCATCCATCCATTATCTACACGGCTTCTTCCTCACAAGGGTCGCGGTTGAGCTGGAGCTTATCCCAGCTGACTCTGGGAGAAAGGCAGGGACCCACCCTGGACAGCTCACCAATCCATCGCAGGGCTCGCAGACCAATCACACACCATTCACTCTCACACTCATATCTATAGGTAATTTAGCATCTCCAATTAGCCTGATATGCATGTCTTTGGACTGTGGGAGGAAAGTGGAGCACCCGAAGGAAACCCACGCAAACACAAGGAGAATATCCAAACTCCACACGGAAAGGACCCAGGCCGGATTTAACCCACAACCTTCTTGCTGTGAGGCTGCAGTGCTAACATCACCTTTACACAGCACAGTCACCTGCGGTTCCCGTTAGCCATTTCTCATGAGTCTTAAGTCCAGATTCACAGACAAAGTGAGTTCTAAAATGTGAATTCCATTCACCCATAATCTGATCAGGATTACAAGGACAATACACACCACCCCAATATGCATTACGCGACAAGAACTGAACACTAAATAGGAAATAGATTTTGGCATGAAATATGTATGCACTGTACTAAGCAAGAAAGCCAAGCGTGCCATTGTGTACTGCAGACTAATAGCACTGAACCCAAATCCAAAGCGTATCATAGCATGAGAGGGTAACTGAGGTCCTAAACCATGACTAAGCACCTTTATCATGTGCTCCAAAAGGCCTAAATCACAGGAATGACAAATAAGAGTCTCGTCTGCCCACAGGACGTTCCTGAAACAATGGCCAGGCCCAGCCCAGTGATGCAGTTATTCAGTCATGCCACACACACACAGACACACACGGGAGGGGCACGTCCAGCCCAGTAAAATAACAGAGGAGGTCCCCACTGGAAGGAGGGAAGCTATGGGAGGGGAGGTGTGAAGGCTGACCCCATACTGGAGTGGAGGAGGAGATGATGATATTAGAGTTGAACACGAACACAAACACACATACGCGTCCTTCACTGTTCTCAGATCAGTCCTGATAAACCTCTCTTAGATGCTTGAACCAATTCAGGGACATCATCATAGGACAGCAGCAATTTTAAAAGGGTAAGAGAAAAAACAACTATTTGGCCTCGTCTTTAATATGAAGGACATGGGTGAAAATGATTTCAAATCACGCACAATCAGAAAAGCAGATCAATCTCACAGGACAGGGATCCCTCACCCTGAAATGGTAAACCATACACTTGTGCCATGAATGAGGAAAATGGCTGTGCCAATAAGTGAATGGATGGCATTTTCAACAATTAGTTGGGACAGCCCCTCATTCATAAACATGAAAATACTCTCAACACTGCAAGTAATGTCCCGTCATAAGTAATGCGCAGTGGTCACATCAGGAGACAGGAAGTCATAAAACACAGCTGCATTAACACACAGTGCACTCCCGATACAAAAGGCTAGTTCTCGTTTTGTGTGTTCAGGACCCCTGGGCCAAACACTGCCCGAGCTCAGCCAATAAAAACAACTCAAGGCATTCGTCTGAATAGAGCAATTTTCCTCGTTTGTCCACGCCGGCCAGGGAGAAATTGAACAGTGGGCAAAATGCCCCAGTCATGCATCCGGCTCTAATAAAACAGCAGAGTGATGCCAGAACATGGGGAAAAGCACATGTTCTATCCTGTCCTCTTACAGCCGACTGCTGTCCATCAATAACATATGCAAACAGTGGGGACTCTCTTCACTCTGGGTGTGCACTCTGCCATTGGACAGGAAGTGAGTAGCACCCTCTTCCTTAAACCCACCCTCCACCCACAGAACAGAGAGACCCCTGGGAGTGATTGAGCACCAAATTTGAACATTCTTTACTGGGGGAGGTCCCCCCACACCCCACATTCCACAGCAGCATATGCTCACAGCGCAAAGTGACCCAGCTGACTACCCAGGGCTCATCTGCACTGAAACGAACATGCCTTCCACAGACAGGCTAATCTAAGGAGCACCAGATGATGCTCTGCTTTTAGCTGGGGGAATTCAGTTCATTTCACAATTAAGCCATTTAGCCACGTAACGGAGGCCGATGATTAGGGGTCGTTAAAGGGCAGCCCTGCTTGCATGCTCCAGTACTCTCTCTACACTCCCAGTTACCCTTCGATTTCACATTTTTGGCAGCACTTCCAAACACATCTGCTTGGTCCTAAACTGACCCTACCCCTGTAATATGATGTGTGCTATGAAGCAGCAAGCAACACTGAAGGCAACTGGATTTTTTTTCCCCCCCAACCTGACCAATGATTTGTCATCAAGGCCATTAAATGTTTCATATTTTTGACATTTTGGGCTGGGCTAATTTATCATCACCTCCAGGAGTGTAGGGGAATGCCATACCTTCTTTTTGAAGAAGTCTCTCTCTTCCAGAGTCAAGGTGTCAGCCTTGGCGATAACAGGAACGATGTTTACCACTTTACTGAGGCGCTGCATGAACTCGACATCCAGCGGCCTTAAGCTGGCGGGGTGGGGGGGAAGAGAGAGGGAGAGGGAGAATTCTGCTGAGAAGAATTAATCTCAATTAAATTTTGTTTATATGGTGTCTTTAACAGAAGGATTCCACTGGACACTTTACAAGGACAGATGCCCAGTCTAAGCCCAAACATAACAAATTAGGTCATGAACACCCAGTAGGGAGAGAAGCTTTAAAACAATTGTGAAAAAACAAGACAAAACACCTAAATGGGAAAAAATCTCAGGAGGAACCAGACTGTGGTGGGGGAGCCGTTAGTCTACCAGCTGGCAAATTCAAAGGTTACTGGATATAAGAGATAAGATCTCAGTCACTACACTTTACCATGGATGCACTGCTAATCAATACTAGGCTCATGGGGAGTGGTAAAGATGATGCAGTCAATTTAAACAGTTCTGTGCAGTTATATTTATTACAAGGAAACAGAATAGAAAACAACAAAGTGGATCATATGAATGTCGCATTAAAACTGCCCTCCTCCAACACTTTGGTCATTGGCTGCAGGTCACCAATAAATCCAGCAGAGGGCGACACAACTACATTAATTGATATGCGATGTGCCAGACTGAGTTGGAAAGTCTACCAGCATATTTTCTCCTCTTTCTTCCAATGCATAATCCCTACACAACAGGGGTGTCAATAGCCAAGACCACAGATCAGACACATCAGCTATCATGTTGCCGGTAGAGGCATTCCCAATAGCAAATATCAGAGGCCCGGCATATCAATTTCGAACTGATACTAAATAATAAACCAGAAGTTAGTGACTATATTATTAAAATCGAGCCAAAATCCCACAACACCTTTGCTTTTATCTGGGACACCAACTTCAATAAGTTGCCATCAAAGCTGCAAAGAAACCCAACATGATCTGAGGTGAGAGTTCACATCTCTTGATGGTCAACCGGGTATCATTGCGTGGGACTGCAGCCCTAGTCAACACCAAACAATTCACTTTATCAGGCATTGAGAACTGGGAGCGCGTCTCGGCCAGTCAACATACTGTGGCGCTTTGAAGTCCCAAATTCCTGAACGCAGGCCTGAGAAAGAGCAGACATTTGGTTCGTTTAAAATCTCTGGACTGACATCTTTTACATGCTTGAGTTTGCACAGCATAAACAGTGTTTGAGCCACCGATTGAGAATATGCAGAAGAACACAGCAATAGTAGAGTTACGAAAAGGTCACTAGCCAATAGGGTCATTTCTGTGTTTTGTAGCAGATCATGGTAATTGTTTTAAAAGTACAGCCACCAGCTCTTGTGGTTAATATAAATTTTATTCTTCCCATCCAATTAGGCTTGCAATGTTGAGCGTCAGGGTTCAAAGCTCTGGAGCTGTTGTGTACAGACATCTGCAAAGCTGGATAAACATGAAAGGCCGATGTCTCCTGGAGACGACTCATGATCCGACACTCTTACACTCCATAAAACCACAAATGTGCACAGCATTGTGCAGGCCAGCTAGTGCTGCACGTCACATAGTACGAGCCTGGGACTCGACAGCAGGGCATCCCGTCCTCCGCTGTGCAGTCAAGACACGCGTCACTACACTTGGGCGCACACACGCGGACAAACACGCAAACAGGCCAACACGCGCGCATGCACTCAAACACGCCCAAACAGCAAAAAGAACTCACAATTAGGCAGGTAAATGTACAAACAGACAGTATCAAACACAGATACATGGGTCAATGACGCGACATGCTGATTTGTGTGTCCGAGTTCACTACTTTGGTTTAAAATAATTTAAAATGATTCATAAAAAGCATCATTTTATTGTATAAAACCTGTTTAATTTGAACATATTTCCAGTTTATCATAAAAATGATTTGTATATTTTATGTTTTGCCATCTCAAACCCTCAAAAGGTCAGGTGGCTCAATTATCCGAGGAAGTAAACACTGTAAAATCTATATAATATGTAATTCAAAATATGGATTAATATAATATTAATATGGGGGCATTATTTGAAAGGTTTTCAATGTAAAATTAACAAAGTTTAATAGTTTAATTGTTCGGAATATTAAAAACAAATTTGTCCGGAAATCTGGATATCAAAATGTCAGGGCAGCGCAGCCGCATTCATACAACTTTTGTTTTAAATTGAAGAGAGAGATAAGTAAACAGGATATTGCATTATCAAAAGGAACCCAAGTGACCTTTACTGATGAGTGAAAGGTATGTAGATCTCTTTCAAATATTGATAAAAAAATAGCTACTTTCTCTTCATAGTTAGACTTGTTCAGTTTACATGTCAGGTGGTACAAACAATATAAAACTAAGAAAAAGTTATTTTATTCTTTATTGTATTGTAAAAATGAATGAATGAACTAGCTAGCAAAGTCAAAAGGTTATATAGGTGTCCAAGAAGATGCCTGAATAATTGGGAATTGTGGCATATGTCAGGTGGCGCAACCAGGTAAAATACTAATTTAAACCAAGAAATGAGAGATTGACGTGAACAAATGTTTGGAAATTGTGTAAGTAATCATTCTAAACAACAATATACTTTTTTAAATTAGTAAAGTATTTATTCACATTTTAAATCTAAAGTTGGATGTTGGAAAACCAAAATACCCGCCCCTACAATCAAGAATCCATAAGTTACTTTTAACAGCTCATCTACAAAATAGTAATGTTTTAGGCAGAGTAGATACTTTCGGGTATAAATCACTTAGAAGGAAAAAAAAAAAAAAAAAAGAGGGAAGTGTCCCCCCCAAGAAACCTTTGGTTGCGCCACCTGACATTTTTTTGGCTGGTGAAATTTCAAATACCGTCTAAAACTGTACTAAAACCCCGTAAATGTTGTGCAACTATTTATACTTGTTTAAACACACTCTTCCAACTTCAAATATAGGTATTCTGTACATTTTTAAAGATTTATTAAAAAAAAAAAAAACAAAAAAAAACACATTTTTAAAAGGCTTATTTGTCATTGACCCACACACTACAGATGACAAAACACCTTTTTTTCCTTTAATCATGCTTAGTCTCGCAGAGTTGCAACGTTTCCACCAGTTCAAAGTCAATTTGTGGTCTCGTTTAAATAAAAACAGGAAGAAAAACTTCAAGTCTGAAAGGAAGAATAACCACACGCCACAAACAGCACTTTCAGCATCATTTATCGTCCAGTATGTAAGCAGAAGAGCACAGCTGCACCACGGTGACTCTTACTCATGATCCTGAGCCAATTCTAGACCAGCAGGCTGATTCTCAGTGCAGGGCACAGTTAACATCAGGTCTGAAAAGGAGTCCTATGGGAAAAGCATCACCTCAATTAACCCAAAGAGCACTTAAATAACTAATGAAAAATAGATATTCAGTTATCTAGTGCAGTTGAAAACCCATCATGTGGCAACTTGTTTAAAAGAGCTCCCCTGGGGGAGCCCTTCTAAAAACGTTGCCACATGGTGGGTTTTCAACGGCTTTGATTTTGATATCTTGCATCACTGAGCAATAGCAGCTGCATTTAGCGCTCTAAGGTTTAAGAAACTCTGTTCCGTGCCATAAACTACAGAACCCAGAACCACCACTGCCAAATAAGTCAGTCTTATTATAGATTTACAGCGCATTTACATTGAATCCTTGGAAAGGTTAAAAGCCCACAAGACACCCTGTCAAGAAGCCCAGCAACGTCACATGGCGGAGCACAGTACCAACACCACCGAACATGTACTACAGTATGATCATTATACTGCTTATAATCCTGTCATTATGCTCTCATGGGTCAAACACGAGAGGCACTACAGAACTGATCTAGCAGCATATCTAATTAATTGGTTACAGACACTGGCTGGTGCTCTGAACAGAACATCCGTTTGAGAATGACTCATTGCAGGAAAGGAGGGCAGGAGTGCCCCATTTTAAAGTTTTTTTAAAAACCAGGAACCAGATCCTCAGCGAGAGGAGGGATGTGTCAGTATCCAAACACCCTCCCCGCTGTCTCCTAAGTGAGCGACTGATCTCCAGTCCCTTTGCAAGCTTCCATTGGTGCATGTAGCGCCATGTTCCGCAGAATATAACTGGGCCTCCAAAAGAGTTTGGTGTACTGGTGCAAGGAAGGGCTCCATTTGTTTAACTGGGTCTGAGTGCATCACCAGAACACGGGATGAAAAATAAACAAATGGACCACGAGTCATGACTGAACAGAGCACTGCTCAGGGTATGTAGGATTCATGTATTGGACTTCTGTATTATTTTGGCAGAGGTTGATGTGACCAAATCCATCAGGCGCCCATTTAAAAAAATAGTGGCAAAGCCACTGCACCCACTTGGCCAAACACTGCTAAACACTGCCAAAAATCACACTTCGCCTAAGATTTTCATCCCATACAAATAGATATAAAATATGAGAAGGATCAGCAGAAAAACCGAAGGCGCTAGAGTACTGACAAGGCAAAAAGTCTACGGGCACACAACAGACCACTATGAAGGTATCTAACCTCAGCATGAGCCCGATTGGCCAAGAGGCCAAGCAGGCTAAAAAAGGAGGGGGTCAGCTCATGAACAGAGGGAAGGACAGGCCTTGGACCCCAGGTACATGCAGATTGATTACATTTAGGCTATGATGCATTTGGGTTTTGTTGGACACGAGACGGGCAAATTAAAACTGAATGAACAAAAACTGCGCAAACCCGTGCTGACGCAACCTAGCAAACAGCAATGGAGCCGTTCAGATGCGCTTTTTCCGGAACTCTCCGGGAGGTGTTAGGGAAGCCTCCAGCTTCCCCATTTTGATAGTTCCTCTCCTGGATGGCCAGCTGAGGGGAATGCAGGTGCTTCAGCTTTATTGGAGGTGGTTGTTATTTGGTGGGGGGACCAGGAGAGAACCTTCAGCTTTTTTAGGACTCCTAAAACAGGCCTAGACAAGTGCAGGGCGACACAGGCCCCCACGACGCCGTCCCAGCCGCTGAGACACGGCCAGCGGAATGCAGCCGCAGGGCTTGTGCTGGGAGGATGGAGGGAGGAAAAGGGGAGGAGGAAGAGGGAGTGAACCTGATGGAGTAGCTTGTGCAGCAGGGGATTCAGTCACAGAAGCAGAGAACCGTTCGAGAAACACTGGAGGGGGGGGGAGGTCAGTCAGCCAGAATAAACAGCCCGCGGGTTTAAGACCCATGATGTGCATATGTGTGCACATGCTGCACATGAGTGTGTGTGTGAAAGAGAGTGAGAGTGTGTGAGCGAGTGTGTGTGCGTGTGTGTGTGTGTGTGTGTGTGTGAGCACTGGGGTGGTAGGTAGAGGGGGGTCAAGCAAATATAGCTCAACAGTTATATGGGACATGTGCATTTGGGCGCACATCTCATTGCAGGAAAGTATTATTTGAGTTTGCTCAGTTTTCACCAGCTGAATGAAACACTAAGGGAATGCCAGGCATAACAGGGGAGGCTTGACCTAAGGAAAGCTGTTTTAGTGCTTCAAGTGATGAGTAACCTGGGAGGCCTCAACTCGCCCTCTTCTGCTAATGAGCCCAATGGCATCACACCATAGGGCAACATACGGCTGGAAAATGCACATTTTGAATCAAGTTGGAATTTAATCTTAACCCACTTAAAGCTATGCCCCTCCCCAAAGAAAATAAAATAAATAAATAATAAAGATGAAAAAACTATTCGGTTTTTTGGTATCCCTCAACCCAAAATTTTATCAGGTGATTCCTGGACCGTAATTTATTCTAGTGATCTTTGGACCACTGCACACCTTTCCTGAAAATTTTGTCGACTTTGAGCGAACCATTTTTGCATTACACCGCCGACTGACACGCAAACAAATGTCCCCGAAAATAATACCCCTCCCTTTTCAGGTAGGGTAACAAGAGTGATAAAATGAGGACATATCCCTCCAGCCCCTGCAATCTAATCCCAGAAATCACAAAATATCAAAAGGCACCAGTCTAGGAGCTGATTAGTACGCGCAGCAAGTTTTGTGAAAAAATACTGAACAGTACTCGAGATCTAGTCCGGAAACAAAATTCCCTCAGATGGACTGACGGACAGGTGGGGCATATAGACAGACGACCACATTGATGACTTTATCCCCCCCAAATTATATGCCGGGGAATAAAAATGAACAGGCATTACTCCTCGGGTAGAACTTACATACTTAACGCAACACTTTATGCCATGTATTACAAATGCAAACAACAAAAACAAACTTGGTTTAAACGGCGCGAAACAAGTTTCTGACACTGCCGGTCACCATGGTATCCGAATTCAGGGAAAATTTCAGAGAAAATTTCATCAAAGATTAACAAAAAAAGCAAGAAAAAGATTGTGACGTAATCAAACACCCATATCGGGGACATGGCCTGTGCATGACCCCGGTCAGTAACCCTCAGGCTGGGTGTGGGACTGTGGGCACCCTAGAGTTAAAGAGGGGGAGAGAGGCAGATACAGTGGAAATCAGATCCAGATGTCCTTATGCAGCAGAAAACAGACCTCCAGACGCAGAAAAAGGCAAGATTTCAGGGCCGAATGGATTCCCGCCATGTTTCCAGTCATGGAAAAACTATTGTTACTGGACGTGAGGAGAGCGACAGGAACTGCAGTTTGGCAAGGAAACCAACCCCATCTGGGTTCTTCATACAGTCCAGTCCACCCAGACAGAGACAAAGCAAGCAAAATCTTCCCATGGCTGACAACTGCAGACTAACCTCCAGCAATACAGTGTGGGTTCAGATCCAGTTTTCAGTGGAGTTAATACGACTCAAGACCTGGGGTGGGTTTCATGAATCAGGATCACCAAGATATCGGACAAGGGTGGCGAGCGAAACCCAAAATGGTCCTTATTGCTTCAGTCTATGCTCTTTATTTTGGAGGGTGCAATGCTTAAATCATGCAGCCAGTCAGTCATGTGAGGACAACCGACTCCTGAGACAAAATGCCTAATTCCTGAAACAGGACGCCCAATGCCGGCCAAATCCCAAGATAGGACACACGGTTCGTGAGTAAGGATTCCCAATTCGTGAGCCAGGAATCCAAATTCACAAACCAGGGCGCCCAGTTCTCCAGCCAGGACATCCGATTCGAGGCTGAACGGAACACACTTCCTCTGTGTACCAAGCAAAGGATAAATGCCAGACTCAATGCAGAGGCACTACACTTTACCGAAGAGAACCAAATACCCACATACTGACAAACATACACAGCTAAGCATTAAACACACCCGCCCCCCCCCCAAAAAATGGGCCTCCCTGAAGCGGGCAATACCCTTCAGCCCCTAAGGTCACTGCTGCAAGGTCAAAATTGGCAACCGCCCGCCTGCCGAAGGGACGACAATACCCCTCGTGCCCACGTCGGGCTGAGGGGTTAAAAAAAAAAAATGGCACAAATACAAGCAGGTATGAACACACTCACAGTTCAACCCTGGCTGTATATCGAGGACAGATTAAAGTACATGAATCACACCACAGACACAAGAGATTAAAAACTGAAACTTCTCATCAGTGACTCCTTCCTGCAGCTAACTGACCACATTTCTCAAGAAATACAATCCACCTCATCATAGAAAATTCCTGGTCAATGAACAGCCCAACAAACTTGAAAGAAAACCCCAGACCCGTCTTGCTCATATGGGATGATGTCACTGACAACAGAGTGTGTGTTTGAGGAACCTGATCGCCACCATGACTCAGGTTTCAGATAAGATCAGGCTTACAGGACCAGGTTAAATTCTATATAAAAGGCCAAAAATGGTTTGAGGATCATGGCAAACCCCTTATGAAAAATAACTGTAGCTCCAAGCTATAGTTATCCTATAATAAATGGATGGTACTTTGGCCGCCATATTGGAGTATTACTATACTGATACTATAGCTATTCAAACTACAGCAATACAGTTGTGTGGACTATAGTAATATCATGGTACTGTTGACTGTGTTTAATACTATGGTTAGAATGTGATGGCTATAGCACAACTCTAGTTATACTTTGCAAACTATAGTAATACTACAGTTATGCCAAAAAATACCATGGTTTCATTAAGAAATAACTATAGGTTGTTTTCCTAAGTAAGCCAAGCCAGGTCCGAGTGTGCGAGCACCTGTGTGTGTGTGCGTGTGTGTGTGAGTGTGAGAGAGTGAGATGTGAAGGGAGGGTGAGTTGGCATTCGATGTCTCATTGTTTTTCTGTAGTAAGGCAAATTCCAGCCCAAACTAACTGCTCCCATTCCAACACAAAGCACAGAGGTCAGCTTATCACACTACACTTCCCTTGGAGATATGAGTGACGCTTGACCACGCCCTTGTCACCGGAAACAATGGACTTCAGCCATTGTACACAGTTTAGCAGAGCATGTGCAGTGATACAGTAGGACACAGCAGTTGATATTCCTTTTCTATCCAGTCCTCATTCACATGCAGTAAATATACATGCCTGGAATTCCAAACCTTCAAATGCCCAAACACTGTATAAAAGCAAGGTAGAAATCTACGCAAAGCACCTGCTATACCTTCATATGCCCTCAGAGTTGATCTTTGGCACCCACATACAACTGACCTCGTGTAACCTGGGCCTTTGACCGCTGACCTCCAAAATCCAATCAATTCAGCAACCCTGAGCAGAGTTACCATGTTGAGAATCCCTCAACTCCTTCAGTACATAGATCGCATAATCATTCTTTTACGTGTAAGACAACAGACTTCACTTACATCAGAGGTGAGCAACGAAATAGGGGCCATAACTGTCCCTGGTTTTTACACCAATCTCTGGCCTTTAATTAGTTAATTATCTTAATTAGCTGAACCATTAATGAAATCTGATGTTTCTGCTGCATTTCTTCAAATAATCATGAATGACCACTGGTGACAGTTCCTGTCTCCCTAAATGTTACATTTTTCTTTGAGCTAATGTATGTGCAAATCTATGTATGTACAGACAGCTGGCTCAATTAGTCAGGGTAATTGATGGAAATAAAAACCTGCATACACATGGGCCCTCCAGGACTGAAATTGCCTACCCCTGACTTAAAATATTGCTTCTCTAACTTTTTAAAACAAAATGCAACAAACACATTAGTATAAAAGTAATGTGATATTTATTCAAATAATGGTATCCAGTGCCAAATTGACCCATCGTCACCGATACCTCATCTAGCCATAAGAGACCGACACTAGATATCGGTATTGGACCAAAACCCCTATGAGTACTGAAGCATCCCTACTCTGTATTGGGGAGGCAGCACACTTACCAGTGGCCAGTGGGGGGGATGAAGTATATACAGCAGTGGACACGCGAGTCTGGGATTCTCTTCTTCCGGTCGATGTTGATCTCCTCCTGCAGGTACTGCTCATACTGATCATTAATGAACTTCATGATGGGCTGCCAGCTTTTGGACAAGAGAGACAAGACAAGAGTGAGGGTTCAACCCAATGTACGCAACTCTGTTCTCCAAAACCATTTGATCCAAATCGGCACTTACCAGTTTTCGTTGTTGATCTGATCCCCGAAACCTGGAGTGTCGATTACCGTCAATTTCATCCTCACGCCCTTCTCCTCGATGTCTGAGGAGGAATGGGGGGGGGGGCAAGAAGTAATTTATTCACTCTGCATCATTAAAGGCCATTCATAGCGCAGGCCGAGGATGGCAGGCCAAAAAGGACACAATTGCTTCCAGTGAGATTGTGACAGCAAGACAGTGATGGACGGCAAAATTGCTGACAAAGGATTACCTTTTTAATTTTAATTAATTTTTACTCTTGTAGTGTATTACCACGATAGGACTGAGTGCACGTGAAACTGAAGTGGCACATTTTTTGTGTGACCACTTTTTATGCCGCTACTGTTGCTCAATGATGTAAGATATCAAAATCAAAGCCGTTGAAAACCTGTCATGTGGCTCCAGCAAGGGAGCCCTTTTAAAGTCACCACATGATAGGTTTTCAACAGCACAAGATAATTGAATTTATTTTCATTAAATTTATTTCAGCCCTCTAAGAGGTTAATAACAGCAGGAGTATGGCCGAGCAGGCTCACCGTGACTGATGGACTTGATCTCGATAGTCTGGGGGATCCTCTCCTCTCCCGTGGGAAGAACGGACTTGCGGCTCACCTTGGACTTGAAGAGGGTGTTCATGAGGGTCGACTTCCCCAAGCCACTCTGCCCTGGATAGACACACGGAGGACAGTAGCTGGGTCAGCCAGCGGGCAGCCAACACAAACTAAGACAAGACAGCTCCGTCTCAGATGGACAAAGAAATGCACTCCATCCGTCATTACCACCTCGACTTCCATAATTAGCCATTCTTGTTCCCACCTCGGACCTTCAGGGTCTGTTCCAGAAACTTGTCTCAGGGGACAATCTACCCGAGGACCCCCTTTACCTGTGTCTGCACTCAGTGTGCACCAACAAGACGGAGGCAGAAAACCATCTTGTAAAATGTTGGTTCACAAAACCGGAGCAACGTAGTTGAGGATGTTCTCCTCCAATTGCAAATCCTCCTCCTACATGCCACTAGTAAGAAAGGAAAAAAGATTTTTTATCCCCACACAAATTTGCCATTCATTGAGGTTTTGGCCGGGACATGCTGTTTAGTATACTGAAAACAACAGACATACAATGTACTTTAAAATATGCAAATTCAACTCTACATGACGTAACCACAACCAAGGTGGCAGTCATCCCACCTTAAGCATGATGGCAAATACTGTGGGTTACGGACTGCAAACAGCCATGACGACTAATAGTCAAGGTACACAATGTGACTAGCATTCAGCATACCTTGTCCATCTATTTTCAATGGGAATCGAGAGGTTCCCTTCAAAAAGAACGCTAAGAAGACTCATGGAATGAAGATATCTGTTGTACATGGAGCTATGCAGAGGCCAGTGCGATGGCATGTAACTTTGTGCATGTCATGCCCACTGTTGATGGCCTGAATACAAGCAGGTTAACAGACGGTAGTGGGTCAAGCCAAGCCAGTGGTTTAGCCAGAGGGAAAACTTACTTCCTGCATGCTGACTCGAAGAACACAAGCCTCAGTGTTCCCAGAACTAGAGGAGCGCTATGCTCCAAAATCACCATCCACATCCATCAGCCACACAAGGCAACAGGGCCAGCTGGAGTTCCCTCCTCACTCTACCCATCTCTCCCATCCCTACCCTGCTCATTGGATGACCTCCCAAAAAGGATCAAGGAACCATCCAGGTCTGTAAAATCTTCCAAACTAACCATTTCTGCATTGTATTAGACTGGGGAATGGTACCAGCAGTCAATAAAAGCAAACTCTGCAAATATGATTAATAAAAATTTGAAGAAAAATTATGTTTGCCTGTTTCAGTACTGGAGAAGTCCCCACCAGTCTCGGAAGGCAGTCGACTGATGACACAATTGCATCTTTGGGACCTTGCAGCTTGCACAATGAAAGCCTGACACAAAAGTGCTTTGACTCTCATCGGAGCTCAAACGCGCATGACTGCAGGCACAGAGCAGCCATCCATATGCTCCTGTTATTGAGGATCAGCACATACTTGCAAGGCCATTTTTTCCTTTAAAAAGTTCACTTGTATCTGTGTAAAAGATTAGTCCTCTTATTCTCGCAGGAGAACTTAAAAGGACGAGATGTGGTTCCTCAAAAAAAAAAAAGAACAAAAAAAAAAACATTATCATACAATAGTAGCAGTACGGGTTTTACAGGAGTTTTTTCCCCGCGTTAAAAATCATTCAGCTAACACCCATGCCAATTCCGCAGCTGGGCAAATATTACACATCGGCTGAATCAAAGCAGCTACAAGGAAATAAACTGGGGCAGGAATCCCTGTCTGTATGAGCCTGCTAATAAAAGTGAAATATAAAAGGGTGTAGAGGAAAGATACCGCTGTCCGTGGGTCAAGGGAGGGGCATCCGCAGCCTTCAGCTGGTGCTGAATTTGTTCAGTCAACGGCAACACAGCAAGTCAGCCCCAGCAAAGGGTAGAGAATCATTGATCTTGGAAGCATGATTTCATGAGTGACCCAGGTTTACAGCAGGATTAAATGTAGAATTACGATAAATGGAGAATTTCTAATGAGTGAGCCAGAGATATCAAATTTATTAAACTCTAGTAGTAATTTTCATTTATTCCGAGCCTTGAAAATTACGACTCAAGTTTCATAAATTTGATATATTGGGCTTCTGAATTTGAGATCGTATTTATCCCATAAATGTCAGCATTGTATATGATATGGAAAATTGAAAAAAAAAAAAAAAAAAGTGTTAGCTTCTCGTTGGCGGTTTGTTCAAATCAAAGGGATAAATAATTCACAAGCTAGCATGGTGATGATTTTATTAACGTAATAGCGCAAAGACAGCTTCTAATATAACAGTTACATGTGCAACTTACAAATTTAAATGGCGAAAAGTGCTAGCATGCCAGCTAGTAAGAAATTCAGCCCATTGAGCCGAACAGACCGCTAACTAGAAGCCAAAATGAGCGATGGTTAACCGTTACCAGCAGGATCAGTAACGTTACCATTCCAAATATATTCATTAAAGTTTTCCAAAAAACGAAACCTGACCAATCGTGATGTGAGAAAGCTATATTATTCGTGAGCAATATCAAGCATGTATGACATGGCTACATTACTCATTTTAAATCAATGATGGGATAAAGGTGAGCATCTTTAAAAAAGTGCTTCCCTTACATTGAACTAAAAGAAGGGAAGTGCTCGCCGAGTTTCACAGTATTCTGACAGTCAGAAAAACCACCAGCACAGGAAATGGTACCTCAACTAGCGCTTGTCTGGGCTCACATTATCCAAGGACTTTAAGTCAGACCAGGGTAACAAGGGTCTCCAAAGTCTCTTAATCCTTCAGCATTACTGTTCTCTGTTGCAATTCATTGCTTAGATTTAGCATTCTGCCTTGTGATTCCCAGTTTTAGCGTTGTTAAAGGGAAACATCGGTAAAAAGACAAACATTGTATTGCCCAACTCTATACAATCAGCTTCATGCAGTCTGCTCCAGCTCAATGGGGTGCTGTTTGCTAAGACCGTCATCGACCACCCATTGTGGCTCAAACAGTTTATCCCTCATTTACCTCAGTTCCCATTTGTGCACTGGTAGCGATGTTCAGCTCTGGTACGACAAAAACCGACCAACAAACATGGGTTTTTTGTTCCAGCTCTTCAGTTGTGTAGAATGGGCAATGCGAGCAGAGCATTAAACTAATTTGTGTGGTTCACACTTAAGACATGAGACCCAGAACAGTCTAGAAGCCTGGCCAAAATGTTCATGCAGAGCTAAGAAACTAATCAGATTGCGCGAATATACATGCAGCTTTGTGAACTAATATTGACTGCACTGAGCCAACATCAACTCAGAAGTAAAAGTGTTTTTAAACAGACCATAACAATGCAGACACTATTGTTTCATTATCCACTACTCCAGGCCACACTACAATGGGTAAATCGTTCAGCATAAACACAAACAGAAACCCTGTTCAAGAGAAACTCTTGGTAATCCCTTGCACTGAAGAAAAGAGGAAATGGGGCCAACAACTCAGAGCACCCAGAGCCAAATTTGTTCAGGTGGAGCCCTGCAGGAAAAGTCACTTGCTCTAATTAATGGAGGGACGAGGAAATGGATGCAGTGCAGCACAAAGCCCTCTATACTCCATCTTGTGAAGCCGATCTGTTCAGTTGGCAGTCATTTACCACATTAGCTGCCATTTTGGTGCTCCGTGTGTCGAGAACATCTGAGCTACAAGCCCACACAACAGCAACACCAGCTCAAATCAAGAACACAAACATCCGTCAAGACCACACAAATTCCTGCTGGCAAAAAACACAGATTTGTCTTCTCACAGTTCAAATGACCACTTCCTGACAATGCGGAAGTTACTTTCACGTCTTGGGGGTTTATGCTTGGTGGAGACTCATGGGCATAGTAAGGTTTCATTTGAATTATTCTTTTTTCCCCCCCAAATTGTAATGAAACCCTCTGGAATTCCACCATTTTAAAATACCAGTAATTATAGGTACTTCTGCATAACTATTCAGCAGAGAATATTCCAATTTTATATTTATGACCTCATACTTAAAAAGCATAATTACGGCCTCTCGTCAGGAGCTCTCAGTATAACAATATTTTATCCCTAAAGAATGACAAGTTTTTGGCAGAAAACTCACCCACTACCATGATGTTGAGCTCAAAGCCTTGCTTCATGGCTTTCCTCCTCATCTGTTCCAGGATGGCGTCGATGCCCACGTAGCTGAAGTCTGGGCAGGGCTTGTCGCTGCGCATGGCCGGCGGGGGGCCCTGGGCTGGCTTTGCAGGCTCTGACATGGTGCTGCTGTAGCTGGGAGTGACCTCTGACCCTGCTGACACAGACATGGGGTAGGAGGTAGATTAAGGATGGGTCCAAAGCAACAATTTGGATTTTGAGGGTAGTCCAAGACTGGATGCATATCTGACCCGTAGCCAGGTGTTTCAAAAAAGAATGATTAGATTGGATTTTCTGAGTTCTTTATATGTCACACTTCAGAATGCAAGTGTTGCCTGATGTCACGTCACATTTGAAATGTGTTGCTAGCTTAACCCTTAGAGCACCGAAATAATAACTAAAAAAAAAAAAAACTGATTTAATTATATTGTGCTGATGAAAACCTATCATGTGGCGGCTTGTTTAAACAAGTCACCACATGATAGGTTTTCAATACCTTTGATTTTGATGGCTCACATTATTTAGCAACAATAGCTGCATTTAGCGCTCTAAGGGTTAATGTGAACATGCAGGAAGGTTTGGGGCAAAAGTTTGTCCACACTGATGACAGAAGGAAGGAAGGGTGAATATTAACGGTAATAGAAAACGATCAGAATTGAGCATTTCTTATGGGGTCATTCCACGTGAAATCATAGTCATAGATTTCTTTCACATTTTAATAAAATGTATGTGCTGCTCAGTCCTCCCAGCGTTTTCCATTTTGTAGGGGAGGGGAGGGGGGGGGGGGGGGGGGTGTCAAAAAAAGTGGGCGTGACACTCCAGAGGCAGTCACAGCATCTTTGCCATCTTTTTGATGGGCTATAACTCAAAAACTAAACAAGATATTGATTTCAAACAGAATATGACTACTGTTTACAAGTAAAAGAAATAGAATTAACCCATTCATTGCAGTGCTATTACCAGTCAAAAACTGGGGGTTTTTTTTCAGCGACTTCCAAAGTCAGCAGTTTTGGCATGGCCATCTCACCCCTGCTCATGCTGTATTCTGACTATGTTTCATTTCCAACAATTAGCGCATATGTGAGACTTAAAATTTCAAAGGTTTATTGCAGTTTAGCTTTTATTGATTTTTGGCTGAGGGGGTACCTTTGACACTCTCTCGTGGGGGGTGACCCTTTTTTCTCAATGAGGGTATCCTTCGACTTTGAAATAAACTTTGTGAGATCAGAGACCTTTCAGGGCACTTTCACCATGTAAAATTTTCAAAGTGGTCCCAGCACTGCTTCATTGTTAAAATTTCAACTTCAAGCCACTTTTTTGCTATTTTTTGTGATGCAAGGTCCATCAAAGAGGCTTTACTGTGTTTCAATTTGGCATGAAAGTGAGGCATAGGCCTCCCCCCTACTTGGATAAACCAGCCCAAGTGTTCCTGCGCCATGCAGTGCATGTAGAAATACATCAGGAGTGGAGTCTTGCTACTTCCACTGTATCATAATTATCATCTTATTCTTATCACAATCATTTTAGAAAACTCACCTTATGTAAGACTTTTGATGACAATCATCTGTTGCTGTGATGAGTTCTCCTACAGTACATGGTTACGGAGGATCATCAGATGGATTAGACGTGGAAGCCATTGTTTCAAGACCATGTGTTTCAATTAGGGGGATCTGTCACCTTGTTGAACTACTTAGACAAGATGCCATCTAATGTCTTGAGATAAAAACTGAATCAGAAAGTAAAATCAAAAGGAAACTGTGCAGTTTCCAGTCAAGCTAATTCATAAATATGCAGTAGTATATGCATTATACATATGGGCACAGCCCAAAATTGGAAATAATTGTCCTGTGGAAAATAATGAAGGAGTGCAAGGACCACCAATAAAGGGTCAGCACCAATGAGAGGGGATCAACAGTACCCACCACAGCCAAAAATCTACAACCCCAATTCCAGTTGGGACGAAGCGTAAATTGTGAATAAAATCAAAGTGCAATGACTTTCAGATCACATTGGATGTGTCGCAGCCAATGTGTTATTTACAATAGAACATGGGTAACATTTCAAATGTTGACACTGCAACATTTCACATTTTTATCCACAAAATGAGATCAAATTTTCTGGCTGTGACAGGTCTCAAAAAACTTGGGACACAGGCTATTAAAAAGCAATTAATATAAAACAATCAGCTGAAAGAACATTTAGCAAGTAATGAAGTTAACTGGCATCAGCGTGTGTGACATGATTGGCTAGAAAAAGGATGTCTTAGAGAGGCTGAGTCTCTCAGAAGTCAAGATGGCCAAAGGCTGTCCAACCTGTGAATGCTTGCATATTTAAAAAAAAAAAAAAAAAAAAAAAAATTGTGGAATACTTTAACCCATTTAATCCCACCGGTCACAATAGTGACTGTAAAAAAAACTTTCATTTCTAAGGCTATAAAAATGTTACTGAATGATCTATCAATGCATTTCCAGCAGATATTGAAATAATAAAGGGTCTCAATGAAACGTGTGCAGTGTGGCATGTTTACTGTAAATTGTCACATGACCAGAGCTGTTTACTTCCTGTTTGCGCCAAAAGAAGAGGATGGCAGCAAGGAAGCTCCCACAGAAAAGGTTAGTAAAGTATGTTAACATAAAGATAGAACATAGATTTTTGGTACACATCATGTTTAAGGTGTCTAGTATTGATATATGCATTTACAATTACTCAACTTTGTTTAATGTGGTCACAGAACTCACAAAGATGTCACCGGCAACAATAGTGACCGGTGGGATAGCCCATTGTATCTACATGCTAATACATGTAGGCTAACTTTTCTACCTTAGTTTCTGCTGCTACCTAACTTCCTACCTAATTTTACACACAGAAACACACACACACACACACACACACACGCAATTATAGGTAGGCACACACACGCACACACCACACACACACATGCGCACACACACACAGACCCCAGGATGACTAGCTAGCTAACTACCAAACTTTCTGCTGTTTTCTTTTATATTTACTTTGAGTCAAGTTCTTGATTTGTTGGATCAAGATGAGTTCCCAGAGAAGGCATGCAGCATTGCAATCATCCCTCAAAATGAAAAAGATGCTGTACTCAGTGATTGTGACAGTGATGGGTCTGACATGGACTATGAGGGGGAAACAGGCCATTTGCCAGCAATGCTGTTGAATCCATATGCCGAAGTTATGCAAACAGAGCATGATTGCAATGATGGCCTCCCCTTCACCACACCCCCTTCCCTGTGCCTCAAGGTTGCAAGTTCTTCCATGACAACCTCTTTACTACTCTTTCACTCATGGATGAGATGACAAAAAGAGGATATGGGAGCTCTGGAACCATGAGGCAGAACCGCCTGTTTGATGTCCCATTCACACCACTGAATGCCTTCATGAAGTTACCCAGGGGAACCTCTGAGGTTCTGTGCCAAGGAGAGAAGCTGCTGGTCCGTTGGAAAGACGATAACATTGTCACAGTGGCAACAAACATGGATGAAAAATACACTGAGATCTCTGTCAAGAGATGGAACAGGCATCGACGTGCCTTTGACAATGTCCAACAACCAAAATGCATCAGCTGATACAATGAGCACATGGGTGGAGTAGACCTTTACGACTTACAGGTTTCACGATACCATATCTCAATCAGGTCAAAGAAGTGGTGGTGGCCCATCTTTGCATGGTCTATCAACAGTGCTCTTGTAAATGGCCATCTCTTTTACAGAGATGTTATTGGAGGGACCATCGACCTGCTCACCTTCTCACGGATAGTATCACAGTCTCTTCTGCAAAGGTTTGGAACGAAACCACTGAGCCATGGAAGGAGATCTCTACTGAGTGCTACCATTGAAGATCAGGCAAGATACGACAAAGCTTCCCACTGGCCAATTAACACGATGCACCGGTTCCAGAGATGTCGCCATTGTGAGAAACGCACTACCTCTGCATGTGAGAAATGCAAAGTACCACTGCACATTGAGTGCTTCAAGCTCTACCATGGAGTGTAGAAGAAAAACAGTAAAGACAGGAGAATGCAGACGGACATAGAGTTCACAAGCATGCACGCACACAAACACACACGCACACACACACACACACAAGTGGTTGCATACAGTTACAAACAAACAGTACTTTGGAGTCTAGGGAAAAAAAGCTGATAAAACCATCAAAATGTCCTAAATGTTCCAGGAAAAGATGTTAGTTTTTAGTCATTCAAGGCATTGCTTTGCTCTTCGTTCAACAACCTATTTTATTTTGTTGTTCAGTCAGTCAATGTAGGCCTATACTTGAAAGCATGTTCAGCAGCTACCTCTATCCAAAATGTTTACCTTCATGTTCAGTGTGCTCAATGTATACTGCACTAAAAATGAATGTGTTCAAATAAATTTTGCACTAAAAATGAATGTTTTCAAATGAATGTTGCACTAAAGTAAGTTGCACTAAAGTTGCAATGTTGAAATACATTGATGATTGTTGTTGTTTTTTGTCTTAACCTCAATATTCATAACGGTGCTCCCAGTATTCATATCGCTAGCCGATAGTATAGGGCTTATATGTAAAATATTCACACTACAATGAGAGAGCATTTAGAGGCAATGGTGGAACTTTTAAAAGTGATAATAATTATTCTTTATATATAAGGATGTTATACACTCACGCGTACACACGCACATATGCACACATGCGCACACCCACACATACCCACACACTAACAAACACACACACACACACACACACACACACACACACACACACACAGAGAGAGAGAGAAACACACACACAAACACACTGCACAGGTCAAATAGACCTATATTTAGTCTGTCCAATGGTTGATACCACACAGTATCCCACCGGTCACAATTGTGACCGATCATAAAACACACTTTTATACACACTTTTCAATGAAAATTTCTAAAAATTATGATTGATTGTTTCTAAGGGATACTAATGACACATGATTTGGATATTTTTATGTCTGGGAAAAATTTGGGATTAAATGGGTTAAACACAATGTTCCTCAATGTCAAATTGCAAAGGCTTTGAAGGTCTCATCATCTACAGTGCATAACACCATCAAAAGGTTCAGAGAAACTGGAAAAATCTCTGTGCATAAGGGACAAGGCCGAAGACCTTTACTGGATGCCCATGATCTTTGGGCCCTCAGACGCCACTGCATCACTCACCGGCATGATTCTGTCATTGACATTACAAAATGGGCCCAGGAATACTTCAAGAAACCACTGTCTGTAAACACAGTCCGCCGTGCCATCCACAGATGCCACCTAAAACTCTATCATGCAAAAAGGAAGCCATTGTTGAGCATGATCCAGAAGCACCGCTGCGTTCTGTGGGCCAAGGCTCATTTACAATGGACTGTAGCAAAGTGGTCCTGTGGTCAGACAATTGAGTCCAAATTTGACATTCTTGTTGGAAATCATGGGCGTTGGTCCTCCGGGCAAAAGAGGAGAAAGACCACACATCCGGTTAACAGCGTTCAGTTCAAAAGCCAGCATTCTCTGATGGTATGGAGATGCATTAGTGCACATGGTGTGGGACACTTGCATATTTTAAAAAGTGCCATGAATGTTGAAAGGTATAAAGGTTTTAGAGCAACCTATGCTCCCCTCCAGACGACATCTATTCCAGTGAAGGCCTTGTGTATTTCAGCAGGACAATGCAAAACCAAATACTGCAGCTATTATAACAGCATGGCTTCATAGTACAAGAGTCCGTGCGCTGAACTGGCCTGCCTGAAGTCCTGATCTTTCATCGATTGATGAAAACATTTGACGCATAATTACACGAAAAGTCGGTCAATGGAGACCCAAAAATCGCCAGCAGCTGGAAGCCTATATTATACAAGAGTGGGATCAAATTCTAACAGCTAAACTCAAGAAACTTGTCTCCTCAATGCCCAGATGCCTCCACTCTGTGTTAAAAGGAAGAGGGGATGCTACAGCATAAACAGGCCCCTGTCCTAACTTTTGAGACTTGTAGCTGCCATCAAATTTGAAATGAGCTCATTTTGTGGATAAAAATTGTAAAATTACTCAGTTTCAACATTTGCTATGTTATCTCTGTTCAATTGTGAATAAAATACTGGCTGGTGTGATTCAAAAGTCATTGCATTTTGATTTTATTCACAATTTACACTTTGTCCCAACTATTTCAGAATTGGGGTTGTATGAAAGGTAAACCATGATGAATATTTGTAAGTCTCCGATATGCACCAATTGTTGGAAATAAAATAGTCAATACAACTTAAGTAGGGATGAGATGGCCATGCCAAAATTGGCAACACAAACTTTTTTGACAACTTTTCGGCGAAAAAAAAAAAAACCTGTTTTTGACTGGTAATGGCACAGCCATGAAAGGGTTAATTCTATTTATTTTACTTGTAAATGATAGTAATTTGCTTTGAAAATACAAACAGAAAAAATTAAAAAAAATTGAGTTAATGCCCTGCAAAAATATCAGGAAGCTGTTGTGGCTGCCTCTGGTGCCACGCCCACTTTTTCAACCGCCCAGAAAATAGAAACCGCTGTGAGGATTGAGCTAAAACTTGGGATATTTTCATTTGGCACCACTTACAACACCTTCTTAAAATTTGAACGAAATCCGTGACTATGACCATGGGATTTTTCCTGAATTTGGTTCATTTCACACGGAATGACCCTACGATGCAAATGAAGTACCGAGAGGCAAATGCACTCATTCAATGTGCAAAACATAAGAAACAAGGACAGTTCTCATTTCCTGCCGAGACATCCGGTACAAGCGCATCTTGCAGGAAACGTGTTCATTTAGCTACTGAGCGCATATTATGTGAACACATCAATTCTCCAAGTTAATGCTCTATAAAACAGTCAAGTACAAAAATAAATAAATAAAATAACAAAACAATCACACAAAATAATGAAGTGTCATCGAAACATGGCCAGGAAAAATGAACTCTGATCTACAAAGTACACTGACAGAGTGCACACACGAGGGAACCACTGCCATAAACACCACAATTGAAGATGCAGTCTCAAACTTACAAGTTTAAATAAGACAACCCAAAGAAATAGAAGCAACCATACAATGTTGCCATGGAGATTACCAGAAATAACAACAAAAAGTTTTTGAAGTGGATCATTTCCCGCCAGTTTTTGTTCCCACACGCACATTCCAGAGCATTTGAAAGTTCAATAACATGCAAATAAGATGTCAGTGTTCAGAGGTTCCCACTGCACCCATATCAAAAAATACGGCAGGTTCTGCATTAACAGTGAGAAGTTTGTCAATGAGATCTGATGAAAGCAGACCAAGCACCCAGTCAGACATAAGGTGTCAGAGCGATGAGAGTCAACCCTCGGCAGCATAGATTGGCTGAACACAACTTGATTGCCAAATGTAGAGCTGCTGGTGGGAGTCCTCAGTGGGGCTCGGGATTCTGACTTAATTGGGAGAGATTGTCCAAGTGAAGAACTCTGGTATCCAGCCCTAGAACTTGACCCAAACCTCCCCCCACTCCATGCATGTTTCTCTCCATCGCTCCCTACATGACAGTTCTCATGCATTTCTCCCAGGGCATCTTCATTAATGAAACACGCTCTCAATGAATTTTCCCTAGTCAAATAAAGGCTTTAAAACAAACAAACAAACAAACAAAGACAAACAACATAACCCATCCTATTGCCCAGTTCACAAAACACAAGCACTACCTCTTTAAAAATCGCACCAGTATCGCCAGTGTAAACCAATATCCAAGTAGCGCACAAGCTCATCAAGCCCTTGGCTGCTAGAAGTCTCAGGTAGCCAACAGGTTTTAAAAACAAAACGAGAAAGTAGTTCTCCATACGACCGTTCCCTCCATCTGAGAAAACTCAGCACAGAGAGCTGACCAAGTACAACAGCCAGTCAGGACCTTACCTGAAAGTGAGAGCAGTAGGTGCTCACAGCAGGACTGGCAGTCAGAGCTCTGTCTACAGGATGCTAGAATATGGCCGACACTCCACGTGTGTAACAGAGCAACATTCACCCGCACGCACAAACACACTGAGGTTAACTGGAGGAGGGGCGTTCGATGTAATCAGTCTCGCTGTGACAGACACGAGGAAACTGGTGCTAGGTGGGCCGTTACAGACATATTTGCATAGACTCCGATGACTGAGATAAGAGCGCTTATTCACATGCATCGCAGAAAGAAATGGCACAATAAAATTAGCTGATAGAGTCACTGTTTTAATACTGCCAAGATGCGCTGAAGATAAGATACTCAATAACATTTTTGGAGGGAAAATAAAAAAATTTCACTCGTGAAGTTCACCCAATACCAAAATACTTGTCAACACCACTGAAGACTCAAAAATGGTATTCTTTCTTTCCCTTGCTCTCTTGCAGTCAGCAGGAACTCAGACATGCATCACAAAATCGAGATGCATCTGCACAGAAGCCGTCTGTAGTGCAGCGTGACTTCACAAAGACAAAGTTTATCGTTCCACCATCCGCTGCACAAGAGGAAGCTCTGTCTGTGGCCTATCAGTGCAGCTTTTCTAGAACACTCTAGTATAAATCCATCACGGGGAAGCTTGCCTGAAGAGCACAAAGGACCAATTCCACTATAGTTCACAACAATGCGCCTCGGTCACAAGCTCGCTAGGGGTGGGGCAATATGCCTCACACACAGATTTCTGCCGACAAACAGTCACACACTGGGCTGTGTGCCTTGAAGTCTGACAAACTTTGGCAAAGGAATAAACCGGCAAATTAAATACGCAATATATTATCTGATGTAATAGCACAATTCACTGCCAACAAACAAGCCCATTGCAAGTCCCAATAAGGAAAATTGACTTTTTGTTTAAATAAGGAGAGTATAACAAGCCGTCTCGAGAGACGTCTGTCTTCAGAAAACTTGGAGGCGTTTGGCTCCTGGAAACTCGAGGAGTAGGCCTTTAAAATTTGGATGAGACAATCCTTTATTTCACCCTCAAGAAAACAATAGGACAGAAAATATGCTGAAATACACATTCCAACAATGGCAACTGTACAAGCGAAATACTGAAACAGCAAATCTACTTGCAGCTTAGTTCAGCTAGAGCTTTTTAATATAACTGCGGTGAGCAGCTTCTTCATAAAACTTCATGGATGACAGTGTAGTAAAACAGAACAGTTTGCGTATGACAAAAAAAATCTTGTATCAGTGTTGCATACATCATATGGTTGATCTTAATCCTATATCAAGAATCCAATACCAACATCTCACACTAGGAGGGACTCAGGCATGGATCTGAGTACACTTGACCCCAAAGTCCAGTTCATTTGATAAGTGTGAACATGAGCATATCGTGCTTGAGCAAGGTGTGCGAGTCCGCTTGGTAGAGGTGGTCTTAACTGACGTCTTAACTATTGACTCTTTTGTTCCAACAAATCATGGCAAGAGGATCTCCCTGGTCAAACAAAGAAATTAAATGCTTGCTCAAAATTTGGGCAGATGAAAACGTACAATTACAACTGGATACACACAAAAATGCGGAGATGTATAAAATTATTCACGAGTATTTACGTTCACAAGGTCAGCGCAGAACAATAGAACAGAGTCATGATAAGAAGAAAATGTTGCTGCAATATCTTAAAAGGATGAAATGCAGTGCGAAAGTATGGCAGCTCAAGTCATGAGAGAAATACATTTCTGTGGCTGCTTCTTCTTTGTGAACATTTCCCCATTTCAAAACCACCTGTGTGCATACTGCCACCTACTGCATCGGAATTTTGACAAAAGTAACCGTACTTGGATACGGAATGACATCGCAAGCATGAAAGCTGACTGGCAGGGGGTGGGGGGGGAAATCGTACTGTGGCACAGTACAGAACAATTGTACCTTGTGTGAAAGCGCCCTGCTCATCACAGAGAATACCTTATATAATGCGACCAGCCATTAAATTTACAAATGGATGCTAGAAATATTGAACCAGCTACACAATGAGCAATTCTGAGATGCAGTAAACACACAGCAAACAAGACAAGCTGAAAAACAGAAGCTGGATGTCACATCAACCGTTTCTTTATCAACAACATTCGCAATGACAGCCTTCCCATGCAAAAAGAGCTAGGGGTCTTTGTTCTTTCCAAGAAAATTCATTCTGAAAACAGTGCTCTAAGCAATCCGACTCATTCCCTCAATCCGGCTTATCAAGCTGCAGTAACAGCAAATCAGAGCCACTCTCCACCGTTCTCATCAGTTCTCTAAGGAATTGTGCCTGAAACCAGATACTCATGAACTAAATGGATTTTTTCACCAGTGTTAAAGACAATAATGAGGAGCAAAAATAGACCGTGGCGGGAAGCGGTGGGGGGTGGGGACCACGCCTTATAGGTCATCGACGCTGCGGTCACCAAGCTCGGGGTGATTGATTACATTTATGACGCCGTGTGAAAGCTTGGCTCCAACTCTTGCAGATGAAATATTAACCATTCATTGTTGTCAAAGTCAATCAATAAACCTCACTAACAAAGTGCAGAGCTTCACTTCCTCAAGCATTGCCCTTTCTCCTTCTGAAATTTACAAGCACCTCTCGCAGTGTGCAAATCCAGCCACGAAAATCCAATTCGAACCCAGATGCCCCTTAGACCGATTGCCTCCAACTCAGTCTCTATGCCTGAGCTGGCATTCCTCGGCTGTGTAAAGATCAGGTATATAAAAAGTGCAGCATTCAATCACTGGACGAGGCCGGGAGAAACAGGACTCTGTGGCATTTACGGCTCTGCATGACAATGATGCCATTTGCAAACCACTTCGCTTTGCTGGCAGGCTAGTCCCAGCATCAGGAGGAGGTGAGGACAGATCACCCCCCTCTAAGCCAAGCTCCCATCCCCTAAATCTCCTTCCTACCCCCCCCTCCCAAACCCAAACTACAACCTCCAATCAAAAACAGGGCAATTCAGGCTGTGTCCCAGGGACGGCTGCAATACGCATACATCCCCATCTCTGCTGCCCATCTGTTTTTGTTTAAACCAGCTGTTACAGCAGGCGTTAATTAGTCATACTGTCCTGAGATCAGGACTGTTTGCTTTATAGGCAATAAAGCGACAATGGGGAGGAATCTCAAGGACTGCGCCCAAGTTTTGTCTCTGGCAGACGTTCCCAGGCCCAGGTGATGTTCCGTGGGAACGCAGATAAACTCGCCTCAGTTCGCCTTTGAGGGACAGAACATGAGCTGAAAATAAATGCAAACATCACATCAGACACCACATTTCCTCCAAGACCTCGAAACTTAACAAAAATAAACCTGAGCAAATCCAGCACCTGCAGTGTCAAAGCTACCACTGCTACACCACAAGCCATGAAACTCCAAATCAGGGGTTCCCAAACCCATCCGTAATGGGCCAGTCTGAAAGCTCTGGTTCCAGCCATGCAGTTACACATCTAATTCTACAAATCCATTCCTATTCCTATCCATTCCTGGCCCCCAACCCTCTACCTGGAGATCACCTGAACTTGCTGGATCCCTCTTCAACCTGGCAAAGCACACCTCACCAAAAAGCAAGATATCCTGTTAAGCTGCTATTAGTAGAGAGTCTGGTGTGCTATATGAAAGTTACACTGAAAACCTAGAGTGCAAGATCTCCAGGAAGAGGGTCAGTGACTGACCACTGCCTGCTCAAAACACTGACTGATTGAATCAGGTGTGTAACTGTAATTTTGGAGTTAAAGCCTGTATCCACACTGGTTGTTCCAGGATTAGGTGGAGAACCCCCTCCCCCCCATCCCAAATTAAATGCTACACAAGAAGCACAACACACACACCCTCCTCCTTCCTCCACTCCTCCATGAGCAAAACATACCACAAGAATTGACCCAGGGCCTCCCTGAGAATAATAATTATAAAAAAAAGTCTGCTTAAATAATGCATGAGGGCGGGGAAATCACATCTCCGAAGTTAATGTGCTGTTTTCATTGAGAAGTCTCCCACTTGGATCACTGCTGACTGCATGTGTCCGAGTTAGAGACAGTCAGCCCTAGAATCTGAGCCACAGAGTCAGGCAGGCAGCAGACTTCAAGACTGTATCTACAAACTCCTGGCACGGTCATCTAATAGGCAAAGCCAACATGCAGAACATGAATAGGTTTATTTACAGTCTCTCTGCAAAACACTCAACAAATATTAGAGAGCAGAGCACCAACATCCTGGTGATTTCAGACCCCTCCAATACACCCTTCCTCCCCAGAAGTATGTGGTAAACACTCTACAACAGGGGCATTCAAACGTGTCCAAAAATGGGCCATGTGGGTGCAGGCTTTTCTTCAAACCAAGCAGCTGCAAACTTCATTCTACTTTTCAAGCTCTTAAGCAAAGACTGTAGGACAGGGAGCCCCAAATCTGTCCCTACAAATCCAAATACAGCCCTGGCTTTCTTCACTTCCATGCAATGAAGTGAACAATTATTACCACTGATTCGTCAGATTGTAATCACACCTGTCTCTCGGGTAAAGGGAGGGTGGAAAATCAGCAGTTCTTAGCTCATGATGGCCATAATTTTGGGCACAAGGTTCTACAGCAGTGGTCACCAATCTTGATCCTGGTGATCTAATGATCAGTGAGTTTTATCCCCACCACATGTTGGCACACCAGAGTGCACTAATTTGTGGCTCAATGAGATCTCTAGCAGTTGAATGAACTATGTTTTCCTTGGGTTGGATCAAAACACACAACATAGTTTATCTCAAGGAACGGAGATGGGGACCACAGATCTAGGGGTGCATCAATAGTATCAGGAGTGCAAATGCATGATGCAATTAAATGAAGGCCTGCACCCACACCATCCTCATTTGGATAAGGTCAAGAAACCCTGTTCTACAGTATACAAGGAACAACACACTGTACTGCTCTGTGGCCACATGAATCAATAGGCGTTTTGATACTCAGGACCTCATACAGCAGCGGGCACATGGGAAATTGAACGGGAAGAGCGTTCGTGATAAAAACATTTCAGGTTATCTAAATGCAAGCAGCATAAAAAAATTCATTTCCAGAACTTGAGGCCATTATGATTAGTCAAGGCTATGACATAGTTGGGTTACAGTGACACGGCTTGAGGAGGAGATGTATATGATTTAGAAGGTTATAAGCTCTTTAGGAAGGATAGATGCAATAGGCGAGGAGGGGGTGTAGCACTATGTGAATGAAAACAAATGTGCAGGAATTCCTGAAATTGAACATTCCTTGCCCTGTGAAGATATCTGGTTCAGGCTCATTGGCAAACACGAGACAGGTTTAAACGTAGGAGTATGCCATCGACCACCAGCTTTGGACAGTATTGTCAATGGAATGTTCTTTAAGAGGATTATGCAAGGTTGCAGAGGAGGAGGGGCTATTATTATGGGAGACTTAAATTATCCTGGTATCAATTGGGAAATGGTGAAAGGACAGGGTGGGCTGAGGAAGAATTTCTAGATGTTATAAATGATAATTTTTATGTGCAGTAAGTTAATAATCCAACAAGAGAGAAGGCAATTTTAGATTTAGTGCTCTGTAATGACCCAGATAGAATTAGCAATGTTGAGGTACTGAAGTCACTTGGGACAAGTGATCACTCTGCTGTTAATTTTGATGTTTCATGGGAAGTTAAAAAGGTGTCTTCAAAAACAAAAATTTTCCATTTTAGGCGAGCAAACTTTGACAGAATGCGCTCATATCCAAGTGAAATAAAATGGGAGACACCCCTGGACTGTGAGTCTGTAAATGAGATGTGGGAAAGATTTTAGGGGGTTTTACTTGATTCACAATGCAAATTCATTCCAACGGTGTCTAAAACTAAGCTGAAAAAGCAGAATCCTCAGCTGATGACCACAGCTATTTGTAGGAGTTCGAGGGAAAAGAGGAATCTTTAGATTTACATGAAGGATAACAATGAGTACACTAAGGCTGAATACTGTAAAATGCGGGCTGGTGTCAAAAAAAGAGGTGAGGAATGCTGGAAGATTGTATGAAAGGCAAATTGCAGAGGGGGCAAAAACTAACCCTAAGCGCTTCTTTCAGTACTATAGCAGAAAAAGGAAAGTCAAAGCGGAGGTCAAGCGCATAAAGAATAAATATGGATTGTTGCTATAAGATAAGGATATTGTGGAGACCTTAAACAGTTAATTTGATGAAAATTTTACCTCCGAGCGGGTTTTTATTTGGCCAGAGGGCATATCCAATACTCAAGATTATTTAGCAAACATTGAGGTTAGTGATAACGAACTATAAGACAAGTTACAGGCAGACTAAAGGCAGATAAGGCGGCGGGTCCTGAAGGCTTATATCCTAGAGTGCTCAGGAAAGTTAGTGAGATCATCTTTAAGCCGCTATCCGTCATCTTCAGACGGTCTTTAGAAACTGGAGAAATACCAAATGATTGGAAACAGGGCAATATAATACCAATATATAAGAAAGGGGACCGTACTTAGCCAGGAAATTACAGGCCAATCAGTTTAACTTGTATTGCGTGCGAAATACTGGAATCCATCATAAAAGATAAGCTGAACGTATTTCTTGAACGTAATAATATTTTGAGGGGTAGCCAACATGGTTTCCGTAAGGGAAGGTCATGCCTGACAAACCTTCTGGAATTTTTTTGAAGAGGCCACCAAGACTTATGACCAGAGCAGGGCTTATGACATCATATACTTGAATTTTCAGAAAGCATTTGATGCAGTACCGCATAAGAGACTAATTTTTAAAATGAGCTCCATTGGAGTTACAGGAGGTATTCTGAAGTGGATTCAAAACTGGTTACAGGACAGAGCACAGAGTGGTGTCAGTGATATCTCATCTGAGCTGGGTATGGTGGGGAGTGGCATCCCCCAGGGATCGGTTTGGGACCCCTGCTGTTCCTCATCTACATTAATGACCTTGATAGGAATACTGAGAGCAAATTAGTTAAATTTGCAGATGATACTAAATTGGGAGGTTTGGCAAATAATTTAGAGTCCACTAAAGTGATTCAGGATGGAATCCAGAATTGGGCCAAAATGTGGCAAATGAAATACATCTAGGTAATAAAGACATTAGATGGGATTACTTCATGGGAGGTTTAAAACTGGAATCTGCTGCACATGAAAGATCTGGGAAGATTGACCAAAAAAGATTGACCAAACCCTCACAGGCTCTAGGTATTGTACCGTAGCAGTTAAAAAAGCCAATCGGATGCTGGGATACATTGCCAAAAGTATTGAGTACAAACCCAAGGAGGTGATGCTTCTTTTGTACAACACATTCATCAGACCACATCTGGAGTACTGTGTACAGTTCTGGGGACCATACTTTAAGACATACACTGCAAGAAGTGATTTTCAAAAAAGGGAAATTTACTTAAGACTTAAAACACTTATTTCTATCACCATTTTCTTAGTAAGACAAGAAATTTTTCCTTGATTTGAGTTATTTTGACTATCTTGCCAATGGGGTAAGTAAATTTCTCTTGACAAGTTAAATTTACTTACCCCATTGGCAAGGTAGTCAAAATTACCTAAAATCAAGGACAAATTTCTTGTCTTACTAAGAAAATGGTGATAGAAATAAGTGTTTTAAGTCTTAAAATAAGAAAATTTCCGTTTCTTCAAAATCACTTATCGCAGTGTAGAGGCTTTCAAAAAAGTTCAGAGAAGAGACACTAAGCTAATTCCGGGTATAAAAGATGAAAGCTATGAGGCTGAAGGTCCTTAAAGCTGTAGTATGCAATCTTAGAATAGCAAGCAAGATTGGAATGTAGCCTCACCTCTAAACCTACCCCCTCCCCTCAAGTCTTTGACCAAAGCCACGCCCCCTGATTCACAGGCACGAAGGCGAGTCTCGCATCCCGTTACAATGATGCAGAGTCGTATGACTGAATCATCAGTGGAGCTGTGTGAACGCTAGGTGCAAAAACATAGAGAAATAATAAAAATAACATGTTATCATCAACAAGTCTCCTATGAATGTGGCCTCAGGTCAAAGACCAAACCAATATGACTACCTGGGCATATAGCACATTATGGATGAAACACAGCTGGCCACTGAGCTAGCCTTAGCACTGGAAACAAGCAAACGTCAGTCCCGAGCACAACGTTTGTAACATGAGATATTCTCAATGGAGTGTTACTGTAACCATTAACGTCTTACATATTAAGCTATATGGCATTTCAGATTCATCGTATATCACCACAGATGTATCCATCAGCCACCCACTTGCGTTAGCAACCAACTACCGACAAAGTTATTATTGAGCCGAGCTTGCAATGCCTATCGGCTGCAAGTGTAGCCAGCTTTTTACCTATGGCTTTTGCAGCTAATGCGGCAGCATTCTCTGGTGACAGTCAGCGACAACAGCATCCACTGAGGAAAAAGCACATAACTGTTTATTTTTAACAAAATTAAAATCGTGAGAAAGGTGAACAAATAAATTCTCGTGCTGAAATGTAAAACAAGAACGCAACGGTCTCAAACTGCAGATTCAGCTTACCATGTCCTCGCGTTCTTGGAAATTTATACTCCCGTTCTCAACTTCAAGTTTGAACTCACAAATAAGGGAGTCTGTGAGAAATGGCAGTGCTCATGCTGGCTAGCGTTTGTCCAGCTGTAAAGAAACACCCACAACTAGGCTACACAGCTGATTGAATTGCGCGTGCACGAGAAATGATTGTCACCGTCAGTCACTCCTCCTGGCTCTGATTGGTTGTTTTGTCCCGGTCGCGGTGAAATCTAGCAGAAGGAATCAGAAGCACTAGATAGAGCCAGATGACACAGATTTTCTCAAAGATCATCTGACTTACATCCCACTGTCAGATCATAGTAACAGTTTGAACAAATATGACAAAAAGTGATTTTTTGAAAAATTGCATCCTCCAACTTTTCCTCTCTAGCCTTAGGAAAAGGAGACTTAAAGGGATTAACAATCAGATCACCCCTGACATATTTAAAGACCTCAAAGTGAATTATATAGGATTCCTTCAACTAAGTGTTGTTAGTAGAACTCAGGGTCAGAAATGGAAGTTGACCAAAGGTAAATTTAGCACTGATATTCAGAAATATTTCTTCACCCAGAGAGTAATTTCGATGTGGAATAGCTTGCCTGACCGTATTGTTGAGGCAGAGACCTTAGCAGGCTTGACTTAAAACTAGATACCATTGAGTCATAGAATAAAAAAACTGGCGAGCCTAGTTGGGCTGAACGGCCTGTTCTCGCCATTCATGTTATGTTACCTTATTAATATGAATGATTCCAAAAGTGAGTTCTAACAACTAATCACTCCAGTTCACAATCGTCTTTTGGTGGGATTAAACAGTTGAGGGTAAAAATTAAAAGCACATTTCATAAAAGACTAAACACATTTGAAACAGATAACGGTCATTACTAATGTAACAGTTGACATTCCTCTTGTGCACACTCATATCACCACAGGAAGTCAAACAGACTTCAAGCCACATCAGAGGATAAAAAAACCAAAAAGCACAGCACCCTCTGCATCCGGGCAGACACAAATTTCCTCACCAAATGCAAGTTTCACCAAGAGATCAATGTATCTGCACACTATGCAGCCATAAACTGCCATGGAAACATGAGGCAACTGACTTTCAACAGACCATTTTATGGCTTGCAACCACAGTACAACAACATTGTCAAAAAATATCATCAATAAAGTCAATGAGACACTTCAGCAGTAACTCAATAAACAAGCCCAAGATGAGCTGAATTTACACATCACTTTTACACATCACACCAGAGAGACTCATATCCTGTGAATATTCGCAATTTACCAAGTCAGTTTAACCACACAGTGCACAGTCAGTTTTTTTACAAACAAAGAATGAAAAAAATGAAAAGCCAAAATAAAGTTGTGCTGTTGATTACACAAGCAGATGGGCAGCCACAAAAATGAAAAGCATGATGGCTTGACTCTAATGGACACATCAAACCAGGTATTGCCATATGTATCCACTCACTCGCCCCTAACAACGCACCTACAGACATCATGGCCACTGCTGTCTATTCTGAAAACCCTAATGCAGGGTTTCTCAATCTTATCCAGAGAGACCAAAAATGGAAACGGACCATTATCTTATCGAGCAGGCATCATCACATACCAGCCCTCGACGTCCAACCTCCCTTTACCTGCGAGTCAAGTGTACAAACAGCCTGGGCATATCAAGCACTATTTACTCAGTTAATTAGTAAATTAGCCAGGAACAAAGGACACCCGGGCTGGATTTGGATGAGAGGACCAGAACAGATCCCTGCTGTAGGTGTTGAGTAATAGGATCTGACGTGTAACTGACGCCTGCACCCAGACCAGCCCCTTCTGGATAAGAGTGTAAAGCCCTTGCCAAAACCTCAATTCATTCTGAGACAATAATCAAGGTGAACAACAGCATTTGATATGTATAATCTGGCAAAGACAAGCCCTGCTAGGACGATTGTGTTGTCTCCAAGGCGACGAGATTCCTAACTCATGACCATTTGTTTACATTTTGAAAAAAATGGTGCCACCCACCGAAATCACTGACTGGGTCCATTCCAACGGTGTTGAGGTGGGAAATGTAAATTGGACTGCAAGCCAGCTGCACCTCAACACTGCTGCAGATCCCATGGCTGTTGTTCAATCAAACAGCAATGCTGTGCACTCCATTAAAAAAAAAAAAAGTTTATTACTTGTATATCTTTTTCACAAGCCCCATGTGCAATAATTATTCAAAATAAAGTTTTTGCAGCCTTTGACTCTAAACATTGTAAAACTGAACAGTTTCAGTTAGGTTTGGGCATTTTCATTCCAGTTTTCAAACCATGTGCTGAAAGACAGGCTTTTTTTAGTTAAGAGAGAAAATCATACCAGCGATCCAAGTACAAAATACCACAAGTCAAAAAAAGAAAGGCGAGAGATTTGAGAGTGATAAATAGCATTCCATACTGGTCAACTATTGCTACCATCTTTGTAAAGGTTTGCACACTAAGGTATACTGTAGCCTACATACTAAACTTCAAAGCTCCACGTGATAACAGTCTGACCTACTTGGACATTTTCTACTAATGTAAAATGTAAACACCTGTTACCGTTTCCAGTGCAGTAGATTTCCTGTTGTTCAAACAGCAGGTTTTTTTATTCTCACTCACAACTAGGGATTCTGTGAATGTATCTGTAAACCTAATGTTCCCTGCTAGTCACTTGATACATTTCCAGGCAATACTAAATCTCCACATTTCACTAGAGGAACACTGGTTACGTACAGTAAAGTTCACTCGTTCAGTTGGAGGGGGAAGATGTTTATTGCTTCGCCAATTCTCTTGCAAGAAGACGTTCTCATTGACATTTATGTCCCACACCAACCGAAACTTGCATAATATCACATTACACTGCATTACATCATGGAAAACACGCTTAAAAGCAAGCAACAGAATCATGCAACAAAAAAAAATAGTTCATAACAGGACTCATTTACAGAAAGACTCATCAAGGGACAGGAAGCAACATATCAGTCTTCTGAATTCATGTCCAATGGAACACCCAGTATAATAATGCCACAACACTCAGGCATTTTTTAGGACCTGGGCTTGGCTAGTACTGCAAAACGGACCTTTTCTCTGAGACTACGGATTATTCCCGTCCACGTCATTCATCTTTCAGTTCCGTCTCTCCCACCGAAAGCCCTGAGAATGTGACCTTTGCCACAGGGCACGACGAAGCAGATGGTGTCACCGGGGTGTTAAAACACAGCTTTCCACACACAAACCCCTGGAAGGCGAGATAATGACCTGGTGTCACAGCTGAAGACAGTGACAGAGTGAAGGAAATGGAGCAGGATGGAAAACGTGCACAAAGACGAGCACTTTCAAAGGAGAGGGAGAGCCGCTGAACAAAACTGGTGGAAAACCAGGTGAACTGAGATTTAAAAACATCACAAATGTGAGGAAGAGGTGTGTCAGCTCCCTGGGTGTGGGTGGGGGACAAAAGCAAGGAATCATGGGAAAGATTCCAGCAGGCTGGGAGGAAACGGGCGCAAGCAGACAATGTTTACTTTCACCGGACATTAAGCATCAGTGAGCCTTTCCCAGATTAAAGGTGGAAAAAGAACAACTTCCTCAAATGGACTTTCACACACAAGCCTACACACTCTCACACACACACACACACACACACACACACACACACACACACACACACACACACTCCTCCTTCCACTCTCCCGCAAGCAAAACACGCCACTGGTACGATCCAACGACTCCGTGTGATCAAAAACCTAACACAACACTGCTTTTGGCCACAGATGCAGCAAGTCCGCAAATTTGAGGATTTCTCAGCTGGGAGCAAGCTGCGTAATGAGCATAGCAAACCAAGTAACCAGCAAGTATTCGTGAGACATGACTGGCTGGTCAGCAGTCACCAGCATTCCTGAAACTGCGGCAGTTCTGAGAACTGAAATACCACAAAATCTGGTGAATGTGGGCTTTGAGACGTTTCATTTTAGGATTCCTATTTCAATACACCCCAAACATGACTCCAGTAAGTACACCAAGAACTCAACAACATAAGCCAAACTGTTCTAAAACATCGTTTATTCAAAACCAAATACAGGAATCAACAATATCACCCTACCAGAAGGAACTCTTAGAGATGAACGCCACCTAAAATTTGCTTTTCATGCATTTTCCAGTGACATTAAATATAGCATTAAATAGAAGAGAAAACCCGAAGCTGTACAATTCATACTGGCCCAGAACAGCTGATGAGAGGGGCAATGACCTGCAGTTACTCAGCAGTGCTGCTTGTGCTTAAATGCATCACTGACCTCATCACAAACTTAGAGGCTCAAGCCACAGTGATGCTGACCAGCTGCCAGAACATCCACAGGGTAGCACAGACAAATAAATTAAAAAAAAAGAAAAGAATGGATTTCATAAGAAAGCATTTTTTCAGCAATATCTTTCACTCCGTCCCTGAATATACCCCACCCCTCTACATGACCTGATCCTGGTCTAGTCCAATAGATCAGTGTTCCCCAACCCTCTTATGGAGGCCCACCTGTCCTGCATGCTTTAGATTTCTCCCTGCTTCAGCACAGGTGATTCAAATGATCAGCTCGATAATCACCCCCTAAAGCTGATTTATGACAACCTGATCATTTAAATCACCTGTGCTGGAGCAGGGAGAGACGGAAAACCAGCAGGACAGGTGGGCCTGCAGGAGAGGGTTGGGGAACACTGCTGCAGAGGGGAACACTGCGATGGAGGAGTACAAGGAAGTGCATCCCTGACAGCACCATACCCATGCTTACAGAGGGTCGCATATCATGAGGTGGGCACTCAAAAAGGGTGGATCTGTGACACTGCGCCAAGAAACTGCTTATTCAAAATGTATCTTCTCCAAGATTCATAGGTCTTTAATAGTAATTTTGGTATCAAACTGTAGCTGTTGAAGTTCTCTTTGTTTAATCTGGTGGGATACTTTTGGTTCAGCGGCCTTTTTAGAAAAGCAATAACGGGGTGGTTCGGAGCGGTGACGCTCCGTGGGGGCATAGAAGCAGCTAGATTATGGTTATAATGTTCTATTACTCAAGGGTAAGGCAGTGTATCTTATTAACTGAATGTTATCCACAGAATGAAACAAACCTGGGTGAATTTAAATGAATATTAACCAAATAACACTAGTTTCTGTAAAAAAAAGGCACCATTTCGAGAAAAACAGACTGAGTAGCGGCTTTCAATGCATTTACCTGTTAATTAAATACATGTTACTCTCAATAACATTAGAACAGAATGAGATAAAAAAAAAAATTCTGTTTGCTGTTTTTGATTGGGCTGTCGGTATGAAATATGCAGTAGGAGTTTTAAAAAAAATGAACCATTTTAACCCTGTCAGACTTTTTTGGCCCACCTCATGACAAGCGACCAGAGTCAAAATGTTGATGGTTTAAAGGTCCTCTATTACGTCACCAGGTGCACAGCATGACAGGCCATTTCAAAATCTTTCCCCTCTTGACATCATATGGGGAAGCAACCAAACAGAGACAAGAAACAACTGGTCAACTTCAGCCAACAGGGCCAAGCAGTCAAATAGATTTCATTATTCGGGGTGGTCACTCCCACTCGTGATGTCAGGAAGGGGAGATTTTGAACTCTCTCATAATGGGTAATTAGCTGTGCACCAGGTAGCATAAAAATATGGGACCTTTAAAGCTATCCCCTCTGCCGTTGTCACGTCTCTCCAATTCTAAATTTCCATTTCCTGCTGTCTATGTAGTGTATGCCATCCAGTTAAATAAAACTGGGATAGGCCCCAGGAAAACTTTTTAAATATAACCAGAAACACCAAACTATTAGTGATGATTCATCATGATCCCAAAAATGGTGATCATTTACAGGAAGCCATGGCTGTGGACAATGGTGAAATGGGCAGAATGCATAAGGCAGTGGTCAAACAGCAGCACAACCTTCAGACATTACGCCACACTTACTTCATGCAGAGAAGCCATCATAGCAGGTACCAGGCAACACAAGTAGCCATAAATCTAGCTGAAAATTCAGGTATACAGTCAGCAGTCAAACCCCTGACAGAACTCCATTGCCCATGATGCACCTCTCTTAACCTCACCCAGGGCAGGTCTGAGTAGTGTGGAACATGGACACTAAATCCGAAAGCTGGCTGTTTGACGCACAAGTAAATTGATAACAGCACAGGGAAAGAGTAAAACTGGATTTTGCACCACTGAGGCAACTTCTGAGGTCAGTGCCTTATTTAGCCTCTCCGCCTCATGACAATGCAAGCATTTTACAACACAAAACTTAAAAACAAGACCAGGCCAAAGTAATGCGCCAATTTTTCATGGTTTTGGGACAAGGGTGCGTGAAACCAAACCTAAATGATACCAGGAATACAGTGCATGTCAGAGGACAGTTTGAACTCAAAGCCACAAATATTTAGCCTACAAAAGCCAGCCTAGTGCATTGTTTGCCAATCAGTCTTGGCTCAGACACAGCCTGTATAGTTAATTGCTTGCAGTGAATTTCTTAAATGGCTACATTGCAACTTCTTTAATGCAATGTAAAATGCTAAAGTAAATGTTTCCCAAGCAAACAATGAAAATAAGGATGGAAAAAGTCAAAGTTAAATTGCACACCGACCCTCAACAAGACAATCACTGGGCCTCTAATGAGGGGCCCACTCCCCCACACCTTCAAGACTGATTAACCAATTCACTCAGGAGCAGCAGGAATACACTGACGAGGCAGAGGAGGAAAATGCAGCTCCCTTTCTTTTCAAATGTCGTCGACACCGCAATACAGAACATTAAACAGGCCATGAAACACAATGCCTAACTGTACTCCCACCACAATGCCAAACTCGCACTCAGCCCAGCCAGAACACAAAACACCTGACAAAGTTTCCTCATGAGCCAAACCCATGCTCTCTCTCCATTTTCTCAGCATTAAAGCCCTGCCACAGCCTACCTCAGCAGATACACTGCCAGCGTGAAGAAACAGAATCAGAGAAATTAACAGCAGCACCAGGAACACAGACAGAAGGAAACAGCTCTCTCACTCACCCTCCCTTCCCGGATCCCTCTCAATCATCCTCCAGCCAGCTCCAGCTGGACTCTCACAGACTCACTCTCAAGCCCCGCCCACTCTCCAGTCACGTGACCCCCCCATGCAGCCAGTCACACACCACACCCCTCATTCATTGAATGTCAAAGGGGAGCATTGTGGATGCAGCCCGTGTCCGCCGCGGCACCAGAAATCCTCAGCCCCTTTCAGCTGTGTGCTGGGAGACTCTTCACTTTGCATTCAGGACAATGTGGATACAGGCTGTTGTTGTTCTAAATGTGGTCTTCTCTCTTCTCCCCGGCCAACTGCTGAATAAACAGACGCTATAACAAGGCCTTTTGTTAAAGTAGAGATATTAAAAAAAAGGAAAAACTAAGTTCTGCAAGTTCAGCGGAACTTAATATGAATCTGAGCTTGTGGGTTTGGACGCCATGACAATAATGACATGGTTTGAAGGGGATTATTTGTAGGTGCCCATAACCGCTTATATCTGACTGACAGCTCCTACCACACAACAGCTCATCTATGCTAAGTCATTCCACTCTCTCTGCCTCAAAGCTAATTTTGAAATGCATTGAAAAAAACATGTAAAGGTGAACCAAAGTAGACCTTCAGGTGAAGGGACACCTGGCCAGCTCGCAGGTGTAGCAGCTTGTCTGCGACCACAAGTGGTTTAGCATCTCAGTTTCTGAACTGAAAAAGTGAGCCTGTGCCGTGTGGCGGAAAACTTGTGTGGCTTTCAGTGTACTGCAGGTGCAAATAAAGTCTCACAGATGCTGCAAATCATTCAGCATGAGAAAGAAATTCAGAATATGGTTCTAAAGAGTTAAGTACGTCATTTTGGAACACTTAATCTGGAAAAGTGCCGTAACTATTGTTTGCAGACTGGTAATGTGCCATCAGTAATCTCAGAGATGAGCTGTAGAATGAGAGTAGGTCAAAGAAGGACCATGTCACAGTCTAAACTTTAATTATTAAAACAAGGCAGTAGAGTCTCAGCATCAGAACATCTCTGTTAGTAATTCATAAGGGAAAAAAATAGAAACATTCACATCAGTGGGCTGTAAGCATTTTAAAGTAAATCCATTGGGTCCACAAGTTGTAGAGCTGACTCTCAGCACATCTTTTGATCAACATTTGTATTTTGGCTCAGTTTTTATTTTCAGTATTTGTTTCCATTAGGGGCCATTTTTAGATTCTTCAAACACCACTGTGAGCTCCAACAAACAAGCAGCTAGAGCCCTCCAGCACAGACAGCTCCCAAGAGACAGGGCTCTCTTCTACATCGCGGATCAGGTTTGATTTTGGATGCTTGCAGCAGCGACAGCATATGGAACAAATCACAAACAGCCCTCAGGATGCGCGGCGATGCAGTACACTCGGTATCTTGGAGTTCTGCAAGAGTATCAGCCATCTACTCAGATAAAGTAAACAGCTTGTTCCACTGACAAACTTTTTTCCAGTCTTCTGGTTTCTCCTCGTAGCGCAAACGAAGAAGAGTGTACTAATAAAAAAAAAAAGATGCAAATCACTGAAATGTGACATAATCAGAGTTAATAAAGCAGCAGGTATTTAAAGTGGAGCTTTTGGGGGGAAAAAAGGAGTCTTCACTCGATCAAAAAAGAAAAACAATCTTTCACAGATCACAGAACGGTGTTTGATGAGTAAACGTAATAGCCTGCTTCCAAGGTCTCATTTACTTTCTGCAAAATTGAAGCTGATGTCAGAATAATTTCCTTGTTTTTCAGACATCTTATGTGAATGGAGCATTTCTTGAGCCCAAACTGTAGCTAATGTTAATCCTTAGAGAGCAGAATGAATTTTCAAGGAATTAAAAATGTAATTATCCTGAGCTGTTGAAACCTGAATTGGAGAGTACAGAACTCCAAGTTTAAAGACCATTAAATAGATAAACCTTGAGGATTAGCCGCTTTCACTGAAGAGCCATTTGCTAAACAGGACATGCTTTCCTATCGCGCCGCTTCCGCCGGTTGAAAGCCATCGGAGCGATCCCATCTGTAACGCTTAGCGCTACGCCAAATCTCTGAGCACAAGGGCATGGACCCGTTGACTGCACCGCGATCAAAGGCCGGCCTGCACGATATCCTCGGAAAGGATGCTACGGTTCCCCTGAAAGCACAGACGCAGACTCAGACCATCTCCACATCTGCTCATTTTCTTTTGTCTTTTATCTTGCTTAATCATGAAATAAGTTGGACTAATCTACTGAGGCCCTCTCTGTGGTCACTTTAAAGAAAAAAGGGCTGACAGAGAGAGAGAGAGAGAGAGAGAGAGAGAAAGTGACATCAAGGAGCATCCTTCCCACAGCTTTGGAGAGGCCTTATTTTAGGTACACTAAAGTAGTATGCCAAGAGTGATTTGGACAGGGCTGTTTGAACTTAAATATCTTTTCCTTAATCCTCATCAGTAAAAAGGGCAGATAAATTCTATATCCTTCAAATACAAACCACTCGCAACAGGAATGTTCAACTCAACATACACAGCCGTGGATACTAACTGAATACTGTTCCCATCAATAATATGAATCCCGATACAGTCATCCTTTCCAATGAACCAGAGAATCAGACTTCAGGAGTGAGGCTCCAGTCTCACAGAACCACTGCATTGACTCTGAGATTTTCTCAGTAAATAACAATATGACTCATCGTGGATAAATCCTGTAAATCCCTGTTGGTATTAGTCAGAACTAGGCCAAAGAAAATTGTGATTATATCTATTTTTGGTATTTCATCTCTAGTGGCAAGTATTTTCAGGCCAAAAACTGATCAAAGATATTTGTATAAATGTGCAGTCAAAGAAAAATTTAAAAGTTCATTGCTATGTACTGTACTCGATCCAATGTGCCAGGCTGGCATATTGGAATTTCAGCACAATCTTCCAAACAGCACTACACTTCAACAAAAGGTTACGCACCCCAATTCGACAGCAAAAGTTCTTTTTTTAATCTCCTCAAAACATGACTAGTGAACTTTTTCGCTCTGAAAATGACATGACACTCTGCATCAATGATGAAATGGTTCACAAAATCTGACACTGTCTGAAACATTGGAAAATACAAAATAGTATTCAGTTGTCTTGTTCATTGAAGCAAGGCCACAATCCTTACATCCAAAACCAACACTTCACAGCTACATTCCAACAAGCTTCATTAAAACAACAGAGTGAAATTAGCCATATGATAGCGAAACAAATTCTATCAGTGCAGACGTCCTGGCTAAGCCGCCACGTATAATTAATCCCAAAGTAGCAGGGCTTGTTTATGCTACACTCCCCGGTGATAAAGATGGAGAGAGGGAAACTCATTTGCTGGAGCCAGTGTTTTTAAAACACTCTCAGATTAATCTGGCGCTTCCCACCTAGTGGTGTTCCAACCAGATTATCTCAGGTTAATCTTTTTAGGGTGTGTGAACATTTCATCACCAGTTTAATTCATTTTGTATTGGACTATAAAGCCTTTCAAACACAAATGTTTGAATATGAAATTTAAATACAGTTATTACTCTAGATTACCATTTCTCAGAGCATAATGGATTCTTTGGTACAATTTTAAATTTGCAAAAAATTGTTTTGGAACAGTTTATAATTATCCCCAACTGAGTCACACCGTGAATCAAACAAATGCGAGACTCAACACAACACTCCCATCGTACAGATAGAATAGTATGATATTTATGGTATAGTAACTTTTGCATATCATCAGTCCCATAATAATATTTCCAAGCAGTATGCAGTAGACAGTGTATAGTCAGTACGCTCTTTCAAGACAGAAGTTCAGAATCCGATTCAGACGAAGCCCAGTAGTGTTACTCGAGAACTGTTACTGCAGTGCTGAAGAGGCCCAAATAAAATCTCTTAAACCCACAGGAGGCGTTAAGTCTGTACGGTGAGGAGACGCAACTGGGCAGATACAGCTCAGCTCTGAACAACTCCTCATTAAAATGCAGTGCCAGTTTTCCAGTTTCCCCGTCTACAAAACGCAGGGAGTGCTCATTTATCGGAGTCCAAAAATGATTAGGTTCATTAGAGTAAGCACAGAACCCACAAATCAATGGAGGAGGTTACAGTGTTTAGGGCTGAACTGCCCCGACTGCAGTTACCCCAGGGGTGGGAGTGATAGTGGCCTGACCCCATAACCTCAGCTTTCATCTGCGTGCTGCTGCTCAATTTTTTCCCACTTTATGGCAGCATGTGCATGACCCTGCTGACCCTTAGATAAAGGCAGACTCACGCCGTACATGAAGCAGGGCCAGGGGAGGCAGCTGCCCTGAGCAGTTATATATGCTCAGTGTTAAATCAGCTCTTACACTGGACTCCAGCTGGGACTCTTGTGGAACCAAAAGAGTTGACAGAAGCTTCTAGCTCTAGGTCAGGTCATATTATTACCATTCTGCTCCCTTATCATGGTTAAAAACTCACCCTCATACTATATGGAATTATTGCTGACATACATACAGTGCTAAACAAATTTTTTAGACCTCCACCCAATGTAAGGATTATGCCACAGCTGCCCTAAATTAACAGTGTTGGTAATTACCAAAATATTTTTTGTGTTTCTGTAATGGTTAATCCACCTGCATGTGCAAGCTCTTTAGCTGAAATTATGTTTTTCATGCTAAAATATAATTATTGTTATTATCCATGAATTTTCCAATTTACCATTTTACAAAAAAAAAACAGAAAAAATAGTTAAGCACATTATTATCCCCTGCCACGAAGTGTGAGGGGGATATAGTTTTGAGCTCTATCCGTCGGTGCATCCGTGCGTTCGTCCGAATAGGGTAAAGCTTCTCTCAGGAACTATTAAAGATAGGACAACCAAACTTGGTGGGTAGCTTCAGACCATCAAGGCCTTGATGGAGATCGAAAATGAGGTGCGCGTGATTAAGGCATTTGGCGGGGGATGTTTTTGACCAGGTCTACTTGTTATTTCTTGATTAAGATGCCAAATAAAAGTTATTTTCTTTTCTTTTCCTTAACATAATAAAAATTAGTTTTAGCGGTTGAATTCAAGCTGTTATCTAGGCCAAAGGTGGCCATAGGAAAGAGTGTTTTTTTTTGGTTTTCATGTGTGAATAAGCGCAAGTGGTTTCAGTTTGTTATTTGCCAAAGAAATAACAAATAATTTTTAGTTTTAAACAAGTTTTTGACTAATGTCTTAAATATTCATGTTTTCTCATTTTTTATTAGACAGGTGGTTTAATAAATTTGTTAGGCATTGTATACTGACTAAATATAATGCACGGACCAAGCCACTGTGATGTAAGCCACTATTCTTCAGGCTCGGCAAAAAAGCAATTTTTTGAGCAGTTTTCGGGCATCGCCATGTTCGCCAATTTCGATCCTGATTCTGCTTGGTACAGCTGCAAAGTCACAGTCATCTTTCAATCGTGTGAGAAGCAGTGACGCAAAGTGATGCAGAATCATCAACAAAAATATTTCCCCACAATCCAAACAGAGCAGTAGCTTAACAATCCGCACATACCGAAACAAAAACATAAACGGCGACCACTTGGGCGAGTGCTGAGATAGCGCTAACTATTATGACCGCAGGACAGGGAAGAGAGGGACTCATAAGAGTCAAGAAGAGGAAATTGGGAGCCATCTCGCCCTTATGAAGTGCATTTTCGTCCAGCTACCCCTCTCGACAAATAGTGAAAGTAAACAGAAGTGGAAATTCCAGGGGTCAAGAAGTAAAAATCGTGCCATGTTTTACCATCTCTCATGAGCCCAGCCGGCTCATACCACCAAATACTGACCGCCTGGCTGAAGCGTATTCAGCATATCCAGGCAATTGGAACAAAACACTGAGGAAGACCTTACAGTCTTAATCAGGATTGTCCACCTTCGCCTTTCAAGATCCGTACAGTCAACACAATGAGTTCACAGAGAAGGTCACATGACCAGAGATAATACAACATCTTCTCATCAATAAAGTCGTTAGCAAAGCTCAAAAACTGTGCTGTGTTTTATGACATTCAAATGTCACTGTGCAGGCAGAGAACACTGCAAGAGATTCCATGGTTGCGTAGCAGGAATTGGAATTGGGGGCGTTCCGTCACAGGAAGTGGTGCGTGTCCGTAAGCCGGAATGGGGGCGGGGGTCTGGGGGGCGCTGGAGGCAGGCGTCCGACAGGAAGCGATCGCTCCGCAGGGTCCCGCTCTGGTGGGAAACTCTCCTGACCCATGACCTCGGCCAGAGGCAGAAAGTAAACGGATGCTTCCGGACCTCTCATCTGGTGGAGGCTGTGCTATACTGCAGGCAGGCCTGTGTCCACAGTGAGACCTCATTCCCCACTCAGCTCCCACACCGCAGAGTCCCCAGGCTCAATCTAAGGGGTTCTCTACCAACACAGAACCAGCGTGGTTCCCGTTTGCGTGCCACTTCAGTTCGGGAAGTACATCGCCATGACGTGAACTGATGCACTTTATCCCCTCTTCGGTTGCAGGCAACACATTTCTTCTCGATTCTCCTTTCCATTCAGTAAATGCCCACAAATGGCAGAGATGTTGTCATGACTCCCGTTCAAATTTAACTGCCATCTGGTTCCAGCTGGGAACCAAAATTTTAGGTTTCACACCGCCATATTATTGTTCGAAATGTCATAAACTTCAATTCACAAACGGGAACCACACCAGTTCTCTTCTGGTCAAAAAGCTCCTTCGGAATGTCTCACAAAAGGCAGGGTCGAGGTGATGACATCGCCATGTCATTGTACAGATATGCCAGTGCTTAGCAGGCCTCTGAGAAGCTCAATCACCAAAAAATAAAACAGGAGTTCACTGCAAGAAGAGCTAAATAAATGCAGGCAGTGGAAATCCATCCAGCCATTTTAGCGAGTGTTCATTTTATTTCAGACATCTGTGATAATGTGAACTGCAGATACATGTCAGGGCAGTGATGGGGGGTGCTCTGTATGTGAGTGCTTGCAAGTGCTATCTCGCTTTGTTCTTTTTATCAACCCCCAGGCAATGTTACCTGCATCAAATACAGGCCAGACATAATCTGTCCCACGGCGCCTCCTACTGCTTAATGCAGGATACACACAGTATTAGGATGGGTATCTGTGGTTGTACAGCCCACCTCAAGGGCTTACCTCAAACTCAACCCTCGAGGAAGAAAACAAACATGAAGGCGACATAAGTGTAGATTGTAGTTCCATAAACAGCCAGGTATATGAGTGACCTCAGCACAGCCCACAAGCTGAGCTGCCGCCAACCCAAGATCGTTTTTGCACTCCTTCTCGCCACTTCACTCTCTCTCTCTCTCTCTCTCTCCCTCTCCCTCTCTCCCAGTGTAATTACATAGCAGAGTGCGCTGAGTAATGGTCTACAGCCAGTGGAGCGTGCAGTTACACTGTGAGATCACTGACCTCGGCCACACACTGGCTAAACCTCGAGTTTCCTCCACTCGCTACGCAACAGCTGCTACAGGCCAGCTTCTGAAGTGAGATTTTCATGTTAGTGACCACAGCTTTTGTAAGACTAATGAAACACAAGTATGTCCCTGTGACCCTGTCCCTGACTGCTCCTGGTAAAGTCTCTGAAGGAGCGACAAATCGGACGGAGAACAAACGGGCCCACGTCTGTTTAATCTGGCCGGCTGCATTAGAAGTTTCCATTCCTGTTTTTGCTCCGAAAGGCCAGACGTGCATTTTGAGTATACGTGGCAAATTTTGATTTTGCAGAGCCTCTGTTAAAGTTTACACTCTGAAGCCATTGTGAAATGGACAACAAAGATCTCCCTCAAGGCATTCTGGATGACTTCAGAAATTATTCAAATCCCACACTTCAGAACACCACAGTCAGAGGTGGATGGGCCTCCCCTCTTAAGCCTGGTTCCTCCCTAGGTTTCTTATAATTTGTCGTCATGGGCAGTTTTCACTGAGGCCGTAGGCTCATTTTTGAGGGGGTTTCAGGCTAAAGTTCTACAGTACAGCGCATTGTGACAAATGTTTGTAAAATACACTATACAAATAAAATTTGGCTATCCGGTTTGATTGAAAACAACTGGTAACTTTTTGCCACAAAAACAAAATCGCAAGCAGAATGATACACAAACCCAAAATTGGCAGCAGTTCCCTGGGACCCATGATTGGGATTAGGACCCGGATGCGATCGGTTGAAAATAGGCTGTCGATTTGGGCTGTAGCCTTGCGTGCTAACAGTATGCACACAACTGACACTGTTCTGAGGGCACTCTTGCAGAACTATACTCAATGTAGAGGAGGCGCTGAGCCAGAGTGTAAAGCAGCGTTCTCCTAAAACAGGCTGCAACATGTCAAGCTCAGCGACCGATGACAAAAACTGTAGTACAATTCATTTGGCACACAGCTAAGATTCACTTCTGCATCTGTGTACGACCCCACACCAAACAGGTCTCATTTTTCACACTTGATATCAAAATTCAGCGATGCTGACACAAAACAATTTCACAAGAGCGGATAATCAAGGTTGTACCCATCCAGCAGACACAGCTACATTCCAGTTATTACTTAAACTGCACAAACATGCTGGCATCGCAATATTATACTCCTGCGATTGCTTTATGGCGCTTGTGATATAAACACAAGCAGTTCCAACGGTCTCTCATCTGTTTTTGAGTACCTTTATTTGTGAAATACACATTTCCTGATGGCTCTCTGAACTTCACCGAGGGTTCATGTGGTGCTGCATTCTCTTGCAGGGGCATTGTGAGACATGCATGACTCGGAACACAGCCAGACCAAAAAAAACATAAAAGGGCTGCCGCTCTATAACAGGGCGGCCCCTGAGACTCTGTCATTGCTCATTTTCCTCTCTCGTGTTTCTGAGGTGCATAGAGGCAGCTGCTGACAGGACGGTGCCGCAGCTCCAGGTCTGTAGTTACAGAGCCTGCAATGCAGCCCACACACACCATATGCAGAGCTACACACACTGCCCGCGCATCTCTGCTTCAGTGGTGTCATTCCAACATGCTACGGCAAGCCTGGATTGCTGGCGCTTGTGGGTACTCTGTGGTAGTCTCTCTCTCGCTCTCTCTCTCTGTATCTCTGTCACACACACACAAACACACACACACACAGAGTCACCAGGCCTTGTCAGGAAAAGCCAGCCCAGGATGGCCCTGCCCGAGCCCCAATTCTGGCCCAGTGTGGTCATGACTGCCAGACTCCATTTTCTGGAGGGGCTCTCTTAACTGTCCCTCAACCCTCTCTCTCAGTCTCATTCCAGACCTCCATTTCCCAGACTGGGAGCACTTTCCGAGAGCAGAGATTTTAGCCCTGACCATATGACGTAATGTCCAGTCTGAGTAATTTATAGAAGAGAGTTCGCCTTTAGGGCAGCATAGTGGCGCCACTGGCATCACTGAGGCCTCACCGCAGGAAGGTTGCGGGTTCGAACCTGTATGGAGATGCGTGCTCTGGCAGTGTTTGATGCCCCCTCTGGGTACTTAGATTTCCTCTCACCATCCAAAGACACATCATGCTTACTGATGCCTCTCATAGGTACAGCAAGCTTATAGGTATAAATGTGTGAGTGAATGGAGAGATCAGTTGATTTGTTCCTTCTGAGTCCAAGTTGGCTGTATGGTCTTTAGTCGTGACGCAGTAGATGGTCAGGGGTTTAATCTCCATCTGTACGCACTGCAGACTCTCATCCCTCTAGACCCCAGGGCGATAGAGGAATTCAAGTCCAAGCCCATTAAGCCAGAGTATTTCCTCACAAAGTCCAGAGCCTTGGGGATTAATGATGAAGTCCTCTCTGTAGAAAGAACAGAGTACCAAGACACAGCTGCCCACCCAGTGTAGAGACTAACTCTCAGAGAAGCTTTTATGAGCATCAGCAGTGGTGACTCATACAGTGGCTTCAAAAGACCTTTTTTCACAGAATCAGGCAATGCAAAATATCACAAGCACTCAGCGAGTCAGGCTGATGATAATCTGCTGTGTTTCAAGAGTAAACCACAGAAGCTAAACAGGCAGCTCATTGGGCAGTACAGAGACACAGAGCTGTTGCCTCACAATAATGAGGTTCAAGGTTCGAGCCCCGGCCGGCCAGGACCTCTCTGCGTGGAGTTTGCATGTTCTCCCCATGTTTGTGTGGGTCTCCTCTAGGGACCCCAGTTTCCCCCACCCCGACAGACATGCAGTAAAGGAACACTGCAACCAGTGTCCCTCACACAGCTCTGGCTTTAGAACTGGAGTTGGTCCCCAGGCACTGCACTGTGGCTGCCCACTGCTCCTTAGTAACTAGGATGGGTCAAACACTCACATTTTTGTTTCCATTTCACAAATAAACTCTGAAAAATCAGATTCATCCTGTGTCTTTGAGACTATTAATACATCGTAGCCTTCTGTAAATATAAATTGGGAGCAAATAGTAAGTATTTGAAAATATGTACTGGAACAGAATTGATGCTGACCATAATGGCTGACAATTAGCATCAGGAAAGAGGCAGAACATTCCGACATCCATAATTTTGTTAAGGTTTCAGATATCTTATAGTAAACAGAATTGGATGAAAGATCGCAACCCACCGAATACTTCTGTATTGCAGGGGCAATTTAATCAATTAGTGGTGAAGAATGCTGAGGAGAACGATAGAGGAAAGGTTCACCTCAGCCCACCGCAGACCACGGAGAAACGCTAAACTGTTTTCCCAGCATGGGCTGGCCCCTCTCCATGCTCAGGAAAAACTGTGCATGGGGTCAACACGAGGGGAAACAATCGCCCGGGCAACAAGCAGAAGGAAGCCAGGGAAGTGTGTGCGTGTGTGTGTGTGTGTGTGTGTGTGTGTGTGTGTGTGTGTAAATGTGAGGTCATTTCCGACTGGAAAAGTACTTGACAGGAAGCTGCCAGTCTAACAAAACCAAAACACGCAGACACCTTGATGCTGCTTTGGAAAACTTCTCTCACTCTACCAGAGCAAAACTAAATAATCAACACTTGAAAATATTAGCATTGCTCGAATAGCATATGGAATCACATGTACAAATGTTATTCACCATGGTGTATTAATATACCAAAAAATGTGATATTACATTGAGATTTGAGTTTCTCTGAAACTGGTCACTGGTGTATTAAATCTCCACATACTTGGCTAAAGCTTCGCCATTACGGTGGCCCAGGGCATTAACACGGGTCACTCTTCATTTGGGGGGATGTAGTCCTCATAAGACCGGTCTTAGGGGGTGAATAACTCCAAAATCTTCCTGAACTGAGGGTGAACTCTACCGCGCTACGTGGGCTTGACAAACACTGGGTTGGCTCTGCCCTTGAGCTATAGCACACTGATGCTAATCATCTTTATTCAATCATCTGGCGGGAACACTTTGCCAGGAAGGCTAATATATGCAACGTTTTTAACTTATCCAACATTGTGGTTGGATAGTTCCCAAGATATGTTTATTAAATCTCACTACTGTGCTCTAGGGTACGATGGCAGTTGCTGACTTGAAAACAATGTTTAACTCTCAATACTGCCATATAATACCATGAATTAAACAAGGCCAAACTCTTCAACAAAAGGTAAAATTCCACTGAACTCGTGAGGAATGGAACTACAAACCTGTTTAGCCAGTGTGCCGTATGGCAGGGAAATGACTCTTTTCAAACCCCTAAATCATTGTACCACTGAGTGTAGTATTTAAAAAAATACTTATTTAATGCCTAAAGCATTAAACGGAAAAGGCGGTTATATGCGTCAGCTAAGGGCAATTCAGTGGTTGTAGGCAAAACTGCTCTTATTTTTGATATTTAAATCTTTACTCCAGATTCCACTAGCCCTCTGAGAGAACCATGTAATTCTAGTAGCCATACTGCATATTAACCCCATTAAATCTCCAGACCCATATATGGGTCTATGAAATGCACCCACTGTATTCAAACCTGTGGAACTTCAGGCCTATTATAAATTCTCATAGAGATTCCAAGGTTTCCAATGATCCCAAATATGTCCTGCTGAATTACTGGGAAATGTGTATGAAATGATGCACAACATCTAGATATTTACATTTGATGTAATGCTGTGGCCATGAAAACATGGCATTCTGGGTATGAATATTTACCTCAATATAAGTGTGATGTACAACTAGCTTCAATAAAGCGCTGCAAGATACAGAATATGAATGTGATATCGTCCTGCACTATAAAAACTTTTTTATGCTGAATTTCCTTAAGAGAAAACTTCAGTTAGGAAGTTTAAGGGGGTGACAGCATTCATCTTTTCGTCTGTTAAACAGCATGGCTCCACCGTGTGTGGGCCGCACCCACAACATGAAGAATACCGTCACATTACCGCCGCAGAACTGAATGGAGAGGAAAGCTCCTCTAGGTGGAGCAGATCTGTCTGGTAAGGCCTTTGTCTGACAGCCAAACTGTAACGGAAAATGACTTCTGATACAACAATCATCAGTCTGCCCTGAGATGGAGACAAAGCCGCGTTCATCGCCTTTCAACCTCCGAAAAACGAGAGGTGCAGCAGTCTGCAGTCTTCGCACTGAGGACTCTCTGTCTAACCACTGACATATTAGCTCATAGTTGGCTTCTCATTTGTCTCCTATATTTTTTCCACCCTCAGGTTTACAAGAATGTATCTGGCCCATATCAGACCTCCCACTCCCGGCCAGAGACTGAAGTCTGCACGACGTGTCAAATAGGGCCAGAGATGGAACCCAAATGCGTCAGTAACTGCCACTCGTCAGTCGTGTTGAAATGTGAAAACGTGTCGCCTCCAATGACCCCCCCCCCCTCCTCCAGACTGGGGTTTTCACCCACCACTTTATGCTAATGTCATAAAACTGAATCATGAGGCCAATAATTTTTTATCCAATTTATTTTAGGAGGCCAATTATGAGGAAATAATTATGCGACGATCACAAACAAAGAGACTGCTGATGTCTGTGGACCTCCTGGTGCCAGAGACGAGGCCCCAGAATGCACACTTTCAATTATATATCAGAACAAAGTGGGCTGTTCTTTACAGTATAGAGTGCATATTGATTGGACAGGAAAAAATGAAAGGAGGGGAAAGCCAATGACTGGCCAACAAAGGGGTTTGGGCAGGAAATTGAAATGGTAACAAAGTAAGGGGGTAGCGGGGGAAGACAGGTTTTGATATGTGGGGGGGGATGAGAAGAATGCCTTTATCCTCCATACTTATAAAGAGGGCAAAACCTCAGTTAATGAGCTTAATGTCCATAAGAACGGGCTTTTAATATGATAAACATGACGGACGTGTTGTTACATTTTTTGTTTGTCAGCTTCATGCTTGTAACAGACACGCATCCTCGGCAATATAGCGAAATGCGTGTATTTATGGCGATATGACTGTTTCTGACAGTCATTTCCAGCTCTGCTTTGCCTTTTTCCGCATGCATAGCGCGGAAAAATTCGGCAAGAGTCCGAATCTATATTTTCCGCACAGTAGCAGTACGGATTTTCTGTACGAGTCGCGCAGCTTCGGCATGCAGTGTGGCCGCTCTCATTGAATTACATGGGAACCGAAATGAAAATACGCTTGTGGTATGCAGAATCAGCATCGCAACTGCAGGCAGTGTGGCCCGTGTCTTAGGCCTGAACTAACTCAGATCCTTGTAACCCCAGAACGTGCACAGTGCAGACGCCATGTAATATTTACGTAATTGTTATTTAGCTGATGTTCTTGTCTGGAATCACTTACAGTTTATCAGATAATGCAGGGACTAATCTCCACTGGAAAGATATCAAGTACAGTGCACTCCGCAATTACTGGCACCCTTAAAGGGGTTATGAGCGACGCCTTATTGTTCATCCAAAAATGCAACCTGTAACCCCTTAAACTCTAACTTTTCACTGAAGTTTTCCCTTGAAAGAGTTGTGTCACAATAACTGCTCACAACTTTGAATGAAGTGAATATGTAGCAACTGCAAGTCAAAACCTACTTCCATCCTTCCAAATCCGCCTTCGTTCTGCATTGTATTTATGCAGATTCACTTTCTCAGGCTAAGAATTTTCGAAGTTCTGAGTGTGTGCAGTCATCCTGACACAGCTCTGTTAAATAGTTTCCAAGTCAGAAATTTTCTATTGTTGGATAATGTCATAAGCATTTTTTATATCGCTTCACTGAAGTGACACCACACTGATACTGAGAGAAATATTCAAACCCAGGATGCCATGCTTATATGGCCCCAGCATTACATCTAATTGAAAATACCTAGATCTTGTACATCATTTCATACATATTCCCTGTAGTTGAGCAGTACATACAGTATATGGGATCACTGGAAACCTTGGCATCGCCACTAGAATTTATCTAAGCCCGAAGTTTCACAGATTTGAATACAGAAGCTGCATTTGATAAATATGGGATTAATCTGATTTCATGGAATTAATTGAAATACAATTATTCAACGGAAAAATTCATTATCATGAATCAAATATTTTCTCTAAAACATACATTGATCCCCAGCAATCAATTATTTGTACAGCCTCCTTTTGCCAAGATAAAAGCTCTGAGTCTTCAAATTCCAGGTCTATGGCAGTCGGGTTTTCATTTGATGTCTTCCAGGACTTGATGGAATCCATGATTCCGTGCATCCTAACAAGTTGCCTGGGGCTTTTAGAAGAAAAACATCCCTGTACCATCAGAGATCCACCCCCATACTTCAGAGTGGGTATTGCGTGCCTTACAGAATGACTATCTCCGTTTTCACATCAAACCCACTTCTGGCGATTCTTGACAAAGACATCTGCTCTGGACTCATCTGACTGCAGAACCAGGTTCCACTGGAAGTTCCAGCGTCGTTTGGCAAACGGACCCTCACAGTGCATGCATTCAAAATAGGCTCATGTTCCCTTCTGAATTGATTTTTTAAATTGTCATATGCATCACATTTCTTCATTATTGCCCTGGCTATCAAAATTGATATTTTCAATTTTTTTTTTTCAATGTTATTTTCACCATTTTCTCATCTGTGATTTTCACAAACATCATTGCTTAATATCGGAGAACAGAGGGTAGCAGGGTTGGCTGATGGAAACAGGCATGATGCCCATCGCTGATGCCACAGCTGTATGACCAGCCCAGCCTGCGTAAGGAGGTCTCTGACATGTGGCATCACCGGTCACAGACGTCCCCCACCATTCTATCCCTTACTCACACTGCAGAACACAGTCTGCTTACATACGTCCACTCAAGTAATGCCTTAGCAAGTCTTTAGGTCCCTTTATACAGACAATCCATTAAATAGCTCCGATAGAACAGTCAGGACACACTCAACCAGACTCACATACACTGGTGTGCACACACACTCACACACATATATACACAGTTATTATCAGTGCATATATGTAACAGTAAACCTTCTAAACTCTTGATAAAGGGAAGGCGATAGTGGCCAGTCATTGGTGGCATTTGTTCCTGTGGATATAAATCAATCGTGACGACAAAGTAAACACAGGCCTTTTGGGAATCGCCCAGTGGAGCGCTCATTTTTTTCCGTGATTACATTTTGGTGAAAGAAACTGCATTCTCTTGGGGTATATGTGTGAAAGGTTTGTTTAGGAGGTCTTCAGGAGACAAACAGCCAGTTGGCTGCAGCACATCACCACCGCATGCTGCCATTGTGGAATGACAGGCACCATCTTTCTCTCACTCCGCACACGGCTGCTCGGCGGAAATAAATATTTACGCTTCATTTTCCAGTTGAAAGAGATAAACCTCTCCTTATCTCGTTCGAGCGTAATCACAGGGCTCGGCGAAATCTCTCCCATGGCTGGCCAGTCAAGACTAAACAGAGCGGTCCATTAGAAACCTTCGGTGACGTACCCCCATCCGGCCTGTGGCCCCTCGGTGTACGGCACATTAAAGCGAGGCCTGCTTTTTCGCCCCGTGATCTGTTCACCTCCACAGCTCGTTGGGCCTCGCGGTTTCTCCAGAACGATCGGCCCTGAGACTCAGTGACCCACGCAAACTCCACTGATCTAACGCCAGCGCCGGAGGCAGGCCAGAGCAAATCCCCATCGCTTCACTTCATTCAAATTCATCTAGTTTTTTTTAAGGCAGATGAGAGATGATACAGAGAGCCGGCCCTGAGATCCCCTGAATCCTGGAGCTTGAGCTGGGGACCGCAGTGAAACCGCAGGTTTATCTGGGTAAAGAAAGAGCTCGTTAATTTTTAGACCACAGTGGGGGAGCCCCCCTATCGCACAGGCCTCCGAACCTCACGTCATATCCGCTCCTCTGTGGAATGTTTGTGTGTCTGTGCACTGTTGTGCATGAGTGTGAGTGGGGGTGTGTCTGTGCATGCTGTTTGTGTGTGTGTGTGTGTGTGTGTGTGTGTGTGTGTGTCTGTGAGCGTGTGGGAGACAGAAAGAGTAGAGACAGAGTGAGAGCATATGTGTGAGAAAGAGAGTCTGTGTGTCCATTTACTGTTGTATGTATGCGTGCGTGTGTGTGAGTGAGTGTGTGAGAGAGAGAGAGAGCGAGAGATTGACAACGGGCGTTCTCGGCATTGTTGTGTGTGTGAGACAGTGTGCATGTGTGCGCATACAATATTGTGTGTGAGAGAGAGAGAGAAAGTAAGTGTGTGTGGGTGTTGTTCTTGCGCGTGTATGTTTATGTATGTGTGTATTGCGGGTGCGAGAGAGAGAGAGAACATGAGTATGTGTGTGTGTCTGTGTGTGGGAGAGAGAAAGAGAGCATGACTATGTTTGTGCGTCCGTGCGTATGTGGGCGTGTGTGTGTGCATGTGAGAGAAAGAACAAGAGTATGTTTGTGCACGTGCACGTGTGTGTGAGTGTGTGTGCATGTGAGAGAAAGAACAAGAGTATGTTTGTGTGTGTGAGTGTGTGTGTGTATATGCATGTGTGTGCTTGTGTGTGACTCGTCACATGACGCCCTGACCACGCAGCTGACTCTTTCCCACAGAGGCAGTGCTGGTCTCTCCATCAGCAGCCCACATACAGGAGTCCTCTGTCAGCAGGACTGGAGCTCTGATCACGGCCTCAGGGTCCCATCACTCATTCCCCTCACAGAGCCGCCCTCCCCTCAGCATCACCACCATAAAGACTCATTTACTTCAAACAGGGAAACAACAGTGATCAAAAACTCACAACAGCACACGCCTGAGGAATCAAGTTACCCAAATTCACACCAGGATATCACCTCAGACTCATCACAAACTGCCCTGCTTCATTTCACCTGCCTTAGAGGACTTTAAATTACCTTGTTTGCTATAAAAATCTTATATCACTGTTTGCAAGACAGTGTGATGGTCACCGGCATGGAATACTGTTCGAGAGAATAAAAGACCTCTTCGGTTAGCCTTATACGGAGAAAGGTAGCCTGCTATTCTGAAAGTCAGGGAGAAAATAGGACATAAAATAAACCACAGTCAAGTACTTAAGGAATACTGCCAACCCTGCATGACAACATGCAAAAAATTAAGATTCATTCCTGTAAGAGTGCAAGAAAGCTGGAGATGATGCACACAATGAGCAGAAGTTAGATTGAGGCAGACGAACTCTTACCTTCAGGACTCCTGACTCTCTCTGAGGCCTGTGCTTTGTGGGTCTGAAGGCTGGCTGACGCACTGGCAGTCGGGGCCACGCTGTTTACAGTGGCCTTGGCTGGAGCCGGGCCCTCTGGGGCCTTGATGACGTTAATCTCAGGCCGCCGCGTCTGTGCTTCGCCTGGGCTGGTCGGCTCCGCCTTCCTGTGAACTGGCTCTGGGATCCTGGAGGCGGATGCGGCGGCCTCGACCCTCTTGACGGGCGGGGTCTCCTGGGGCCGTCTGTGGGCCTGTTCAGGGGCCCGGCCCTGGCCCAGCAACTCGGGCCTCTTCAGGCCAAAGCGCGAGACCCCGGGGATGAGGGAGCCACCGTCCACCTGCTTGGACGAGATGTCGATGGAGAGCTCCGTTCTGCGGGAGGGTGTCGGCTCAGTGGCGCGGTGCAAGCCGGGATTTGGGGACCGCTGGTTGGCCGTCTCGAAGCCCGGCCTCCCGCCCAGGTCAGAGTTGCGGGCAGCCGCCTCCTGGTACCGCGGGCCCTGCGACGCGGACGTCCGCAGGTTGGGCGTCCGCCGACCGTGAGGAGAGGTGTGCCCTGACGTTTCAACATCCTCCACCTCAAATGACCTCTTGAGAGCTGCAGGAGAGGGCATGCAAGTGACTAAGTCAGAAACAGCCTTTACACAACACCAGAAGTATCGAGTTCACCAACAGTGTTTTCTTCCATTGAGACCGTTACTGCAGTATTTTTTGGGCTTCACAATTGTTCATTCGACAAGTGTATACTTGAGCTAGCAAGGAATTTTCTAAACATTTACTGGGCACAAGAACAATATTTATTGCTCAGTAAAAAGTCTTTCCCAAAATAGAAAAATATTCAATTATAAAAATATGTACCGCATTTTGTTATACTCATATTCACAAACAAGTTTCTGGGGTAACTATGGCTGCAGTTAAATACAAATCACAGCATGAAAACAAGAGCTTTACAAGCACATGTCGCAGGTCAACTTTTCAATCAAGAGCAGCAGCCAGCTACAAACAGGCCTCTCATTGATATAAATGGCATGTCAAGAACATTGAGAGAAACAACAAGAGTGATGCTTCTCCCTCAATAAAAGTTAACATATTTCCCCTCACAATGTGTAAAAATAACAGGGAAGACCACCAAGCTACCTGACCAACCTCGTGAAATTGATTGAATGATATACATCAAGAGGACAAACGAATAGGAGAAAAGCTCACACCATTTGGGGTCATAGAAAAATCTTGTACTCAGGACATTGTGATGGGAACAGTGAGCCTGAGTCACAATTACATTTTGTAACCAATAACAAGCCAAGCTTGAGCCCTGAACAATTTGTGTAATTTCCACAAGAAGCCTAGCTTGTTTCTGGCAGGATTTCAGGATTAGGGCTGGACTTAAATACACACACAGCTGACACTGCCCAGGGCCTCATATTTCCTCAGTTTGTTCTACAAGTAGGGCCAACCACAGGGACGCTGGCTGTTTAAAGCAGCCAAGACAGAGTACATTGGTAGCACAGTGGATACCGTTGTTGCCTCGCAAAAAGGAGGTCCTGGGTTTGGGTCCCGTTAGGTCCTGTGTGGAGTTTGCATGTTCCCCCTCTGATCATGTGGGTTTTAAAACTCGAGCTGGTCCCCAGGTAGTGCACTGTGGCTGCCCCCTGTACCAAAGCATGTGGGATGCAGCAGACTTACCCAACAGGGCTCAATAAAACTGCATCTCATCTTACATTGCAGTTATTCACCCAAGGCAATGTGTAGCTGTTGTATTACATGTTTGCGGCCTCTTTCAAATTTTTCTAAAGCTATGCTGAGCCATTCTTTAAACTCTGATCAAAGCAACTAAGGGTAAGAACTGTAATTTCTGATAGGGTCACTTAGTCAAAAAAGAATATTTATTGCAACATACAGGCATACAATGATACATTGAGTTTGGCGACATGGCTCTGTTATGAGAGATCCCTGCCCGTCCGAACGAGGAACCGAAGGCAGGGAGCTGCTAGTAATCCCCCTCCAGGGAACAGAGCCACAGCAGCTATGACCTCAAGAAAGAGACATTGCTGTAGAATGAAAATTTAGACAAAGAGAGCCAGGTTAATGAATACAATAGATCGGTGGAGCTGGGGTGGAGGAGGATTGTTGAGTGAGCGCACTGACGAGCAGCTTCCCAAGGCGAGCTTAAGTAGAGTAGCATATTACCAGCTAAGCAATCGGGCAGCTTGGTCAGATGACAGTCATGTGCACTCAGGTAGAAGCTGCTCCTCTGTTAGTAGGCTTGACTCCATGGCCTATCAGAACTTACGTCAAGTCTTCATTTGTCTTCATTTTCACAGCACAGAGACAAGTAATATTTTTAAATTACTCTTTAAACTCAATCGCCTTCACACTTGGGAGCAACATACATTGTCAGACGGGAAAATGGAGAGAAGAATTGAAGAGGTCATCGCATCCATACAATCCTCCTTTCAGCTACCTGCTGCCAAGATTTTGACCCAGATCAGATCAGATGCATCCAGTCCCATCAAAACATCTTGAACTTGCTAATAATCCTAATGATACCAGAAGTAATATTCATGAATTTAGCGGCAAGCAACCTCATCCGGATTTTGAGATGTTCAACTTGATCTGATACCATACTGGAAAGCCATGACACAACTCTACGCAATACTGGCTTTGACCCCCTAAGAAAACAATTTTTCTTGGGATACTGTCATTTTCGTGTGTGTCTACGCGAGTGTGTTTCCGCAACAAACTTACAAAACGTGCATGGACAGAGGAATTCCTATTTTAGCCACTAGGGGGCGTAGTGTGGAAATAAACGAGCACCGAGGGGGTCATAAGTGCTGAGTCAGATTATCTTTTGATTTTCTATTGAATAAGGTAAATAAAATATCAATAGGCATTCTATGACAAGCCAAAGTCTGCATATATTCTCATCATGATTTTCAGGCTGTGATTCAGTTGGAGAGCAAAGTTGCTCAATCTCAGCTCCAAAAATAACAAAAAAATTTCCGTTTTGGGCTATTCATTTGAGAAACACATATCCTACCACTTCATATTAAGATATTATCGTTATCATAACAAAAAATGACCGTGGATTGAACTAAAATAGCATAATACGACTTTTCGCAAACAAAAACAAGAAAATGGCCCAGCATTTCTGTTACAGTGTTACTTTTATCCAATAATCCATTATTTAATCAGCACGATCTGGGTCGGGATCCTAGGGTGCTGGATTCTATCCCAATTTACAATGGGACAGAGACAAGAAGACGCCTGGGACAGTTCACCAATCTGCACTGTTATTAATTGACTGAATTTAAAAGTTCAATTAACACATTGGGTCTCATGCAAGAAGCGATATTCAAAAGCGAACAAATTCTCTCATATTTTTGCTCATATCCCCAAATTTTTATTATTTTGTTCTTACTCATTGATTTCGGGGATGCACCACTGTTTTCTTATTTTTGCTCCTCTCTTAGGTAAGACAAAATTTTACAAGTGGACGAGAGCACGCTTACCGAGATGAGAAAAAAATAGGACCAAGGGTCCAGTAGCTTCCTGGCAAGCAGTCTTATAGTGATGATATACGTTATGAAAATTTCATGCGAAGTTTGACATTTAAATCAATGAAAATCAATATCAAGGTCACTAAATAAAAGTTCTCACACATTTATAAGACCTCCTGTAATACAAACACAATCCTACACTTTGACACAGTTTTGGTGATACAAGTCATTGAAAATTCAATATGCTAATTGTGAACTTTAAAGATGACACAAGGTAAAGCTGAGTTCAGCAAATGGACTTCATATATGACTTTCTAAATCTCTCTATACAAACCCTGGCTCAATCTGCGACCATTTTGGTGATACAAGTCATTGTACTTACACTGTCGAGTTTGACCCTCTGGTCACTGATAGTCAAGTGGAATGTCACCAAATGAAAGCTCATACGTGACTTCCTACATGTCAGTAATGCAAACTTAGGCTCCATCTGTGACCATTTTAGTGATACAAGCCATTGAATTTTCACTAGGTCACATTTGACCTTTGAAGGTCAATACAAAGGACACCAAATGAACGTTCATATATGACTTCCTATATGTCTCTAATACAGGGGTGGGGAACCTTATCCAGAAAGGGCCGGTGTGGGTACAGGCTCTCATTCCAACCAAGCTGCTACACACCTGATTCTACTAATCAACTTCTGGAACAGTTCCCCATCCCCGCTCTAATAAAAACCATTGGCAAAAAGACCACTGGCTACACAAGTCATTGTAATTTTCTTATGTCAAGTTTGACCTTCAACGGTCAAGTTGAAAGTCACCAAATGAATGTTCTTATGTGATTTCATAGATGTCAGTAACACAAACCAAGGCTCCATCTGTGACCTTTTTAAAGATAGAAGTTTCCCTAGGTCAAGTTTTACCTTCGAAGGTCACCAAATGAAAGTTCATACATAACTTCCTATACATCTCCAATACGAACCTACACTCTACTTGTAATGATTTTGCGGATAAGAGTCATTGAAATCTCACGCATAGTTTGCTCATTGAAAGTCAAGTTCAAGGTCACCCGATGAAATTTACATACATGGTTTCCTATTTGTCCACAATACAAACCTACGCTCTATCTGTTATAGTTTTGGTGATAGAGGTCATTGAAATTTCACCATATGAAGTTTGACCTTTGAAGGTCACCGAAGGTCAAGTTCAAGACCACCAAATGAAAGTTCATTTATGACTTCCTATAAGTGTTCAATACACATATGTTCCCAATCTTCCGTCTTCCGACTTCCGTCGATTCTATCAAAATGACATTGCACTGCACATAAAGCGTATCAGGGTGAGTTGATTGCCAGATTTAGCAAAAAAAGTTATAAGACAGCTTTTGAGAAACAATTTTTTGAAATTTCAAGTCCTATCTTTTAATGTGGTTAATATTTTCCCTGACCTTGAGTTTGACCTTTCAAAGTCATCTATGGTCAAATTTAATATTGCCAAAATATAGATCATATATGACTTCCTATATGTCGATAATACAAACTTAATCTCTATCAGCAATCATTTGGCCTCCACAGGCCATCTTGCAAATTCATAAAGTACAGCGCCTCCACTAGACCCACTTCCGTCAATTCAATCAAAATGGTGCTCACACTGTACATTGACGGTACCAAGGTAAGTTGATTGCAGGATTTAGAAAAAAATTAATGGCACAGTTTTGCATAAATTATTTTTTTCCATTTCTCAGTCCTATCTTTAACATTGGGCCAAAAATTTCATGGGCCCATAAAAATGGACCATAAATTATTCAATCAAAAATCCGAAAATAACAGCTTGAAGATACGGATTAGTAGTATATTATGGCAAATTTACAGGAAAATTCATCAGGCCGAAAAAAAGATCAAAAATGTTCTGGACGATGGACGACGGATGCCACACCACGACAATAGCTTATCGGCTCATAGGGCCGGTAAGCTGAAAACAGAAAACTGCCATCTCTGTCCAAAAATTGCTTGTCCAATGCAGGAAACACAAGTTTTAAAACCTCATCATTAAAAAATGAATCAAATTATCAAATTTTGATTGTTTTATGATTTTGAGGAATTATAATGATTTCATTCTTTTATTCTTGGGCTAAAGAGTTTGGCCAGTTGATCCTAATTAGGACTAAGCTCTAAAAACCCTTAGATAATTGCCTGGGTTCTGCTTCTGAATGGCTTACTTATTGCTGTTGGACGCTTTGACCATTCAGGCCTTGCACAGAGAGCACGTTTTTAGAGATTGCACGGATTCGTTTGCTGAGACAGATTAATGGCTGCTGAGCCGATTTAGGGCGTCATTTTCACACTAGGTACGATTGTTTCGTACCATGCCACAGTACCACTGTGCCCCCTCCCCTCTCCCCCCGCTGGTCGTAAAATTGCACCGTACCCGAGAACACTTGCATACGTGTCAAAATTCTGATACAGTGTGTTGCAGTATGCACCAAAGTGATTTCAAATGGGGAACGATTTTACAAGGAGGCGCCAATATATTTCAGGGGGTTTTATTATTGGGAAGGGGGTTTAGAATATTAATATTAAATATTACAACCCCAATTCTGAAATAGTTGGGACAAAGTGTAAATTGTGAATAAAATCAAAATTTTAACGTTCAAATCACACCAGCCAGTATTTTATTCACAATAGAATGAAGATAGCAAAAGTTGAAACTGAGAAATTTTACAATTTTAAACACAAAATGAGCTCATTTCTAATTTGATGGCTGCTACAGGTCTCAAAAAAGTTGGTATGGGGGCCTGTTTACCATGGTGTAGCATCCCTTCTTCTTTTCAACACAGAGTGGAGGCGCCTGGGCATTGAAGAGACAAGTTTCTTGAGTTCAGCCATTGGAATTGGATCCCACTCTTGTTTAATACAGGCTTCCAGCTGCTGGAGAGTTTTGGGTCTCCTTTGATAGACCTTTCGTTTAATTATGCGGCAAATGTTCTCAATCGGCAAAATATCAGGACTGCAGGCAGGCCAGTTCAGCACCAAAACTCTTCTACTATGAAGCCATGTTGTTGTAATAGCTGCAGTATGTGGTTTTGCATTGTCCTGCTGAAATACACAAGGCCTTCCTTGGAATAGATGTCATCTGGAGGGGAGCATATGTCGCTCAAAAACCTTTATATACCTTTCAGCATTCATGGTGCTTTTTAAAACATGCAAGTGTCCCACAGCGTATGCACAAATGCATCCCCATACCATCAGAGATGCTGGCTTTTGAACTGAGCACTGATAACAGAAGGGGTGGTCTTTCTCCTCTTGAGCCCGGAGGGTGCAACGCCCATGATTTCCAAGATCAATGTCAAATTTGGACTCGTCTGACCACTTTGCCACTTTGCTACAGTCCATTTTAAATGAGCCTTGGCCCACAGAACACGGCGGCGCTTTTGGATCAGGCTCAACAATGGCTTCCTTTTTGCATGATAGAGTTTTAGGTGGCATCTGTGGATGGCACGGCGGACTGTGTTTACAGACAGTGGTTTCTTGAAGTATTCCTGGGGCCAGTTTGTAATGTCAATGACAGAATCATGCCGGTGAGTGATGCAGTGGCGTCTGAGGGCCCGAAGATCACGGGCATCCAGTGAAGGTCTTCGGCCTTGTCCCTTACGCACAGAGATTTTTCCAGTTTCTCTGAATCTTTTGATGATGTTATGTACTGTTGATGATGAGACCTTCACAGCCTTTGCAATTTGACGTTTAGGAACATCAGTTTTAAAGTATTCTACAATTTTTTTTACGCAAGCCTTCACAGGTTGGAGAGCCTCTGGCCATGTTTACTACTGAGAGACTCAGCCTCTGCAAGACATCCCTTTTATAGCCAATCATGTTACACACCTGATGCCGGTTAATGTAATTACTTGCTAAATGCTCTTTCAGCTGATTCTCCTATATATTAACTGCTTTTTTAGCCCTTTTTTGTCTGTGTCCCAATTTTTTGGAGACCTGATGCAGCCAGAATATTTGAAATGAGCTCATTTTGTGGATAAAAATGTAAAATGTCTCAGTTTCAACATTTGAAATGTTATCTGTGTTCTACTATAAATGACACATTGGCTCATGTGATATGAAAGTCATAGCATTTCGATTTTATTCACAGTTTACACTTCGTCCCAACTACTTCGGAATTGGGGTTGTAATATCACGAATGCATATGCTGCGCGAGTGCGCGTACCCTAGTAACCTGGTGTGTCATCTGCAACATGGATTACCACGTATAGCGGCACGAAAAATTAAACTCGAAGTTTTCTTGACTGAATGCTGAATGTTTTTTACACATCCGAATCTTTCCCTGGGTACCCAAACATCAAAGTAAGCCGAAAATGTACTGATTACATTCGATATAGGTGGATGCTGCTTACGGAATTCTTTCGCCTTTATGTTTTTGGCTGGTTATGCTGCCCACTGCCTCATGCCACAAAAATGTACCCATCTCATAACTTGAGCTGCCAGAGTTTTGCATTGTGTCCCGCACTTTGAAATATCGCAGCCGCATTTTCTTTAGTTTGTCACGGCATTAATCTAGTATTCTGTGATAACCATGCGAATGTAATTACTCACAAATTATTCCATTGCGTGTAGTATCCAGTTGTGATTGTATGTTTTCGTCCGCCTAATATTTCGATCAAGCATTGAATTTCTTCGTTTGAATGAAGATATCTTTTTGTTGCTGCATTTGTAAGAGCAAGAGAGCCTTAACACATGAAAGTTATCTTCCGGGCTCAAGTATGGAGCAGTCGGCTCTCTGCACACGGCACGTCACCTGCCCTTATATGGGGTTTAGCGGGTGTCATATATGCTAATTTAAAACAACCAGCCCGCGCTTCCAATTTACGATCAAGTGGGATTCAACATTCAGCACACCTGGGTAAGAGCAGATTTGGATGGTAAGAGCATTTGGTGAATCCAGAGTTTGCAAAAAAATAAGAAAAAATATAAGAGAAATTTAAGAGAATGTTGCAGTATGAGGCCCGATGTGTCCTTGTTATTTAAACTCTAAGTGCACACATTTAACTGTGGTTTTCAGTTAACATTCACGGAACCTCTGTTACGAACTGATTGTAAAATTACAGCTAAAACTGGAGCACTCGGCAAACGAGCACATGTATCACCCGAAGGCCCCCCAGTTGGGCCCAGATGGTTCCAGAGTACCCAAAATCAATAAGTGTCGTGAACTGACCATAATACATGCCCCTGCAAAATTTGAAAAGAATCAGTGCACTTATGTGGGCTGTAGAGCTTTCACAAGATAATCTCTGCGGACGCAGCGGACGCGTGACGAGGCCAAATGCATAGTATCCTCCGACCTTCGTTCGGGGGATACAATAACTGGCAAACAAAGGCGCCAGTTAAAATAACGGGCAAAAATGTGCAAGTTCATAACAGGGTATTGCTTGAATCACAGATGGCAGCACATGTACCTCTGCACAATTTATAACCTCTAATTAGCTTAACATGCTTGTCTCTGGACTGAGGGAGGAAACAGACCACGGAAACACAGGGAGAACATGTGGAGAACACAGGGGGAACAACCAAACCCCACAGAGACAGGCCCCAGGCCAGATTAAAACCCACAATCTTCTTGTTTTGAGATAACAACTCTACCCACTGCACAACCACGCTGCCCTGTGTCCTTGTCGATGGACAAGAGTTCAACCTCCAACAAAAGCACACTGATGAATGAGTTCCTTTTCTGTTGAGCCTGCTGAGCACAGCTGGGAATGCTGGCGAGTGGATCTTTCAACAGGTCTGGAGAGGACGGCTCTATTACAACACCCTGTGAGTTAGAGCACTGAAACAGCATGTTCTGCGGCCTGCTACAGAGACCGAGGTCGGCCACCCCCCAACCCGAGGGAGACAACAAATGGACTGGCCCACTGTCAGCAGTGCTCATCGCAGCATGCTCAGTCCTGTCTAGAGTAAAGGTACTTTCAGGGACACCCGGCTTAAGTGTATTAAGCGCTGTTATGACCCATACATTGAAGAATTAAAGCTGGTGCTTTTTGTCCCCGTCGAAAGAATTTCGGAAGGGGATTATGACATGAGCAGCGTGTCTATCCGTCCATCGGTCCACCAAAAATGTTAAACCTGTAAATAAATGACCACTGTAGCCACATACTTCACTGCATTTTCATGAAACTTGGATGCAATGATCATTGGGTCAACTGACACATGTTCCCCCCACAGGTGTGGGGTCAAAGGTTTTAAAGGGGTCATTGATCCAAAATGGTCTGAGGGTGAATGTATACCAATACTTTGGTGGATTTTCATGGTACTTGGACACAATAATTGTTGGGTCAAATCACACATGTGACCCCAACAGTTGTGGTGTCAAAGGTCATGTCATGGGTCATTTGGGGTCATTGATCCAAATCTTCACCATTGGTCACTGTATCCACATACTTCAGTAGATTTTCATGAAATTTGGTTAAAATAATCCTTGGGTCAAGTCACACGTATGCCCCTTACAAATGGCGGGTCAAAGGTCCGCCATGTTCGGCGGGGACATCATTTAGGCATCGCATAAATCCAAGTTTGCCCTGTTGTCAATAAAATCACAGTTGATTAGAGCTCAAAGGTGTAATCCTTAGAGTGCGAAATAGAAATAGTCTTGCTCAATGATGTGAGATATCAATATCAGATGCTGTTGAAAACCTATCATGCGGCAACTTGTTGGCAGCTCTTCCAAAAAGTTGACACATATAGGTTTTCAACAGCACAAGGCAATTCAATTCATTTCAGTGCTCTCCGGGTTAACAGCGACACTCATCTTTCAGGGGCTACAGTGGAACTTCATCCTTCAAACTTTTGAGGCCTAAACAACTACCACAACCACTAGAACAATGGATGCTCCTATGTTCTAAAGTGACAAAAATATAGCGTGTTTAAGACTGTATACAGACTATATACTATGAAATCCGTAACTGATTGGAGAGCAACAATTTAAAAGGGTTGAAATGTCTGCATGGTTAACTCCATATGGATTCCAATAAAACTGCAGACTGACAGCTTTAATACGCAGCCATTAACATCCATATGGAGTCAATGTTGTAATTACAAGCCTATAAAAGTGTGTCACACTCCAATTCCTACAGACTGACATGTGCATATCTGTCACCAGTTCCGCTGGCATTGTCAGCATTCAAGTGACAATGCCATTCCCCATAGACTGACATGTTTTTCTCTCCATGATTTATCTCCACAGGAAGCGCATGCATTCCCAGAGGATGTTGTAATTTATATGAAGGCTTTGTGACCAGCTACCTCTGCGGCTGGAGCAGCTAGATCGTAACAGAGTGACGTACAATAAACAACCCCCGAGTCACCTCAGAACTCATCAAGCCACACACTACACACTACTCCAAACAGACTCATGTTCCGTCCTCAGGCCTCACAATACTGTCCACCACACTACAAAATTAAACACCAAGCATGAGGCTGTGTACCTGCAAACATTGCTGGAAAAAGGTGGCCGGGTGCTGCGAGTGAGTGATGGGAAATGGAGTCTTTTTCAAGACGGAACCATAATGGACACACTTAGGAGTTTCCCCCACACCTGTCCGATTGATCTGCTCTCTGTTTAAGTAATGACAAATGTTTGCCGCTAACATGGCAATATCCCCCACCGCCTCAATTTTATGTGCCCGTATGGACATACGTACGAACGGACGGACGGAGCCCAATGCTATATCCCCCGATTCGCGCTAATCGCGCGGCAGGGGATAACAAAGTAGAACACCCTCCCCCCACTCCTGCGGCCCAGATGGGCTCTGCATCTGTCCTTACACACCCTCTCCAGAACCACTGACCTCACCGCCTCAGGACGTCCCAAGCTGCCTCAGCGACACAAGAGTGGTTATTACAGACATACAGGAGACGTGAACATGAACAAAACACCGGATGAAAAGCCATTTCACTAGCAAGGACCACCACACCATCACCAAGATGTATTTAAAAGTTTATTGAACAGAATATGGTTGATATGCGAGAAGGAAACTCTCGAGAAGCACTTCTGCTAAGTCGACGGCGAGGTTGGGGAGGCTACGATAGGGAATTCTATGGGCACCCAGGCATGATGAACCTCCCCAGGACCCTCCTGAAAGGACAGAGAGGGAGGAGAAGAGAACAAAGGAAGGTTTGGGATGGGAGGGAGGGGCGCACAGCACGAAATCTGCATGAGAGGAGTGGGTTAGGCGTGTATTTAGTGGAAGTTCCAAAAGCGCGACAGTTGATATCTGGTCCTGCTCCTGAAACTCCGCTAGATAACTCCAAATAAAACTATAAATACTGAATACAAAAAACGTAGATGTTCTCACCTTTGAGTAATAACTGCTACCAAATCCACAAACTATAGAAAAGGTGCGCATTGGGCATTTAAGGTCACGACTGATTGTTTTTAAAGCATACAGCCTGTCCAATATTACGAATCCTCTTCCAATTTAAGTGGTGTCTGAGCCCCACTGAGCCTTGGAATGAGGAAGAGGAGGGTAATGAAGAGGAAGCTGTTTGTTGGTGCTTCATCAGCTCTTAGATGATTATGAAGCAAAAAAATTAAAACGTGTCTTCTAGGTCACCTACACATTAAAATGGTCACTAACTTATAGTGAACTCAACTCTTGGAGAGTCTATTTGATTCTCTATGCGATCAAACTCTTGTGGGAGCGAGTTCAAATGGACGATGGAAGAGTTCATATAACGCTGAACATTTCACAGGGATATTTGCCCAGTCGTGCGTCAGCAGCAGAGTCATTCACAGATAAGCAGCATTCTTAACCCCTGAACACACTGGGCACCCCACAGTCATATCAGCCAATCAGAGTTGGGCTCAGACAACTGGTCACACCTGAGAACTGAGGTCCGGCTTAAGACACAAAAACACACCATGTTGTAAGTGCCAAATTATGCATCAGCTTTTACGTGTGCGTGTCTGTGTGTGCGTGTCGGTCCATGCGCATTTGTGCATGTGTTTGAGAAAGTCCATAACTGCATACAGTATGTGTTTGGTTGTGTGTGTGCTTTTGCGTGTCTGTCAGCACATGCATTTGTGTGAGGGTTTTTTCAACCTGTATTAAGAATGTGTTTGAATCCCTGTTTGTCAGCGTACAGCATATTCCCATTCAGCTTGTGCCATGAACACCTAGTAGAGTCAGTATTCAACACTGAAGGGAAGCAGAAAAGCTCTGAGACAGATTCATTTCTGAGGTTTGAGCTGCATCCAGATCAGCTCAACACAGCGCGGCACAGCTCACTACAGATCACACCGGGCAGACACAACACAGCACAGCATAGCTCATTACAGGTCACTTGGGGCAGACGCAACACAGCACAGCACAGCTCATTAAAGATCACTCCGGGCAGACGCAACACAGCACAGCACAGCTCACTACAGATCACTCCGGGCAGACGCAACACAGCACAGCACAGCTCACTACAGATCACTCTGGGCAGGCCCAACACAGCACGGCACAGGTCACTACAGATCACTCCGGGCAGACAAAACACAGCGCAGCACAGCTCACTACAGATCACTCCGGGCAGACGCAACACAGCACAGCACAGTTCACTACAAATCACTCTGGGCAGGCCCAACACAGCACGGCACAGGTCACTACAGATCACTCCGGGCAGACGCAACACAGCACAGCACCGCTCACTACAGATCATTCCAGGCAGACACAACACAGCACAGCACAGCTCACTACAGATCACTCCGGGCAGATGCAACACAGCACAGCACAGCTCAACACAGATCACTCCGGGCAGATGCAGCACAGCACAGCACAGCTCACTACAGATCATTCCGGGCAGACACAACACAGCACAGCACAGCTCACTACAGATCACTCCAGGCAGATGCAACACAGTACGGCACAGCTCACTACAGATCATTCCGGGCAGACACAACACAGCACAGCAAATCTCACAACAGATCACTCCGGGCAGACGCAACACAGCACAGCACAGCTCACTACCGATCATTCCGGGCAGATGCAACGGAGAATGGCACAGCTCACAACGGACCACTACGGGCAGACGCAACGCAGAACAGCACAGCTCACTACAGATCACTCCGGGCTGATGCAACACAGCACAGCACCGCTCACTACAGATCATTCCGGGCAGACGCAACACAGCACAGCACCGCTCACTACAGATCATTCCGGGCAGACACAACACAGCACAGCACCGCTCACTACAGATCATTCCGGGCAGACGCAACACAGCACAGCACAGCTCACTACAGATCATTCCGGGCAGACGCAACACAGCACAGCACAGCTCACTACAGATCACTCTGGGCAGAGGCACCAGTAATAATTAGGAGGAAACGTCACTGGAACCAGAGCTCTAGTTCAGGAAACGGGCTGGTTGTGCTTTGAGAGTGTGCGTGTGCTGAGTTTGGGAGTGTGTGTGTGTGCTGTGGTGGGGAGTGTGTGTGTGTGTGGTGAGTTTGAGAGTGTGTGTGTGCTGCGGTGGGGAGTGTGTGCTGTGGGAGGCCATGGTGGGGGGGCAGGGAGAGAGGGGCAAGAGAGTAGGGCCTGGGGGTGTGCAGACAGGCTGGAGTCAGAGCTGTCGTGCTCTCCACACACACACACGTACACACACACACACACACAGACATGTGCACACAAACATACGTATGCACACACACAAATGCACACAAACACACACACCCACACAAACACACACACAGACATGCGCACACAAACATATATATGCACACACACAAATGCACTCACACACACACATGCATACAGATATAGACAATTTTGCACACAAACACAGACATGCACAAACACATACTCCCTCTCACATGTGCACGCGCACACACACACACACACCCACACACAAACATGCACACACAAACATCTATATGCACACACACACACACGCACGCATACACACACAGACATGCGCGCACACACACACACACACACACACACAAACACATAAACGCACTGTGACATCCAGTTTTCCTCCAACTCTAAATACACACCATCACTGCAAGGTCCTGTAAACACACAGCCTCCATCAGGCCCTGGCAGGCATCACAGCTCCACAGGAACAGCCCCTTAAAAACACTTCTTAGAATAAACACTCGTCTTCTCCCTCAGAACCTCTGAGTTAGCATCCAGGCTGGGCCTGTGTGTGTGCATAGATGCAAGTGTGGGGGAGCCAGTGTTTGTCCCACATATGTGATTTATCACTCTTGCACTCTCGGTTGAATACTGGATACACTGACTATATGTCCCTGTATGGTTCTGTAAATAGCCATGAACTTCTTTTGGTAATTTAATAAATGCCAATAAGGCAGCAGGTCGACTGAAACCACAGCATTGTAGATTAACTAAAAACTAACCACATGACCTTTTTCTTTTGGGCAAACTAAAATCCAGCGCTCTTTCTATTGATTCTTTGTCTTTTGAATGACATCACAGACATTCCTATGACACATTTCCTGACAAATCGCATGACTCCACAATTATGCCCATTTGCTGGCAGAGAGACCTCATGAATCACACAGTCAAGCAACAAAGTCAGTGGGCTGTATTGTATAGGAATCCCACAGTATCTCAGACCTGATCGCGCCTGAACGTACCCTCACTGTTACACCAATATATTTTAATGGAACAATTTTACAAATAGCTACCAAATACACATGTTCAAATCCAATCGCTTTTAACAGCTATGACAGCAGTTTTGTGCTTCTTTGGTGCAGGAAGTGATCAGAAGAACAGAGAGGATATGAAATCGCAGAACTGTGGGAAATTCAAACGTTCTGGCGAAGGGGTTTCGCTGAGCTTATAGAGAAAGTTTCCATGGTCACCTCTGTACCCTAAAAGCCACATATGAAATACATCACACAGTAAAAAGGACAAGTGAAGTAACTTTTAAACATTTATTTCAGTATTTCCTGAAATAAGAAATAAGATGGAAAACTGTCATACAGGAATATAAAACTGGCTCCCTGTCAAGTGTGGCAATTAGCCACTGACTTCGGTACTAAAGGGTCGTGCTCTGTACCAGATTTATTGGCATGAAAATGCAGTGCATGTTCACAAGGCTAAGTAAGGGTATGTTTTTAAATGGTTATTCCCACGAGGACCAGAGCTGAAAGCAATGCCACGTTCTCCAAAAAAGACAGAACATCACGTCCTGCCAACTTCAGACCCCACCAAAACCTTTCAGTGATTTTCCCGCAGCCTAACAGCTGATAAGCATCGAGACAACTATTATTTAAACACGGTGACCGACAGTTCCTCACGCTGTTAAACTAGTGTGAATGAGCCATTATCAGCGCTATACAGTCCAGTGGGCATCTGATGATACAATAAAGGTAGATTGTGGGAAATTCGGCGGAAGAAACCGTTAAGATGAGAAGTTAATTCTCACAGAAAGAGGAAATCCCCAATCTCATTCACCAAACGGCACTGCGCATAAAAAACAACGGGTACGCAATGCAGGCATTTCCCAAGACCGTCGGGTTAAGTCAGGGCGGGGTGCAATCCTGGAGGTTAACAGCGATGCCCTAATCGCTGCAAATCCCATCAGAATGCAGTCCAGTTCTTATTTTCCATAAATCTCTGGTCCAAAGCTTCTGTAACAATGGAACGTGTTCTGTCACTTACTGCACCTGTACTTGTCTCCTAGGAGGTCTGCTCTCTTGTACTGTTCTTGTGCACTTTTGTAGGTCGCTCTGGATAAGAGCGTCGGCTAAGAACCTGTAATGTAATGTAATGTAATGTAAAGCTCCCTCCATTATCATCGAGTCAGAGCTGTGGGGCATCTTGATAAACACACACTGTCATTAACACACTGGCAGAGATTAAAAACATTTTTAGGCCTATATTTTAATGCAAAAAAGAAGCAAAATAAGCACAAAAATACCTAGTTTTGGCCCAAAGAAGACATCCCTAGAGAAGGCTAACCTCAGGCAGCACATGGAGATCAAACTTGAACCGATATGGTCATCAACTCCAAGCCTAAAGGACAAAAAGCACTCCACTGAAGCAATGCAGACAAGATTTTCGTTTAAATCTGTCTGTCCATCCATTCTGTAACCTTATTCTTGGACAGGGTTACAGGCGGCAGAGGGCTGGAGCGTATCCCAGCATGCAATGGGTGAGGCGAGGCAGGAACACCACCCAAACTGTTTGGTAATGCACTGCAGGGATGACATACCATTCACTCGCACTCACACACCAACAGAAAATTTTGAGTCTCCACACAGCCTGGCATGCAAGTCTTTGGGCTGTGGGTAGAAACCAGAGTACCTGGAGGAGAATAGAATATATTCAACCCCAGGTTTCTCCCACAGGAACCTGGGGAGAATATACAAACTCCACACAAGAAAGACAAAGGCTGGATTCCCATTGCTGTGATGGGGCAGTGATACTCTGGCATAACCACACCATCCATATAAAGTCTATGCTTTATACAAATAGATATGAAAACAGCACCTCCACTTATACAAACGCATAACAAAACACCATTCCTGCTTCATGCTAATGCACACTTAAATATCAACCCTACAAATGACTCTAATGGAAGGAGTCTCTGTTTGTCTGGTTGTACGTACGTACATCTTTCCTCCAATTTTCTCAGGAACCACTCTTCAGATCGACTTCAAACTCAGCGAGTACATTGCTGAGGACTCAAGGAAGTTGATTGTGAAGTTTATTATCTGAGTGGTTCTGGAGAAAGCTGCAAGCGCCAATTCCAGAGGCCAAGCAATTGGCCCATTCTGATCAGGCATATTTCGATTGGACCCTGCACTATTTACACAAACGCATACAAAACACCATCCTCACTCACTTCAGTATTACATACAGATAAATGCAAACATATTGGAGAAATGTCACTATTTTCTTGTATTTTGGCTCAGTACCGCAGAACAGGGCAGTAATTGCTAGAAGGATCTCAGAGTTTATTAGCATGTAAATATGCTCAATTTGACGCCGACAAAAAGCACTTTCGACTTCAAAATTATTCTCTCATTACTACCTCAGTGTGCATGAGTGCACTGCCAAAACAACTAATACCGTGTCAATGTCATAAAACGTGTGTAATTACTGGAATATAAAACTATTATTTTTGCACGCACACGCTGAAACACAGCACCTATTCCAAAAAATACCACACTATGTTCTCACTGCAGATGTATGTCAGGGATATGCCAAATATGCTGTAAATGAAGTCATGAGCTGAGTGATTTCCTTCAGCATTTAGCAAGTTGAGAGAGAATGAACACATCAACTCTAATTTTGACTCGCACGTTGATTTACACACGCACACACACACACAAACACACACACACACACACATGCACACACAACAGTGGTTAGGCATCTCAGCAGGCCATTAATATTACATTAAGTAATTTAGCTATCAAGTATTGAGATCAGCTCTTCGAGACCTTAGAATTGCAGGGTCCTACAGACATTTTGGCCAAAATTTAGTTAACTACTGCACACAATTGGTAAGATATAGTTCTATCTAATAATTAAGTATGGGAATTCAATTCATTTGTTAAATTGGGATCAGATCAGAATTACAAAGTTCAAGTTCCACAAGTGCACACTGAATAGCCAAACTTTACAAGCCAATTTCTCAAAAATGTTTGAAAATGTTATTAAGAACCCTGTGATTCTAAGGTCTCACTTTTACAGTGATGGAGGAGTGAAACTACCAAGCGCATCCGAAGACTATATGATACTGAGAGAGTCTCGGCACAGGAAGTGCGCTGGTATTTCAAAAAGGAATTTGAGGTAAAAAAACGAGGAGCCATGTGCCCTGCTGGTAGAGGCTGTAGTGTCCCGCAGGAATCATACAACTGTGAAAGAGGAATGGGAAAGTGGAGAAGGAAGAGAGAGGGATGGAACAGAGGATGAATGTCAGCATCACAGGGAAGAGAAAAAGGGTGAAAGTCGATCGGAGAGAGGAGAGAGCCAGGGAGACAGATGCACGTCTGCAGTCTCCATCAGCCGCAGAGATTTCCCCTAAAACTGCCTCTCTCATTCATCAGAGCTCCGAGACTTCCTCTGGCGCAGTGCTGTCAGTCCTGCCCTGCTTCCAAACGCCAGGGCTGGTAATTCAGCAGGGAGCTGCACTCGAGTGAACCTGATGCTGGGGAACATGTGATCTACCTCACATACAGTACAGCTCGAACTGGAGGAATGTGACCTACCTCACATACGGTACAGCTCGAACTGGAGGAATGTAAGCTACCTCACACACAGTACAGCTCCTACTGGAGGAATGTGACCTACCTCACATACAGTACAGCTCGAACTGGAGGAATGTGACCTACCTCACATACGGTACAACTCGAACTGGAGGAATGTAAGCTCCCTTACACACAGTACAGCTCGATCTGGAAGAATGTGACCTACCTCACATACAGTACAGCTCGAACTGGAGGAATGAGATCTACCTCACATACAGTACAGCTCGAACTGGAGGAATGAGATCTACCTCACATAAAGTACAGCTCCAACTGGAGGAATGTGACCTGCCTCAAGGCGTGGTAACACAGCTCAAGTAGCACGCAAATGCATGAATCACGCATAAAATTTGGTTGTGCCAGCTTGTCCGTCGAGAATTTGACAATTTTCGCAGATTTACGCTATGAAACATCACCGACGAATTGAGCAAGAACTACGGAAAGATCATGCACAAATCACTGACAAACCACGCACTTCAGCGCATAGGCACGCAAAGGCCCCAAAATAAAATTTGTACCAGTTATTTTCAGTGATACGTAGGTGTTACAAGCGCGAAACATGTGTCATATGTCTGCTAATCGTCAGTGGAAAGTCGTTGATGAACGCGATAGCAACAACATTTTCGCAAACTATCACTGATATTCCATGCATATTTCGAGCATTGTCCACGTAAAAACTACGCAAACTACGCAAAAATTACGTAAACCAGCGCAATACTGCGGAAACTCTTACGCGAAGCCGAGTTTTGAGCTGCTCAAAACCTGGAATCACGTAAAGCGCCGATCCGGCGAACATCGGCTGACAACTACGGACGTTCCACGTCAGATGTATCGCGTAAGACTAGAATTTTGTGCGTAATTCATGCGTTTACGTGACTTTGGGGCAGTGTGACCACGCCATTACATACTGTACAGCTCGAACTGGAGGAATGTGACCTACTTCACACACAGTACAGCTCGAACTGGAGGAATGTGACCTACCTCACACACAGTACAGCTCGAACTGGAGGAATGTGATCTACCTCACATACAGTACAGCTCAGACCTGAGGAATGTGACCAACCTCACAAACAGGACAGCTCAGACCGGAGGAATGTGATCTACCTCGCATACAGCACAGCTCAGACTGAAGGAACGTGATCTACCTCACATACGGTACAGCTCAGAAGGGAAGAATATGTGACCTCCATCACATACAGTACAACTTGAACTGGAGGAACATGTGATCTACCTCACATATGGTACAGCTTGGAATGAAGGAACATGTGATCTTCCTCACATACAGTACAGCTCGGACAAAAGGAACATGTGATCTCCCTCACATACAGTAAGCTTAGACTGGAGGAACATGTGATCTACCTCACATACAGTACAGCTTGGAATGAAGGAACATGTGATCTCCCTCACATGTAGTACAAAACGGACAGCAGAGACAAGCCAAACTTAAAACCCATCATTATCCAGAAATTTTGAGTAATAAGACCATCTTGATAGGATAGATGAAGTAATGCATGTGTTGAAGAAAAGGCAGGGCTTGCAAACATATTGAGTAATAAAAGAGTTAAACATGAAAATATCAGATATTAAAACACCACATGCAACATTACAACTGATAACATTTCAAGAGGACTAACCTTCAAAATCAGATATAATTCCTTCCAAGTGAGAATTGACCGTGGAGTCAGACATCCTTTATTTCCTTAAAAGTGAGGGAGCAGGTATCCCTTCCCAGTCAAGGCAACGGTTTGGGGAGGCTCTCAAGATTTCAAAACAAATCCCAAATTAGGAGGCAGAGCATCAAAAAAAGGAAACTTCGCACAGATCTGAGCCCACAACTTTCTTAAAGGAGCAACTTGTTATTGCTGGTTCCTCCTCTGCTTCGTACATGTTTCAGTAACGAGTGAGAGCACTCGCTGCCCCCTCCACTCCCACCCTCCCTCTCCCTCTCTCTCTCTCTCTCTCACCCCTTCTCCCTCTCGCTCTCTCTCTCTCACCCCCGCCTCTCTCTCTCTCTTGCTTTCCCCACTACTCTCCTCACTCATCAGAGCCCACTCACCACGTGAGCGTTCTTGCTTCTCTCTCCGTCAAGTACGGCCACGCCTACTTTCAAAATGCGCATGCTGACAGGAACGCACTCGCACACACAATCATACAAAGACCATCAGTTTCTCCAACGGCTTATGTGCAAAACACACTCAATTACTGGCAGAATTCTCCCATGATGGGTAAACTTCCTAAAAACATTCACAGACCCTGCATAAATGAATGAATAGTAAACATAAAATGCTGAGCCAGTTTAAGCTTATCATGTGATCTTAGCCGGTGTCCTTTTAAAATGCTTTTTGTTAAAATGTGAACATCCTGCCACATGCCATGTATATTTCTTATGTTGGGAAACAAATGCTGTTTAGCCAAGGAGTCAGAATACGCAGCTTGACTTTTGTCTTTTGACCTCAAGCTGCAGAAACCTCTTTGGCTAAATTCTAAAATGGAGGTCACAGGCTTCTTGCCTCGGGCCATCTCCACAATATTGCCATATGAATCACTGAGCTTTGACTGAGAAGGAAGCTGATAAGATCAGTGGATATCCTGACGGCCATACATGGCTGCGTCACTTAATTTGACTCACTGAAAGTCGGTGTTTGATCACAAACTCTGCACTCAACTGGTGATTAATTCACCCGCACATACTGCAGTGCAGTTGACAGACACAATATAGACCATTCCCTGAAAAACATCACTCAAACAAGCGTAAGGACCGCAGCAGCAAGTGCATGACAACAGGATAAAGAACAACAACAAGAGCCTAAAATATATCTCTGTTTTTGAAAATCCCCTTTCCTTTCTGGGTGAAGCCAGCCATTCTAGCAAATTATCAAAAAATTCATCTCACAAATGACCACGATGGTTTTACTGACAGGGCTTTAAATACTGCCAACATTTAACCCTTAAAGTGCTGAAATTCATTTTCAAAAAATTCTAAATTAAATTATCTTGTGCTGATGAGAACATATCATTTGCAGACTTGTCACCACATGATAGGCTTTCACCAGCTTTGACTTTGACATCTTATATCACTGAGCAACACTGTATTTAGCGCTCTAATGGTTAAATGCACAATACAAAGTTACTCCTGTATGGCAATAACTGTCTGTCTTAGAAAGTCCTTTAATCTTGATATGAGGCATAAGTTCCTTATTTTTCTCTCCAAGCATAAAATATTAGTTTATCTTAAGTTACCGCGTGCTTGACAAGTGATATTTTCTTATCTCATTGCCAACTCTAGAAATGAATCAAAATTATCTAACCTCAATGGCAAAAATTTTGTCTTACTTAGAAAAAGGTAATAGAAATTAGCGTTTAAAAACTAAATACAAGATAATAATAATAATGCTTGGTAAGATCGACTGGTTTTTTTTTTTTTGCCCTGTGAAAGTGGATACAAGCTTCTGTGAAGTTAGATCAACTGAAACATTTAATCCTTTCACACAGATATTGCCGCCAGCATCTGTAAATTCCAAAATTTAATTCCTAAATAATTTTGTATTTGAATTAACAAATGTCTTGCTTCACTCGAAAAATTTTCCAGTGTCTCTGAGACACAAATTCTGAGTTACTAATCCTAAATAGGCTCATGCATAACAGGAAAAAATTAGCATTATTTGTATTCAGCACGGAGGGGTTATACAAAAAGTTCTGATGGCACATTACTCAGAATACAGCCCCGGCTCCGTAAGCAAGCGGAGAGGACACGCAGGGGAACATAGCTGGGGTGACCACGCCAGTCCCGCAGTTTTGGTCGCGGAGAGGGAACCCCCACCTACGATACACCATGTGCCCAGTAAGCCTTTCCTGAGCGCTGTGTGTTTTTATAGCATCTCCTCTTGTGCTTCCCCTCCCAAGGACAGAGTCGTGAGGCACTGGTCAGCAGTGTAATTCTGGCTCTCAGCCTTACAGTCCCAGCTGCCCTGATCCAGCTCTCCCTAACATACACACACACACACACATACACTTGCACAGCCACACACACGGCCACAGTCATCCACTCTTACACATACATAAATACATGGCAAAAAGATCTTACCATGCATTTATGCTAGTATTTGCTCTTACTTCTATCACCTTTTTTCTGCCACTGATGTGATATGATTATGGCGCTTTTCTAAATTTGTCCAAGCAGGCGAGAAAACTTCACTTGTCAAGTGTATGGTAACTTAAAATAAACCAATATTTTCTAAATTGTGAATAGAAACATGAGAAGTTAAATCTGATAGAAAGACTACATAACTTGTTAAGACAGAGTTTTTGTCGTGTAGAGACTCATAAACAAGTAACACATTCATCCACATAGCGCTCTCTCTGACATTATCAAACACCATCACAGGAGCAAACACCCACAATGTTTCACCAATACACACACAAGTTCAACAGCTCTGATAGTTTCTCCCACAAACACGCCACACGGGTAGAAACAGCAACCCACAGAGTCACAAATATACACTCAAGAGCCACCAACGAGCGTGCACGTCCCCAGACACGAAACACAAGTAGCCACCCACACACCTCCACATTACCTCCCACCATACACACACAGATACACACAGACAAGTCCCTTGCATACATGCGCCGACATGCTCCCAGTAGTCATCAGCCTGCATATACACATCCATTTGCAGACATTCACGAGCACTAATTCACAAACACACCATACAAACACCACATACAGCCACTCACTGACCCACCCAAACCCCTTTGCCCCCTTCACACAATGAGGGAACTCATATCCTCACACAAAAGGCTCATAAACTGCTGTCCAGGAAAGGGAACCACTAGATGTAAATCTAATCCCTGCATATCAATGTAATGATGCACACTCACTCACTGCCCAGTCCTTGCACTGGGAACACAAAGCTAGGTTTTCGACTCCTTATTAAGAGCTTATGAGTCAATACTATAGAACAGAGGGCCTACATCTTACCCAGATGGGGCCAGTGTGGCTGCAGGCTGTCATGTCAACCGAGCAGTTACTCACCTGATTCTACTCATCAACCCTTAGAGTCTTTGCTAAAGATCTTGATTTGTAGAATCAGGTGCATACCTTCTTGGTTGGAACGAAAGCCTGCAGCCACACCAGCCCTTTCTGGGTAAGATTGAGGAAGGCTGCTGTAGAAAATAAGTGAGGAGCTCAAGTTCTCTAGGGCATTTGAAGCTTACAAGCATCTAACAACCAGAAGCCAGAATAAGCTGGTGAAGATGGCGGTTTCCTCCTCTCACGGCCTGCTTTCTTTCACCAGCAGAGAGTCAGCACAAAGTTCAGAGGCTGCCATGAAATACTCAACCCAATAGGACCCAGAAACCAAACCAGTCAAAAAACATCTAATCACAAACAGGATCACTGGGACTCGGAGGGACCACCATCGTAACTCCAGCTGTCCATCTCTGGTCCTGACCTGTACATTAGAAACCTTCTCTCCATCCTCCCTCTCTCCCTAACACACATTCCACCTCTCCCCTGGCACCTGGTTTAGAGGCCTTAGTGGGAATGTGCGTGAAGGCCGGCCTAGAGCACGCAAATCCCCAACCGACTTTTTCGAGAGGCAATGGGAGCCAAAGGCCACAGCCCTGAGCACCCACACGGCGGGGATAACACCATGCAGGCGCCGGGCAGACGAGAGAGCTGGACACGCGCGTGTGGATACACCCTCTGACCTTCCACACAGACAGCCAGGAGTTCGCAGCACTTCAATACAACAGTTAGCCTGAGGGCTAAGTCACTATTGGCTTTGTAGCTATTGAGTTCAGGGGAATGTTGTCCGGGTCTGTGGTTAGGGTTTCATCCTCATTTATTCACCTCCGCCAAAGAGGTGTATGTTTTTGCCGGCCTTTATCCGCCTGGTTGTATGTTTGTCTGTTAGGATATCTCAAAAAAGGGCCGCATAGGTTTTAACCAAACTTTGCAGGATCTTACGAGTAGCACAAGAGGAACAAGTGATTAAATTTTGGCATATCTAGGCCAAATGACAGCTGAGATATAGGCCAAAGTTCAAATCCAGCTATGCTGGTAGAGATTTGAAGTCTTTCCAATGGGCCGAATTTCCAATCGGCGTGCTTTTGCTGCCACCTGGCGGTGGAATGCAACAACATCCGACATCAGCCAACGAAACTAACTAATGCACAGTTGCCTTGGCATGGCGGAGGTGCTGCGCTCTCTGAGTGCTCTTGCTTTGAAGTTGTTTCTGTGAACAAACCTAATGGTGACTTCCAATAATTTCAGGCTTACACATCATGTATAAATTACCGTGTATATGGTATAAATGATCATTTATTACCATGTACATAGTACCTTACGGGAGAGAACCCTGAAGAAGGTAGTTATGTTTATGTTGTAGCCATTCTCATTATCTCTAATAATGGCCTTTTCATCATATGCTGGCTGGCCTGGCTTAACTCAGCACAAATCGGTACATCAGCCCCTCATGGCTGGGATTTGCATTTCCATGACAACAAGGCTATCGGCTTGAAGGTGTGCCTTTAAGTGGTGATGTGCTTGACATCAGTCAGTGATGTTTGAGATCTGTTCCCTCGTTAAGTTCCCTACTATTGCACTGCGTAACGGTTAATGACGAGGCGCTCTGTCCAGCGGGCTCTGGCCCTACTCTGGCACAGCTCGGCACAACTCAGTATGCTTAAATTGGTACTGGCAATGCAAATCAGACTCGATGCAGCCAAAACTGCTAAACACTACATATGGGTTATTCTTCAAGTGTAAGCTAACATTTATGAAATAAAGCATTTTGTTGAGTTTGAGCTTTCTATCATTTAGAAAGCATGGGCCAGGAGGTGGAGCGGGTGGGCTAGGAATCAGAAGGTTTCTGGTTTGATCCCTGGGTCCTCCTGAGAACATGTCGAAGTGTCCTTGAGCAAGACACTGAACCCCACACCGCTCCTGATGTGCAGCGTGGCGCCTTGCATGGCAGCCTCTGCCATCAGGGTGACTGTGAGGCATAAATGTACTGTAAAGTGCTTTGGGATCATGTCATGTGACTAGAAAGCGCTATATAAATGCAGTTCATTTACTATGTGCATTTTATAAAATAATGTTGGACTATGCCTTTGATGCCATTAAATGCTGTCAGTGTATAAAAATACTATATTTTCAAAAATGTATTTTGTGAAAAATTAAGCAGAACGCCATCACAAATTTTGGATATGTTAATAACAGACATCTAATCTTTCTAAAACAGTCAATTTGATGCTGGTGGATGGTGTCATTTTTCTGGTACAAAATGTTAAAAATAGCACAAATCTTATTTTTTTTCATTTTCAAGCCATAATATTTTCTAGATTATTCATAAGAGAGGGGCAGAATTGGAATACAAAATACACAACATATATGGGAAGCTGTATGTGCAATACCAAATCCCTATCTTTGAAATGAGGCTTTTTACAGTTGTTAAAATATGCTACCGTAGAGCACTGAGTAAAATTTTGTGCAACTTTGAGAACCCAGAAATATGTGATGAACAACAGGGACACCACTTTAAGTCCGTATTCCACAAGTTGGAGTTGAAAATTTTCACCCCTGAAAACTTGAAGGACCTAGCTGAAATACTTTCCTAGGTATGGCCGCGTGAAAGTGGCTCCTCAGAAATCACTGCGCAAAAGGGGCCGGAACTTAGTTGCAAAATATTGTTTTTAAGACAAAACTATTAGGACTTGAGCGCTAAAATTTTGAATTTATCCTATTAGGAGGCGTTTGCATTCGCTGGAATTTTTTCAGCCAAATCTGAGATGGTCAAGTGGGAAGTTTCTATGAAATTCAAACATTTGACTTAGAATGACCCAATAAAAAAACCCAATAAATGACTAAAAAGGGAGATTTGAGGTGAATTCAAAAGGCTGCAAGTTCCCACTTTGTTGACGGACAGCCAAGCCAAAGAAACAAATCCTTGCATGGGGGTGAATCAGTTCCTTTCATTCTCAAAACACCCTCACAAACTACACACCACAATCCCAAACAGCTCTTTGTCGGCATATGTGAGAGAAGCCCAGAGCAGTGGGACTTCCGAAGGACCCCAAGGCCTATTGAGCGTCAATAGCGAAGCCTGTTATTTATAGACCCAATTATCCCCGGCTGCTCCCTCATATTCCCCATGAGGGGTATGGGGAGGGCGGGGGGTTGGCTAAGGCCTGCCATGATTTCAGCGAGCAATCTTTGCTTGTAAAACACCAGAGTTCATATTCATAAAGCTTCTCAAACTTAGGAAAGTTGACCTCAGATCAGCTACCACTGCCTGCACCCTTGCCTCATCCACCTAACACTGAATGGCCATAAGTGATCCCAGATCAGCACGCTTACTCTGAGAGGTTTAATGAATATGGACTGCTAACCACAAAAGTGGGGCAGATTAACCATTTGCTCTTTTTCCCTTTCCAGCTCAGAGCACACGCCCTTCATACCGAACCTCCCATCTGCGGACAACATCCATGGGAAAGTCTGGCCGGGGCACCTCCAGGGACAGTGGACGCTTGTCAAGTTTAATTACCTGGCACAAACAAGGTACATCTTCTTCCTTTGCTTGCCAAGCCAAGCAGTCTGCTTATACCGAGAGGTCTGATATAATGAAGCCTAGCGTTAGCTGTGGAATCGTATTGTGTACATGATCTCCAGCTGGGAGTTTTAGGGCCAGAGCGGAAAAGGCGCTCGCTCAGACGGAGAGTAAACCCACAGCAGGTCTGGAGAAGAGATTCCAAAGCCGCGCAGGGACGTGATCCAAGGACAAGGCAACAACGGCCACCAGCCCACCTCTGAGAGAGAGGTCACATGACCACAGAGGACTAGGCCTGGAGGAGGGCACAGTGCCCCCTGTCTGCCCTCGGCTTAAAAACACTTAAACCCATACTTTTCACCTAAGTTTTCACTTAAGTTGAATCGAAGTCAGAAAATACTTTCTTCCATATTGCAGGACAATGTCTCATATATATTCTGTATCTGCTGGTTGCAGTGCTTCACTGAATCTACATCATACTGGCACTGAGAAAATATTCAAACCCAGGACGCAATATTTTTACAGCCACATCATCAAATGGAAAATATCTAGATCTCGTACATCATTTAACACACATTTCTCCATAATTCAGCAAGAAAATATTTGGGATTGTTGGAAACCTCTGGATCTTCGCTAGAATTCAAAATAGACCTAAGATTCTAGGGGTTTGAACGCAGCAACTACTTTTTCTGGACCAAAATATGGATCCATAAGTTTTATGGGGTAAAGGAATAAAAATTGCCTCGACCATGCCAGCAACATCATTGCAATGTGCGCAGAGAGTCCTGTTTTCAGTCTTATTTACCGACCAAATTCAAGGAGGATACATCTCCCAGGAGGTATAAAATGTAAAAATAAAACTAAAAATCACAGTACAAAATGATTGTTTTGGACACACGCGCAGACAAAAAAAAAAAGATAAAAACGCAGGCTCTACAGTGGTTCTACAGCAGTGATCCATAACATGCTGGTTCCAGAATAATGTGGCTAAATGTTCCACGTTCTACACTCTCCTTCCCAAATAAATAACACTTTGGATGCAGTGAGCAAGGGTTCAGTGGTTGGGGAGAAACTGGTGCATGAACGCCTGCATCGGAAAACTAATTTTCCATTCACTGCAAGCCCAGTGCAGACTAGAATCTGGTTCGCAACTAATAAAAACCAACGAGTCCACAAACCATCCAAGACAAACTGTAGCAATGAGTCTGAGGAATGAGACCCGTAGTAATGCTCCCATGTGACCCAGCATGTAGAGTGGTGAAAACGAGCTCTAAATCAGCAATAAAAATACTCCTAGCAACGAGACTACGGCTATTTACTGCTAACCGTGCAGCCAAGAAGTACTCACCATGCAATTACATGACATCATTCATATGACATAATTTATTTTAAAAATTGCAAAGCGGACTATGTTCAGCATCCTTGCTACATCAGTACCCTAAATCTGTCTGGATTCAAGGATTTGTGCATGATCACAACTGAAAAGTCGCAGAAACTAACAGTGCGAGGATTTTTCTAATGAGTTCTGGTTTATATGAAACAGGAATTACAGAAACCAGACTTCTTGACAGCTCAGTCCCCGTTTCCTGGGCCTCCGTGAGAAAGAAGTCAATATGAGGCTATATGTAGCAGGCAAGGTACAAAGACGGGCACAGCAATTAAAGCCCAGCTGAGCAGGCTTCACAGCCAGATTCAGAAAGGTCCTGACAGGATGCTGCTTAATTCACCACTGCCAGGCCACACGAACTGGTCCCACTGCACACAGACACACACTGTGCTTTGCTTCACTCCTATTCAACCAGCAATAACAGACTCAAAACAAGTATCTAAAAGAGCTTAAAAGTGCTGCAACCGCCTCCAGTGATTGACTGGAGTGAGTAGTCTCCCGAGCATAGAAACAAAGGCTTGTTTTTGTCATATTGTGCAAGTCAGGGCCTCAGCTAACAGCTCACACACCTGAGAGATGCTTGTGTTACTTCATTCCTGGCACAGACATGCCACATTTTGGACATCTGGACTGTGCACGCACGCACGCACGCACGCACGCACGCACGCACGCACGCACGCACGCACGCACGCACACACACACACACACACACACACACAAAACCCCCCGTTCATCTCCTCCACCTCCCCAAAGCCCACATGCTATAATTTAAATGCATATCTGCACTACCACTCCAGTTACCCAGAAGTGCCCTGAATGCAGACATAACTGCTTTGGGTGCAACATACATGCATTAAGTGGTAATACCAGGCTGTACTCATGTGACCCGGGTCCTGAGCACGAAGGTCACTGCCCGTTCACTTCCATGCATCAGCTCATGGCATTTATTACACTCTGGCATTCAGTTAATTCTTTTTTTTTTGCAATGTTATGCTTTCTAGCACCTTCCTTCCTAATGCGACGGGTCTGCACTTCCCAGGATTCTGGATCACTGGCTTTCCTGCAGTGGAGTGCGGCTGACGTCCGCAAATAAAATGACAATAAAACACCAAGCACTGTGGTTGAAATGAAAATGCAATAAAATGGCAGAGCAGAGAAGGCTGCTGAACTTTCTCTTCGTCGTGTACGCCACCACCGCTGAGCTGCCTGTCCGTCAAAGTCACACGCGTCCTCTCTATAGTACACTGCACACTGGTGACTCGAATGGGCACTTCGGCTGATATACCTTCCCCTAGGCACGCACTGAGCGCGCTCAAACCCTCTGCACTTCACAGCGGCTACCCAGCACCTCCATCCGACAAGAATACTGGCAGCGAAGTGCACTTTCACACTGAAGGAGTGGTTTCCGAGAACCCCAAAGGCCAGCTTCCTCTGAGGCTTAACACGAGTTCTGGCCATTAGTTTTTAAGCCTCAGAGGTTCGAAAATAGTTGAGAGATGAAGAGAAGGAGAGTTGGAGGAGAGAGAAAGAATGAGAGAAAGAGAAAAGACAGCATATAAACTAAACACACGACATGCAGCAGTTATATCTATGTGACACAATTTAATGAACCAAATGATATTTAATACATCCATCCATCCATTTTCTATACCCGCTTATTCCTCACTAGGGTCACGGGGCGAGCTGGAGCCTATCCCAGCTGACTACGGGCAAAGGCAGGGACTCCCCCTGAACAGCTTGCCAATCCATCGCAGGGCGCACACACCATTCACTCTCACACTCATACCTATGGGCAATTTGGTGTCTCCAATTAGCCTGATATGCATGTCTTTGGACTGTGGGAGGAAACCGGAGTGCCCTGCGAAAACCCACGCAACACGGGGAGAACATGCAAACTCCACACAGAAAGGCCCCAGGCCCGATATTTAATACATATCATATATAATAGAATACAAAGATATTCTTATTCCAGCTTTTGTCCCTGATTTTTTTTATTGTTCCGTTGTGCACTTCGTCTGCACTACGCTTTAGCAATGAATGCTCTGAAATAGTCCGCGCCAATAAAGCTTTTGAACTTTTTTCGGGAGAGAGAGAGAGAGAGGACCGTGTGCAACATTGTGAGTCACAGAGGAAATCCCAAAGAGTTCTTTCACAGAAAACAGACGGCAGTGGAGCTTCCTCCACAGTTGTGAAGCTCGGAGCTCACGGGGTGCAGCCAGGCCACGTCCAAACTTGAGCTTCACATATTCCTAGATAAGAACCTAAACAGACCCGAACAGAAGACAATACACAAAGATGCTAGACAAGGTAACATGCAAAGACATCTCACTGCCCTGAGATAAAAGAGAACAACAGCTCAGGCATTATACTTGTAGGGCAAATGAGTTCACTGCTCATTCAAATACAGTGAGGTGCATAAGTATTTGGTCAGTCACACAATTTTGAAAAGGCCCACAATCCCCACATATCACTGCATACGGATGAACCATATAGGCATTATGACCCTTTAAAGCTTGTCTTACAAACGCATTTGTTGCCATTTTTTCATATGGTTTTGGTCACCATCCCAACTCCATTTTCCAGCTATCCAGCAGATTGCCTATTCATTCTGACACTCTCATCCCACTGGAATCTCTCACAGCAGCCAGTCTCAGTACCAGCACTAAACAACAGTGCCAAGATATGCACAAATTACTGCTTACAACAAACACAAAGCAAAGCAAGCTGTCATGCTAATGATGAAGACATAATGAACAGAAAACTGAAAATATTTCTGTCACTTCACCCACGGGGGGGAGTTGACAGGCTTTTTGATTCATTGAGATTTTACCAGAAAGATTCTACCTGACTAAGGGAAGCTTAATTACAACTAAAGAGCCTGCACTCCTCAGTAAACACAAACTTGTCAGCAGTACATATTAAGTCATCAGATCACTCTGATGCATCAAAAATGGTCATTAATTGTGAATACTTCAATTATTCAAGATCCCATTACCATGCTTATATCGATCATTAACTATTCAAAATACAAAAAATTAGTTGAGGTAGACAGGTGGACTGATATAAATTACGCTTTCTGAGGTCAATGCGAATTAATTCCCACAACTTTTCTCTTTTATGTTCATTATACAGTTATCAGAAGGCTAATTAACGCCACTTTAACAAAGTTACTTTTCAATGTCAGGCCATTCAATGTTAATTTGCATAAACCAAGGCTCAAGTAAGCCGTTTAAGAGGAAAATACAGAGGCCACTGGTTCCACAACGTAATGACCCCATGCACTCACTGGCAGAAAACTTGAGTGTTTACTCTGGCTGCCATGGAAACCGATCCAAACCATGAAGTAAGCAAGACCAGGAAGTCACACTCACTATTCTATTATTTCCGTTATAAAACTGCGCCTTCGCGCCTGCTTCAGAAAGAAAGTTGCAAGCCTGCAGACTCTAGACATCAGTCAAACTCCTGAGGTTTTACCACTGCTCTGTACAGCTGGTGGGTGTCATTGTAAAAAAAAAATCCATATTTTATTAATAAACCCAGAGTAATGAAGATGGTCAACTTCAGTAGACTGCTTGAGGAGATATTTTTAACAGCAATCTAACGCCACCCCTGCCACCCTGTGGTCATCTTCTGAACTGCAGGAAGTCAGTTCCAGAATACAGTTGGTTCTGTATTGAGATACTGAACAACCTGATCAGGACACAGGACTGATGAGATTCACTTGTCCTCATGCCTAGATTAGTCTGCCTTGGCAACAGTACACATTATCAGCCCTGATCCAACACACCAAAATAACTACAAAGTTTTACATACAGTCTGACATCTCCTTCACTTTTTCTACAAATGAGTTGTATGGCAGTAATGAAGTCACAGTGTGAACTCATGAGTGATGCCCATGGTTTTAAGTGGTCACCACATTGGTTAAGTTTGACGAAACCTTCTGCTGAACTGGTCAGTACCCTTTGAGAGAGAGATCTCTGTGGGACAATGCATTCATGGGTTCATGTGAAATGAAGGGTCTCACATTCTTCAAAAGTACTGTCATTTACAACAAATGAAAGAATAGTAAAACAGAAGTAATAGCCCGCCCCCGAAGAACAGCCCAACTATTTTTGCTAAATAAAGAAAATAGTCATTATTGCCCTCCTATTAACTGCATTGAGAAAATCAGCCAAGGACAAGATAAAAATATGACCCAACTTGGTTCGCACCAAATTCAGTTTTTGAACATTCATCAGCCACAATGAAGTTGTGAAATAACACATTTTGCTGAAATGCAGATATTCAGCATCTATGGAGCGTGGGTTTCTGGCACGTTCAACAGCGGAATCGTGCAGGACGGCGCAGAATCAGCCGGACTGACGGGAAGACCGTTGTACTGAGCACACTTTACAGCCAATCCGCATTATCCCCAGTACTAACCCCTCCTCACCCCTGCACCTCAGCTACAATCTGGGTAACGTCTCATCCTGCAGAATCCATTACAGCATGTCATCAGTGGCCTTGGAGACCGCAGTATTCTACGTGCGAGTCTCATTTATTCAGGCAGGGGGTGTTAGCTAAGCTGGTACGGCAGCGAAGAATTAGCCACAGCACCCCATTTGAACATCAATCTTCCGGTGAGATGTTCCACACCAGAGATGTACACCTCATGCACTGAACTGAAGCACCTCGTCTCATTTTGACTAGAAGGTATTTCTCAAGAAATAAGTCTCAGGAAAACACAAACCACACACAGTGAAAACAAGAAGGGCAGTCCAGCTTTCAGTTTTTTTGTTTTACATTTATAGGATACCTTGCTGGTCAACTTGGTTCTATTGTGTTGTAAGGTAACGATGCACAGACAAGCTGAGGAGTAGAGAATATGATATATAAAGCACATAGCACTTCTTGTTTAAGTCCATTGATTTACACTAAGGCATTGGGTCCTGAAATGTAAATGTTCCAAAAGGATAGGTAAAGAACGCATGAACAGCCCTACAGTCATATCAATAAACAAACTACTGTCTGTGAACCAGAGCGAAGGAAGTTGACAGACGGAAAGACAGCCGAACAGACAGCATGGCATGGAGGTAGACAGAGAGGAAAACAAACAGACAGACACAGGTAGGAAGGTGTGGGAGCAGACAGACAGACAGACAGACAGACAGACAGACAGACAGACAGAGAAGCCGCAGACAGGCAGGTATTTTGTCATAGAGGTGGACTGAAATATGGAGACAGAGAGATGGGCAGGTAGGCACGAGAGTAGACTGACATGCAGAAAAATGTACAGACAGATAGGTAATCTGGAGTGACAGTAGACAGACAAGCAGAAAAATGTACAGACAGATAGGTACTCTGGAACGACAGTAGACAGACAAGCAGGCAGACATACACACAGACAGGTAAGTAGACACAGGAGTAGAAAGACAAGCAGACAGACAGGTATATAAAAACAAACAAGCAGGCAGGCAGGCAGACAGACAGACAGACAGAACAACAGACAGAAAGGTATGCATGCATGGAAGTATACAGATAAGCAAAGAGACAGAAACAAACTGACTGATAGTCAGAAAGGGATGTAAAAACAAACAAGCAGACAGACAGACAGGTATGCGGACATGGAAGTAGACAGATAGTCAAACAGACAGACAGGGCGACAAACAGACAGACAGACAGACAGACCGACGGGCATGCAGAGGAATGCTAGCTTTAGCACTCAATGTCTGACTGCAGCGACACAAACCCCAGGCTAACTCCGGGCAGCATCTCAGCGCAGGAAAACTGCAGTGCACTGAAAGTTTCCGCAAGGAAACAGCGCGACCTAACTCCTATAACCCAGGAACGCAACCCCCTCCCCCAACTATATTCAACACCCCCAAACTGGAGAGAGCCCCGTAAAACAAGCCATAACTTACCTGCGATTTTGTCCCCCTCCATAACTAGATCACACCCTCACACAGCCACATGGAACATTCACTTTTTTCCTTTTTTTTTTAAGAGACTTCCCCTCTCTCTCTTACACTCTCCTTCTCTCTCTCTCTCTCTCTCTCTTACTCGATATCTCCCTCTGCCTCCAGTACCCTCGCTTTCGCTCTCTCCCTCAGACTCTCCCTCTTCCTCACTCACTCGCTTCCTCTCCCCCTCTCTCTCCAGTTTAATTTCTTCAATCTGCTATAATATCGAGTGCGTCCAGTATGACTGCGTTTCCATGTGCTGATCGTGCAGACTCCACTGTCGTTCTTCAGACTTTGCTTTTCCCTCCGCCGATTCTGCCCTGACACTAAAGCAGCATTGTGTCCATGAAATGGAAACCCAAGACATGTGACTTGAACTCCCAAGCCCAAAATAACCCTCTTGACTTTTCGCTACAAAAGCTTCAAAAACTCCAGCCTTCACCCCCAAATGATTTCTGAATCCCCAGACTCACATCCTCTGTGCTGTTTGATAACAGCCCCTGGTTCGAAGAGACACTGCAACTGGTGGAAATATCCAAGAAATTTTTTGCACTGTAAAGAGATGGAACTGAAATAACACTTTCATATTTTTTCCAAACAGGAGCAAATCTAATTAAGATATAATTTGGCTAGACAGCTTCCTTCAAATCACCAAAAACAACCGCACTAGTCCCTGGAATTCCTCTTTCATCATTATAGGATTGTCTCGTTATTCAGGAAGGGAGGATGCACATTGAGCTTTGGCATCCCCACCCCACTTAACCGGAGGTCAAGGGTCACCCCGGGAGGCAGAGACACAGTAAGGGTGTTGAACAAATCCAAGCATTAAAGCATAACAGCAACAATACAACACTTCCGCATTCATTTCACCGTGACTCAAAACCAAGGTGACCACCAGTCACAGTGGTTAAAGAACAGAACTGAGGCTACAGGGGTCTGCAGTATAGAAGCACGTATCCAACAATATTAAAATGAAAATACATTTTCAGAAATGTGTTTTCATTTTCAAGAAGTAAACGCATCATTTGTATCATAATTAAAAATGTATCATAGTTAAATCCTCCACTTTGGATTTCCATTTTCAAATTGAAAATTAAAGTACATTCCCCATTTGCATTTTCATTTGCAAGAAGTGCTTTACCATAACGCCAACAAAAATAAAAGGAAAGCTCAAAACTTCTAATGAAAATGCACTCGCCGAAATGCTTCTTTTTCAAGATATAAACGCATTTTGTGTCTCATAATTAAAACAATAATTAAAACAGTCTCCCATTGCAATTTCAATGTCATGGCGTAACACACTTTTTCTAACAATATCAAAACGAAAACGCAATCTGTGAGGAGGCAGGACTTTCCCCCATGACAGGGTATCGATTGTATATTAATACAAAGCGCTCTCATTGGATGTCAATCGAGCCATTCTCAGCTAGCTATTTGGGTGGCTGGTGACAGTAAGGTCATAAACCGTGCCATTTTCTCGAAACCGTAGCATTTTTTTTCATTATTGTTGGCTTCAGATAGGCCATTAACCACACTCAAAAGAACACGTCAAGTGTCACTGTACACATCACTAACAATTTAATATTTGTTACACCGGAGGTGCTCAGTGCATCCACGTGGCGCGAATCAGGAATACAATATCATGCGTTTTTCTTTAGTTCACTCATATCTTGCCAGAAAAGCAATAACAACCAACTTGATTCTTCGGTTTGAAACAAATAGAGGACATACCTGATGCTAAGGTTTTTAATGGCACCGCATGTCTATAGACATGAGATCAATCTGGAGCAATAGAGTGAGAAAACAGGCCTCAGGCCATTGCTGTTCTCACTTCAAAAAACCCTTCAATTGACTCACTTTCTTGCCTGTTGTTTTGGCATCACTTCAGAAACCTGGACATAATTGAAGGGGGAGACCAAAGCCCCGCCCACAGCACCGCCACGTTCAATCAACTCCTCAGATGATCAGCAGTTTTATTCGACTGAGTCGGCATCTTTCTGGGTTCAAACAGAAACATATGTGCTTGTTACGCGACTAAGAACTGGAAACATGCACAGGGAAGGGCTCATGATGAAACGAGGGGAGAAGAAGAGTTTCAAATATGAGATCAGACACAAAAGGTTTATTTTCAAACCGCTCATAGCAGATATGACCACATCCCTGGTCATAAGCTTTTTTTTTGACTGAATCCTGCCAGGGGCAATCAGCTGGGACCTAGATGGGGGGGCACAAACATCTGACCACCCACATCGACTCTCCAGTCGAGATTTTGAACTAAAGTTCCTCAGTCACTGTCCTCAGTGGTCTTAGGACAGTTATCAAAAGAGGACCGAACAGGCAAATATACAGAAGCCCAGTAGAATGCAGCGACCACCACAGCTGTTGGACAGCAATCGCGTCAACAACAGCCTAAGCCAGGGCTAATCACGGGCCAGTGTGGGTACAGGCTTTCATTCCAGTGAAGCAGTTCCACACCTGATACTGCTAATCGAGCTTTTTAGCAAAGACTCTTGGGGTTGATTAATAGTATCCGGTGTGTAACTACACGGTTTGGATGAAAGCCTGCAGCCACATTGGCTCTTTCAAGATTAATGTTAAAGGGGACTTAATAGGCCGATCCTTCTTTTAATGCATATTTGTAATGTTATAATGTTGGTTGTCCATGCTCAACCTCTGAAAAGTTTCTACAGGTAAACATAAGATACAGGGATTTTGCCGTAATCCAAGAACGTGATTTTGTGAGCGTGATTTCCTCTCTGAACAGCTCCTCCTGAGATCTTCACGAGATCTGGGTAAAACCTGACGTCAGGTTGTGCCGTCCAATTAGTACAGACCAAGCCAGAGCAAACCACTGCGCTGGACCTGCCCACACCGGAAACTATTCTAGCAGGCACTAACAAGGGCAGATCATACTCTGCCTTAGTAGCGTCTACACTTTTGGAAATACAAAAGAAGAACCGCAGATCATTTGAGGTGCAATTTTGTCAGTTTCTCTCCCAAAGCTACTTATCCGTTTACTTTTGGACGCGAAAAATACTAATATTTCTCTTCCAAAAGAGGATGCCACCAGAAATCAGTGGGTAGCTTTTCTGTTTGCTGGCAGCAAACAGCCACGGCCAAAGGGAACGTTGTCTGTTTGTGCTCAGCATTTTACCAAAGACAGCTTTGTCAAAAGATAATTTGACACAGGATAAGCGTTTCAGCTGCTTCTCAAACCTGAAGCAGTTGCATCGATCAAGCGCTTGGAGCCACAAGCTGTAAGTAACCATATAACAGCAAACAATGTAAGTGAAGCTAACGTGTTACGGGTGGCTAGCAGGACCGCTAGCGATAGTTAGTACTAACAACTGGCCTCAAACACAAGCTTTGTAGAATATCTGAAGATAAAGCCTGTATCTGTCGCGACTGTCCGTGACTCACGTGCCATGTTTCCATCCACACGTTCTTTTGCGATTTAAGTCATATCGAATTAAAATGCCTAATGGAAACGGTGAAATTCGACTTGATTTCAAGAATATTGACACAAAGTTTAAACGGTTGATCTGATCGGATTTTCTCTTGATCGGTAAAAGGCTTATGCGATGAATGGAAACGTTATATGCCGAATACATCTGCTACTGCATCGTGACGGTGTTTTGATGCAGTCGTTGCCTTCTGATAATGGTTTGCTATGTTGCTAATAGCTGGCACATAAGCACGTACAACTTGTGCAATTATCATCATTTTTGGTAGACGCGATCCATTTTGGCTAACTAGCTAAATTAGTCAGCTAACACACTGACAATTCAGTGTGAAAATGAATGGAAACAGCTTTAAATGTCAGAAATCTATTTGATACACCAATTTGATCACATAATAGCATGTGACGTCATTACGCACAACCTTTTATTCGCTTTAATGCCATTAGATGGAAACGCATTTTCGCCTGCTTTTTTCTCACGAATATTTTTGGCGAACTTCAGATAGTTCGATTGACAAGTGGATGGAAACATAGCTACTAACACAGAAGCTGTAAGTTGCTTTTACTGCATAAGTCAAACTGACGTGATAGCCAGTTGATTGTGGCTGTAGCACAGCGGCTAATGTATCCAAGTTACTGTTGCTAATGTTTGTGTCCTAATTATGCAAGAGTGATATCAGGGGAAATTCTACAGAAGGTGTGTGAACATAAACCTCATTTGAAGCGAACTTTTAATACTTGTTTGTAATTTGGATGCTTAGTACAACTATTCACAGTAACAGAACTTGCTGTCTGTAAAACATGTATTGCAAGGGTTTGTCTCTGTGGTTATGACCGCTCGGTTACCAGCTACTGCGTGTTAGTTTGCATGTCGTGCTAATTAAAAATGCTCCTGGTTAACGTATATGGAGTAATTCTGATCGGTATGCTTGTGTTACTTCAGTTAGCATCAATGTGGCAGTTTCATCATGACCTTGCCCAATTGTAGCCACTACAGTTAGTGACCGTGACTCTGGTGCTACCAAAAAAGCAATGTGAAACGCAGATGCTCTGCCGGTTTACAAATGATTTCTCTTCACTACCTTGACATAATTTCATCCCCCTTTAGAAATTGTTGTGGCAAATTAAAGGCCGAAAAGGTGGAGATTAAATAGGAAATTCTTTCCTGTAGAAGTGATCAATTCGCTAGCTCCACATAAGCAGTTTGTCCGTGCTAACAGAATTTACGGTCTGCAAAACCTGTATTATGTTCATAACATAACCAAGCTCTCTCTAGCAGTCGCGTACTGTCCAAAAGCTACTTTCACATCAGAAACAAAACAAATTTTTCACGCGGCAGATTAGCTACATTCAAAGTCAATGCAAAGCGTGAATACAGGCGTTATAGGCGCGAACTTAAGCAGCTTTCACACCGGACGAAAAATGCATTTGCATTTGCATTAAGTCATGACCGCTTATTAGCAACTGCATGTTAATTTGTTTGCTCTGCTAATTAAAAATGCTCCTGGTTATCTTATAGGCAGCAATTTTGATTGGTATGCTTGTGTTACGTCGGTAGGCATCAATGTGGCAGTTTCATCATAACGTGTCCTGATTGTAGTTGAAGCTAATCGGAAAGGTGCTGTATGTGTCTGCCGAGTTGGGCTGCAGTCAGACCAGATGTACATTTTGCAGAGCTTGGGGTGCGTTTTTGGGTGCTTATGAAACGATCGCTTCACTTATCCATGATCGGGGTCAGCCTGATACATCTCCAATGGCTGGGAAAGCTCTCTGATATTACTAGTGAAAGCAATAGGGAAGCGCACAGGCCAACGTGTTTGGTATAACAAGCGCTGCATTGCCATCGATTGAATATTAAATTCTTTCCGGGAAAAGTGATCGTTTCGCTACCTCCACATTCGCAACGGTTCACGCAGACGGAACTTACAGTCTGTAAAACCTGTTTTATGTTCATGACATAACCGGAGCTCTGTCTAGCTCTCGCACGCTATCCATAATGTGCCCATTTTCCGTAAGGAAAAACTGGTCATTCAAAAGCAATAAGTAAACCATTACCACGTGCAATTTCCAAAAAGGCCATTTAGCTTTGAGCTTTCGCCCCTCCATCATTTACCAGCATGGAAGCTGCTCGTTTTTCCACGCTAACAACACACCACAACTATGCACACGAACCAGCAGGTCCTAATACACACCGAAGCAGACCATAAGCTGTTGGTCCACTTTTAGCTGCCCCTCACTGTCCATGTTTCCCTCTAAACTCAGACGCATCGGATTTCTACGGTCTTTGGTCTAAACTTGGGCATGTCAACCCGTTCTACAAATGTGTCTATATGGGGTGGATTCTAGCTTCCCCTGCATCCTAGCTAGGAGTAGTAAAACCGCAGTATCCACCAACTGTTGCCGTAGCAAACTGTAGCCGATAGCAAATTCATGCTTGAGCTGCCAGACTTTCGCACTGCGTCCTCCACTTTCGCCATTGCATTTATTAGAACAAGTTAATTTCATTAGATATATACACATGTACTGCGTTTTATAACAGAATTTCCCTGCTGATTCCTTTGCTCAGATGGCAGACGCGTCTCACGTTTCACTGTGACACTGCCTCGTCCTGCCTAGATCCGCCCTCCACAGAGCTGGCCAGTCAGAAGAAAGTGGGCACACGGGGAGTGGGGGCAATAGCGGAAGACCCACCCCAATGAGGCGTTTCAGGCAGAGACAACTATGGACTACAAATTGAGTTTTTTGAGGATGGCAGTACGAGCGAAATAAGTAAGCTTTTTTTTACTTTGCCCGATCAGGAGTACTCTAGGGGAGTCAAAGACCAAAATATAAACTTGGAAAAATAGCACATTAGCCTTTAATAATAATAATAATAATAATAATAATAATAATAATAATAATAACAGTCCTGGCCTGAAGGATAGTCATCACTTCTTGACACTACGAAAGTCTATAAGCAAACACCAGCGAGGGAGGCCAGTCAAATAAAGCATGGTTGTCGAGAGAATTGGGCAGCTATCGTGCTTGACTGTTGCCTGGGCGACTGTTAGTTAAACTTCCTGAGTAGATACCATAAGACCAGGGCAGCAGTGGGGGCCCTTGGGAAAGGCCCTTAACCCCTCAATGTTCCAGGTTGGCCTCTGCTTCATACAGAATAACCACAATATCTCAATAAAACTTCACATCACTGCGAGAAAAAAAGTACAAATTTTATTCTTGCATTTAGACTTAAAACACTTATTTCTACAACCATTTTTCTCAGTTCAACAAAAACTCTGCCACGGGAAAACGGGAACTTAAAATAAATCCCACTAGTGAAACTAAGATATTATAAGTCTCACAACGAAAATAAATTAGTATTCATGACACTTTTTGCAGTGTAAATCATCTTAACCCTTAGACTGCTGAAATAAATAATAAAAAATATTTACATTTAATTCCCTTGTCTCTACATGATGGGTTTTGAACAGATTTGATTTTGATATTGTACAATATTGAATAACAATAGTTGAATTTGGCACTCTAAGGGTTAATAACAGTCATAATACAGTCATAAATCATACAGTCATACATAATACATGGATGATCTATCTCCAAGTCAGAGGTAGGCAATGAGGGCCGTACCTGTCCCTGGTTTTCACACCAACTTCTGGCCTTTAATTAGTCGATAATCTAAATTAGCCAAACTGTCTCAGAAATCTGACATTTCAGGCATATTTCTTCAAATTATCATGAATGGCCAACAAAGACTGTTCTCATCTCCTCACATAAAAATGTTTTTCTTTGATCTAATCTTTGCACAAATCTATATTTGTCTATGCAATCAATTAACTCAATTAGTCAGGGTAATTGATGGAAATAAAAACCTGCAAACACACCGGCCCTCCAGGACCGGAATTGCCCATCCCTGCTCTAAGTGAACCCTACAGTTAATTACAGGTCAAATCATCAGAAAGTAATTAAATACATACAGTGCCGATTCTCTGGATAAAGCAGATTTTAACATTGATATTACCAGTGTTGGGGGTAATGCAGTACGAAGTAACAAATTACTGAAATCAGATAACATTTATCAGTAATGCAGAAACGTAATGCAATACTCTGATAACGTAAGTAATCGCATTACAGTTACTAATAAACAAATAATCTAGTAACTTGCATTACTTTAAATCTCAACTATCGGCAGTACAGGAACAGGACAGGAGACCAGAAAACGTCTTCTTCTTCTTCTTCCTTTTGAGTTTATTAGCAATTGAGACCGAGGACAGAAAAACAAATCAAATGTCCTTTTTAATGTGTGTTTATGTCAGTACTTTAGCCTTGTACTTGACTCACTTTTCTGTTCAGTGCTGTTTGGGAAGATTTTTACAACTTTACTGTTGGCTTTGCTGTATTAAAGGGTATGAAAGAGAGATCTTGTGTCCACCTTACTTGAATAAAGATTTGTGCTGATCTGGGCATATGCAGTGTTTTAACATGATATGGTTAATTAATTATGGTGAATTTCAGATGATGGTGCTGAGTTCTCCAAAAGCAATGTAACTAGTAACTTTCAGCAGTGAGTAAAGTAAGGGATTACTTCTTAAAAAGTAATTAGTAATGTGTAATGCATAATTTTTTTAGAGTAACTACCCCAACACAGGATATTACAAACAAAGGCTTTCCGCACGCCATTTTAGATTCTTTAAATGTGCAGGCTTGGGGCCCAAATAGCGTGAACATATTTAAAAGACTGAATGCAGGGGTGCAGTGCTAATGCAATTACATAACGCAAGTCAAAAATAGATCATAAAATAAGCCCCTTTCCATGCTAACAGTGACTCACCATCGCTAGTCCCTCGTGACAAACAAGCCCCCAGCACCACAGAGCCAGCATCGCCAGGCTAAGAACACAGCGAGCCAGGGTATGTCAGAACAAAACCAGCCATCCCTGATATGACTTGAAACGCCTTTGGTGAGTGCATCACAGCACACGGCACATTGCCTCCTTCAGACCCAAAAAATCTTTTTAGCATTTCTGGGATCTAAGCCTGAGGGACTAGAGGTGCTGAGAGAGGTCGGTCTCCAGCTGGGGCCACATCACAGGTGTCCAGCAGTTACCTCCCTGGGACCTCAGGCATTTTATCGCCAAGGTCAACAAAAATACTTACCCAAGTTCATCTCATTGGGAACAGTATAGTTTTTAACCAGCACACAGTGGCCATTTCTCAAAGTATAGGATGCAGCCTAGGTAGGTGGCATTCTTAAGCTACCACGCCATCGCAGGCTGTTCCACTGCAAAGGTGCCTTCGAAAACAGCCGAGAAATGCAGTCTTCATCTCGCCTGATATCTGATGACATTGTCAACATGAAAACGGGGTGTAAACGAGCTGACAATTCCATCTGCGATCTGCCGGATGAAGGCTGCACTTCTCGGGTGTACTAGATGGCACCTTTACGATGACCTAGCAGCCTACCTTGGCTGAAGCCTAGACTGAGAAACAGCCAGAATGCCAAGGATATTCAGCCTTATCCTTAAAGGGCCAGAGTCAGTGCAGTCTTTCATTCTGGCCAAACAGCTGCACACCTGATTCTACTTATCAATGCCTAGATTCCTTGCTTAAGACCATGATCATTAGAATCAGATGTGCAACTAAAGCTTCCACGGACACCGGCCCTATCCGGATAAGACTGAATACCCTTGCAGCATGCATCAGGATTGGGGCTTAGTAGTTAGCGCTGGTATTCTTTGTGGTAAGGGTGATCCCCTGGACTGGTGTTCAAGAATTTCAGGTAAAGAATGGCCACTCTTCTCTCAGTCTTTCCTGTAGTTCTCTATTATACTGTCTGATAAAGGAGAAAATTCACCCCCCCCCTCCCCAAAAAAAGAAGTTGTGTCAAAGAAGGACCTCTGTCTCAGTGAAGTCACACAATGATTCTTGAGTCCAAGGTTGAACAGAGTGGCCTGTTTAAATACATTTGATTAGGAGATGGCATTAATAAGATAATTGAGAGGCTTCTTATAACCGAGTAAAGTGCAAAGGTACCGATGAACCTTGATCCTGGATCTTTTGGCTTCTGAGAGAGCCTGACCGAGAGGTGTGAGGAATGCTAGAGCAGGCAATGTTCATCAGCGTCAATGCAACCAAGTCCCGGTGCTAACAAGACGACAGTGTCATCACTATCCCCCACCACAATCAAGGGCCATAACGCGGTAAAAAAAATATGCTTCGACGTCCATTTTCGACGTCCAACATAGATCATGAGTAGCTTATTAAGCATAAAAAATTTTATGCGTATTGGTATAATAGTTTCAGATAAATATTGTCCCCATTGTGGCCCGGATGGATGGAAAGGTCTGGGTGGACCCGCATCCAATATCCCCCGTCGCACTTCGTGGTTGGGGATACTAAAGCAGCCAGAGGTAGCTAGCTTCCTCACAATAGCACATCCATATCCAGAGCAGGTCCTTCTGATGTTCCCCATGGCTCAGAGCTGGTAGAAAACAGGGCCTTTAGAGCTAGCATGGAGATGAGAGGGGAAAGAATCAAGCCCTCTGGGTCTTGATGGAGGTACAGGGGGAGGAGAGAAGAGGCCGATGGGGCGATAAAGGAGGCGCAGGAGTGATGTCCTCATCATGGCTGGGGAGTCTGTTCAATGCTCCTGTCAGCTCTACTTGCCTGCTGAACAAACACACACACACACACACACAAAGACGCACACATACACACACACACAACGACACACACTAAGACACGCACACACACACACACCTGCGCACACAAAACGACACACACTAAGACACACACAAACGCGCGCACACAACGACACACACACACAATGACACACACTAAGACACACGCAAACACACACGCACGCACGCACACAACGACACACACCCACATTCAAAAACACAGTGACACACACATAGACACACATTGACACACACACACACACACACACACACAACGACATAGGCACGCACAAGCCCCTTCAGCAGCTCCTCATCCCAGACCAGGAGCAAGGCCCTTACACAAGCAGATTTCTCCTGAGTGACTGCACTTCCTGTGAGCAGACACAGACACAGACGCATGCACACATACACACATACACACCACACAAATACACTCATATACGCACACACACAAACACATGCTACATCATATTCATACACAAAAGAACACATATATGCACACGCACACATTATTTCATACACATACACACATATACACCCATACACACCATTTCATATACATACACACAAACACATATACATCATACTCATTACACACACACACACAACCAGACACCCTCACAGACATGTGCACACAAAAACACATTCTCACATTCACACGCATACACGGCTAAAACAAAGACATGCACACACACATGCAGATACACACTCAAACAAAGACATCCAGGCATAAACAGGCATACATAGGCACGCAAGCATGCCCTAACACACACAGACGCACACACACAAGCACAAGCGCAACACACATCGGCTGATAGGATGAATCAGTAAAGGCAAACATTAACCTTAATACCGTGACTTCAGTCCAAGTCCTGTGAGCAAACATATGACTCAACCACAGAGACAGGGCTTACATAAATAGCAGGGCTCTTATTTTCGATTCACTGTCCCTATAGGGCAGTCTTTAGGCCATCAGGGAGAAATGAAGCAGAGGAAGAATTAAGTGGAGATGAAGAGAATAGAAAAGGAGACAGAGAAGAGGGGAGAGAGGGCACCCTCTCCAGTGTGTCCGGAACACAAGCCAGCCCCGGGCCTTTCCTCCCCCAGATACAGCACTCTGAGAGCAGGGGGGAAGAGTGCTTCTGTCCCCAGTGACTGGAAGGCTCCGGGGAGAACTGCAGCCACACAGTGTCGTCATGCCGTCAGCAAACACTCTCTCCTAGGCACGTCACAGGGAGCCGGCCTCTTTGCGATGAACATCGACCGCAGGAACACTCCTACCATCGCCCCTGACCAAGGCTCTGGCTGCAGTACTGCAGCTGGTCCTTGGGCACTGTACTGTGACAGCCCACAGCTCCTCAGTAACGGCAATGGGTCAAATACAGAGGACAAATACCCCCACAGAATTTTTTTAAAAAGCACGTCACATCCTTTCAGAGTTTGTTAGCGAATCTATCCAACAGGATAAATATGGTAACATATATCGAATCTAATCTTGCTCAATGATGTCTCCCCTTCAACCAAAGTATTAAATTGACAACAAAAACACTACTCCAAGAGTGCAAATTACACCATGGCTTTTTGCCAAATCCCACTCACTCATTCACGTACAGAGGGCTCAATCCTTCCCAGAAATGTGGAATAAATGGACACCCTCACTCGTGAGGTTAAAGGTCGGATAGGGATGCCTTGGCCATAGCTAAGCGTGCTGGGAATTGTGGGACATCAGCCTGATTTGAACCCTGATTCCTCTCCCACCTGCACCCCATACCATCAATGCCCTGCAGTGAGGTTTAACTTATCCAGCTGATGAAAACCAAATGTCTTTCATTTCCCGAACGTAACACGTGATGTGACAGAAGAGTGGATCAGACTTACTGGGGCTGACAGACTCCGGCGCATCTCCATTCTTCGGCTTGCTTGGTGCTAACCTGGCGATTCCTGCCGCCACAGAGGAAAGGAAGAATAAAGCAGTTATTAAGAGAGGGGACTCACAGCAGTGTGCACCGATTCTTAAACCGCAAACAGGGCCCTAAATCAACCCCAACTCAAGCAATGATGGCAAGACATACAACAACATAAATCCGATCGATTGATTGATTAGTGACGTTCAAGTCTCATCACAACACCCTCTCCAAAGTTTTCCTTGTCCAGGAGTAAAAATGACTCTCAAATGGCATTACTGAGCACAAAAACATCCGAATTATGCCATTAAGACCGTGAAACAGAAGTTTGAGCAGAAAATCTTCAACAATACGACACTTGTTCAAACAAAATGAATCTTTGGGCAGCATTTTTGACAAATGGGGTGTCGATTTGATTGACATTAATTGTGGAAGCGGATTCCTATTTGCTATGAATTTGAAAATGAGCGGATCGACGTTGATTAGAGAGAGCATAAAATTAACAGCCATTTTCATTTTGCTTAAATCGTGTCCCATATAGTGGATGGGAACAGTCGGCTGTCTATCCGAGAATGGAACACACGCACTGTCACAGACCGACCCTGCTTAGGGCAGCCACGAGTGACTATGGTAGCTCAAGAGCGCCACATCTGGTTACAGCCTGTTCGTGACAGATTCCAGTCAGCAAGCAAAAGTGATCATGAGATGAGAGGTCCGAGACGATTGAGGGTGAGCGCAAGTGCCGTTTGACGCCGTCTACGTGAGCGGAATATGTGTGCACACAGCCCCTACAGAAAGCCCAGTTTTTGCCCATGAACAGGAGTAGGAACTCTTCACTTCTGACTGTGGCCACCTGCCTCGGTGTCATTTTTTGGCACTTTATTTCCCTGTTTCTCTGAGAATAAAAAACAGGGACTGTCGCTGACCAAACACGGTAAGGGCAGCCATGCGCAAATGGGCAAAAACTGGGTTTTCTGTAGGGTCGTGCGGACGCATGTGTTGCTCACATACCCGGCGTCAAACGGTACTTGCGCTCACCTTCAATCGTCTCAGACCCCTCATTTCATGATCAGTTTGGGTTGTTATCCAGAATCTGTCACGTACAGGCTATAACCAGATGTGGCGCTCTTCAGCTACCATAGTCACGCGTGGCTGCCCTAAGCGGGGTCAGTCAGTGACAGTGCCTGTGTTCCATTCTCGGATAGACAGCCGACTGATTGTTGAACGGTAACAGTGCAAATGACGCACCACCTCTCGTCGGCTGAGATTTGCCCATAACATGCCAAAGGCTCTTTTTCTCTCTCCTGTGTCACAAGCCGTACCATTTTCTTGATGCAGTGGCATTTTTCATTTTTTAGTTGGCTTTATGTAAGCTATTGACCCCACGAAAAAGAACAAGTCGTGTCACTGTACACATCACAAACAGCTCAATGTTTGTTATTACTGAAGTGCTTGGAGCATTCACTTTGCGCGTCAGGATTACAATACTACAAGCTTTTCTTTATTTCCTCTTGTGCCTCGCTGGAAAAGCAATAAAAATCATTTGATTCTTCAATTTGCCGCAAATACAGTACATACCTCACCGTTGCATTTTTTGTGGCGCCAAGTATATATATTTATACAAATATAATAGGATAAAGGAAAATGTTTATTTTGATTTCAGTTCATCGTCACAATGTGCAAACAGCCTGGCAAATGACAGAAGTCAAATATCTCATGAATTCAAATTAATGATGCAGTTGTGACATGTATTCATGGGTGCAAGTGAGAAAAAATTTTTTGACCAAACTTTTTTAGTGAATCAACGGACGAGTGGCCGCCCAAGCGAGGGAAGGTGTGGGAAGGGATTTGCCCTTCCCACAGGAAGAGTATGGGGACCCCCCCCCCTTTTTTTTAATTCAGATGCTCTTAGAAGCATTCTAGTGTATTCTGGGAGTCCAATTGTGCATTGCAAAACTCTGCAAATTGCAGTATTGTACATCTGATATCCGGTTACATTCGAGAAATCAAACAAATCACAGGCTGCTCCTTCGTCGCAGGTTGTTCCATTGTGAACGCGTTTTCGAATACAGTCGAGAAATAATCTTTATCTCGCCTGATATCAGATGGACATGTAAGTTGAGTGTATATAAGCTGGAAATATGGTATGACATCAGGCGAGATGAAGGCCGCATTTCTCGACTGTATTCTAAAAACGCGTTCACAACGGAACAGCCAGTGATGACGGAGCACCCTAAAAATCCACCCTTCGACGGATGCAGCCTGCGCTTTGAGAAATGGCCACGGGGTTCATAGCAGAACAGAGTAAGCTCCAGCTCGTCAGCACCTCCTCTGGTCAGTTCAGTCCAGTCCAACTGCCTGATTAAGCTGACTGATACAGATGCACAGCATTCAGCTGAACTGCTGGGCATGTTAGGATGACATGAGACTGCTTGCATTTTGGAGAATGCACTACCCCGAATTACAAAGGAAGCAGTAGCTCGGGACAAATGTCCAACATTTTATAACGATGAAAAACATAGGACAGAGGATTTGTTCCTAACTCAAGACAGCACTTCAGTACCCTGCCAAAGAGAAAAACACACCACAGCAAGCATCAGAGCTCAGAATCACGCAGACTGCCCTTTCATACAAGAGCCCAGTCTCAATGTTTTCACACTAAAATGAAATGAAGGCCAAGTATCATTCTCAGTAAGACCATGGACATTTTGTAAGATATTTCCTGTCCATGAGGTACTCATTATCGCTGCAGAGTCAGGAAAATGGGACATGGATATCCTCCGAGAAATTACACCAGACCCTGATTAACATTAACTAACACTCTCTCTCTCTCTCTCTCTCTCTCTCCAATTCATCTCTTCTTTCCTTTTCTTTTCCCATCCACTTTTCCCTCATTACCCCCGTCACCACAACCTGATTTACCTCTGTCCTGCCCCACCCTCTAAAAACAGATTGCGTTTCACACCTTCACTTTTTTTGCCACAACTTCAAGCAGTGTTTTCAGGTCATCTAAGGGATCAAACATGCAATATTACATTATCTGACCGCTATATTAGGCACACCTGTTCGAAAAATGAAAATGGCCTGTTATTCCAAAGGTGAATGATGCAGCTACAGAGGTATGGTCAAGAGATTTAGCTATTTGTTTGACTAAACATTTTAATGGCCAAAAACTTGATACCGGTATGATATTTGGTGTAAGATGTGGCAGTTCCAACATCCTCGAAGGAGTCAGGTGAATGTTTCCAGTGCAAGTTTTTCTGTGTCAAGCTTCATTTCCTTCCGCGTACTTCCATGCTGTTACTGACCATGCACATATCTTTATGCATGCTGCCGACCCATGTCAAATGGGTACTTCCAGGAGTGAACTGAAAACTTAACATCGAGAAAGATTCCTACTGAAGCATACCAACCATGGAGAGGAACAGTAATAACTTACATTGCACAGAGTCCCTATATGGTTACTTGACCATGAATAGCAAAGCTAAGCTTGTCATCATACTTGACCAGGGAATAAAAATCACTGGTTGCCACCAGAACACTCCATAAATTCAGTGAAGATAAAGGCTGCCAAGATCCTGGATGATACATTCCACTCCAATCAGAACACTTGATGATAACATCGAGAGGAAATGCACCGATACCGATAACGATACCGATACCAATATCAGATATCAGTCTGATACGGACTTGCATAGCTAGATTGGTTTTCGGTGATTATGGGCCTATCTGATATTGGAGACTAAATGATAATTAGCAATAAAGGACCTTTACATCCACGCAATTATTTGTTTCAATTTGCTTTCCAAACTTTGTAAAGCAATATTTACGCCTGATGTTTCCATATGCATAAAAGAATGGGCCCAGTCTCTTCCACTTAGTGAGGCATAAAGCTTTTTAATTACACTCTGGTATCGGAATGGTACTCAGTATCAACTAATATCCAAAGCCCAGGTATCGGTATCAGTTTCAGAAATGAAAACGTCAGATCGGTGCATGCTTACCCTCTGGGCAGAGGTTTGGAGCCATAGACTGTATAAAAAGATGGACGCAGCACCCAAATCTGAAAAGTGAGGCCAATACAGAAGTCTCTAAAAATGTGTTTTATTTACTGGCCAGCAGATGGCGTTGTCGGTGGTTGCAGACATTCAATGCTGTAGACGCATGGCTATCTTCTGATCCTGGTCAGATACGGTCATATCCACCCATAGATCCACCCCTCATTCCTCCCTGGATCTTCAACTCTGGATCTTCTGAGAACTATGCGCTCAGCTAACAATAAAGTTCCATTGGTGCTTGCATTACAGGACAATAAACTTTCTGAATTTGCATGTGAAAACTAGGCTTATGCCGTCGGAGGCGATGGCTTGGGGTATATCCCCGAACGCCCCAATCTTCCAATTCCCCAATCCTTGAATAGACCTTGAATAGACTTTCATTTGAACTTAATTTCAGGTCAATCGGACAAATGGTTCTGAAGATATGGCCAAAATGGTAATTTTCCATCACAAAGCACCACCTGGTAGCAAAATATTGAACCATACAGGTATGATGTCATCATGTGACACGTTGTGAGGTCATGAAGTTGCAGTTGCACATAGATTCATGTCAATTGGACAAATGGTTCCAAAGATATGGCAAAAATGGTGAATTTTATGTGACAAAGCTCCACCTTGGGTCGAAATTTTGAACCAGACAGGTATAATGTCATCGTGGGACACATCCTCAGGTCATGACCTTTCATTTGCACTTCATTTGCACTTGATTTGAGGTCAATCAGACAAATATTTCCAGAGATATGATAAAAACAGTGATTTTTCAGTTTTTGGCCCCTGCCGTCCAATCTAAAAATTGTAAATTGTCCAAAATCGAATCAGTTCTTTCTCTTTATGATACTTACTTATATGCAAAACATTCAATTTCTAATTGAAATATTACTGAAGTTATCGCGTTAACACGTAGGGTGGCGCGGCGGCGGCGGTCGGACCAAAAACATAATATCCCCAAACGCCATTCGGCATTCGGGGATATAATGAACTTGAGCATATGGCATCACGTCACAAAGCACATCACCTCAAGCTGGTTCCACAAGCATGCCAGTGACTGACCGCAGTCTAATCCCGTGGCCAGCACAACCTCCTCCACCACCTTCCAACAGAAGACTCCCAGGATGAGGAGGTACAAAACCCAAAACCAGTGAAGTTGGCACGTTGTGTAAATCGTAAATAAAAACAGAATACAATGATTTGCAAATCCTTTTCAACCTATATTCAACTGAATACACTGCAAAGACAAGTTACTTAATGTTCGAACAGGTAAACTTTGTAATTTTTTGCAAATATTAGCTCATTGGGAATTTGATGCCTGCAACATGTTTCAAAAAAGCTGGCACAAGTGGCAAAAAAGACTGAGAGAGTTGAGGAATGTTCATCAAACACTTATTTGGAACATCCCACAGGTGAACGGGCTAATTGGGAACAGGTGGGTGCCATGATTGGGTATAAAAGCAGCTTCCCTGAAATGCTCAGTCATTCACAAACAAGGATGGGGCGAGGGTCACCACTTAGTGAACAAATGCGTGAGCTGATTGTCGAACAGTTTAAAAACAAAATTCCTCAACGAGCTATTGCAAGAAATTTAGGGATTTCATCATCTACGGTCCGTAATATCGTCAAAAGGTTCAGCGAATCTGGAGAAATCACTGCACGTAAGCGACAAGGCAGAAAACCAACACTGAATGCCCGTGACCTTCGATCCCTCAGGCGGTACTGCATCAAAAACCGACATCAGTGTGTAAAGGATATCACCACATGTGCTCAGGAACACTTCAGAAAACCACTGTCAGTAACTCCAGTTCGTCGCTACATCTGCAAGTGCAAGTTAAAACTCTTCAATGCAAAGCGAAAGCCATTTATCAACAGCACCCAGAAACGCCGCCGGCATCGCTGGGCCCAAGCTCATCTAAGATGGACTGATGCAAAGTGGAAAAGTGTTCTGTGGTCTGAAGATTCCACATTTCAAATTGTTTTTGGAAACTGTGGATGTCGTGTCCTCCGGACCAAAGAGGTAAAGAACCATCCTGACTGTTATAGGCGCAAAGTTCAAAAGCCAGCATCTGTGATGGTATGAGGGTGTATTGGTTCCCAAGGCATGGGCAACTTACACATATGTGAAGGCACCATTAATGATGAAAGGTACATACAGGTTTTGGAACAACAAATGTTGTCATCCAAGCAACGCGTTTTTCATGGACGCCCCTGCTTATTTCAGCAATACAATGCCAAGCCACATTCTGCACGTGTTACAACAGCATGGCTCCGTAGTAAAGGAGTGCGGGTACTAGACTGGCCTGCCTGAAGTCCAGACCTGTCTCCCATTGAAAACGTGTGGCGCATTATGAAGGGTAAAATACGACAATGGAGACCCCGGACTGTTGAACAACTTAAGCTGTACATCAAGCAAGAATGGGAAAGAGTTCCACCTGAAAAGCTTCAAAAATTGGTCTCCTCAGTTCCCAAACATTTACTGAGTGTCGTTAAAAGGAAAGGCGATGTAACACAGTGGTAAAAAGGCCCCTGTGCCAACTTTTTTGCAATGTGTGGCTGCCTTTAAATTCTAAGTTAATGATTATTTGCAAAAAAAAATAAAGTTTCTCAGTTTGAACATTAAACATCTTGTCTTTGCAGTGTATTCAATTGACTATAAGTTGAAAAGGATTTGCAAATCATTGCATTCTGTTTTTATCTACGATTTACATAATGTGCCAACTTCACTGGTTTTGGGTTTTGTAGAAAAAATCAGCAGATACTAGGAGATGCAACTGAGTCCATACGGACAAAAAACGGTTGAGGACACACAGAGAAGAATTCAGGCTCTGGTGGCAAATGAGATAGCCACACTGGTACTAGATGCTAATAAACTGACCAATGATTGAGTATCAGCAGAAAGATTTCCACAGCGTTCCCCAAGCCCGCAGTGAACCCCACAGAAGAGTTAGTCACTACTACACAGCATTAACCTCAACAGATCTGGAGCTTGACCTTGATATTTCACATTCAGACTGGGTGCTCACATTAAATGCTAGACCATGGTGAATAAAATATGCTACATGTGGCATTTTCCTCCAGTTATATAGCAATGAATTGTCAGTCCTGGTGTTTTTGGCCCTTTTGTTTACCGCAGTACGGATTGGCATTAATAAAACGACCTTTTCATGCACCATAACAAGGACTAAGAGCTATTAGTGCACTTGGGTTGAATGAGGAACCCGCGTATATTAACTCCGAGTGCGCTGAATACATTTTCAAGGAATTAAAAATGTAATTATCCTGAGCTGTTGAAAACCTGTCATGTGGCAACTAGTTTAAAAGAGCTCCTCTCAGGAGCTCTTCTATACAAGTTGCCACATGATGGTTTTCAACAGCATCTGATTTTGATAACTTACATCACTGGGCATCTAGTTGTCTTTCCGGGCAAGATTTTTTTTTTAAAAGAACTGTAGCGTGTTGCATTAGGTTTGAAAGTGTACTGATCCATCTGTATTATAACATTCGGGTCTGGCGCAGCATTAGAGCTATGTGGGATTCGGTGGAAGTGTACACTTCTGACATGAGTAGGTTTTTACAGTACATGCTGGAGATTTTTATGGTTTATGTTTTATACAACCTAATGCTTTTGACGAACGCTGCTTGCATATGAAAGGAGTCCCTTTGGAAGACCGTTGCAGAATGATGGGAAGAATTGAAGTCTGATGACAGACGTGTTTCATGTATAATTCGCGGAGCGAGGAAAATGATGTATTTCACAGCATATGATTTTGCAGCACTTGTCCTCTAATGTGATTTTAGTTCAGTCGGACCCGGAGAAAGCAGTGGCCCCAGGATAATTGTACTGAGACAGTGCTCCCCTAAGATCTTTCATTCCTGTAAGTCGCTAGCTCCTGACCGAACACGCAAGCTTGTGTTGCTATGATCATGTTCAAGTCTCATGTGATGATGAAAGGCACTATTCATATGCATGCCCTGATTTATTCTAAAATTACTGTTTTGAAAATATAGTTCTCTAAGGACAATCTGTCCTTCACCCTTGAGGTATCACAAAGACCAGCGATGTACAGACGCTTCTATGCAAATCTGCAAAATACCCCAAAATCCACTCCGCCTGTCACGCCACCACTTTTTTCAGCTTTTATAAGGTGGTGTAATTGATGTTGCAAGAGAAACCACTCTGTCATTCAGCAGTTGACCCACATTCATAGTATTTGTAATTCGTAGCAGGGTTAGTCATTTAAGTTACTCCTGGCAATTAAAATGAGCGACGGTCCCTTTCTGTCGTTTGATTTTGTTTAAGAGTCGGTAGCCTCTGTGGCAGAATGATTTAATCTCTCTCTGCCAACTGTTCTGGAAGGTTTATCTGGTATCACCATGACAACAGAGGTCAACAGTTTGTGTTTGCCTTTGGGCAAAAGGACAGGGAGGGGAGGGGGGAGATGTAATGGTACTGTAAGGTATGGGAGAGCTGAGTACTGTCTCCGGATAGCAGGCTGTTATATCCACATTGAGAAGGATGGTTGGCAGCTAGTCGTCCTAGCAGGGGGCGACGGAAATTACGCATCGAGGTGCTGCTTTTCTGAAGGCTGCGAGTGTGACCACATGGTTGAATTCCAGGAGAAAACTTACGCTGGTCTTTCTACCGACCTCCTTTCCAGTCCTCCCTCCGCTGCCCTCCTCTCTCTCTCGTCCCTCCGAAGCGTTCCTCATGGCACATGGCCGCAGATGTTCAGAGAGTGAGTCATGGCGTTGCGGCCGCAGCAAACCCACCGCCGTTCTGCGTACAGTTTACGCCACATTACACCGGGCGCAAAGCTCCCGGACCATTCTTTCGCCCAGCTTTCTCCGAGGCCAGAGAAGGAAAAAACATCAATAGGCGTATTTCCACTGGGTACTTTTTGGAAAGCGGCTGAGTGTTTTGGCTACGCCCACTTTTTAGTTCCTCTCGGCCCTCCTTTCCCATTAGGTACGTTAGTAGCGGCTCACCAACGGAGTTGGAGTGTGACGTTAATACTCCTGCGACACTTACGTGCTTTCATTTCGTTTGGATCCTTCCAGGCTCGTCTGGACCCTCTCTTGCCCCCAGTAGACGAGCAAGGCCTGGACCTCTCAGTGAACCCACTTGTCGGCGGTCTTTCTTTCAACTTTTTCCATTATTGTTTTTCTACTCTTGAATTCGATTCTCTAAAATGTTGCTCTGCTTATTTCACAGCAATGTTTATGTTAGGGTTTGTGTCGAGTTCTACTCACATCATATCCAGTCTCAACGGTATCCAATCAGCTTCGACTAGTGAGTGGCGGCTCAAAAAGCAGCTCAGAAAGTATCTACCTGAGGTAGGTACTTTCTGAGCCGCTTCGTGAGCCGCTTATCGGTGAATGTGGGCGGATTCTCTCTCTCAAGCCACATTCATAGCGGCTCACGAGGGCAAAAAGTACCAAGTGGAAATGCGCCAAATGTCGCGGAGGCAGGAGACACTGGCAGGAGTCTTGTGACTCTACGAGGAAGACCCTATGCATTGCATTCCTTTCACAGCAAATACAGAGTGCTTTTCTCCCCCTGCCTCAGAGAAATTCCCGAGGGGTTTTCCTTCTTCATGTCAATAAAAGGGTAAGGGGGGGTGTTCATATTCACAAACCTCAAAGGGTCCACTTTTCTTTCAGGAAGAGACTCATGACTCGCCAAGCTCAATTCCTCACATACGTGGAGAAGATTCCATGTAAAGATTGACCACACTGGTGAGCGCACCAGCCACAGTGGAACACGGGTGACGTACATTCTACCAGGACTGCTTACATTGCTGAAATACTGCACTTGATGACATCACCAGTTACTGTGCAGACCTCTTATTATAAATAGAAATGACATCACATTCACAAAGCGATATATCATTGCAAATAAAACAATCCCAAGGGATGAGTCAGGAAGCTCACAGGGGTTTGTGCTGATGGGAAATTACGCAGTTTCTGGGATGGACTGTGCAATAACGCTCTTCTCTAGTTAAGTCTATACATCACATTTCTGTTTTGCATACTAACAAGCAATGCTTGCAGTTATCTGCCAGTTTCATCCTTCAATCATGATCTAACCAGCAGTTTTGAGATGATAAACTGCCGCCTCACAGCAAGAAGATCGTGTGTTCAAATCTGGCCTGCATGGGGCCTTTCTGTGTGCAGTCTGTCTGCTCTGCATGCATTTGTGCAGGTTTCTTCCGGGTTGCCCGATTTTCTCCCGCTGTCCAAAAACATACATTTCAGGCTGACTGGAAGCTAAATTGCCCATAGGCTTAAGTATCTGAGTGCACAATATGTGATTTTACTCTTACAAACGTAGGGAATGGTGGTTGGAACAAAATAGTTATGTCTTTAAAAAATAAACAAACTCGCTATCAATCTATGGGCTATTTAGATACTCTTATTATGCTAAAATGCATATTTTGACACAGTGGGAGATACTCCTGGAGGAGGCCGACATGAAAACTAGCAGAGCATGCCATCTCCTCATGGACAGGGCCCCTGCTGGCCAGATTCTAACCTAGGACCTTCCTGCTGTGAAACAAGTGCGCAATCCAATGCATCACTATCCCACCCATAACAGTTTTATATCAATTCAAATAAGACCCAGGTGTGACTTTACATCAAGCCAAATTTAAAGAGCAGCATTTTCTATCATGCTCAGAGTGGATGTTGCACAAAACATACAATCTTAAGCATATGACACAGTACAGAGAGACCACAGTTAGATCTATCTTGTGTTCCAGTCGCAACAGTCAGGCCAGAGAGAGCTAAAGCATTCCAAGAGAGGTAAGAAACCAATCAGTAAAAGCAAAATCAGTCCCAAAAAGGCAAGCTGGTCTCAATCAGACCACAGCCATTACAAAACTATCCTTAACTTGCAGACACTCCCTTCACCAAGGCATTCCTAAAATTAAAGAAAAAAACATTTTGGGTCCAAGAAATAAAATTTCAGGAAATCTATCTATATTGGTTATTCAAGGATAACTGCACAAACGGATCCAAGTCAAGCAGCAATTAATTTTATGTGGTTGGAGAGTAAACGTAAGTTTCCACAGCAAAGACTTTTTCGAGACCTCAATTGCCACTTGGGGTTATAGGTCAGAACAGCTGGCTCTAACTGGATTATATATGGAGGACAGACTCATTCTACAAAAGTGTAAGCGTCTAGATGTACATACTGGAATGACCCAGGATTATGACTGAAACAGCCTCATTTGAAAGCTTATAAGCTTTCGGTGGATAACCACAAAAGAAAAGCTTGGTATGATTTATTGTGGGTATTACCTTTCAACAATATCAGTGCGTGATACTGCTTTATTCTAATAGGGTGCAAGATTCCTTGTTTGTTGTAGCAGTGGTTGGTTTATGTTTCTATGCTTGTGGAAACTGTATGCAGAACACTGTGTTGTATTATGTCTGTTAAATGTGAGAGGGTATGAGTATATTGCCCACTGAAAATGTAATAATGTGTAATAAGAAAATGACAAAATAGGAGGGCTGGACAGTGGGAGGGCAGGAAGAGCTGTGGACAGTCTCTCCGTGGCTCTGCAGCAGGCAAAGTTTGAGTAAGAGGTGTGTTTGTTTAAGCACATGGGCAGGTCGGCACGATCACTCTTTCCCTATACTCATCAGAACAAGCCTGTCTCTCCAGGTGTCCCTGACATGTGTTTTACAATCAATGACGCCATTTTACTGCTTTCCTGTAAAATATTGCGAGAGCACATTTTTTTACATTACCAGATAACGTCATGCACGAGTTTGACAGGTGGCGTGGGTTTCTGCTATATGGTGCCACTAACCTCCCTGTTCCCACAGAGAACATTAAAGACCCACCTATGATTCAAACCTTGTTCCAATATACTAGGAGTCACAGCCAAACAAGTGCCAGGGCCTGTGGCCATGTTTTCCACTGGACAGCCTTACTTTGCTTTTTATAGATTTATGTTGACAAACAAAATATTCCCAGCTGGAAAATAAACAAATATTGTGGCTCAAAGCAAATTAATACACAAAAACGCGAAACTAACTGCAAACATTGAATCTGTTTTAGAACACCAGCTTATCACACCTAAAATACACAGTGCTGTCAGTTAACATAATGATAGGAAACGCAAGCTAGAAAGTCAAATAAAAGTAGTCCATGAAAGAGAAACAATGAAGAGGTAAGCCGAACTTCCAGTGGGAAAACATGGCTTATCAAGGTGCATATGTGGAAATTAAGTAAGAGAACCCATGCAGCTATTTTCTGAATTATCTAACCTTTTTACTGTTGTTGAAATAAGCAGCAGCATTTGCAATAATCATTTCTGGAAGAAAATTATGTACGTATTCACAATGTTTTTTATTAACTCAACTGGAGTCCAGCTGAGTTCAACAAATACTGAACCATCCAGTGTCTGGTGCCGTCCCTCATCTGCAAACTTTTTGACGTTAAAAGGGGCAGTATGAAATGTATGTTGATTAATCATGAAATGGCCCTGATATATCACCAGACATTAAGGAATGATGTTAATTTCAAATACATATCACTGACAACAGTAGACCAGCCAGAATATTCTCATTACAAAAGTGAAGTTGCAGCCCACAACTAACGTTTATGTTGATATTTTGTGTTTTGGCCTGTTGCGCCGCCCTCCACCTATCTCCCAATCACAAAGTCAGTAGCATTTCGGCATCTAGGTTGCCAAATACCTCTGAGCTGCAGCTACCAGTGTTTTGGAGCACAAATGTCTGACGTTACTAAACCTAAAAGGCCTTGTTATGAGTACGAAATACGTTGTGACAAAGTCAGAAACAAAACAAGGATCTGTATAGGACATGCCGTTGAAAGATGGAGACGGCTGAAAGCGGAGAGGAATTTGAAGACCGACGCCGAAGTTGCTCATTTTCTCCTGGACAGGTAAGATTCAGCTAAGTTTGGCTAACCTAATTCTATTTAATGTAGACACGGATATTTCATATATTCTCTACAGTCGATTAACGTTATGCATGTTCATTCATGGTACGTTAGTGTGGATGCAGGTGGGTCATCGAATTGACTCGGTAACAAATTGTTTGAGAAATAAAAACCGTGACACATCATTGCTAACATTAGCAATGCATTTTTACAGTCCGTTTCTCTGGCATTATGCTGAGACGCTGTGGAAACCGTTCAAACATTAGCATAGCCATTATGGCAACATGAAATGTAATTGAGACAGTACATCGGTCAAATGAGTCCTCATTCATTCTTTACGCATATAACAGTATGGACTTCAGTGGACTGAATATGACCATTGCTAAAGTTAGTTAGTCATTAGTCTCGATCTTTCTGAACTGAACACAACCCTGTGAGAGCAAATCATTGGTGATATTGAAACGTACCCAAGGTAGCTCCGTGTAGTAGACATTCTTGCTGGATCCAGCAACCTATCTGGCAACCACTCATCTGAGGGAGAGGGGGAGCATATGCTGCACTCTGCACTATTTTGAATGTGATTGCAGTACCAGTTTTGGCCACAAACTTACATATGGCTCCTTTAAGACTCTAGCATCTACAGTTATTAACTGATTCTGAAGAAACTTCACATGCGGCATAATTACACCAAGGACCTGGGTGGTGTAGCCTTTCTGCCCAATCTGATTCAAGATAGCCGACATAGGTCGCTATCTTGAATTTGGTCCTGATAGCAACTAAACAACTTGTTCACTGACCTGAAGACCTTAGTATATTTCCGACATACTACAGGGAGTTGGCCAACTGTGCTCCGGTTGAGTTCTGTTTTCCTGAAAGCTCGATTTCAATAAACCCATTTGTACTTGCATAGCTTGCCTGTACAGATACAGAGGGAATCTTTACTAGCTTTTCCTCCGTAGAGAAGCTCAATCTGCTTCACACCTCAGGACGTCTGACATTATCAGTGCATTCCTGGGTCAGCAGATCATGCTTACAAATGATACAAGGATGCTTCACCTTCAAGGAATGAGACCCTGGTGTTCCTCAATTTATAATCAGCTCCTCCAGAAGGTTAAAGAAGGGACAAAATAGTTCTAAGATCACGTATGGCATGAGACAAAACTGAAGTCACTCAAATCTTCACTTCAGTCCTCTGGCACGAGCCCTCAAAATGTCAAAGCGTATCTCAAAATTGGGAGACTTTTCCATCGTTTCAGATTTAGGAAAAAAAAAAAACAAACAAAACAAAAGCAAGCAGCATAAAAAAAGGAAAAATATTTTTTTAATAATTTGACTCTGAGTGTTTTTATGTGTAATTAAACACAATGTCACAATCAAAAAAAGTGAGGTATAGGATGCCAATTTGCAAAAAAAGAACTGAATGATTAATTGAGATTCATAATTGAGGAACAGCAGTGTGCTGAATGCCTAATAGGACGCTTAAAGAGTTGTGTATTGACCTCTTGGAGTTCAAGGATTTATGTAGGTCAATGCATCCCAGTCTCGATGAAGATAACACCTATCACTCCCTGTCCAAGTGACTAGTTGTGATCAATACCTTGGTAGAAACAGACAAAAGCTGCACAAGACGGCTTGAGATTTGAGTTTATGTCCAAGTTTAAAACAGACAACATGGATTCACTGTTCCCTTCTCTTGAAATCATTTCATTCTTTTCTAAAATGGAGACTGTGGATAAAAAAGACTGAAACCCCTTCCAGGGTCACAAGTTATCAGTGTAAATGCACAATCAGGACCTTAATCACATAATTTTAATTCAAAAATACACTGAGCTGGACAACAAAACATACAGAACAAAAATATCTGTCTCTGTGCATAATACTGCAGGTTGCACCATGAATGCAGGATAACCATCACATCCTGACAGACTTAAGCTGCTTTCACACCGGACGCGAAACGAATTTTTCTCACGACGGCTTACATTCAAAGTCAAGGCAAAGACTATTCGCGTCTTCGCATTGACTCTCAATGTAATCTGTTGTGCGAAAAATTTGTATCGCGTCCAGTATGAAAGCGGTTTACTGCACTCGTATGTCAGCTCTACTTCAGCTGTGCGGAGGAGAACAGCCTCGTACATACATGGAAAAGTCCAGACCACCATGGACAAAATTGCGCATCTAAACAAAGATGACGTTGAAGTCCAGCGGCGATAGCGCCTGAGGTGCGACCACTAACGTACTCATATATCAACACGCTGTGATAAACGGGAGAGCGGCTTGACCGACAAGAAGCGACACGTGACACACGCAGCGAAGAGCGAATGCAAGAAGGGTATTTTTAGGCCACACATTTTTAATGTGGTAAATTGCCCGCGGTTGTGCATGTCCGTGACAGCGGCAGAAGAGAAGCGACGATGAGATGTACAATGAGGCTGGGTTAATGGCAACGGAAACACCAAAGCCCGGTCCTGTGGTGGATCGCCACGTAAGCAAGCAAGAAAGCTTTTAGAAAGCGAATGACCTTCGCTGGTTCTTTCCTTTGAAGTTGCCTTACAGTGTCATCGGGTGCACAGCCAATGAGCCATTACAAGCCATGCCAATCTCTGTCCTTCCTGACATCATAAGGGGGCGAGACCTTCCAGAATAATTAAAGATCTGATTAAATAGTTGGCTGAAGTTGATCAGTCCTGCTTGCCTCAGCGCAGTCACTTCTCCATGTGATGTCAAGGAGGAACAGATTTTGAAATGGCTTGTAGTGGCTAATTGGCTATGGACCTAACATAGGACTGCGTGTGCCAACTTCTCTACCCCCGCCCCGCCCCACACTTGCAGACACTCGCACCCACATTTTTTCAAGATCTGGGCCCACATCCGCCCCACACCCGCATGTTCTAGCCCACACCCGCACCCACACTCGCATGTGCCATTACTCTTGTACCCGCAGTTACCCACAGTTTCAAAATCTTACCCACTTAAACCTGCGCATATGCATTACCTAGTTAATAGAATGCCAGGATTGCCTGGATATGAGTTTTTTTTAAATGGACAACAATAAGATTCATTTTATTTAATTGTTCATTCAACAATAACTAATAATATGTACACTGGAAGCAGTGCACTTTGATACTTCGATCTGACACAAAAAATAGCAGTCATCTCCTATTTACTTGCATAGCATTTGGGTCAATGACATGACATTGTCCGAGTGCACAACTTTGGTTTAAATAATTTTAAATGATTCATAAAATCATTTTATTCCATAAAACCTGTTTAATTTGAACATATTTCCCAGTTAATCATAAAAATGAGATACATTTTATGTTTTGCCATCACAAACTATCAAAATGTCAGGTGGCGCAACCCTCCAAGCAAGTTAACACCATGTGAAATGTATTAAATATCTACATTTGAAATATTCATTAATATAATATTAACATGGGGGCATAATTTAATATTTTAAAACCTTTCAAATAAACAGTCTTATCGTTTCATTGTTCTTAAATTGTTTGGAAAACCAAAATTTCCTCCCCCTAAAATAAAGAATCCATAAGTTACTTTTATTACCCAGCTCAATTACAAAATAGTAATGTTTTAGGCAGAGTAGACACTCTCAAGTATACTTACTAAAAAAATCACTTAGAAAAAAAAGAGGGAAGTGTTTTTTTTTCAAGGTTGTGCCACCTGACATTTTTTGGCTGGTGAAATTGCAAATACAGTCTGAAACTGTACTAAAACCATTTAAATGTCATGCAACTATTAAGGCCTGTTTAAACACACTCTTCCAACTTCAAATAAATGTATTCTGTACATTTTTAAAGATTTATTAAAAAAAAAAACATTTTTAAAGGACTTATTTGTCATTGATCCATTTATATATATATATATATATATATATATATATATATATATATATATATATACTGTATATATATATCAAGTACTCTGATATCTTAATAAACAAGGCAATCAGAGATAGCAGACCTGGCCCCAGCCACGGGCTGACAGACAGACTGACAGAAACACACACACACACACACACACACACACAGACATGATCATTGCTTAACCCGGCCCCCTAGGGGAGGGGCCAGGTAATAAATCAAGCATCAACATTCATGATCGGTAGACTGTCAATTCATATTCTTTTGGCTACTTTTGACAAATAGTCACACCAAGATCAAGAAAGAAAACTGATATTCAACCAAGATGCAGTATCTGTACATGTAGATGCTGTGTATTGATACTACTGCAGGTGGAAACTAGCAAGTGTTGCTATAACCTGGCATAAAACATCTTCTCTTGTTCTACAAGATTAATGTTTATTTGAGTATTGTCCCTATTTTTTTAAATACTACATTCAATGTAGTACATTGTTATATGCAGCTCTAATGTTTTATGGGCCTGCAAAATTTTTTTTTAAGCCTGCACTTAACCCGCAAAAATTTTTTTTGTACCCACAACCCCACCCGCACCCGCAGTAAATTTATGCTTGCTCCCACAGCCAACCCGCACCCACAAACTTTTTTGGTGGGTGGCTCGTGGGGGCCCGTGTTTAAGGGGGCCCGCGGACCGCACAGGTGCGGTCCACCCACGCAGCCCAATGGGACCTAATGACATCATAGGGGACCTTGAATTTATGCGATCACAAACAGTACAAGATGTGCCCTCGTACTCTGAGAAAGTGCAAAGCTACTCTTTCTTCATGTCACTCCCAAATCTGGCCCCCAAACTCAAATCCGGCCCTGGTTTCTTCCCTTACAGGTGATTAAGCAAACAATTATTGCAACTGATTGGTCAGACTGTTATCACACCTGACTCCCAGGTAAAGGGAGGGTGGGAAACCAGCAATTCTTAGTTTGTAAGGGCCCTGATTTGGGGAAGAAGGCTATATTGTTCACATGCGAGTGGATACTGGTTTCTCCAGGCTTTGTTCGCTGGAAGCTCAGTGAAAGCTTTAGCTGTCGCTGAAGCAAATAAACTCTTGTGAAAGCAGACACAAATGAGCATGAGAGCACTTTGGCCTGTAATTTTACGGTCTCAGCTTCTAAACACACAATGTCTGGATTGATCAGTGTCTGCCACATTGATGCTGTGTGCATGAGTGGTTGTTCACGTGTATGCATGTGTGTGCGCCTATATGCGCATATTTATGTGATTTTCATTGCGTGAATCATGCGTTGAGGGTGAGTGAACAATCGAACAAGTGAGGGGGCGCATACAAGTGTGGAAATGCGAATTTCAACGAATGAGTGAGTTTTGGCGTGCTTGAGTGTGTGTGTGTGCGTGCGCTTGTGTACACGAGTGTTTGTGTGTGTGTGTGTGTATGGTATTTATTTTTCTCAGTGAATACATCACATTTCCCGTCGCTTTTTAAGACTCACTGTAGAAGGATTGTGATAAGTATTTAATTACAAAGCTAGATGTATATCGATGGCGCACCATCGCAAATCTCCGCGCTCCACAATGAACGTTATGGGAGTAGTAGTAGTAATGTGTCAGAGGGCAATTCACTGAACTTGCATTCTGCTGCACAAATGATAATCTACTTGTTGCAGTGACAAAGCACTGATACTGATCACAGTTATAGCAATGTGACATAGTTGGTTAGTTGGATAGAGTATTTTTTGAGCGTCTGTTGAGGGCGTAAAGTACTCTTAATTTTGAAATGAGAGTATGAAAGGAAAGGATGTATGGTACAGCAAATGGCACATCTGACGCCTAGAAAATGGTCAAAATTGAATCAATCAAAAACCCGTCTAGCATCCGATGAAGGGTTATCCCATGCACCTCCCATAAAAATTTGAGCATCCTAGCTCAGTGCGTAAGGTAGATATACCCATTTGTCTTTTTTCACAAAAGCCCCCTAGTGGCCAAAATATGAATCACAGGATGGCAATTTTTGGCACGCAGGTCGCTATTACCAAGATACGTACATATTTATACCAATTTGCAGCCTTCTACGTCGAGTAATAACAAAACATGCCATCCTTTTCAATGATTGGCACATCTGAAGACATTTGACCAAGAAAACTGTCAAAATTAAATCAAATCAAAAACCCGTCTGATATACGGTGAAGGATCATCCCATGCTCCTCCCATTGGAATTTGAGCGTCCCAGCTTAATGCATATGGTAGATATGGCCATTTTTCCTTTTTTCACAAACAGCCCCCTAGTGGCGAAGACATGAATCACAGGACAGAAATTTTCAGCGTGCTGGTTGCCATCACCAAGATACATATCCATACCAATTTGCAGCCTTCTGCGTTGAGTAATAACTAAACATGCCATCCTTTTCAACGATAGGCACACCTGATACCATTTGTGTTGTGATCTGTGAATTATGTTCATGTCATGTTTAAGTTCTGTGCCTGGCTCTGCCATGTTTAGGATTCTTGTGTTAAGTGACCTCTGCCTGTCTGACCATTCTTAGTATTGTGTATTGTGTTCCTGGTAGTTAGATTTCTTGTTATTATTTTTCATGTTTAGATCATTTGGTTTCCATGCCATGTTTTCATTTCCATGCTTTGCACTTTGTCTCCCCTGTCTTTGTCATGTGTGTATCTTTGCTCACGGTCCCTAGTCTTGCGTGCCACTCATTCGGGTGATTTATTGGTTTCTGGGTTTCAATCTTCCTTCATTATCTCTTGTTCTTCCTTCCTCTCTCTTTAACTGTCTTACTAACACATACTAACAGTTTATTGTTTTTGCTAATTACTAACCACCATAACCTTGTATATTTTTACTAACTTTCTAACATGCACTCGGGATTGTATAGCTGCACATACTAATTGACTAACGATCTCTCAGCAGTCGCTCAATTCTAATCTCCGCCTCCTTGCCTATCCCTAATTATCTCTGCTGCAAGTTTCTGTGGATTTCCACTTATACTTTGTGCTTTCTTTTTCTTTTATCTTGGCACTTTAGTACTCCTTAACCGGAGCTGTTGTTTTGTACTTAGGTTTGTCTTGTGATCCCTGTCTGTGTTTTGGCTACAGCCCAATTCATGTAATTAGTTTATTCCTCATGTGTCTCTCCCTGTTCATTGTTACCATTGATTGCACCTGTTCTCCCTGGTCATGTGTTCATGTGTATATAAGATGTCTGTTTGGTTCACACTCTTGTCAGATTGTTCTCCCTAGTTTTCTTGTGCCACGTTTCTTGCCTTAATTTCTCAGTGTTTATCTTTCTGACTGGATTGCCTGACTTTTGATTTTTGCCTTTGTGATTTTGGATTATTGTTGCATCTGTGTGTTTTGACCACTTTTCTGCCCGACTATGAGATCTGTTTGCTGCCCAGGTAACGATTCGGATTACGTCCTGTGGATTCTGGTTTGCTTCTCTGATAGAACTATTCCTGTGTACCAGACCCATTTCTGTCTGACTACGGTTACTGTGATTGCTGCCCTGGTTTTTGGAGTTTTTTTTTTTTTCCCAACTGGATTTCGACTTTTGGATTGTGGACTTTGTACTGCGGCCTTTTGCTCTGCGGGGGTCACCCCCCCCCCCCCCCTTACCAATAAAACAAGCTCTACTGCACTTCCTGGTTCTCGCAACTGGTTCCCGATCGCAATACAACAATTTGACCTTTTTGAGCGTCCAAGCTCAATGCATAAGGAACTTATAGCAATTTTTCAATTTTCACAAAGGCCCTTGGTGGCCATGTGAGGAAATGAATAACTGTGTTGTGCACCCCTCGGTCACTACCTTACACACACCAAAGTTACAGGTTGATTGGTCTAACGGCTGAGGAGGAGTTCCTGTTTTGGACGGACGGACAGACGTCAAACTGTATTCCAAGATCCCTTCGCTTTTTCGGAAGCGCAGAGAAATGTTTCTCTGGATGGCTTTTTTTTTTTTTTTCTTTGCAAACCCTGAAGAAAATGGAGTGCAGTTCATTTCACTTCATTCTGTCAAATCACAATCACAACATACTTTTTACCATTTTATATCTCCATCTCCCCCATCACCTGCTTTCTTAGGTAAAAAAAGCTAAAAAGTACAGTTCCTTGTGTCAAATTTATGCTCCCACTTGATCAGTCTTTAAAATACAATTCTGTCATCAAGCAGAGGTGGAAAATCCATGTTCAGAAAGAAAAATATGTGCAAAATATTTTCTTCCGATGACCAGGACCATGTCCGAATGTTGGAGACAGCTCACTTGCGCACAGCTGACCGTCACTCTAGTGCACCAGATGAGGTATTAGTCAAAGTACTGTAATTATAAAGTTATTTTTATATTTAAGCAGACAGTGGCATTGCCTGAAACACCCGTGTCCATAGAATAGGCTAATTTTTCCATGATAGAACAACTGTGCGCTGTTATAATTAGTTATACAACTGTAATTTTACAAGCACTTTATAATAGAGGTTCCGTGTTTGCTAGCTGTAAACCACAGATAAATGCACGCAGGACTCTACCTACAGGTAAAATAAGGAGAAAATGCATTAATTGTTGTGTGCTTGCTTCAGTGAAGCAGCACACTCTATTCTCTTACTTATTCTCTTCCACCTAAATTTTGGCCAGCTAACTCCTCCTACACCAGAGGTGGGCAGCGAGGGCCGTATCTGTCCCTGGTTTTCACACCAAGGTCTGGTCTTTAATTAGTAGATTGTCTCAATTAGCCAAACCATTTATAAAATCTGACGTTTCATGCGCATTTCTTTAAATTATCATGAAACTACAAAGACTTGTCTTGTCTCCCTTCATAAAACATTTTCCTTTGATCGAATCATTGCGAAAATCTCTATTTGTGCATGCAATCAATTAACTCAATTAGTCAGGGTAATTGATAGGAATAAAAACCTGCATACACACCGGCCCTCCAGGACCGTGATTGCCCACCCCTGTCCTACACCATTTAAGGAGATCTGTTCAAATTCAAAAAAATACAGCTTGTTCTGAACTAAGTTGCATCTATACAGATCTTTGATTTTCTTTTTGGTTTTTGAGATATTTCATTTTAAACGTCATTTTCTGGGGTCCTATTAAATCAAGCCATTTATGTGCTGATTCAGTAGATTCAGCTATTTTCTGTTCATACTCTTACCTAGAAATGTCATTCAAACTGTAAAATGTTTAGTAAAGCTTGTATAACTTTTTCACAGTTCAAATTTTTCGTAACTTCTATTATTTTTTTAATTAGACTGTTTTAAAATAATTTTCATTGCAATAAATTCTGGAAACTTACAGTGTTGCGATGTCACTGTTAGAGTGGCGAACAGCTGTAAAATCGTCAAGAAGTCTTCTCTTAAACTTCCTCTAACTCCCACAGTTGTTACTCTACATAATTGTTTTTATATGCAAGTTGTAGCAAAAGTTGTGCTGGTCACGAAAATGTAACTATGCAAGCAATCGGACAGACGGTTTTGCCAGTATGAGCCAAAAAGCGATGGAGCACAAACAGAAACTCCATTAAGTCCTATATTAAACTGGACACGAAAATTCCAGTTGAGAAGCTGAAAAACACAGTTTTATAACTTGCTCGTATTCCCACAGTTTTGGCACCGCACACAGAATTTTGATAAATTTTGCTCAGCAGACTCTCCTCTTCAGTACGGTACCTCCATTTCGTAGATTGGATTTACTACCTGTGAGGTAGAGGCAGTAGTATGTTAACGACGCCTTCACTAAAATCTCCATTGGACCAAATGCTTCAATCATTTACTCAAATGGCTCAGACTGACTCAGCAAAATTGTGGCATAGCGGTATTGCGGTTCAATTCTGCCCTCTGCTGGACTTTTTCCTGGGCTCAGCATTATCATTGTTCGGATTAAGATTGATACGACTGTTGGATAAATCTCATTCTTCTGCGTCAAACTTAGTGAAAGAACTTTCGGTATCTTCATTTGTACAGTCACTCAAACCAGCTCCAAGAGAGCACATTAGGGCAGCAAAGACCGGCCTTTTTGCAGGGCACGTCCATGAGAACACGTTACAGTAAAAAATTGCAAAGCGGAAAAGAATTGCTCGAGCTCCTATTCCAGTATATACAAGCAACTGTTCGCACTAGCTAGATATATTTATGATCGTATCGAAAACAGACAATTATTTGTATCAAAATGACAGTAACTGCCACCCTTGCTAAGCCAGCAGACGTAACTTTTTAATCGTTAATGTTAGCTAGCTATTGATTATGTCATCTACAGTGATGGCAATTTGAACGCTCAAGTTCGACCCGTTTCGAACACCTGTGCACTGTGTGTTTGCGAGCTAACTAGCTAATAATAGCACAGACATAAAAAGGGAGCCGTGAATAATACCACAACATCTGTTAACGATATCTTGCAGCTTGCTATCATTTGCTATTTAGCTAGTGAACACAAAGTGCGCAGAAATGAACAGAAAGCTGCAAATAGTAGCATTTCACAACTTGGCCAGGTCAGTGTTGTAAAGTTCGGGACTGGGGGAGACACTGACAATGAGCTATAAACAACAAGAGCTGCAGCAATCTGCCAATGTGGCCTGCCATGTTTGCTCCACCATAAAGCTAATTTCACAGCATGGACTGCGTTGACCTACATACGCACAGAACCGTAGAGGGATGCGTCAACCTCATTGACTCCAATTGACCTTTTTTTACAGCTGGGTTGAAGTGGAGTAGATTCGGTCATGATGCAGCTGAAAAGTCAGAATTCCTCCACCAATTATATCATAGTCTTGGGATTACTTTTCAACAGTTTTTCAACATTTCTTCAGAAATTTCCTTTGCCTCTCAGTTTCTAAGCACCTTCTTTTTATAAGCCAACCTCTTGAACTTTTCTCCCTGATGCAAGCACACAAATTTTCTTCAGAAAATTTAGTTTTTTCTAGTTTAACTGTTCAATCCAGTCAACAGTGTATTATGTGGTAACACTATTAAAAAGAACCATTATGACCTTTATCGTCTACCCAACTGTGATTGGCCTCATTTCAGAGCAATCCCAACAAGCTGCTGACATTGTCAAGCAATATCCCCTGCAACTGGCATTGCATTTTTGAATAAAGAATGTTTATATGCATTTAGATTTCTAAAGAACTCTACTAATCGCAAAGCTGTTAATTTCCTTGCAAAAAAAAAAAAAAAAAGGCTGGAGAGTATGCATCAGAAAACTCGGAAAATTATACCAAATTGTTTTCATGACGCACCTTTATGTCACCTCGATGCGAAATATGATCACGATCGGATGATTAGTTTCAAATTTATAGCCAAGACAGCACACATTACTGATTTCCCACAAATCTGACGCTTTCTGACCCAAAACGCAAACAATTGTAAAGATATTTTCAAAATTGTTTTTCATGACACACCTTTATGTGTTTTTACACCTTGATGCCAAATATGATCACAATCAGATGATTAGTTTCAAAGTTATAGCCCGGACACGACACATTATAGATTTCCCACAAATTTGTCGCTTTTTGCCCCAAAACGTGAAAAATGACAAAATTATTTTCAAAATTGTTTTTCATGACACACCTTTATGTGGTTTTACACCTCGATGCGAAATATGATCACGATCGGTTGATTAGTTTCAAATTTATAGCGAAGACAGGACACATTACAGATTTCCCACAAATCTGAGGCTTTTTGACCCAAAACACAAACAATTGTAAAGATATTTTCAAAATTGTTTTTCATGACACACCTTTATGTGGTTTTACACCTCGATGCCAAATATGATCAGAATCGGATGATTAATTTCAAAGTTATAGCCCGGACAACAAACGTGTCGGACGGACGGACGGACTGACGGACGGACGGACCCCATTTTTATAGCTGATAATAGCACAGATATAAAAAGGGAGCCGTGAATAATACCACAACATCTGTTAACGATATCTTGCAGCTTGCTATCATTTGCTATTTAGCTGGTGAACACACAGTGCGCAGAAATGAACTTAAAGCTGCAGATAGTAGCATTTCACAACTTGGCCAGATCAGCGTTGTAAAGTTCGGGACTGGGGGAGACACTGACAATGAGCTATAAACAACAAGAGCTGCGGCAATCTGCCACACACACATATTAGAATTTTGAAGTTATGTCCCAAATGCGCAATTCAATCCGCAGAAGCAGTAGGGGAAAGCGGGGTAAGTTGAGCCAATTTTCATATTCAGGATTCCTACATCAAGGCAATTATAGTTGTGTTGCAAACTAATATACCAACATATATTTCAGGATGTTGTGCACCCTTACAAACATTCTAAATGAGTGTAAACATAACTGTTTTCACAATATAGCATGTTCAAAAAAAGTTTTCTTGTGGCACAATTTACCCCGTGTATGGGGTTAGTTGAGCACAGTACCGGGGTAAGTTGAGCTGACTCCCTCTGTCACTCCTTCCTTTTCTCCCCCTTCCCTGAATTATGACATTCCACAGTGAAAAATGTCTGTACTGAATGAAATAAGTCACATCTTCAAATCCTTGTTTATGTATTTATGAAACACAATTTAAGAAGTAGGCCTACAATAACTTTTTTATTATCATTGCATTTAAAACTATTTTAACAAAAAATGACAGATCCAAAGCATCTGTATATATCATATTCCTGTATCCGCCACAATCTTCAATAAAAAATGTTTTTTAAAAAATTAATCAGTAAAATGAAACCATTTCAACATAGGCCTGAGTGGCTCAACTTGCCCCTGGCTAAATGGCTCAACTAACCCCACAGCCATTATATTGACTTAATTAGCCCCAAAGCTAAAATAGTGCACTTTCATGCTGGGTTTACTGCTTCTTGCTGTAGCTCTTAGATACCCCAACAGATGTATAAAACAAATTTAAAGTTGTCTATTTTGGTCTAAACACAATCCTGAAGAAACGATAAACTAAATTCACTTTCATGAGAGAAAAATATTTTTTGGACATAAATGTCAAACCACATTTCCCATGTGTATCGTACCATCACAGACTCCATAAAATGATGTATTCCTCCTAAATATTTGGTCGCATGCTCATTTTGTTTATGGTTTCCTTGACACAAGGGGTGGCTCAACTGATCCTTATGCTCAACTTACCCCGCTCTCCCCTATGAGAACAAATTTGAGGATTTTAAGCAAACTCTGCATTTTATGAATATTTTGGACAAGCCAATTGTGAGACATTGTCATCTACTGTAAAATGTCTGTAAGGAGAAATGGTCCGTATTTAGGTGGGCAGCAGGTATACTGTCAAAGGGTCTTATTTTTTCAAAACTTACATTAATTTCATACCTCAACATGAGGTATTTGGGGCCTACGATCAAAAAAGAAATCCAGCATATGGTAAAATAAACAAATAAATAAATAGAATTGTGCTGAACTGCATCTAGTTCTGAACTGCATCCAGTTATTTCTTGATTAATGCGGATGATACTGGAACTTTGCATATATGCTCAACCCTATTTTTTTTCCCCCTCAGGTCACGTCTGTTCTCAAAAATTCCGAAATCCGCAATAAAAAATTGCGTAAGTATATTCTCTGTGCGTACACAACTGTTCAGAAAATGAAGCCCCAGATCATGGGTTGAAGAAAAACCAGGCACAGACTTATTCCATCGGACAAACTGACCTGTCAAATGGTCCATTCTGTTCTCTCAGTTGACTGCCATACAACTATACAATCTGATGGTTGACCCATTAAGTTTTCTCTGTTTCAAAGTAGCCCCATGTACGCGCCCACTAATATTGACATTTGCCGGAATTAATTTCAGGTCCTGCGAATTTCATTTCGTTTCAGCGTACCCTTGATAGAAGGGAAATGAGTCGTTTATATCTAACCTCTTGAACTTTATTACATCTTCAAACTGACCAAGCCCAATAGCCCACTATTTATTGCACACAAGCTGCATCACGGCAATACCGATGTCGAAATCACAGCCGATACACACGTCCCAGACCTGAATGTGTTGCGAACTTTTCTAACTCTAACATCAATCTGGCAGCAAAAAATACACCACCGTGTATGTCGTTACCCCCACTACCACATGCCCGTAAACCTACACGAGCCATGCGAAAACGAAATAAATTCTTGAGTCAGTGGCTGTAGCGCGACGCGGGCTACCTCGAGATGCAGCCCACAACACAGAAAGTCATGTCCTTCGAAGTTTGAGAAGTTGACTCCCATAAATAGCTGCCTCACGGTTTATAGGCAAATATTAAGTTGTAAATAAATAAACTGCAATGTCTGAGCTTAGTGTGCGCAATGAGGAAAGCTTAGCACTGTCAAAGTTTACGCAAAAAAAAAAAATTACACCCACTCACCAAACTGACATATAAAACATATTCGCAGAGGTTTTCGTTGGGATCTCAAAATCTAGCAACCAGTGCACCCAACTCTGAGGTCAAATGATCGACTCAATTCAACAGTAAGCTCAAATACACTGCGAGATTAGTAAACATTTTGGTGCGCTGTAATAGTCCTATTTGACATCCTACCTGAATGTGTAGTCTTCTTCATGTTTGTGCAGTCTTGAAGCGCAGCCAGTGAAAAGAAGTTAAATGTGAATAGCCTAAGTCCACTTCTGAGATAAATCCTTAAAATTATTCCCCGAGGAGTGAGGTCATTCCCATTCCGTTTTCACCACCAGCCGCACACTGAAATGTATGTCATCCTGCTACATTCACTTGCGAACTGTGACTCCTCGCTTGTCCGATCGCTCCTCCACTTCAGTAGTTCATTTCAGCGGAATCCAGTGACACCTGCGCTCCAATGTTTGTTATCGAAACAGTATTACTGTTTGTGCAATAAGCACCCACAGAATGATACTGATGCACGTCGAAATGCAATGTCCTTTACAGAAAGAGGGAGAGAAAAAAAAGGATTTTACCTCATTTTCGACAAGAATGGCTGATTTCGTCGCGCGTAATTTTTCCACGAACAAATAAATTTTTTTAAATTTATTTATTTATTAAATTTTTGCACGCAATATCACATTTTGATGTGAAACTGCGAAGCTTCAAAAAATCCATTTAAAGCTGCATTCCCATAAAGCGGTCTTGTTATACTGAATAACCTCTTCAGTAACCAATGTGAAACGGGTTCATGCTCGTAACTTCCAACTTGCCACAATGGAAAACGTTCCGCGCACAGACAGCATCACAGTTTACATACCTGCGCTTTCTAGGCACCTCAATTATAGACACAATCTTGTGGTTTGATTAATGGATGAAGAATCAGTCTCGGTCCGTCTTATATCTACGCGGCTAGATAAACATTTTCACTGGCACATGAACGCAAAACATATTGAAACAACCAGACGACCATTTTAGGACCGAGCCAATCAAATGATGTAGGCTAACCACTGGCTCAGGGCTTGAATTATCTGGTACATTTACAGGGATTCGAATATTCCGATTTTATACAGTTTAAACGCCGAATCGGCATAAAGTTTCTCCATATTAAGACTTCAGCAAGATATAATCGTTATGAGAATTCTTCATATAAAACTGCTCAAATATCCTCTGCACTGCGGGTTGTTGGGAGAAGTTAGCGGCAGAAAGGTATTCTGGCAGAAGGCCTTTAGGAAGTCAGGTGATGTAGTGTAATAAGTGACAAAGTCCATGTTGGGAGGAGGTCGTGGTGAATGAATAAAACAAACGCAGGAATTTCACCCTGAAGACCTGATTCTGCGTAACGTGAAGTTCACTTTTTACTTTCACGCAGTGTCTAGAGACACGGCAGTTTTTATTGGTACGGCTGTCGATTTCAAGGGATTAGGATGAAGAATCGGGATTATTGTTAGGGGAGGGGTTAGAGGTTGGTGTGTGGGGTAAGGTTAGGGCAGGTCTTGAGATGGGGCTGCCGTACCTCTCCACTGCGGTACTCCACATTGAAATACATTGAAAAACTGCCGTACCCGGAGCAACTGCCTTATTTTTACACGTTGTTGACTTTGAAAACATTTGATTTGGACGAAAAAACTACTTGGTAAGGTTTTGATACTAATACTTAGTTTTGTTCATGCTATTAAACTACTTTGGGTTCAAAAACGGTAATGCTTTGCGTTAAGATAAACCTTCTTGACAACGTTTCACACATCTTAGAGAGGCTTTCTGCCCAGGCTTTTTAGCAATAAGAGCTGAAGGTTTAATTCTGCCATGTGTGTTCTGCAGCACTGTAGGCATTCAATGCACTAGACCTAAAAATGATTACTGCTGTTAAGGATACAGTACAAAGGACGTTACTGTATAAAATTCAAAACCCACCACATCTTCACTGATTTGAAAGTCAACGGAACTTTTGGTCTTGGTAGGTCCAAATTTCCCTGGAAATTTTTGTGCGTAGGAACACAGTGTAGCGTAACCCTACAATGGTCACTAATGTTTCATTGACTATTGACAATTACCAGGTCCATTGTAAGCTATAGCTTGGATACGTTTCTCTCTGACAACAGCACTACCAGCTTGGTAGACATGACATACAGTACTGTGAAAAAGTACTTCCCCTTTCCCATTTTCTTCTACTTTTGTTTGTTTGTCATATTTAAATGTTTCAGATCATACAAGTTATTTTAATGTTAGAAAATGACAACGTGAGCAAACACAAAATGCAGCTTTTAAATGATAATTTCATTTATTGAAGGTGAAGAGTTATTCATATATGATCCATGTGAAAAAACTGCCACCCCAAACTTAACAAATGGTTGTGTCCCCCTTTGCTGTAACAATTGCAATCAAACATTTGCGATAACTCGCACTGTCTTTTACTGTCTTTTAGTGAACTTTGGCTCACTCTACTTTCCAGCATTTTTCAGCCACATTTTTTGAGCATGGTCTGCCTGTTTTGATTATACCACAGCATCTCAACTGGACTCAAGCCGGGACTTGCTCATGTGCTTCAGACCAGTATCCTGCGGCACAATCCAACTGCGCTCGGCTTGACGTCACAAGCTGATGACCGGATATTCTCATTCAGGATTTATTGGTGAACAGCAGAATGTGTGATTCCATTAATTATGGCAAGTTGCCCAGGTCCTGAAACAGCAAAGCTGTCATGGTTTGTGAGGCGTGCATGTGTTTTGGACCTTTCTTTGTGGCTCTCGTCCCGGAATGAGATCGAATTCCTTTCCAATCGGATTCTTTTCCCAGCTGGCTGATTGAACTGGGGTGGTGCTTCCCCAGATTCTATTAGCCAGAAGTACGCCACACCTCCTTTGATAGTGTTTGTTTGTTGCTAAGCACTATAGCCAAAGATATCTCTAGCCAGGATTTTTGTGACTTTATATCTTCTGGTTATTATTGGAGTTCCTTCTGCTTTAGGAGTTTTCCCTTTCCTACTTTTGTTCTCTCTCACGTTGCCTCCGTTTTTCGGACTATTATACGTCCTTTGGAAGTGAGAGGCCTGAGACCCTGTATTGATTACAGGGGTTTGAATAATATCACCATAGAAACCGATACCCCCTACCATCGATGACCTTCGCGTTTGAACGTCTGCAGGTGGCGTTGTTTTTTACCAATCCGGAATGCTTATAACTCAGTTCGGATCTGGGAGGGGGATGAGTAAAAAACGGCATTTAATACACTTGACGGGTACTACGAATATTTGGTCATGCCGTTCAGATTGGTTAACACCTCCTCTGTGTTCCAGGCACTCGTCAATGACGTCCTCCGAGAGATGTTGGAGAAATTTGTCTTTGTCTACCTTGACGACATTCTGATTTTTTCTTCAACTCTCTCGGAGCATAAACAACACGTCAGACAAGTGCTTGAGGCCCTCCTTCTTGCCAAGCTTTTTGTTAAGGCTGAAAAATGCATTTTTCATTCCAAGACAGTCTCGTTTCTTGGCTTTATTGTGTCTGAAGGATCGGTCCGCATGGATCCTGACAAGGAGGCAGCGGTCAGGAATTGGCCTGCCCCTCAAAACGTCATGGAGGTTCAACGGTTTTTGGGCTTTGCTAATAGGAGGTTTATCCATAATTTTAGTTAAAGAAAAGGAGTTAAAGAAACAATTTGGCTCAGAACCCATTCTCGTTTTGCCTGACCCCCTCCCTCCCATGTCGTGGAGGTGGATGCGTCGGAGGTCAAAGTAGGTGTCATTTTGTTGCAGCGCCCCCTTCGGGACAATAAGTTGCACCCATGTGCCTACTTCTCCCAGTCGTTGTCGGCGGCTGAACTGAATTACAGCACTGGTGACTGGGAGTTGTTAGCTGTCAAGTTCGCGTTAGAAGAGCGGCTGGTTAGAGGGGGCTGAACATTCCTTTGTGGTTTGGACGGATCATAAAAATCTCCAATACATCCAAAAGACTAAGTGACATAATTCCCGGCAGGCGTGGTGGTCGTTGTTTTCAATCGCTTTAACTTTACATAAACCTATCGCCCGGGTTCCAAAAACATCAAGCCTGACAACCATCACCTGAAGCTCAACCCAACTAAGACGGAGATGATCTACATCCCTGCTCCATCCTCCCCTCTCCTGGACCTGACCATCACCCTGGGGGATACCACCATCTCGCCCTCGCGGAGTGTGAAGAACCTTGGGGTCCTGTTTGACGACAGGCTCTCCTCTGCTGTGAACATCGCTGCAGTGACTCGGACCTGCAGGTTCTTCCTCTTCAACATCCGTAGAATCCGGCCCTTCCTCACCAGCTACTCAACGCAGCTCCTAGTCCAAGCGCTGATCCTCTCCCGCCTGGACTACTGCAACGCCCTCCTCGCCGGCCTCCCAGCATCTGCCATCAGACCCCTGCAGCTCATCCAGAACGCTGCAGCTCGTCTGGTCCACAACCTCCCAAGACACTCCCACGTCACCCCCCTGCTCACAAAGCTCCACTGGCTCCCTGTTGCTACTCGCTTCAAATTCAAGAATTTGGTGCTAGCCTATCAGGGAGTCAACAAGACCGCTCCAGCCTATATCCAGAGACTGTTCAGATCCTACACCCCTGCCAGAGCACTCCGCTCTGCTACTTCTGGTCGCCTGGCTCCTCCCCCTCTCCGCTCCTCCCCTTCCCGCTCAAGGCTGCTGTCTGTCCTGGCACCTCGTTGGTGGAATGATCTACCTATCGAGGTCAGAACGGCAGAATCCTTGAGCATCTTCAAGCGCCGCCTGAAAACTCACCTCTTCAGGCTCCACCTTTCCCCTACTCCATTGCCTTGATTCCTGTCCCTACATCCTTTTGATTTGTTGCACTTAATTCTGTTTACCCTACTTCCTGACTGTACCACTTGATTTGATTTCCCTTCATTTTGTTGCACTCTATTGTCAGTTTACTTGATTTTCCTGCCCCTTTGTTGCACCTGACCTGTTGCCCTTCTATTGCTCTTATTTTATTGCTCTTTGTTGCACTTGCCTCTGCACTTAACCTTGTTGCCATTTTGTTCACTTGCCCTTGACCTTGCCTTTTTGTTATTAGTCTAGATCTGTAACAATGGAACGTGTTCTGTCACTTACTGTTAGCACTTTTACTTGTCTCCTAGGAGGTCTGCACTTTTGTACTGTTCTTTTGCACTTTTGTGCGTCGCTCGGGATAAGATCGTCTGCTAAGTACCTGTAATGTAATGTAATGTAATGCCTTGTCACGGATTTACTACCGCTCTGGTCGCGATCGTATTCCTGTGCCGGTTATTCCGACAGCTCAGATTGTGGCTCCCATCCAGTGGGGCGTTGAATCTGTTGTGCAGGATACCTTGCGATCCAATCCCGGTCCTGGTGGGGAGCCGCCTGGCTGTTTGTTTGTTCTGGTAACGGTACGGTCCCAAGTTTTCCAGTGGGGGCACTCTTCCTGCGTGGTGGGTCACACGAGGGTTCATTGAACCAAACAGTTCTTGGCCTGACATTTTTGGTGGCCCAGTATGATTGAGGACATCCGGAAATTTGTTTCGCGCGTGCTGTATCTGCCCTAGGAACAAGGTTTCCCATCCCCCCTGCCCCCATCCCCAAGCACCCGTGGGGCCATATTGCTCTGGATTTTGTTATGGGTTTGCCTATTTCTGAAGGCAACACGGTCATCTTGGTCGTGGTCGACCGCTTTTCTAAGGTCGCCCCCTTTATTGCGCTAAGGTGCCTTTGGCGCGGGAGATGGCCCTTCTTCTTGTGGACTATGTGTTCCGGCTGCATGGTCTCCCTCAAGATGTGGTTTCTGACCAAGGCCCACAATTTACGGCTAAATTCTGGCATGCTTTTTGCAACCAGTCAGGGGCCACCATGAGCCTAATCTGGTTTCCACCCTGAGACTAATAGGGAAATAGAGTTAACCAACCAGTCGCTGGAGAATACTCTTGAGTGTTTAGCGACTGAAAACTCATCTTCCTGGATTTGTTTTTTGGCTTGGGCCGAATATTCCCACAATTTACTATGCAACTCCTCCACAGGCCTTTCCCCGTTTGAGGCTCAGTTGGGTTATCAGCTTCCACTGTTTCCTGAAGCTGAGAGGGATTCAGAAGTTCCCTCGGTCAATCACTTTGTTTGGCGTTGTCTGTCGGTCTGAACCAGGGTCCGTTCCTCTTTGTTGCGCTCTGGGCGGGAACAGAAGACCACCGCAGATAGAAGGCGTTTGGCCCCATCTTATCGGGTTGGCCAAAGAGTTTGGCTTTCCCCTCGGGACCTTCCCTTAACCCCTTAAGCTCTACGCCCTGGTACCTGGGGCCGGTGGTCACGCACAATACATACAGCATGTTTCCAAATCGCAACATTGTCATGCAGCAAATCCACATTTTGCGAAGAAACTAGGCAAAAATCTCACGTAGACCATTTTTACCTCAACCAAACACAATTCAAGAACCAAGCAAGTAAAAGAGCATGCAGCAAAACATAGTATAAAATCATATCAACTCTGAATCGCTAGAATTTCTCCTGAATTTGAGCAATGCATAAAATCCATACGTCAAATAAAAGAGGAAAGTCCACAGAACCCAACGATGTAGGCCCTGTTATTTTAAATCGACACCACACTCAAAGAACAGCAGACATACACTTTACATTCTTCCGAGTTGAGCAAAGAAATTTCTTACTTTTTATATTTTGTAATAAAAAACTGTTTAAGGGTAAATCCACGCTCGCTATTGTTAGCTCAATGTGTCCGTGTTATAACTAAATTAGATCTACGAGTCTCAAAGCATGTTTTTCTTCTCGAGTATTGCTTCAAAGATCTCAATTCCTCAGCATTCAGCTTGCTTGCAATGTATTTTCCTCTCTGTGATTGGGTTGTGATGCAGTCAGTAAGACTTTGCCGGTAGCTATTTGATTCCATGACTTCTGACGTTTCCAACAAGCTCTAAAGCACCTTTATCGCACAAAGCTAGACTGAGCCAGAGCCTTGCACTCCCAGTGCATCAAACCGAGTCCATGGGCCATTCAAATGTACTTAAATAGCGCAAAAATATAAATGCTTAACAGGTCTGTTTGTGGTATTTTCAGTATAATCATCCGCTAAATATTCAACCGTCATTTTCAAAGTCGTTTTCTGACAGAAACGCGTGAATACTGAGGGCAGAACAGTACAAGCAAGGTGAGTGACTTGTTTTTTTTTTGACTCATCGTTTATATGGGCAATTTGAGGACAGTTTTACCGCCATATGGTGTAGCCTAGTGGTTAAGGTGTAGGACTTCAGCACAGGTGGCAAGCATTTGAATCCCTGGTCAGACATGCTTTATAGTAAGACATTGATACCATTTTGCTTGTAAATATAATTACCTCCGCCAAGGAGGTTATGTTTTTGCCTGGGTTTGTTTGTTTGTTTGTTTGTTTGTCTGTCTGTTAGTTTGTTTGTCTGTTGGTTTCCAAAATAACTCAAAAAGTTATGGACAGATTTTGATGATATTTTCAGAGAAGGTGGGTATTAAGTCAAGGAACAGGTGAATAAGTTTTGGCATATCTAGGCCAAAGTACAGCTGAGATATACGCCAAAGTTCAAAATTTCAAGTCTTTCCAATGGGCCGGAGTTCCAATCGCCGTGCTTTTGGGTTTTGCTGCCCTCTGGCGGAGGTCTGCGCTCTCTGAGTGCTTTTCTAGTTGCTGGTGTTATAATTCTTTTGACTTTTTCCCCCATTTTTTTAACCCTTTTTGTATTCATAATCTTATTAATTTGCTTTTTCAAAAAAATAAATCCGCTCCAGTAGAGCCAAACTTCATTTTCTTTGTATTTATTGTCTTCGAATGGGAAATTGTATAGGCTATAGGACTGGCAAAAATAATCATTTAAAAAAAATTCTAAAAATTTAAAACTGGTTGTATTTGGGTGGAATGTATGCCTGTAGTGACATATAAGTGAAATTAGATGGGTTTTACAATGTAAAAACTGATTTGGCTCACAAGATACCTGAATTGCCGATTTGGAGAAGCCACCTAGACATTCCACTTTAATTTTGTTCTGATTTACTTGATTAGAATAAACTTTGGCACAGATAATGGTGAGATTCTGTGCTGTAAATTTTTAGAGGTTTCGGACTGCAACTAATTAAGTTTACAAGGGATAGATGTAAAACTATGTTTGGTGCAAAATGAGGTCTTTGATTTATATTGTGTTCCATCTTCATTTACTCTTACTCAGTGACATATGCACAGATTTTTATCCCAAAATCAATCCCAAAATCCCAAATGGTTTTACCTTTATTATGATACCAAGATCATTCAAATGGACCAAATAGTTGCAGAGATATACCCATTTCATTTTGGGCTTGCCATTTTCAAAAAAGAGGCTCATGGCTTAAGGGGTTAAGAGTGGAGTCACGGAAGTTGGCTCCCCGCTTCATTGGTCCTTTTAAAGATAGTGCGGAGGATCAACCCTCTCCCTGTCTGGTTAAAGCTCCTAAATCCTTGTGTATCCACCCCTCTTTTCATGTATCCAGGCTTAAACCGGTTAGCACTAGTATCCTGTCACCAGTCTGTGCGTCGTATTCTGGCTGAGAGGCGTGTGGGTCGTGGGGCCAAGTTTTTAGTTAATTGGGAGGGGTATGGTCCTGAGGAGCGGTGCTGGGTCCCTTCTTGGGATATCCTTCCGTGCACAGGGTTCTCTGGGAACTCCTGGAGCCATCCCTTAGAAGGGGGGTCCTGTCATGGTTTGTGTGGCATGCAAGTATTTTGGTCTTTTCTTTGTGGCTCTCGTCCCGGAACGAGATCGAATTCCTTTCCAATCGGATTCTTTTCCCAGCTGGCTGATTGAACTGGGGCGGCGCTTCCCCGGACTCTATGAGCCTCCTTTGCTAGAGCGTCTGTTTGTCGCTGAGCACTATAGCCAAAGACATCCCTAGTCAGGATTTGTGTGACTTTATATCTTCCAGTTATTTTTGGAGTTCCTTCCTCTTTAGGATTTTCCCTTTTCTACTTTTGTTCTCTCTCGCATTGTGTCATGGTTCTGGCTGTATGTGTTTAGAGCTTTCTCTGTGGCTCTCGTTCTGGGACGACCTCGGATTCCTTTGCCCTCAAATTCCTTTCCCAGCTGTTTCATCAGGCGTGGACAGCACCTTTCTCTAAGGTTTTATAAGGAGGATTTCCGCTGCGCCTCCTTTGCTGGAGTGTCTGTTTTTAGCTGTGCACTTTAGCCGAAGATATCTGCTGTCAGGTTTTTATGACTTTCTATCTTTATATTATTGGAGTTTCTTCTCCCTTCTTTCTGTCTCGCATTGCTTCCATTTTGCGGACCTTTATATGTCCTTTATTTTGGAAGCATGAGTACTTCTCATTTGGGCTAAACTATTCTCTTTGTTTGTACTATGTCCGTGCTGCACTTGCTCTCTAGTTGTAGCAATTGGCCTCCTATTCCACCGGTCATTACACGTTGCTTCCGTTTTTTGGACAATTATACGTCCTTTGGAAGCAAGAGTACTTTTTGGTGGTCTGTATAATTCTCTGTGTTTGTATTGCGTCCGTACTGCTCATTCTCTCTCTGGCCGCTGCACTTAGCCTCTCAACTTTACCAGCCATCACAAAAGCTTCCCCAGACCATCACACAACCACCGCCGCGTTTGACTCATGGTATGATGTCCTCATTGTGGAATGCTGTGTTAGTTTTAGGCCAGACATAACGAGACTCATGGCTTCCAAAAGGGTCAACTTTTGATTCATCTATGCAGAGAGTATTATCCCCAAAGTCTTGGGTGTCAAGATGTTTTTTTTTTTTCCAAATGTGAGATGAACCTTTGTGTTCTTTTTGGTCAGCGGGAGATTTGCCTCGCAGCTGTCCTTTGGATGCCATTTTTTCCGGTCCCATTCTTATTGTGGAGTCATGAACACTGACCTTAACTGAGGCCTGTGAGTCTGAATCTTTAGATGTTAGTCTGGGTTCTTTTATGAACTCCTGACCCTTATAAAAATTTACAGTTACAGTAAAATTATAGTTAAAGTTAACTATACTTTACAACAATAAAATTGATGTGAACTATAGTAAACTACACTTTACGACAGTAAACTATAGTTTGTTGCAAATATACTACAGTAATTGAATATCATTGCTGTAGTTTACAATAGTAGAGTTTGACTTTTGTGATTTACTTTAGAATCACTATGGTAAACTACAGAGTTACTATAGTATATAGTATATATAAAAGTATATAGTATATTCACAAACACCCTTGAAAACCAAGTAACTTCTGGGCTCCTAATTAATGATATAAGTGATCACCTCCCAGTTTTTGCTATTTTTAGACACCCCAAAATTGTGAACATAAGTATGAATTATGCACGTGTACTGACTAGATGTAGAACACCACAAACCATTGCTGCCTTCAAAGCGGACTTATATACACAGACATGGAGCGAGGTTTATGCTACCACTGACCCAGACCAGGCCTATGAGGCCTTTCTGACCACATTTCTTAAACTGTATGATAAACACCGTCCTTTAAGGAAGTCACAAATTATCAAGCGACACAGGCACGATATGCCCTGGATGACCAAAGGCATAGTAAATGCATGCAAAAAGAAAATGCATTGTACAAGTTATTTTTTAAACATAGAACAAAAGAAGCCGAAACTATGTACAAAGTGTATAAAAATAAATTAATGAGTATTATCAGAACAAATAAAAAGGATTATTACCACAAGGTACTGCAACAACATCAGAGCAATGTCCAATATTAAATAACATAATTAAGAAGGGTACTGTTAATTTTGGGTATCCTAGTTGTTTTTTAAAAGATAATATGATTATAAATAAAACAAGAAATTGCAAATGAGTTTAATAACTTCTTTATAAATGTTGGACCAAGTTTAGCAAAGGAAATTGTACAGCCGAAAGATAGAGAAGGCCTAGAAGAAAAGATAATCAATCAAAACCCCTCCTCCATTTTTATTAAGAGTGAACATGAAAATGAAATACTTGAAATTGTAAAAAAATTTAAGAACAAAAAATCCACTGACTGCACTAACATTGATATGATGCTGATTAAAAATATAATTGAATACATAGTTACACCATTTACATACATATGCAACCAATCTTTTCTTGCAGGCATCTTTCCCCAGAAAATGAAAGTGGCTTAAGTAATTCCTATTTTTAAAAGTGGAGAGAGATTCCTGTTTACAAATTACCGGCCTATCTCTCTGCTCTCACAATTTTCCAAAGTCCCAGAGAAACTCTTTGCTGAAAGACTGGACAACTTCATTGGCAAACACCATCTACTCAGCAATCAGCAGTATGGGTTCAGGTCTAACAGGTCCACTTCGATGGCAGTAATGGAGCTGGTGGAACAGATATCTGATGCAATAGATAACAGAGAATTTATGGTGGGAGTCTTCATTGACTTAAAAAAGCCTTTTGACACCATTGATCATCAAATACTAGTCAATAAATTACAAAGATATGGAATCAGAGGAATTGCTCTTTCATGGCTACAAAGCTACCTCAGCGACAGACACCAATATGTCCATAGAGAAAACAATAATTCTGACCAGAATAGGGTTACATATGGAGTCCCTCAAGGCTCTGTCCTGGGCCCTAAATTCATTCTGTATATCAATGACATCTGTAATGTGCCAAAGCATCTGAAATGTGTCCTGTTTGCCGATGACACCAGCCTCCACTGCTCGGGAAAAGATCTTGCACTGCTTCTGAATACAGTTGAACAGGAATTAGCAATACTAAAAAAATGTTTTGACATTAATAAATTGTCATTGAATTTAAGCAAAACAAAATACATCATATTTGGAAATAGAAGAATTGACATACCGGTCAAACTCCCGGTCAGTAATATGGAACTTGAACGTGTGTATGAAAATAAATTTTTGGGTATTACAGTTGATCATAAACTTAACTGGAAACCTCACATAAATATCTTGCAAACAGAAATATCCAAAGCAATTTCCATAATATATAAAATGAAATATTTCTTAGACAAAAATTCACTATATATTCTGTACTGCTCTCTCGTGCTTCCACACATTAACTAATGTGTGGAGGTGTGGGGGAACACACATAAAACTAAAATAAATCCAATCTTCCTCTTACAGAAAAAGGCCATAAGAATTGTGACTCAAAAAGGCTATTATGAACCAACAAACCCACTGTTCATTAACTTACACACCTTAAAACTACAAGACATTATTGATCTGAACACTTTAATTATAATGTACAAGGCTAACAATAATCTGCTCCCACACTGCATCCAGGAACTTTTCTTGTTAAGAAAGAGTGATCATAATTTAAGGGGTAAATGTATGTTTAAAAACACCAAAATAAGAACTACTATCAAAAGCAAATGTGTATCCGTTAAAGGGATATCTTTATGGAACAAATTGGACAATGAATTAAAACTCTGCCGCTCAATCATTCAATTTAAAAAAATGCATAAATCCATGGTAATAGATAAATATAGATCTTTATAATAATTATAATCGAAAAAATATGTACTTACTAATCCTTTGATTTTGCTTTTCTATGTGCGTCTGAATTAATTATTGTTTTCTGATATGTCATGACATCCTGATATTGTAATAGTATATTTGTAAGTCAACACGTATGTAAAAAGGGTAGGCACAATAAGCCTTGGCTTCAGCCTACACCTTTTCGGCCTCTGGAAAAGAAATTTATCTTGTCTTTGAAAATGCCAATGGATTGTAACTGAGAGCGAAATAAACTTCATTATCATTATTTTTAGTATTTTTACTGTAGTATTTTGTGGTAATTTTTCATAAGGGGAATGAATCATCAGTACAGTCTTACGGGAACTTTAGTTGGCTGGCTATCTCTCGGAGGGTTCCCCACTGCTCCAAGTTTTCTCCATTTGTAGTCAAAGGCTCTTAATGTGGCTCACGAGAGTCCCAGAACCTTAAACCTTGCTTTCTAACCTGCTCCAGACTGAGAGATGTCAGCAACTTTGTCTTTCATCTGTTCCTGAATTTTCTTTAGATGGTGGCATAATTGCTACTTTCACATTACCAGGCTCAAGTGACTCAAATCTGATTTTTTGCTTAAATGTGACACTGATTTGATGTTTTCTGAGCTGTATGCACTCAAAAATCCACTCTTACTTCATATCTTATCTTTGATTGAGCCACATTTGTGGTCTTAGATTGGATACAAAGCTGATACTTGGTCATTCAACATGAATAAAAATGGTCAGATCAGAATCCATATGGCTTTTTTTCCTGTATGCATGCACTGAGCACTGTTAAAAAAAACTATAAAGTTAGCCTTCTGGATTTTTTTCACCCTCTCAACCTCATCAGGTACAGCTGACCTTCAAAAGCTGACATTCAAAAGATAACAATGGGACTGGATTGGTTGAATAGCCAGGTACAGACAGAATGATGGGTAAGGGGGAGGAGAAGAGTGCCCCCTTCTACCACAATTACCACCACGTCCCAGTCACTGTTTTTGAATCTTGATTGCAGGGGAGCTAGTCACATATATCTGAAGAATTTGAATGAGGGACCAACTGAGGACCAGAAACAGGGTAATAATATATGGAGCAAATTCATCAGTGTGAACCCAAAGTAGCGCAACATGGCATGATACAAAATCAATCCACTCAGCCATCTCTAATGTCATTTTCTCCGTTTCCCTGGTTAGGTGCAGTCAGTGCCTCACACACGGAACAAGTGAACCCCAGTGCATTAACTGTGATTAACTTGTTTTTGTATGTTCATATTCTGTTTCTCTTCTCTCCATCCTTTGCACTGCAGCCTTCCCACGGGTTGCGTATGTTCTTATCATTTTCAGAAGTGTCAGGGCTGCTGAAAATACGTAGATTCAATCAGAGACCGTTCACATGGAAGGACATCATGACCACTGCTTCAACAAAAAACCACACACATTTAAGAAACGAGAGGAAACTATTGTCAAAGGCTATCAGAAGTAAACAAAAAGGGTTGGACATCCATGCCAAACAGAACTAAAACAACTGAGAGTCAAAGTTATGAAAGAAAACCAAGTGGGCTAGGGGAACAAAAGCCCATAGCGCTACATCTTTCATTGTTCCTCTGGGCTTCCTTTAGCAGTGCTTAATTCGAGCGATTGGTCGCCAATACAAAAACAAACCCGGATATGGCTTTTCCCCCGAAATTTCTTATGCTTTCGGGACTCCCGCCGTTCTAGTGCGCAGCGGCGTGAGAACTAGTGTTGTAGTCCTGGAGAAGGGTCTTGGTCTCAAGACCATTTTTAGAAGGTCTTGGCCTCATCCCGAAATTGACCTCATTTTTACTCATTCTTGTCTCGGACAAAGTGGACTCAGGATTTTTTTTCAAGACCGGTCAAGACCACACCTGTGAGCATATCACTAATTTACCAGTGAATTGTCTCATTAATTTTTGACATCATTTTTGTGATTGGACGCAAAACCTAATGCTTCAAATGTGATCATGTTAACTTGACAGCTGTACATTTATACATTTATATGGTTCAAAAACCGTTGAAGTAAGTTAAAGGGGAAAAAACTAAGTATGCAGAAAAAGAGGGCGAGAGAAGAGTGAAGACTGAAATATAAATTTTTTTTTTTATACATTCAGTACTTAATGATGGTTTCTAGGGGAAGAAATTAGTCACCCAGAAAACCTGATGCTTGCACAAAAAGTTGTGTCGTTAGGTGGATGGTAAAACACGGAAAAGTCATGTTGAATAAATGTGAAGTTGTTTTCAGCTCCTTTGTGTGTGTTTGGATTTGTTTGCTCATGTTGTGTTCTGGGGTCCTGGGCCTTTGGCCAGGACAGCATTTATGGTTTTAACAGTTTCATAGTTCATAGTTCATAGTTCCATAGTTCATGTTTCATGTCATAGTTTTAACAGTTTCTTGTCTCAGGATTTTACATTTCATGATTCACATTCTTTGTCCATGTTTTTACTTTTCCATGTTTTTGTTTTTGCCAGGTCTGCCATGCCACTCCACCGCTTGTCTGCGTTCCGCCCCGTGCCTTCGTTGTTGCACATTTCTGAGCTCTGGTTGGCTTTGGTATTTCCCCTTCCTTCTGTGCTGTGCTGATTCGGGGCTCTCAAGGCTTAATTGGCAATTTACTGTTTTTAAGTTACTAACATTTACTAACACTCACTGGGTTGGTGTAATTCTTAGATAGGCACATTACTAATATTACTAATTTAGACAGGGAGTTTATTGTCATGATTCCTGCTTTGCTATTTCAAGATCTTGCTGTGCTTTTCTGTTCTTAACATTCATGCTTGCTTCCAAACTGCATACTTAATTGGTACTTAAGCTGAGCACGCTCATTCTCTTAATGAGCAAGTCTTGTCAACCAATCTCTGTCCATGTCATGATCTTGCCATGCCTCTTGTTTCTGCTTCTCCAGGTGTTGCCCCTCATGTGTCCTTGTTTACTTAGCCTTTATCTGGATGCGGTGGAAGTTGGCTGGCAGACAGTGTCTCAAGTTCCCTTGCATGTAAAGTTTCAAGTCTTGTTCTAGCCTCTTGTCAAGTCTCGTGATTATAGCTCTTGTCTTGTGTATATATATATAGCCTTGTTATTTATTTTTCTTGATCATCTTGCCTGGAGTTTCCAGTGCCTTTTGTTTTTTGTCGTTTTGCATTCTTTGTTTATATCTCTGTGTAGCGTACTTTAGTTTGTCCTTTTGCAACCCTTTGGGCCAAGTTTTTTGTTGGCCCTCGTGCCTGTTTTATTTTGTTTTAAATAAATCCTCATTCCCCTTCACCTCGCTTCTGGTGTCTACCTGATTTCATATCAGCTCATAGAAAACGAGGGAATATTCTCACACAAAGTTCTCCTCTGCAGTGCCTTTTGATAATTTGTGTGCTGGACTAGGAAGAGGGGTCACTTGGGTCATTTTATGAAAATTGAGAATTTCCAACAAAACCAAAGAGTGATCCAAATTTTCCATTTCAAGAAAAAAATCGGGTGAATTTGTCCACAGCGAAGTGTTGTAAATTGGCAGTACAGTAGTGCTGGGATATCACTATCACTGGGATATCTCTGAGATATCACGTTAATTAAAAAATCCCAAGTGACCCCTTTTCCTGGTCCTGCACACATTTTACTAACAGATTGTTTGTAGTACACTTACACAGGCATATACAGGGAATGGCAATAAAAGAGGGGGGAATCTCCATTTGTTTACTGTGGGTATTTTCATTGGAATGTGGACATTTCAGATCAATTTAAGGAGCGCCAATGGTTTGCATGTTCCACATTTCATCATAAGTGTGCCATGTCACGTGGGATTTGCATTAGTCTGATCTTGGTCTTGACTCGGTCTCGGTCTGCCTTAAACTGGATTAAGGGCCGGTTCATACTCTTCGCAACGTACGCAAGCGAACGTGAGCACAGGTCCGTTCCATGCGGTTCACACAGAAGCCTGAACGCGCGTCCCTTGCTGCACTGTGCCTCGTTAAAAAGCAGTACACTGCTCATGCAATAGGGGGCAGCAAAGTCTTCTCCTTCTCCTCTTCCTTCCTTTTTCTTTTTGGTGTGTTGAACACAGCATATAGTGCATTATGTGCTTTATCTCCCCTATTGGAATCTCACAGAAATACAGGCGTCGCATTACAAGAATTAGGACGACACACTTTGCTACACAAGGACGCAAGATGGCTTCCTAGCGTTGCTCGATGCATTGCCTTGCGTTCGTGCTCGTGTACCTTGCGTAGAGTATGAACCTTACGGTTCTGCGTCGAACCGACGCTATCGCTACGCAGAGCCTCTGCGGCGGCATGAACCCCACCGCAGAGCCTCTGCGTCACCTGCCGTGCACATCGAAAATTTTCTAACTGCACGTCAAAGTGACGCAGACCGCATGGGCACTGATTGGTCCACTCTACTCGAGTCTCACGTGATTTCACGACAGGTCCTTCGGAAACCTGACGCTACCTAGCGGTTTGTCGGCGAATTGCTTTGTGGCACAGCACGACGCAAACGACCTCAATGCTGAACTTCGAAAGGTCCACGGCGGCTTCGAGGCAACGGCGTGCCCTTTGCATGGAGTTGACGCAGAACCATAAATCCAGCTTTAGTCTTGGTCTGAGCTCGGTCTTGATACACTCCTCTCTTTTAAATGTCCTGGTCACGGATTAGGTGGTCTTGACTACAACACTAATGACAACAATTCAGCTGTACTTGAGAAACTGCAAACGATATAAATGCAAAAATCAAGTCAAGAAAAAGTTCTGGACACATGACGACTTCTACGGTCAGTATTGTACGGCCAAATTTCCGCAACCAAGCATACTTACGCAAGTTTTCCCCCGCTTCTGCACGAGACCGAAAGCGACTTGGCCACCAAACTATCCCATAGAGCAGAGGTGGGCCGCAAGGGCCGTATCTGTCCCTGGTTTTCACACCAACGTCTGGTCTTTAATTAGTTGATTGTCTCAACTAGCCAATCCATTTATGAAATCTGACGTTTCATGCGCATTTCTTTAAATTATCATGAAACTACAAAGACTAGTCTTGTCTCCCTTCATAAAACATTTTCCTTTTATCGAATCATTGGGAAAATCTATATTTGTGCATGCAATCAAGTAACTCAATCAGTCAAGGAAATTGATAGGAATAAAAACCTGCATACACACTGGCCCTCCAGGACCTTGATTGCCCACCCCTGCCATAGAGCATTGGAAATAGGACTTGATTGCAACATCCGGGTATTTTTATTGATTTATTTATTTATTCTAGTATCGGCGATCGCTCAAATTAACTGCTGCAGGACTTGACCTGTGAAGACAGCTGGAGCAGAAGGACAGAGAGACACAGGACAGAAGATGATAAAACCAGAACACACCATCAGGGGGCGCACAATAGCAAACATGGCCCAATCAAAGGTGAACATCGGTGGTCCCCAACGTCAACACTGGGGGCCCACTGTGTATACTTCTTTTATTTCCAGCCACGATTGAGATTGTGGGATTTTAAAAATCTGTTAATTGGTCTTAATTAGGTGATTTTTTTTGTTTAGAACAATAAACGTCTATTCTACTCATTTAATAGATTGGAATGTCCTCGATAATGTTAGGACTTGATCAATTCCCACGACAGACGCTTGGAGGATGAAACGAAAATGAGCAGTTGAAAAGAGCCTGTTGTCACTGGATCTTGCGAAAGTACACAAGAGAAGTGTAAAAACTTCAGCTGCTGTGGCGCAAGTAGCAAAAACCTGAGATAAACTCTGTGAACAGCTTTGTGATTTTGAAAAATTGAATTAGGGGGCTGTATTGCATGAATTGTGGGAATTGTCTGTCTTATTCTGCTTTACTACAGCTGGTGAAATGAGCTGTTATTTCAAACACCCCTCTCTGGAAAGTTTGTCATTTAATATCCTGCCGGGCACTTGCATACAAAATCTGAAGGGACGTGATATTTTTTTATTGAATCCCACGTGGCAATCAAATCTCCAAAATGGAGTGTTCAGGGATATTATGGATTCGCCTTGGCAGCGGTCGTCTTCACCGCGGCAGATCATTTGTGTTTGCAGGATTACTAGAACTTGACCCTAACCCCTTTCCGTAATGCCACCACTGCACCAAACTATGAACTTTGCCTATGAGGAAAATACTGACATTTTGGGGATATACCCTCCTGCCATCTTTCAACAACAATTTTTTGTTTTGTTTATTTTTTGTCTTGTTTGTCCTCGGTATTTCACCCATCTTCTTTACTAACGAGCAGCGGGCAGCCTCAGTGCATTGTTCAGAGGAGCAGAACTTTGGCCTGAGGGTGGCGGTAGGAATATCTCCCTATGATGCATGACTTTCAGGATGGGAGGAACCCAGAGCACCCCGGGGAAACCCACATTATCACTGGAAGAACCTGCAAACTCCACACATCGGGGACGTAGCTCATATGCTTACACTGCAAGGCCTGCAATATTTTTCCTGCATCCCAGACCACAACTCCATCTGTGGAGCAGCAGGCATGTACAGCCTTCATGCACTGGGGTAGCACACACATTAATATGCCCATCCTCATTGGTGCAAGCACACACACACACACACGCACACACGCACACGCGCACGCACGCACACACGCACACACGCACACGCACACACACACACACACACACGCGCGCACACACGCACGCACGCACACACACACGCACGCACACATGCACACACACACACACACACACACATATATGCACGCACACACACACACACACACTAAATCAGTGAGGACGGATGAAAGAGTCTGTAAGACACTATCAGAACTGCAGTTCTTTTGCCAAGCCAGTTAGCTGACAGAACACATGTGCTGGTCTCTCAGTGCTTTAATACTGTGCAGATGTGTGGAAGGCCATATGCAGATGTGCTCATATATGCTGATGAAAAAGCAGGTTTCTGAAGAACTGAGCAGGATACCGGCGCATGTAAGAGTAAGGGACTCGGTCCTGAGTAGCTTCTATTATTCAGTCTGGACAGAGGGAGAGGCAAATTTTGCAAGTTCTTAAAATAGCTCCAAAATGCTGTCCTGTAAAGATGGAATATATCAGTAACGAGTGGTCAATCCGCTTGCAAATTATTTCATGCCGACCTCAGCGAACTAGAAATTCAGGCAATTTAGTCAGCACATCATGATACTAGAGGGGGGAGTAGTGGGTGGCACTGCTGCCTCATTGTAAGATGGTGGTGGGTTCGTATCTAGCTCAGGGCCTTTTTGTGAGGAGTTGGCATGTTCTCTCTCTGTTGGTGTGGGTTTACTCTGGTTTCCTCCCAAAGACATGCATGTCAGGCTAATTTAAGACTCTAAATCGACCATTTGAATAAATGAATTGTATGTTGACGTGAGCTAGCTGAAAGTGTTGTTAAGCAATAAATAATCAATCAATCATGACTCTCAGGAAGCTCAGGTGCTCCTATAACAGATGCCTCCATTTTAAAAACATGTATAATACCCATTTCCAGAAAAATGGGGATGCAGTATAAAATGTAAATGAAAACAGAATGCACTGATTTGCACATCGTTTAAATCCTATATTTTATTGAAAATGGTTCAAAGGCAATATATCAAATGTTGAAACTGAGAAATGTATTGTTTTTAGAAGAATAATTGTTCATTTTGAATTTCTTGGCGGCAACATGTTTAAAAAAAGTTGGGACAGGGGCAACAAAATATAAATGTTTTATAATGCTCACAAATGTGTCTGGTGGAACATCTCACAGTTAATTAGATTAATTGGCAATAGGTCGGTGATGTGAATGGGTATAAAAAAGCATCTCACAGTGGCTGAGTCTTTCAGAAGATGGTGGGGGCTTCACCACTTTGTGAAAGACTGCATGGGAAAATTGTTCAACAATTTAAGAATGAAATTGCAAAGAAACTTGGGTTTAGTCATCTATGGTATGAAATATCGTAAAATTATTCAGCAAATCCGGGGAAATCTCTGTATGCAAGGGACAAGGCCAATGGTGTCCCTTGGCCTTGTCGTTGTCATTATTGAATGGTGGTGATCCTCAGGCCCTCAGGTGGCTCTGCTTTAAAAACAAATAGGATTCTGTGGCGGAAATGAATGTGTTGGCTTGGGAACACTTCTGAAAACCATTCTCAGTGAGCGCAATTTGTTGCTGCATCCACAAATACAAGTTAAAACTTAACTATGTAAAGAAAAAAACCATAAATAAACAAGATCCAGAAACGTTGCCACTTTCTCTGGTCCAAAAATTTAGTGCACAAATGTGACAAAAGAGTCTGCAAAAGTGTTGAGAACCTGAAATCTAAAATCAAGTGAGAATTAGAAAAAATTTTGTTTTCAATACTTCAGTAATTGTCTCCTCAGTTCCGAAACACTTGCAGGGCGCTGCTTAAAGAAGAGATGATTTAACACAGTGGTAAACATGGCCCCACCCCAACTTTTTTGAAACATGTTGCTGGCATCAAATTCAAAATGAGCAGGTATTTTTCAAAAATAATAAAATTTCTCAGTTTCAACATTTGATATGTGGTCTTTGTACCATTTTCAATTTATTACAGCGTTTAAATGATTTGCCAATCACTGCAGTCGGTTTTCATTCACATTTTACACAACGTCCCAACTTCTTTGGAACGAGGTTGGACAAGGAAAATACATTATCTTTTTAACCAGAAAAGACAGCTAGTTTTTGGAGAGCAGTCGAGTGAAAGAAGCTCTGTGAGTCAGATGCTAGGTCACTCACTTTCAGATGACATAGTATGAGCTGAATAGAGAGTTTCCTTGCTTTACTCGGACGTACGCTGCCCACTCCGCTTGAAATTCGAGTGTTACTTACTGTGCATACCACGGTAGTGATGTTTACGATGCACCAGACTAGTTCCCGAGTCAAGAAAGATTACAGCTGATCGTAAAAAAGTATTGTCCAATTGGTTTACGTACTAGTACAATGTTTCTGGTTCAAAGAGCACCCAATTTCATGCTGCACGAGCAATAATATCAAACAGTGATCATATCTGTCAATATACCATAATTAATCTAAGCACTTTTAAAAGGGTTGTAAAATCGTATATTAGAAATAACTTATTTGTGTTACTTGCGTTAGACACCAACCAACACATTTTTGTCGGTTGTTTAACCAAGAGCGAGACCCCGGTAGTCTTCCTGCAGAGTCTGAAGTACTCAGAGAGGAAGTGATCCATTTAGAATTGATCGTGAAGAGTGATTTTAATTTTTTTTTTTTTTTTTTGGATTGACATATTTTTCCCGAGCAAGTTGTTGTACATGGCTTGCACAAATATAGTATTAGCCACAGAGAGCAATGAATTAATCGTGTGGTAGTTAAATTGTAATTATTCATTTTTTACGCTGAATGTCTCCTCTTATAATAATTAATTCTTGAATACACGCTAGCAAATACGCAACGTACCCGTATGAACTATTAGCATACGATGTGCACGACGACCGACTACAGTAGCCACCAGGGGGCGCAGTGAACACGTGCTTAATAATCAAACATTTTCTCGTCGAAAAGAATTTCCTCTGAATCATGATAGATGACAATTTAAATGCTGCAACGCGTGGAAAAATAACTCTCTTTCAGAATGAAGAGCATTCAGATTATTATGCTGTGGTGCGTTTGCGCTTTTCAATAGATGGTTGTTTTGTCACAGCTGAAGAGAGAGAAAGAGTGCAGTTACCCTGTATGTATAGTATTTGCAATATATTTCCTTTAGAAACTATTACACTTATATTAAGATATAATATGACATGGTATCGAGAGCAAGAGGTACAGAACTAATCCATGATGTAAGTTCAAACACGGTACATTAATTACTATCTAATCACTCAATGAAGACAGAATGAAGAGATCAAAATATTCTTGTGTTACTGATAGGCCTACTTTCAAACACCCTTTCAGAAACCACAGTCACGCTCAGTTCGCTTTTTTAAAAGCAGACAAAAAGATGCTTTTTTTACTCCTGTTCTTATACGGAAGTTGTATCTCATGATCTATGCCTTCAGCTTTCTATAGTACTTTTTCTCCCCTTTAGTTGTGTGGCGTTTTGTCTGTTTGAATAGTTGCAGTATTATTCAATTCTGGATATAACATTTTTTAATTCATGTTGATTAAGTATTTTATTAATGTATTATCATTGCGCTATATCTTGTTTTTTCTTGCGTTATATTGAGTAGCATTTTGAGCTGCATTTCTGCACATGAAAGGTGTAGATGAAGCTTCTCATAGCATTCTTGGACTTAATGTGTTTTTGTGCGCTTTGCTCCATTATGATGGAGAAAGCCTTCACAAAACCTCTGGGCTGAAATACTGTTGAGGTGAAGTTCACATATAAATCAACAGAATAAAACACAAACTCCAAAATAGAATACATAAACCTGTTGATGAACGATTAAATCATTAACATTTTAAAACACTGTAACTGAGGTCCATATGAGGTGATTAAATGTCACATAAAAGTGCATTTGTTTCAATTGCTTAGTTCTTGTTCACGTTCAGTCGTCTTTTTTCATTAGGAAAGCGTTGGCTTTATGGCCAGATGGTAATTATTGAGTGCAAGCGCTGCACTTGTCCAGAAAAACAATGGAAATTTTAAGACAAAACTGGGCTGGAGAATGGGCTTTTTTCGGGGGTGGAAGACATTGAGGGGGCCCACCTTTAGCAGTTCAAGTGAATTTGAAACATTTTCAAAACAGCAACTTCCTGTTGAAGCGAGTCTTGAGCTAACCACTGCGCCTCATACGAGTCGGGATCTACATTCTTTGCATGCAACGTGTAGTCGCCTTGCAAGTCTGTTAAAGGTTAAAGTTATGAAGATGCGCGTTGTTAAGCTAAAGACAAAACCACATTGTTTTCCTGGTGCATTCAAACAACTTGCTTATTATCGAAGTGAACATTAATATTGAGGTTTATGTGGTCACTTGCATTAATTAAAAGTTTTTTGATATATATATATATATATATATATATATATATATATATATATATATAAATATACTTTTAATAATAATAATAATAATAATAATAATAATAATATTAAAACAAAAAAAACTTGTTATAATAACTTTTAGCTTTTAAAGAACTGTGTGCAAGAAGTACCTAAGTCACTAAATAACATGTTTGTGATTTTGGGGGTCAAAGTTTTCAAAACATGTTGCATCTGTTGTGTGTGGGTGTGTGTGTGTGTGTGAATATATACAGTGTGTGTATATATATATATATATATATATATATATATATATATATACAGTGGGCTGCAAATATTTGGGCAACCTTGGTTTAAATGTCTGTTATAATTAATCTCCAAGTGATTGAAAGCAAACCTGAGCACGAAATGCTACAAAGTTAAACATGGCACCTTTTAGCAAATTTAAAAGCAAGGTTCTTTTTATTTTAAATTTTCTAAGTTTTGAAATGATAAGAAAGGAAAAAGGGGCCTGTGCAAAAGTTTGGGAACCCTTTTGGATTATTCTTTGTTACCTTTTAAGAAGATATTCCGAAGTAACTCTCTGCCTTCTAAAGTATCCGACTGTGGTGGCTGTTGTATCAGGTGTTAAAAACCATGTGCTCCTCTGAACAGTTGTCCAAGAATGTCAAAATCAAAAAAATTCTCTTCCATCAACAAGGAGAGGGCCACAAAAAACTCATGCAATGTTTCAAACTACCCATTCCTACTGTCAGAAACATCATAAGAAAATGGAAAATAAATGGAACAATTGAAGTGATATAAAAGTTATAAAAAGTGTGCGGCTCAAGCCATTTGCGTGAGAGTCGACAGGTAATGTCATGGTTTGGGAGGTTTGTTAGCTCCTTTTTGTTACTCTCGTTCGGGACGATATCGTGTTGCTCACCGTCGGATTCCTTAGCCAGCTGGCATTGATTGGGGGCGTTGCCCGGACTCTATTTAAGCTCCTGTCCTTCCTCGTTCGTGTTGCTGGAGTGTCAGTTTGCTCTTGACGCTTTAGCCGGTAAGGTATCTTGAGAAGTTAGAGTATTGGCAGGATCTTAGCGGCATTTAAGGAGAAGTGTTAGTGAGTAAGGGTTTGATTTGGTTTTTATTTCCCTTACTTTGATCTTTGGTTCGAGCTCGCCTGTCTGCTACCACGGACTGAGTCTGGTCCGTTGGTGGTGTGAGGCTCGTAATTTCTATCTGATTTTATCTCTCAGCACGTTGCGGTTTTCTCTTTTATTTCGGGCCACTGCACGTGGCGTCCTACAACCTGCGCCATCACAGTACACTCCAGCCACAATGGAGACGTCAGCGGTGGCTGAAATTAAGAGGTCTATTGCCTCTCAACAAGAGATGTTGGCTGGATTTGCGAATTCACTTTCTGTTTTGTGTAATCAGCGTTCCGAACTCGCTGAGAGGCTACACGTGCAGGAGACTGCTCTGCAGAATCAGCAGAGCGTCCTGTTAGATTTATCAGAGAGTATTAAATCTCTAACATTACAGACACCTCAAACAGGAGAACCTAAGTTATAACTTCCCCAAAGATACAGTGGCGAGGCTGGAAAGTCTAAGGATTTTATTGCCCAGTGTGAGATATTTTTTTAAAGCTCAGCCGTCACGGTTTGGTAATGAGGATTCTTGGGTTGCGTTTATGCTATCCCTGTTGGCTGGCAAAGCGCTCAATTGGGTCGGCCCACTAATTAGATCTAATTCACCGGTTGTAAATTCGGTAGAGGCCCTTGTTAGGGAGATGGTTTCTCTTTTCGATCAGGACATTTGTGGACAAGACGCAGCTACGCGTTTAATGCACTTAAGACAGGGCAAAGAAAGCGCAGCTGAGTTTTCTATTGCTTTTCGTTCTCTGGCCACAGAGACAGGCTGGCCAGAGGCTCTTCTGATGACTGTATTTAGCCATGCACTTACGGAGGAGATTAAGGATGTGCTGGCTACGTTAGAACCCTGCTCAACGTTAGATTCCTTAGTTCGTACTGTTGTACGAATTGACAATCGCATACGCGTACGCAGCCAGGAGAGACTAAATAAATCTCCGCTGGCTGACAATGGGATTAAGATTGCTAGTGACGATTGTGTTCACCCATTAAAGATTCTACTTCGGTTGAGCCCATGCAAGTTGATGGTTCGTTTAACCGTCAGTCTAAAATACCCATTAGCAGAAGAATAATCTGCTTTAATTGTAATAAGCCGGGTCATATCCGTCCACATTGCCCTAAACTTCGGGGAAAAGGAAAGCCGCTTGAGGGGCAGACCCAATTTCCCTTCCGAACACTAATCCCCGTAGAACAGGGGTGTCAAACTGACTCGTAAACGGGCCAAGAGGCTGCAGGTCTTCAATCCTACCAAGCAAAAGCTCACCTGAAAGCAATGATTTTATCAACTGATCTAGGCCCTGCACAACTGATTAGTTGTATCAGGTGCGCTTCTGCATTGTGGGAGTGAAAACCTGCAGCCTCTTGGCCCGTTTACGGGTCAGTTTGACACCCCTGCCATAGAACTTACTGTGGGTAGTAAAAGATTTGCCATTGAAGCGTTCGTAGACTCGGGCGCAGTTGATTGTTTCATGGATTTTAAGTGGGCTAGGAGGCACTCCGTCCCTACTGTTGCACTTTCACAATCACGTTCTATCAGAACTTTGGATGGTCGCCCGCTGGGAACGGGAGTTATAACCGAAGTTTCTGAACCACTAGATATGTTCATCTCTTTTGGCAGCCACTCTGAAGAGGTTCGATTTTTCATTATCAAGTCTCCCACTTTCCCCATAGTTTTGGGTCATTCATGGTTATGGGAATATACGCCTTGTATCAACTGGGGGAGACAGATTAATCCTATCATCCGCTGGGGTCCCAAGTGTAGCACTCATTGTAAAACTAATGATAATGGGTCTTTCGGACGTGAAGCAATGGGGCAGGCTGACGCCGAGAGTGATTTTGAGGAGGTAATCACTTGGTACCCTCCTAGACTGGAAAAAGGGGCAGAGGAGGGGTTAGAATGGGATCCTCAATTTGACTGGCGAGAGCCAGAGGATGATTACTTTTTGGAGAACTTCAGCGATTCGGAATCGGTCACGGATTCATTAGACTCTGATCAGGGTAAAGAATTTGGGGCTACACTGAACTTTGACTTGCCTCCCAATGTTCGCAGGGATTACGCTGATTTGGCTGAGGTATTCAGTAAACAACGAGCCTCTACATTACCCCCGCATCGACCGTACGACTGCGAGATTAATCTCTATCCTGGGACAACTCCGCCTAGGGGTTCGCAATATTCGCTGTCAGGACCTGAGCGTAAGGCTATGCGAGAGTATATTCAGGAGGCTCTCGCTAATGGTTTTATGCGGCCGTCCACGTGCCCTGCCGGGGCGGGATTCTTTTTCGTTGGGAAAAAGGATGGTGGGCTAAGACCCTGTATTGATTACAGGGGTTTAAATAAAATCACAATTAAAAACCGATACCCCCTTCCATTAATGAATTCCGCGTTTGAACATCTACAGGAGACGTCAATTTTTACGAAGCTAGATCTTCGTAATGTGTATAATTTGATTCACATTCGGGAGGGGGAGGAGTGGAAAACGGCTTTTAACCCACATGACGGGCACCACGAATATCGGGTCCTACCTTTCGGGCTGGTTAACTCCCCCTCGGTGTTCCAGGCATTTGTTAATGACGTGCTCAGAGAGATGTTGGAGAAATTCGTCTTCGTTTATCTCGACGATATTTTGATCTTTTCTTCAACACTGTCTGAGCACAAACAACACGTCAGACGTGTACTGGAAGCCCTGCTCCGTGCCAAACTTTTTGTTAAAGCCGAGAAATGTGTTTTCCACGCCCAGACTGTCTCATTTTTGGGCTTCATTGTGTCTAAAGTTTCGGTGCGGATGGACCCAGACAAAGTGGCTGCGGTCAGGAATTGGCCTGCACCGCAGAGTGTTAAAGAGGTCCAACGCTTTCTGGGTTTTGCGAACTTTTATAGGAGGTTTATTCGTAATTTCAGCGCGGTTGCTGCCCCCATTATTGCGCTCTCTAAAAAGAATACCTCCTCAGCGTTTTTTTGGTCCCCTGGAGCTGCTTTTCAGGAATTAAAGAAACGTTTTAGCTCGGAGCCGATTTTGGTTTTTCCCGATCCCTCCCTCCCATTTGTTGTGGAGGTAGATGCTTCGGAGGTGGGCGTGGGTGCCATTCTGTCCCAGCGCCCTCGTTGGGATAATAAGCTTCACCCATGTGCGTACTTCTCCCGGTCTTTGTCTGCTGCCGAGCGCAATTATAGTATTGGTGACCGGGAGTTATTAGCGGTCAAGCTGGCGCTCGAGGAATGGCGCCACTGGTTGGAGGGAGCTGAGCACCCTTTTGTGGTTTGGACCGACCACAAAAACCTCCAATATATTCAGCAGACCAAACGGTGTAATTCCAGGCAGGCGCGATGGTCATTGTTTTTTAACCGCTTTGATTTCACGCTCACGTACCGCCCAGGCTCTAAAAATATCAAGCCTGACGCGCTGTCACGTATGTACGATCGCACGGATAGCGATCCTACCCCAGAGCCTGTTATTCCTGCTGCCCAGATCGTAGCACCTATTCAGAGGGAGGTTGAGGCGGTTGTTCAGGAGGCGTTGAGGTCTGATCCCGGTCCTGGGGGGGAGCCTCCTGGTAGTTTATTTGTCCCACATGACGTTAGGTCACAGGTTCTCCAGTGGGGACACTCTTCCGGCCTGGCGGGGCACCCGGGGACCCATCGGACCAAGCAGTTCTTGGCCCAGCGTTTTTGGTGGCCGGAGATGATGAGGGACATTCAGGAATTTGTTGCTGCCTGTGGCGTCTGTTCCAGGAATAAGACTTCCCATCTCCCTCCCACTGGTTTGCTGCGACCTTTGCCCGTTCCCAGGCGCCCATGGTCGCATATTGCTTTAGATTTTGTTACGGGGCTGCCTGTATCTGACGGCAACACGGTCATTTTGGTGGTGGTTGACCGCTTTTCTAAAGCGGCTCATTTTGTCGCGCCACCCAAGCTGCCTTCAGCACGGGAAACAGCGCATCTTGTGGTCAACCATGTGTTCTGGTTGCATGGGCTTTGGCAAGATGTCGTTTCTGACTGAGGCCCACAGTTTACGACCAGATTTTGGCAGGCGTTTTGTAAGCAGTTGGGGGCCACTGTCAGCCTCTCTTCGGGGTTTCACCCAGAGACCAACAGGCAGACGGAACTTACTAATCAGTCTCTCGAAAACACTCTCCGATGTTTGGCGGCGGATAATCCCTCATCTTGGAGTCGATTTTTAGCTGGGGTCGAGTATTCTCACAACTCGTGTAATTCCTCCACGGGGCTTTCCCCGTTTGAAGCCCAAGTGGGTTACCAACCCCCACTTTTCCCAGAGACTGAGAATGATTCCGTTATTCCCTCAGTTAATCAGTTCATTCGGCGCTGTCGGTCTAAGGTCCGTTCTGCACTGCTGCGCTGGGGGCACAAACAAAAATCCTTCGCTAATAGAAGGTGTCGTTTGGCCCCGTCTTATCGGGTTGGGCAGAGAGTTTGGCTGTCCTCCCGGGACCCTCCCATTGAAGGTAGAATCCCAAAAACTTGCGCCCCGCTTTATCGGCCCGTTCAAGATTGTACGAAAGATCAATTTGGTCACGGTCCAGTTGAAGCTCCCGAGATCTCTGCGCATACTTCCGGCGCTCCACGTCTCGCGGATTAAGCCAGTTAGCACTAGTGTCCTGGCGCCCGCCAACACGCCTCCGCCGCCACTGCGCATGGTTGAGGGCGGGCCGGTATATACCGTGCGCCGCATTCTGGCTGAGAGGCTCGTAGGTCACAGGGTCCAGTTCTTGGCTGATTGGGCGGGATATGATCCCGAGGAGCGGTGCTGGGTCCCTTCGCGGGATACTCTGGATCCCTCGCTTATTTCAGATTTTCGTGCGCGGGGTTCCTTGGGGACTTCTGGAGCTGTCCCTTAGAGGGGGGGGTCCTGTCATGGTTTGGGATCTTGGAGTCGATTTTTAGCTTGGGTCGAGTATTCTCACAACTCGTGTAATTCCTCCACGGGGCTTTCCCCGTTTGATGCCCATGTGGGTTACCAACCCCCACTTTTCCCAGAGACTGAGAATGATTCCGTTATTCCCTCAGTTAATCAGTTCATTCGGCGCTGTCGGTCTAAGGTCCGTTCTGCACTGCTGCGCTGGGGGCACAAAGAAAAATCCTTCGTTAATAGAAGGTGTCGTTTGGCCCCGTCTTATCGGGTTGGGCAGAGAGTTTGGCTGTCCTCCCGGGACCTCCCATTGAAGGTAGAATCCCGAAAACTTGCGCCCCGCTTTATCGGCCCGTTCAAGATTGTACGGAAGATCAATCCGGTCACGGTCCAGTTGAAGCTCCCGAGATCTCTGCGCGTACTTCCGGCGCTCCACGTCTCACGGATTAAGCCAGTTAGCACTAGTTTCCTCGCGCCCGCCAACACACCTTCGCCGCCACTGCGCATGGTTGAGGGCGGGCCGGTATATACCATGCGCCGCATTCTGGCTGAGAGGCTCGTAGGTCACAGGGTCCAGTTCTTGGCTGATTGGGCGGGATATGATCCCGAGGAGCGGTGCTGGGTCCCTTCGCGGGATACTTTGGATCCCTCGCTTATTTCAGATTTTCGTGCGCGGGGTTCCATGGGGACTTCTGGAGCTGTCCCTTAGAGGGGGGGGTCCTGTCATGGTTTGGGAGCTTTGTTAGCTCCTTTTTGTTACTTTCGTCCGGGACGATATCGTGTTGCTCACCGTCGGATTCCTTAGCCAGCTGGCATTGATTGGGGGCGTTGCCCAGACTCTATTTAAGCTCCTGTCCTTCCTCGTTCGTGTTTTGCTGGAGTGTCAGTTTGCTCTTGACGCTTTAGCCGGTAAGGTATCTTGAGAAGTTAGAGTATTGGCAGGATCGTAGCTGCATTTAAGGAGAAGTGTTAGTGAGTAAGGGTTTGATTTGGTTTTTATTTCCCTTACTTTGATCTTTGGTTCGAGCTCGCCTGTCTGCTACCACGGACTGAGTCTGGTCCGTTGTAAGTGCGAGGCTCGTAATTTCTATTTGATTTTATCCCTCAGCACGTTGCTGATTTTCACTTTTATTTTTTGGCCACTGCACGTGGCGTCCTACAACCTACGCCATCACAGGTAGGCAATGCAATTTTGAATAACGTAGATTTAAATACAGCAAATACGAGTCCAGATGAATGATTGTCATCTTACCTAAACGGGGAGAATAAGCAGCACCTGTGCAGAGCGCTCTCGGAGTGAACCTTTTGTTAATCATGAAGATGACTGAGAACAGGTCAGGATTTATAATTGTTGTAAACGGCTGTTTTGTGCAACCCAATTCTCTGTTCTGGTTCCACCACTGTACTGAATTTAGCCCATGACTTCATCGCTGTTAGATCGCATGTGGAGAGAAACCATGTCTTCAGTTGCCAAATACAATAATTGGAAAAGAGGTCAATAAAGGAAAATGATTGAGATCTAGCCTGGACGAAAAGGGGCGTGTCTTTGGCCCCCCTGTAGCTCCGCCACTGGTGGATCCATTATGCTTTGGGTTGTGTAGCAGCTGGGCGCACAGGCAATATTGTGTGGGTGGAAGGAAGAATAGATTCCACCAAATATCAAGACATTCTAGAGGCTAATGTTCAAAGCTCAATCTGGAAATTGAAGTTGAAGAGACGTCTGGTATTCAAGCAAGACAATTACTCAAAGCATACCTCAAAATCCACCATGAAGTACCCCCAGTAAAGACGGATGAAGGTTTTGGAATGGCCATTACAGTCCCCAAGCTTGAATATTATTGAAAATCTGTGGAGAGACCTCAAACATGCCGCGCATGCAAGAAGGTCGAAGAATATTTCTGAGCCAGAGGTGTTCTGTCAGGGAGAATGGGGAAAAATTCTAAAGACAAGAATTGAAAGAATCTTAGCTGGCTACAGGAAGCTTTTGCAAGCTGTTATAGCTACCCAAGGAGGAGTTCCAAAGTACTAGCTGACAGGGTTTCCAAACTTTTGCACAAGGCCTTTCTCCCTGTTTTATTACTTTGAAACTGTAAAAGGTTAAAAAAATAAAAATTATTCTTGCTTTAAAATGTGATGAAATGTGTCATGTAGCATTTAGTGTTCAGGTTTGCTTTCAATCACTTGGAGATTAATTGTAAAAGACACATAAACCAGGGGTGCCCAATTTTTTTCACCCCACTGTGTATAAATATATATATATATATATATATATATATATATATATATATATATATATATATATATATATATATATATATATATATATATGTACAAAATATGAATACATGCTAAATGTTTTGAAAACTTTGATCCCCAAAATCACAAAAGTGTTATTCAGTGACTTAGGGACTTTGTGCACACAGGTCTTCAGTTGTTCCTCCATGTCAGGTCTCCAAAGTGTCTGGGATAAATGGCTTCATGTTTGGTGTTTTTGGTGCCAGTTGAGAGCTGTATTCAATCTCAGTGCAAGTAGAAATGGGCCATTAGTGCAGAGTTTTGATTCAAGGCCTTTGATTGCCTTTGGAGATTGTCATTGGCATTTGTCAACATTATACTGAAACATGACACAGCGTGACTCTTGTGCCACTGGGGTCAATTTTGAGGCTGAGAAATGATATGATGAAAACAGTGAAGAACATATTTGATGGTGTGGAAAATCAGGATTAATGAAAGCACTTGTGAACTCAAATCACATCAGGCCTGATTGGCCACAGTCGGCCTTTCCAGTTGAACCAATGATTTCTTGCTATTATGATAAATACCCAGATAGCAAAAAATGATTGTATCAATATTGTTATATTGTCAGGCTGAAGACTGCAATGCACATTGATGTCAGACATTGAAAAAAACATTGAAAGTGCTCGCTATGATCAACATGGAAATAACGTTGAATTTCCAATCAATTCTGACAATCAAGCTTGATTCAACTATGATATGATCAATATTAAAAGAATGATGAATTGCATCAACATTGATTCAAATATATATATATATATATATATATATATATATATATATATATATATATATACATTGCATCATACATTGAAACAATGTTATTATTAAAGGGCCATTTCAACACTTTTCAACCCTCCTCTGTATGTTTTTAAAAATATATCTAAAATATATATGTATAATATATATAAAAAATTATCACTTTATTACTCTATTTATGGTATAGTTCAACAAGGAGCATGCCAAAGTAGTCTAGTAGTCAGTGATATCACTGTCATTTTATTTAACCAGGGAAGTCCCTTTGAGATTGAAATCTCTTTTTCAAGGGGGCCCTGGGGGGTTGAGGTGGGGAGGGAGAGGACAATTTGCTCAGCCAATTAGATCAGGGGATGATCAGGCGGCAGGTTGAAAGAGCCAGGTTGGGATTTTAGCCATGACACTGGGGAACCCCATACTCTTGTCAATAAGTATCATAGGATCTTTAATGACCACAGTGAGTCAGGACCTCGGTTGAACGTCTTATCCAAAAGACAGCACTTCCTTCCGTACAGTGTCCCCATCACTGCACGGGGGCATTATTCCACCAGAGGGAAGAGCGCAACCTACTGGCCACCAACACATCTTCTACCAGCAACTTGGTTTCCTCAGGTGGCCTCCCATCCAGGTTCTGACACAGCTGGAGCAGATCAAATAGTGGTATAGCTGCTAATAGTGATATGGCTGTCATATGCCTGAATAGCAGTGATGTCACTAATGAACAAGTTTGGAGCAACCCCCGCAGAACTTTAAAACACCAAATAGAGTAAAATTATTATTTTTTAAATGAGACATATTAAAAACATACAGACAAAGGTTAAAATGCTGAAATGGTCCATTGAGTATGCTATACTGCAGTGGTTCTCAACCTTTTTATATAAAGACCCCACTTTACAGGGACATGCTTTGGGGGACCCCATACTTAAAATTAAAATTATCCATAGGTGAAGATTTTAAAATGTGTTGTGAGCTTGTAGATTGTGTCAAGGTTTCACCCCTCGCCGGATATAAACTACAGTCTGGCGGGAGCTAGGACCGTGGACCTAAAAGAATGCAGGACCCAAATGCCAGGCTGGTGTAAACTTGAGATTTAATAAATGGTTAAAAATCACATGGAGATAAAAACTGAGAGCAGCATCAACATGTCATACAATAAAACAGACTATTTTTAATTTAGTTATTTATTAAAGATTCAAAAGAAATAACACTTTTGCACATCTTTTGTACATTTTAGCACACACCTTTTCTTTTGAGCTTTTAAGGTTTCCTGCCTGGCTTAGGTGGAGGAGGCGCCTTAGAGAATTATCTGGCCATCTATCCCCCCTCATCAGCACCATTGAAACAATGTCAATTCATTGTAGGGAATTTCAACATTGAAAAATCATCATCAATACTACATTGATTCAACAACAGTTTTTCAAACATTGAAATGGTAACTGTAATTAAACATTGAGGCAACATAGATTTTTCAACCTTAACCAACAATAACCAATTAGACCATAATCCAACATCGAATTAATGTTTTTTGCTACATCTGTACATCTGTATTGGAGATCAGAATCACACATTTGGAGTCTGTTGTGAATGTGTCAGGGACTAACCACAGAGGACATCGTAAATGATCAGTTATGCCACACTATGAGATGCCAACCACTTATGAGTTTTAAAAAAAAGGGATGGCCAGGTTTGCTAATAACAACCGAAAAGAAGCTAAAGGATTTTTGGAAACAGTATTATAGAGAGGTTAGAGTGAGAATAATTTCTATTCGAGTGTTCGCAAAAGAAAAGCATGAAGCTCAAGAGTAGCTGGTAAAGATTAAATGCATCTTGTCTTAATTTGTATTTATTGATAATATAACTGTTGACAGTGCTTGTTGATTATATTCTGAAATGTGGAGAAGTATCTTTAAATTTTCTGACTAAGAGGGAACTGAAACTCAATAAGTTTAGTAAGGAAGTGCCAGATCACAGAATGTGTTGCTAAACTTGTTTTGGTCAAACTCACAAAACTGATTAGACAGGGGAAAACTAACAAGAAGGTAGAAGTCCAATAAACTGAGCAAAGCGAGTCATTGTATGCATTATGTGTCCCATGCATTCAGTGGGGGTGTAAAAAAAAAACGCCTCATGCAGAACTGAATCTAGGACTTTTTTGGTCCTAATTGCAACATATATTCTTCCTGCTGTTGTGCATTCTTGATAAAAATGAATTTCCTTCAAATTTCTACCATAGACTGGTCCTGGGCTAGAATGAGGGCAGGTAAAACCTTTAGCTGAATAATCACTCTGTTCAGGGGTCAGGGGAAATTAACCCTTCCAATGTATTTCCAATGCAAAATTTTTTTGAAATTGGCAAACCTTGCCAATTTTTGGACCAATACTTGACAATCAAGACAGACTTTGCGCATAGGTAACCTGCAGGAGACATCTTAGGCTTTCTATAAAAAAATATGAAATGTTGCATACTGCAAGGCATTGTGGGTATATTAATCCCTTAAAAAGGGTAACCCCTCAAAATTATAAAATAATGCCATATTTACATGTCAAAATCCCAACTGCCACAGGGAATTGGGGAACAGTTTTCCCAGAGGAGCAAGTCCAAGTGTCATTTGATCATTCAAAAAAAAATTGTTTTGGGTGCTCATTTAGGTTGTGATAAGGAGCACTTTGATTGACCCCATGACTGATATTTACACTTCACAAGCCACAATACCATGTTTTGTGGCTGGATATGACTGTCGCTGACTTAAAAAAGGCCTGCTAGCCCATAAGGAGGTAAGTCAAGGTCATCCCCATCTAAACAGCCCCACCACCACCTCACACCTGCTTCTCAGCTGCCTCCACGGCAGCAGCAGTGTTGGACTGCCCTTCCCATTGGGTTGCAGGACTCCCAGATTTTTCGTCTCCCAATGATAAAAAACGTGCCACCATTGGTGACAGACGGATGGACAAATGGACGACGGACAGGGTTAGAGTTAGACATAGGGATAGGAATAGTGCTATAATGCAGGAAGAGGGCAAAGCAGTATTGGGCATGAGCCATACAGGGATGAAGAGTCCAGGGACAAAAAGTTTATGGGGACGAAAAGTCCACGAGAGCGAAGAGTCCAGGGACAAAAATTCCAAGGGGATGCAAAGTCCAGGGACAAAAGTCTGTTGACGAAAAATTCAGGGACAAAAAGTCAGGAAAAGAAGAGTTCTGGAGCCCTGTTATTGACACTTGACACACATTCCAAACAGAGAGTTTCAAAATGGCAGCCATGGCTGCTGGGAGTGATGATTCCCAGGTCACTATGCGATAAAATACCGGTTTTACAATGTGTGCCATTGCATGCGGTGTAATGAAGAAATATCCAATTGTATTGCTTTGAGAAAGTGTGACAAGTCCATTCAAAGCCATTGTTCAGGGCTAAAAGTTCCTCTTAAAGGAGATCATGGAGAGAAGGGCTCACGATTGCCACTGGAGAAGGAGTGTGATGACATTGCACTGTGTGTTGGGCTATTCCATGCAGTTGACAAGGACATCACTATCTGACCAGCACATAGACACCAGCTTGGTCTTGACTGGTAGCCGTTGCAGAAGTGCCAGCACCCCTTCCGCCATTCAAGTCGTCGGGCGCGTTAATGCATTGATGCAGCCACATTGTTATCTCATAAGTACAAAGTGGCCTGATCAACCACGAGGTCTATGAGAAGAGTAGAGACTGGAAGGAAGGAAAATTCTTAGGCGGTGGCTAAGAAAATCAAAGTCCGTTTTGTGAAAGAGGACTGGTTAACTACCCAGCAGCTTCAAGCTACTTCTCCTATCTCTGTCCAACAGAAGTGTGGCCACTTGACCCGGGATAATACTGATACTCCTTTAGATGACCAGCACCTGTTAGTCTCCTCCATGACAACATCATCACAACTGCAGGCAAAGGTCATCAAACAGGTGGATCTGTGAACTGTTAGTAATTCTGAATGAGTTCACGTGGATTCTGTATCATGTATCGTATTGGCTGACAGCATGAATACTTGTTGTCCAGAAAAGTTTTGTTCATTCCTGATGTAATTGTCTATGGTACCATTATCATGATTATTGGCTGAACCTGGGCATACTAGCATCATCTTTTTTTGTGGAGTTACAGGACCTGTTGATTCTAAATATTTTGAAATACAAATAAATGTCAATAGTTTGTTTTGTCTTTTTGTTCTTCACCTCCTAATGCTGGCTTCTCTGGTGGTCAGGTAGTTGCTGTCATTCACAGCCAGTCATTCTTGAACTGCTGGGTAATAGATAGTTGCACCGCTCCTGCTAACATGGTTAAGTCTAAGACTGCCTCATTACTGGACTCTCTAGACTCTATTTTGACAAGACCTAAAGTTTGAAACAAGTAGAAGCGAGGTGTTCAGGTCTATGTTGGGTTGTTGCCAATCTGTTCATAGAGAAAGTAATTAGTCAAAGACAGTCTGTGCCATATGGAAGATTTATGGAATATTGGATTGTGCATGGAAAAATGCCTGACATGCCCCTTTCCCAGGGAAACGGACAAATTTATGGAAGAATACCCTTAATTTTCCTGAGTAGGCTTTATAATTGAATGAAAAAGACCAGGGTAGACAGAACATTGGCAGGGTTACTTGTTCGTAGTTCCAGATACAGCATATAGGTGGAAGTACTGCAAAACGATGAAATATTCTCCTCATTTCTGGTGCTACTACGAAGTACTGAGTTGAGCGGCCAGTTTTTTCATTTCTGATTATGAAAGAGCAAGTAATTAGCCACCATTTCCACCATGATTCGTAGTTTCTACCCCAGTGGCAGATCACTTCTAAGCTGTCGAATACGCATAGACACAAATCCAAATTTTGGGGTGGGAGAAATATGTTGACACATAACTGGGACATTTGGAAATATTTTTTGATCATTCTTGGCATTTTGACACATAACTGGTACATTTGGAAATATTTTTTGATCATTCTTGGCATTTGGATAGGCCATCTTATGGGCAGCATTCACACTAAGGGGCAATGTTGAAAGTTCAGCAGTTTTATGTACAGTATGTCCCAAATTAACCCCTTTAATCCTTCAGAAATGGCCCAGAATACATCTAAATAGATTTTTTGGTGATTACAACTACAAAACCAAATGGATGACGCTCATGTTGTAGGTTCATTAATAACTTGGTAAGGTGCATGAGTATACCAAATATCGGCAAAATCGACTGACCACAGGTTACCACCCTTTGCATGGTCTATCCATACAATGACACTTAAATTTATATATTTCTAAAATTTATTTCAGGGCTCTAAGCGTTAAATGACCAAAAAGTTTAAGATAAGTGAGTAAGGGATATTTCCAGAGGGATTATGTCCTCTATTTTAATAAAAATGACTAAATACCATTTTCAATTTCAATTTTTCAAGTTTTCAGCTGCATGTGACCTGCATGTTTGTATTTCCTTGAAAAGACCCCGTCTTTCCTCACAACCACGATCAGAGTGGACCTGTAATGATGCTTTCAGTGCGCAATGAAAGCCTCCGTACATTCTGAGTCAGACCACTATTTGCATTGCATAAACGCCTTTGCTAACAAACGACAACCACAAGGTCACAAATGTGCTTGCGTGTGGTTTTGACACATGTGTGCCAAAAGCAAGTGCGCAAACACGGTGCTTACAAGGTAAATCAGTGGATTTAATTTGTTGACAACAATAATCAAATTTTTCCATTTACAAAAATTCCACCCAGAATGCAATATTAATGTGCATTAGAGTTCAGTAGAGTTCTGAGCTAGCTTGCTACATCTGTAGTTAATTGGCTAATTGATTGATTGATCATGAGATCACACACCATTCATACACACATTATTGGGCAATTTAGAATCTCAAATTACCCTGGTGTGCCTGTCTTTAGACTGTGGGAGATAACCAAAGGAGTGCAAGGAAGTGACACACAAATACTGGGAAAACATGCAAACTCCAATGAGCTTGTAGTCCCCAGACCAGATTCAAACCCACAACCGTCCTGCAGCGAGGTAACAGTACTGCCCAGCCATTTGATTCAAACAGAGTAAGTCAGGTCAGGTTAGACCGTTGTTAAACCCCTTGAACTGGTATACATTCTGTAATAGCCCCTGATGCCCCTCCGCCAAGCCATGAGACAAGAGATTGTTAAACTTTTTTAATCAATCTTATTTCCTCATTCAATAAAATTAACACAGATTTAGACACTTTAAAAACATGAAGCCAGACTTTTAAACAATTACTAATTGTTTCATTCTTAATATTGTTTTCTCCTGACTCTTGGTTTTCCCTCTGTAAACCCTGCTGGAAAATGGTTTATCTCTATTTAAAATTCAACCACAATTTCAAAAAGTTGGCACATCATAGGAAAAGCAAAAATGAAAAAATAAGAAGGTTAGCTTTGAAAAGTCCCTTCACCCTCTACTATATTGAAGACAGTACAACAACACATCTTTAGATGTCCTATCATGTGAATTTCGTTGCTGAATGAAAATATACAGTGCTATAAAGCATGATGACCACAACAGGGACAAAAAATTTAGTTTGAACGACACCTTCACCACTGAGCGACATCATCATATCTTTTTAACTCACACCCATTAAGCGTTTAGCCAGTGAAGACACAAGTTCAGCAAGCAGAATTTTCTTCCATTCCTCCATTATGCTGGGTTTCAGTTGAGCAATTATATTGGCCTTCCTCTGTGTATAGTTTGTTTTACAAGGCTCTATACATTCTCACTCAGAGACATATCAGGACTGCAGGCAGGCCAATCTATCACCTGTGCTCTACACTTAAGCAGCCATGTACTTGTAATTTGTGGATGATGTAGTTTGCCATTGTCTTGATGGAAAATGCAGGGATGTCCCTGGAACAGATGATGTATACACGGCAAGCATATGCTGCTCCTAAATTTGGACACATCTTTCCACAGTAACGGTGCCATTATCAGCTTTTGGATCCATCGCTGCCAAAAGCTTGGGTTGTCGTGTTATCTTTAGTCCAAGGTACACAGCTAAAACCAATTGAAATGTTGTCTTGGACCGCAAACATGCTTCCTCTGTGCTACTGCACCTCTCAGGTGACACCATGTCGGTAGTGCTTTTGGACACCGTTAATGTTTGGGTTTGTTTTAGCATAGTTAAATGTTGACTTGCATCTGTTGATGAATCGGCGAATAGTAGTGACTCACAGGTCAACCAAAATATTTCCAAGCTCATGTTGAGATATCAATTACAGTCATGTAACAGTTCTTAAGACGGTGACGTACAGTAGTGTGCAGTGATGATAATACCCCACCACTTTTGTCTAAAAGGAGTCCTAATATACTACTTCTTTATAATTTTTTGGTGAAAATGTATTGAAAAAAACTATTGTAGGGAATTAGAACAAAAAAATCATTCCCTCAAATATATTGAGGTAAAAATATACTGAAAACATAATTTTTATTTAACAACGAATGGAAGGTTTCGCAAATGTGACTTTTTTTTACTCTTTCATAGCCTGAATGCATGTTTTAAGGTTCATGCCGAGATTATTGTTGCTAAAAAATGTATTTAAACTGGCTTAAGGCAACATTATTCTGCAAAATTACCTCTGATGTTCAGTTGTTCCAGTATATAAGGTGACATGAACTTTGAGCAGTGTCACAGTGTTGAACACGATGGCACAACGGAAGGAGCTCTCCGTAGATTGATTGTGGCCTTACATGATGCTGAAGACGTTATAAATGCTGCCATGGCACCATAAAAATCACCATCAAGAATTTAAAAGAGATTGGTTCGCTGAAAACTACTGGCAATATTGGAGCAAAATGGAAGTTGAGTGCCTTCAATGTTCATTATCTGTGTATGACAAGTAAAAAGAAATTGGTGGTTGATGGTACGACAACTTCGTAATGATTTTAATAGCGGCAGAAGTGAAGAGATGAAAGTATCAAGATCTATTTCCAGACACCTACGTGAAAATGGTCTGATCGGTTGTGTTGCTGCCAAGACCTGGGAACATCAAAAAAAAAAGACTTGAGTTTGCCAATAAATTCAAGGATTGGACGCCAATGGAGTGGAAACAAGTCCTTCAGACCAATGAATCAAAATTAGAAATTTTCTTCCCCAAACTTTGGACTTATGTGCGCCTAAGAGTTGGAGACTGTTTCAAAAATGACTGTCTGACCCCTTCAGTAAAACATGCAGGAGGTAACATTATGGTTTGGGGTGCAGTCTGCTTGAAAGGAGCCGGTGATCTCATAAAGATGGGCAGAATCATAGATCAAAAGCAGTATCACAGCATCATTTTGAGGCAAGCATTGCCATCTGGAAATAAGATGATTTTATTTTCAGCAAGACAATGACAATGACCACACTTCTTTGTAGTGCTAGAATTATCTGACGGAAAGAAACATCTGGTGACATAAAAGTTATGATTTGGCCGGGTCAAAATCCAGACCTTAATCGGATTGAGCCAATCTATTTCGACATTGAAATAATCTCAGTGGAATGAACTTCAAACCTAATGGAATGGTTTAGCAAATGAGGAAATAAAAAAGAGATATTAAAACTGAAAGATTAAATTCTGTAATCAAAGCAAAGGGTGGACAGTATAGATAGTGACATTTTCTCAAAAAAAGACATTATTTTTATTTTTACTATATATTGTTATCTGTTTACTTATTTTTATCTATAACACCAAAAAAAACCCAAAAAGTTGGGATGCTCTGTAAATTGTAAATAAAAACAGAATGCAATGATTTGAAAATCTGGAAACCCACATTTTATTCAGAGTAGAACATATCAGATGTTGAAAATGAGACATTTTATAATTTCATGAAAAATACAACGTTCATTTTGAATTTGATGTCAGAAACACATCTAAAAAAAATTGGGACAGTGGCAACAAGAGGCTGGAAAAGTAATTGGCGGCAATAAAAATCAGCTGGAGGAGCAGTTTTTTTTTTTGGGCAGCACGGTGGCACAGTGGTTAGCACTGCTGCCTCACAGCAAGAGGGTTGTGGGTTCGAATCCGGCCTGGGGCCTTTCTGTGTGGAGTTTGCATGTTCTCCCCGTGTTCGCGTGGGTTTCCCCCACCCACAAAAACATGCCCCATAGGAACACTCCAACCAGTACCCCTGACCAAGGAACTGGCCTTAGAACTGCAGTTGGTCCCTGGACGCTGCTCTGTGGCTGCCCACTGCTCCTAACTGTAGGATGGGTCAAATGCAGAGGACAAATTACCCCACGGGGTTCAATAAAGTATATTATATTTTACAACTAATTAGGGTAATTGGCAACTAGTCAGTAACATGACTGGCTATAAAAAGAGCATTTTAGAAAGGCAGAGTCTTTCAGAAGAAAAGATGGACAGAGATTCACCAAACTGCTAAAAACTGCGTCAAATGAGGAACAATTTCAGAAAAATGTTCCTCAATGTAAAATTGTGAAGACTTTGAATCTACAGCACATAATATGGTCAAAAAATTCAGAGAATCTGGAGAAGTCTCTTTGCGCAAGGGACAAGTCCGAAGGTCAATATTGAATGCTCGTGATCTTCGTGCCCTGGCGGCATTGCATTAAAAACAAGCATGATTCTGCACTGGATTTCACTGCATGGGCTCGGAAACACTTCCAGAAATCATTGTCTGTCAACACAGTTTGCCAAGCAGTCGAGAAATGCAAGAAAAAGCTTGTTCAAAGTAGCAGCCTTATATGAACATGATCCAGAAACGCTGCTGTCTTCTATGGGTCAAATTTCATTTAAAATGGACTGCGGCAGAATGGAAAACTGTTCTGTGGTCAGATGAGTCAAAATTTGAAATTATTTTTAGAAACCACGGACGCCATGTCATGCGAGCAACAGAGGAGAGGGACCATCCAGCTTGTTACCAGCACACAGCTCAAAAGCCTGCATCTCTGATGGTATGGTGTTGCATTAATGTCTATGGCATGGGCAGGTTACAAATCTGGAAAGCCCCCATCAATGCTGAAAAGTATATGGAGGTTTTAAAACAACATAATGTTCCATCCAGACACCGTCTCTTTTAGGGAAGGCCTTGGATATTTCAGAAAGACAATGCTAACCCACATATTGCATCCAGTAGCAGTAGCATGGCTTCGCAAGAGAAGAGTCTGGGTGCTGAAACGGTCTGTCTACAGTCCTGACTTTTCACCAATTGAAAACATTTGGCGAATCATAAAACGGAAAATCTGGCAAAGAAGACCCAGAACGGTTGAGCAGCAAGGATCCTACATCTGACAAGAGTGGGACAATATCTCCCAAAACTCCAGCAAGCGGTCTCCTCATTTCCAAGACTTTTACAGACTTTCGTTAAAAAGAAGAGGGGATGTTACACAATGGTAAACACAGCTCTTTCCCAACTTTTTTGAGATGTGTTGGTGCCGTCAAATTCAAAATCACCTAATATTTTTCATGAAATGGTAAAATGTTTCACTTTCAACATCTGATATGCTGTTTATGTTCCCTAGTGAATAAATATAAGATTATGAAATTTGCACATCATTGCATTCTGTTTTTATTCACGTTCCAACTTCATTGGAATTAGGGTTTGTTATCAATTTTCATGTTTTCATGTCAGTCTGTGTCATCTCATGTTACCTGTTTCCACATTTGTCAGTTTCCTTTCAGTTTTCACGCGTTTTTGTTGTCATTTCTCTATTTCGTGATTCAGTGTGTGAATGAAACTCTGAATGATTGCCTCGTTCGTAACTCCGCCCTCTCTGCTTTCCTCCCAGTGTGTTCGCCACCGGATTCCTGTTCCCTCATTTGAATTCAATTCAATTTTATATGTTTAGCTCTTCTCACAATCGAGATTCAGTATAAGCACCTTATTCAGAACAGGGCCAAAACACCCAAGGAGTAAGCCAAAAGGGGACAGGGGCAAGGAAAAGCTCCCAGTAGGAAGAAACTTTGGGCAGAAACTGGCTCCAAAAAAAAGGGGTGACCCAACTTCCCGGGGTTGGCCCTGGAGAAATGAGGAGAGATGGGGAAGGAGAGTACCAAACGGGACGGGCAGATAGGAAAAAAAGGCAACATTTACCTGTGTGTTTATAGTTTCCTTTTGGTCTCATTTCTGTTTCAAGCTACTTATGTTGTCAGCAGCTATGCTTTTGGGAAATGTACCCCTGCTTGCTTTTTGACACTGACTTTGGATTGAGATTTTGCACAGAATTCTGCCAGCTTGGTTCTTGTTCTCTGCCTGTCTTTTGACTACGCTCCGGGCTGGTGATTTGGTACCTCACTCATTCTTCCTCTCTGGTTTTTTGACCCAGTCTGTCTGACTATCCTCATTGCTAAATAAACTTCAGTTTATTTTTCACACAGGTCTGCATCTGAGTCCCAAAGTCCCCTGACAAGGTGAAATAATAGTAATAATAAATAAATGCCATTCAGATGTTGGATTCAAGAGGTAACCTATGCTTTACAAAAAAATACTTAAATTAAAGCAGTTACGAACAGTTATGAGCTACACTTACGCACGGTTTTGAAAAAAGTGGGCCTATATTACACCAAATCCCACATGCCAGTTGAGGAGAATTGTTTTTTTTTTTTAAGATATACTTTATTGCACCCCGTGGGGTGATTTTTCCTCTGCATTTAACCCATCCTATTATTAGGAGCCATGGGCAGCCACAGAGCAGCACCCAGGGACCAACTCCAGTTCTTAGGTCAGGAACGGGAGTGTTCCTATAAAGCATGTTTTTGTCAGTGTGGGAATCTGGAGCACCCAGAGGGAACCCACACTGTGACAGGGATAACATGCAACCTCCACACGGAAAGGCCCCAGGCTGGATTCAAACCCACAACCTTTTTGCTATGAAGCAGCAGTGCTGGCCCCTGCACCACCGTGCCACCCAAATTAAGTGTTCTTAGAGTTAGCGCTTTGTTCACATAAGAAAACAGCTGAAACCGGGTTAGGATTGATCAGCACTTCATTGTGCCATTTTCTGTTTACCTAATTCAAAACTCAGCAGCCAGCTCTAAGTACGTCTTGGAAAAAGTCACAAACTCAACTATCTGATAAATAACATGATTTTATTTCATTCTCTTTATTCAGCTTGAAATCTTTTCTTTACATTTCATATGTGGCTCAACACAAAGCAGTTTCACTGTACACAGGTCAGAAGAAGTGTAAAAAAGTTTTGTTGAAAACAACTCAACAGTTCATTACAGTCAACACGGCATTTACCACGCTCTTGGAAGTGGAAAAAAGCTTTCACAGCGTACTTTTCAAATCAGAGGCTGTTGTTTTTCTCATAATTTGACGTGGTGGAGGCAGTTAGGAGTGGGAATGCTACCATTAAAATGACAAGACATGTTTTTAAAAGGTGGAAAGCCCCACACACCTGGCACTATGAAAAAAATTGGTTCATTTTCAATATGGGGTTTTTTCTAACTTCACAGTGCTGGTGCATAATTAGAAGGCTGGGAGAAAAGGGCACGGAAATGTTGTCATCATTTGTGATCTAGATCTATTTCAGTTTCTCAGTACATTCATACTTGTCTTTTTGTGAGAACAAACTGAATTCGTCTGATGATAAACAACATGGTCCATAAACTTGGCAGTAAATTTACAGAGCTGCACACCCAACAAACAATTTACATTTTACAGTTAATTAGCCTTCATCAAGCTAATTCATACTAAAATGTCTTAATGCGTCCTAGATAGAGTAAGTCACAAATTAGTCAATGACTGAAACTAAAATATGTTTTCTTCACTTGAGAGGAAATATGCAATTACATAAAGACCAATACACACACACACACACACACACACACACACGCGCGCACTTATACACAAAATGCACATACATACACAGTATGCTCACAATTTATACCTCAAAAGGCAGGATTACATGCCCATCAGTAAGAGTCTAGACTCAGTTTGGGCTGGTTCCGATTGGAGGAAAATCTAATATATTTTCAGGGGAAGTGATTGGTCAGCTGGGAAGGTTGGTGTGCCCTGTGAAGCGAACTGGTTTTCCTCATATCTTCATACACCGAGTCACTGCGCCTTGCATGTCCATGTCTTTTTCCCTTTAACTTCTTCATCTGCAAACACAAAACAAAAAAACAATATATTATACAATATATAATACCAAAAATACAATTTTATATACATAAATAGAATACTAATACAATAAAAATTCATATATTAGACAATAAAGTCTCTACTGTCACAATCTGGCAACTTGATATCTTTAGCTTTACATTCAAAATAAAAGGTCCACTCAAACAAACTATCACAATCAGACAACTAACGATGACGTCTTTTCCTGAAAACACAAAACAGAACAGGGCCAGCAATGATAAGCTGAGCCATCAACTGTCTTAAACAGATTTCATCATTTAAATTAAGGGACAAAAATTACAGGTACAAAAAAAGGAAAGAAATGATGTACTGAACAATCAGCTGTAACAATTAGACTGTTACTGCTTCATCTGTAAACAGAAAATCAACAAAAGAACAACAATGCAAACAATGCCCTGAAAATATACAATGAACTGCGAACTGTTAATTAAAAACATGGCCAGAAATGTCACTCCTCTTGCAAGGCTTGACTGTTTTGCACAAACCAAATGTGTTAAAACACTACAGTCTCTAACTTCCTCTCAGCTCAAAGTCTGAGAAAGGCGTAACAATTGATGTGACTGAATTTTCTCACAGTCATTTCTTTTTAAAGCTTCAGAAAACACAAGCAAGCAGATGCCATTGACCTGGAACTGCACAGTCTCCTAAGACAAAAGAAGCTTCATTCATCATAACAAATTGATATTCAGTGGTGATTATTAGTCATTTGACTGCCCTCAGTCTGCACTTACCTTGGGTACAAGCCAGAGAAGAAACACCGTGAGACAGAGGAGGAGCACAGAAGCGGCAGATATCGCACTGACCATCATCAGGCTGGACGACAGCATTGTCCCATTAGCATTAGTCGCATTACACTGCTTACCTGTGGTTCATGAGAGAGGTGCCTTAACAACATTCTTATCTCACAGGGCAGTTGACATGGCAGCTTTGTAAGGAAGTATATGCGGGATGGCAATTAGCCATCCCGTATTAACAGAATATGGCTACCGCATATAAAACACACACCATTTACCACAACCATTTTGGAACCTTGGCCAGCAAAATCCTCTGGAAGGCCACTTTTGCTGTTCAGACGCATGTACTCGCACAAATAAACCCCGGAGTCATCTTCAGTCATGTTTACTAGCTTAATCTCGAGGTTGTTTGCAATTCCTGTTGTTTGCAGTCTGCTGTTATACTTTTCCCCTGTAGTCAGTGTCTTGCTTTGCCCGTGTAGGTAAAACACCTCTTTTTTCGTGTCTAGACCCAAGCGCAAGTAAAGTCCTTCGAAGTCTGTTTCATTGGTAGAGCATCGCATCGTGAAGGATTCCCCACTGTTGAGCCACTGGAACTGATCCTTACTCTTCACTGTGGAATGGAGGAGAACAGAAAGCAATTATTGTACTTCAAATCTAATAAGAGACCTTGAATAACTTGCGCGGCTTTCTAGTATGAGAGCCATTCCATGTCAAATCAACAGATTTTCTAGCAAGTTTCCCCCACATCATCTCAGAATTGGCAAAAAAAGATATATGTCAAAATATGCATTAAAACTAGTGTTTCCTGAAAATTTCAGCTTAAAGGTACACTATGCAAGTTTGTTTTTGCGCAATTATATTTTTGTCTTAATTCGTCGACATCTCTCCACGATTCACCAGCTGCCTGCCCCTAAATTCACTGTAAAATGAAAAATCTGGGCTCTGGTGACTGCACAGGCATCTCAAACTGCAAACAAACATAAGGGGCACAGGCTGTGCCCCATAACATAACAAACTGTCCCAGCCAATCATCAACAAAATATGACAGTTATGGAAGCATGGGAAGGAGGGAACTATGGGAGGGAGGGGCGGGCTTCCTCTGTTTTGTTTGAGTTCAAATGTCAACAGTAGTGAAAGAAAACAAACTTGCATAGTGCACCTTTAATCAGTCAATTATTTAGGTTTTGGCAGATGTTTTGAAGTTTCAGAATTTTCACTGAATTTCAGGCATTTTTGTACCATGATATATTCAAATACAATTTTCAGTGCCCCAAAAAAATTATTAATATATATCATATACCTTTGAAACTTGGTATTTAGACTAATTGAACCCTGAGAAATCCATTTTTAACATTATTTTAGGTGAAAAATGAGGAGCAGAGATGGCGTCATGCCTCTGAAGCAAAACTGTAAATGATATTTATGCTTATACATGTAAACTATTATATCCCCAGCGGTATAGCTCACACAGCTTTGAAACTTTGCAGATATGTTCTTTATATGAGTATTAGTAAATAGTGAAAAAATGAGAGATGTGTTTGGATTTTATGAATTTTTTAAAAAGGTCATAAATCTGGTATATAATTCTACCAGATATTGATTCACATACTTCATCATGCACATAATAAAAAAAAAAAACAAAATATGACAATTTGCGCATAAGAAAATAATTTTATGTTACCTGGTTACCTGATACCTCATTAATACATCCTACACACTTGTGTTTTGATTTTGCTATTTTCAGTATATATGGCAAGACAACAGCTTCACGATCAAAACTCAGGTGTATTACACTGTGAATCTACCAAACCCTCTCTCTAAAAAGCACCAGGGATTAGGTCAGTTGTGCTTAATTGAACTGCAAAGGCTTTCTTACATAATAATCTATTGCTATCAATTGCATAACAGCAAATCATCAAGTCACTCAATCCGTTCTGAACTGTTATATGATTGAACAAGGCAATTGATCCGGATTCTCTGTCTCAGTGATTGCCAATTATGTATCACGCCATTAAAATTCAGTTTATGGATAATTTTCTGGGTGGTCAATTACCAGTCAGGCAGGTATCAGGTCAGAGAGGTCTGTAGAGACTAGTACTGACCTACTTCTAGATTGGCCTTTGAGACTGACACTCCCCTGCCCAGACCACCCCCACTCAACCCAGCCACCAGTACAGGCACCACCTGGTCTCTCACAAGGACTAGCTTATCTTAATAATTATGGAGTTTGTGTCGTTACTTATAGGTGCTGGTGTCAGCCACCTGCCCCAGCCTTCTGGCACCTTGTTTGTCTGCTTCCGTATTAATAACACCTCCTCCAGATATAAATTCAAGGTAAACTGGTTTAATACAGGTGCAGTGCACCACCGAGCACATTATTCAACCTATTGTAGCATGCCTTGGCTGACTGTGATGAATTTGTGATGGAGAGTGAAATATCTGATGCAGCTACTTATAAAACATATTTACGAAATTCATAAAACCTAAAGTAAGCATAACACAGCTCCAGTGTTTTACTGGTTGCCAACACGACATAGAGAACATATATGTGAAATCTCAAAGCTGTGTCACTTATACCGTGGAAATATAAAAGTTTTCACGTACAGGCAGAAATATTACTGCGGTTTTGCTTCAGAGGCAGGATGCCATCTCTGCTCCTCATTTTTCACCTAAAATAATGTTAAAAATGGATCCATAAGGGTTCAATTAGTCTAAATACCAAGTTTCAAAGGCATATGATATAAATCAATTATTTTATGTCCTGCTGAAAATTGTATTCGAACAGCACAAAAATGCCAGAAATTGGGTGAAAATTTTGAAACTTTGAACCTTTGCCAAAACCTAAACATATGACTGATTAAGCTGAAATGTTCAGGATACACTAGTTTTAATGCATATCTTGCCATTATATATATTTTTTTTTTTTTCTTTTTTTCTGCCAATTATGAGATGGTGCGGTGGAAGCCATTTATTGATCTGACATGAAATGACCCATGAGCTGACTGATTGGTATGGAAAGAGATACAAATGTTTTACACATAGGCATGGATCTAGTCTCTAGGCTGCCCAAAGCAAGACTATGGACCAGGAGGAGTGTCTGCTTGTGGTTGGAGTTGCAGAGCCATTTGGCTACCTCCACACGAGTGACAGATGGGAAAAGTAATATGCAGAACAACTAACAGATGATGGTCCAAATTCTGCATTGGTTTATAATCATTTCTTACCTGTTGGCATTTAATTTCCTTGACATTCAAATAAATATAAGATATCCTTACATTAATATGATGCTCATGATTTAAAAATAAAATAATACAAATCAGACAATCAGTTCCTCTTTGGCATATCAATCAACAAGAATCAGATGAATTTCATGACAGTGAACTTGGTTAAATGCATATAATGTTATTGTGTTTTTTTTTTTGCCTAAACTGAATTTGTCTAAGGCAGAGAGCACAGGTAATGCCTATACTTACCATCAGCAGACCAGGAGGACGAGGAACCCAAAACCAACAAAATGAAACAGTGCAGCCAAGTCTCCATCGCGTAACATTGGCAGCTCATCGGCGGTAAATCAGTCTGATTTAGCAAAACACAGGATATGCAGAATATCTTCGCTGAGCTGTCAGGGTTAGCGGAGGAGGCGGTGCCCTGAGGGTTCTGTTATTGGCGGCCAAATTTAAAGACTGATGGGAATTAAAATATTTGTCATCTTTATTTTGTGAGCTCTTCAATCAGCCTGGCTTTCCTTACGCTTAAAATCCCCAAATGTTTGAAAATGGTGTGAAAGAGTCATAAGACAAGCTAAATCCCCAGCATGGGTGAATAGGGGGATCCAAGGTGGCCCTGGCCCCTCCACTTAAAAACAAATGATTCCACCAGAAACAAAATTTATGAGACTGTTTTCTCAAGTGGTCTAGAAAAAGAGCAAAAAAAATGCTCAACACAAAACAAAAACTGCTTTATTTTGAGCTTAATATCACTATAAATTTAGTAAACTCTGATCAGTGAGCAGTCCCTGTCTGATTTGCACTATGGCAAACTTTCAAGATGTGCAAGTTTCATAAATTTATAGCAGGATTGTTCTTGCTATACAAGCATTTAAGCTGCTTACAACAAAAAACAAAATATGTTCTTCCTCCTTCCTCCAGATGGGAAGAAGGTGCCGCTGTATGATATGGCATAATTGTGAAATATTTGACCACAACAAAGCACGTGCTTCCACTATTTAGACCACATGTACTGATCACTTCTTCAAGCTGCATAACCCAAAAAAATATGAAACAACTGACTATGCTTTCTTTGATAACATAGTTGATTTTTATTTCCCAGGAATGATATTCTTCAAAAAAATGCTTTATCATAGAATTATTTATTTCTAAGTCTTGCAAGATAGCAGGCTTGGTCAAGTTTAATCTCATTACAATAATTAAATCCATGCATTGGCACTAGTGGGCGCATCCAATACGTCCAGGCAATTGGGTAGAATAGAGAAAAGCACAGAATATAAATGAACTGCACTAATTTTTTCCACAGGCTACATTCTTTTTCCACAAATTTTATCACACCAGTAGTTTTATTTGGACTTGCATACAGGCAAAGCAACAGAACTACTTCAAATATTTCAGTTCAGTTTCCTTTCACTTCAGTTCTATATATCGTCACTGAGAGAAGTTGAAAGGCTAATACTGAATAACTGAAAACAGCCAGTGGACCTGAAGAATTACGGACCTCCTATGCTCCATTTAGTCAATTTGCTTTTATAAGTGTGAAGTAATATTAGCACTGAAGAGGTTGTGGGACAAAGGGCACATCTGAATTCTCTGAAAAGCAAAAAAAAAAAAAAAAAAGCCACGAAAATGGACATGAACTGGAGATAGTTCAGTACCATGACCAGACGCATCTGAAGTGTCTATGGGTTCATCTCAAGTCTCTTGTTTGACGTGTCCATGTTCCTCAATCCACTCTTGAACGGGAAGTTGTTCCGGATCGGCCATTTTATAGGATGTGTCAAAGCTCTTATCTCTGCTGCAAGGAATGAGAAGTGAGGAGGGAGCTCTGGGGAGCCGTGAGTGAGAGTGCACAAGGAAGAAGCCGAAGACTTTCAGCGAGAAGCCGTGAGGACATTCGATAACGTTACATGATGACAGTAGATCCAGCTGTTGACCTTCATCAGAGATGTTCGTCCCTCCACGTGACAGTTCATAGGAAATTTCTCTAAAACATATTTCCTTGTTTCTTCTCTCATCACATGGTTTCCTTGTGTCTCTCCAAGCAAGGACTTAGATGCAAGGAAAAAACGCAAGTAAGGGGAACGTATGCAATTTGCGAGAATTGGGATGTACCCCATTTCATTATGGAAAGTCTTTTTAACTCTTTTGTTGCTCCCTTCCAGCAAGGAAACACGGTACTAACTTTGGAACTAGAGGTACTCGTAGAGTGCAAACCTCCTCCAAGGCAGCACAATCGAAATCTTCGTGAGTGGGAGCAAAGTTCAGCGATGGCGTGTCATACGATTGATGGCTGCCGTGGCGGCCATATTCTTTCAGTGATTGCGGTGAAAACCAAAAGGGTACATCCTTGATGTAATAGGAATGCACACACAAAATTTCAGATAAATCCATGCATTACTTTTCTGAGTTGTTGTTCACAAACAAACAGACAGACAAACAGGGGCGAAAACATAATCTCCATCCCAACTTCGTTGGGGAAGGTAATAAAGGAATGACAGATCATGCTCAACAATCTTTTGTCGCCATTGATAGTTACTGGATACATAATTTGTTGAGGTTTTCCTGTCGGATCAGTCGTGTCATTATCAAACACCATTGAGCTCATGACGTATTTACAGAAAGGACATACAAATTTTCTCAGACATGTCAAAAGGTAACTTCAAAATCCCCCCGCAATTTTTCCTTGGATTGAGTTACGTTTACATTTGAGGTCAAAGGACAGAGCAGGGGAAAGGAAAATGGCTGCCTGTTTAAGAGAATTCAGGAGCACTCACAGAAAAAAAATAGTCTGGCATCAAGGGTGTAGCCTCATGCAGAGGGGCGAAGGATAAAAGGGATGCATCCTATTACCCTTAAAATGCCTACTGCATTACATCACTGCCAATGCCTTTACTCCATTACCTGGAAACGGATTTTGTCATCACCATTTTGCTTGCTGGCCCAATACTGACAGAAACAAATTAAGCAGCTTCAGGCTCTCATCTTTGAGACCTTTGAATGAGGAACCTGAAGAGTTTCCCAACAGGAATTATTTTTTGAATGCCACACACGTCCATTGGATTGACTTTTTGGACTGGCCTACTTCCTCAGTATGAATGACTATATAAAAACACAAATGCACTAATTTATCACACTTCTGGTTGTTTTTCTCCCTCCTTCTCTTCAGGGAATGAAGCAGCAGGGGAGACAACCAGGTGCACTCACAGCCTCCTCCCTCCCCCATCTCTGCTCCCTCTGCGTAGTAAATAGGCGGTGCCTTGATTGCATCCATTTCAGACCACAATAGTGTGATTTCACACTTCTGGGATTTTTTTCTGGGATTAAACTGCAGCAGAGCGACTATCAATTACTGCGTTTGTATTGACCTTCTGTTTTTAAAGAGGACAGACAATAGACCCTCTTGGTTCATTTTAATTCCATCAAGACAAGTTTTTTGTACTAGAGTTACCGAAGTGAAAAATCTGAGGGGAAAACTCGCGTAACTTCACTCATTTTATAAAGAAACAGCGCCCTCTTGTGACAAACCTACTGTAATATATTTGATAAGGCAAAATAAATAAATAAATAAAATTAGCCGCAACCCCTAAAAATAAAATTGTAGGTAATTTCAGTCAGGTAAACTCATGTATTTACGATTGCACAAATTTATTAACATGAAGATGTAATGACATTTGAGTTTGGCGAAAGGTTCTGTTCTGGAGGCGCTCTCTACCATGCATAGCAAGAACAGATTAAACTGTCATGGTTTGTGAGGTGGCAAGCAAATACACTTAGCAAAACAACAAAATTAGGTTCGGAGCAGAACTTGAGAATCCCCCCAGCCTCAGACTGAGCAGAACCAAACAGGTGGAGGTGGCAAGCTAAACACATTTCTCACCTGCACGTGAGGCATCAGATTAAGCAGCAAAGGTGTTCATGCTGATTGTGCTCAAATAGACCAACATTCTTTGTTCTTTGTTGTTGCTGCTCTGTGATTGGAGTACTCTAACTGACGCAGACAACCGCGTATGCCTAGGTAATGTAGAATGACCCAAGTTTCATGTTCGAACTAGTTCCACTTATTAGTGGCAAAGTTTCAGTTCAATGTGCACCCAGAATGAGGAAGTTCTTCAAGAACAATTTCACGAGTCTACTCATATAAGCAAGCTCACAAGTTTGCTGTTTTGGGGGCGTGTGTAAAGGGTCAGAGGTCAAGGCACATAAACTAACCCGCGTTGACGCACTCGCTCTTGGTGTTTACAATGCAGGAATGGCAGCAAAGCAGTGCTACAATGAGATTTGTCTGTGGAAAAGGGATCGCCTGCAGCAGTACATACGTGACAGGGGCTTGTCTATTACTGGCAGAGTGGTGAAGCTTCAAGCTCTTGTTTATGGAGCGCAAGTGTTCAATGCGGCGCCAAAGTCAAATTGTGGTGGTGATGATGATGTTATGGTAATGTAATGAAATCAGCTTGCTTGAGTTTGCATAAAGCTAGCCCGCCACACAGGGCCGTCATATAGGGGGGAAAGGTGATGACAATTATAAGGGCCCACAGCCCATTGGGGCCCACAAAACCCACAGTAACCGCCATGAATAAATTGTTTTAACGCACCAGGGGTAATCACGAAGGCATGCAATATTGATTAATTAAATTTCAACAACCCCCTTCTTAAAAAATGGTTCGGTCCATGCTTCCTGCTCCACTTGAAAAATTGTCTGAGCGTTTTTGCTCGCGAGGTTCGCGAAGTACGGCAGTCAATAGTACGCGCAGCCGACGCACACGAATCTGGACACCAGAAAAGGATAGAGAGGGAGGGAGGCCAGCAGAGCAGGGGTCCAGAAAATTCTTTTCAAAGAAAGCTGAGAGTATTTAAGTAGCTTTCTATGTTAGCTGTTCAAACTGGCAGTTCAGCTGCTAACTTTACGTTAATGTAACATGCGGTCAGCTGAGTAAATATTCGGCTGACAAGAATGACATTACTCATTTATTATCGGTATCATCAACAGAAAAGATCGGTATGGTTATCATTCGCCAGCCATTATAATATTCCGTCAAAAAATCCGGTAGCAGCAGGACATGTCACCATCCTTATTATGAGTGATTATTGCATTCTTCGTTTTCCTGACAGTCCATGCTAGGTATGGATAGCGAAATTCATGCAGTTAGTGCGGTAATTTTAGGTGTAGCTGAAACAATCGCTTGACAGGGCTTACATTATACCTACTTACCAGTGTTTGAAATGGGTCGATTCCCACCGGTCGTCAGTACCGCCACCTCTGATTTTTACTGCTCTGCGCGGCGCCCTACAGCTTACCGTCACCTTTTGACACGCCTAGGTACGCATATTATTGCTGCAAATTATGGTCTGTGCGGTAATTTAATTGTTCTTTTTAAGCAGCGTTTGATTTATTTTTATAAGCACAAGACAACCGTACAGTCTTCCGCACGAGTGCATTCCAATATTCTTTTTTTAATTTCCGTTGTCGTTCTTATGTAGTTCATAAGGACGGCAAGTGAAATTCAAGCCGATTATATATTATTTTATAAAGACACGTCTACCCAAAATGCAACATTTTACCGCATCGCGCGAATTTACTTGCATACAGAGCATTCCAAAATCTTTATTTAGCCAGTCGTCTCTTGTAACTGAAAACAGTACGATTTCGAGGATGTTGGCTTGGCATAATCGTGCGAACACGGCGAAACGAAAGCGATTTTCCCCAGACAACGACCCGAATTTATTTCTGTAAGAACAACGAATGGCTCGTCAAACAGTGCTTCTAGTGGGATGGGTACGGTTTTTTCCACTCATGACTGTTTTTGATGTACTTGGTTTGAACAGCCATCACCACAAGTAACCTATGAACCTGAGTGAAACACTGATGTATTGTCCATTATTCAGTTGGTTTGTATTTATCATTATTAACCTGCGAAGGCTTGCCTGTCTATTAACATCGGACTTATAAAAATGTGTCGTGCTATGTTACATGTGTCATTCTGCCAGGAAATTATATGTCCACTCAGTTCCATAATTATATGCACATTGGTTCACCTCCTAAAATTGGCTTGCTTGGAAATGGCCTGATTTCTGTAAAAAGCATTATACACTACAAATAAAATGATTATATTGAGTGGAATATTCTCATACCATGTACCATTTTGACAACCGTTTTGAGGAAGATTTAGTTCTGTTGTAGCTAGTCTTATTTTTTTTTCTGCAAATTTTTGTCAATATCACCAATATAATATTTCACATGAAGGTTATTTATTTGGTATTAAATTCATAATTCTCATGACATTATAAAAGATCTACTTGTAAATTAAGAATGTGGGAGCTTAAGTAATACTAGTAAGATATGCAGTGGTGGCTGCTGGGTTGGAGTTGAGGCGGAGTGTAATGCGGTTCTACAGTAAGGTTTTGGTTCAGTTTTGGTTTTTCAGAGCTGCTGATTCACAGGACTGGCGCCTTTTTTATTCCAATTCAAGCACTGCTTCTTACAAAAGTGTTCAATAAAACCAAACTGCTACTTTATTCTGTTGCAATAAGTCTTGTTAACGCAGGGATAATTTTACAGAGCTTGCCCTCCTCATACAATATCAAAGTGAAGCTGTGTGCTTAGAGCTATGGTACTGAGAGAGAAGCCCATCTAAATTCGGTTTAATCATAGACTTGGTATGTTAGTTCTTCATTAGATGGTCCATAAAAGCTTATTTCTTAAAATGTTTACAGAAGCAATATGAAATAGAATAATTAAACCTTTATGTACTGCCACTCCAGAATCAGCTGTGGACTGTGGTCACTTCATCTGAACCTGACCCAGCAGTAGACCCTCACCACCAGCAGTCTGAAGATGTTTCTGGTGGTGATTGAGTGAGTGTGGCAGAAACTGGTTGGCTGTTTAGATTTATTGGTGAACTACTGTACCAATGGTAATTACTTACATATTGGTTGATCTCTCAGCCATTTGAATTATATAATTAAATGGTAAAATAGGCTGGATTTATTTATAAATCTACTTAAGCCACTATCCATCCTGTTGACAGAGCCAGACTCATCTCCCTAAAGCAAGGCAACTTCAGATAGTGAAGGGAATAGTGAACCAAATCATAGCTGTAGCCTACAGCTACAACAACCCAGGAGAGGCATAATAGCCTTGCCAGACTTTCAATTGAAAGTCAGTTTAGCAGATAGTTGGATTTCAAAGTCCTTAAGCTGTGAACAAACAAAATAACTTAAGCTCAAGTTGAGATAAGGGAAGACTTAAAATTATAGTTTTTGATCTTTATTTTACAAGAAAGTATTTCATTGTGTTGTCAATATTACTTGCAAGAAATTCAAATGGTTAAGTTAGATAAATACCTTTGTGATGTCACAATAACAGCTCCACCTTGTGTTGTATCTTTAGCCGGTATACTTTGAGTTATTGTCTGTTGCTCTTCAGTGCTCGATGTTTTACAATAGAATACCCAGTACCCATTTGCTGAGTGGTTAATTGAACATTTATTTCTGATTAGACTAGGTGATATAATGTGGTTTCAGGTAGCCTCTTTTGTGAATACATGCCACATCTAATAATTCAGAATTTGCACAATAATATTCTTGACTCTGTTGAGTGGTTAAAAAAAAGGAAAAATTGGGTGTATTGCATCTAGCACTGTCAAGAACACAGAGAAACAGAAAAATGAATAGCAGCCATTATCGTAAAAAATGTCGGGGGCCCACACTGATATTCTTTTAGGGGGCCCAGAATTCCTAGCAACGGCCCTACCGCCACATCATGCATTTTCGCACCGGCTAGCTAGGTGAGTGCTTTGTTACTTAGCTACATCTACAAAACCCAAAACCAGTGAAGTTGGCACGTTATGTAAATCTTGATAAAAACAGAATACAATGATTTGCAAATTTGCAGTAAAGGTTTGGGAACTGAGGAGACCTATTTTTGAAGCTTTTCAGGTGGAACTCTTTCCCATTCTTGCTTGATGTACAGCTTAAGTTGTTCAACAGTCCGGGGTCTCCGTTGTTGTATTTTACGCTTCATAATGCGCCACACATTTTCAATGGGAGACAGGTCTGGACTACTGGCAGGCCAGTCTAGTACCCGCACTCTTTTACTACGGAGCCATGCTGTTGCAACACGTGCAAAATGTGGCTTGGCATTGTCTTGCTGAAATAAGCAGGGGCGTCCATGAAAAAGACGTTGCATGGATGGCATCATATGTTGCTCCAAAACCTGTATGTACCTTTCAGCATTAATGGTGCCTTCACATATGTGTAAGTTGCCCATGCCTTATGCACAAATACACCCCCATACCATCACAGATGCTGGCTTTTGAATTTTGCGCCTATAACAGTCCAAATGGTTCTTTTCCTCTTTAGTCCAGAGGACACGACGTCCACAGTTTCCAAAAACAATTTGAAATGTGGACTCGTCAGACCACAGAACACTTTTCCACTTTGCATCAGTCCATCTTAGATGAGCTTGGGCCCAGCGAAGCCGGCAGCGTTTCTGGGTGCTGTTGATAAATGGCTTTCGCTTTGCATTGTAGAGTTTTAACTTGCACTTGCAGATGTAGCCACGAACTGTAGTTACTGACAGTGGTTTTCTGAAGTGTTCCTGAGCCCATGTGGTGATGTCCTTTAACCACTGATGTCGGTTTTTGATGCAGTACCGCCTGAGGGATCGAAGGTCACGGGCATTCAATGTTGGTTTTCGGCCTTGTCGCTTACGTGCAGTGATTTCTCCAGATTCTCTGAACCTTTTGACGATATTACGGACCATAGATGATGAAATCCCTAAATTTCTTGCAATAGCTCGTTGAGGAATGTTGTTTTTAAACTGTTCGACAATCAGTTCACGCATTTGTTCACTAAGTGGAGACCCTCGCCCCATCCTTGTTTGTGAAGGACTGAGCATTTCAGGGAAGCTGCTTTTATACCCAATCATGGCACCCACGTGTTCCCAATTAGCTCGTTCACCGGTGGGATGTTCCAAATAAGTGTTTGATGAGCATTCCTCAACTCTCTGTCTTTTTTGCCACTTGTGCCAGCTTTTTTGAAACATGTTGCAGGCATCAAATTCCAAATGAGCTAATATTTGCAAAAAATTACAAAGTTTACCTGTTTGAACATTAAGTAACTTGTCTTTGCAGTGTATTCAATTGAATATAGGTTGAAAAGGATTTGCAAATCATTGTATTCTGTTTTTATTTACGATTTACACAACGTGCCAACTTCACTGGTTTTGGGTTTTGTACGTCAAGATGAATAGCTGATTTACTATAGCTAGCTAGTGATTAGTGTTGTCTCAACTGGTGGCATAACCATTAACAAGTTGCCTGCGGTCGTTTACGTTACCTTTACGTCACTGGCTTTGGCTTGCTTGCTTTTTACAGTGTGAAGTTGTTTCCAGTTTTAATTTCATAAAACTGATTTGTACAAAATAATGATGCTATGTTACTTTGGTTGATGGCGTTATCTTCAAATATTCGAACTATGGTGTGTTGGCTTTATGTTGCTAAATTGAAACTGCCTTTTTAAGGCAAAAAATGTTTTTTTTTGCCTTAGAGTAATCAAACGGATACCTAGTTGACTGAGATAGTTGACTCACTAATAGGCCAATTAAGCACGGTGGCACTGGTTTGCTTATGTGGCTTGACATTTGACCTTGTAGAGGAAACAGATATTCGTGACTTGCGCACTCTACTTTGTGAGCTCGTTTGTTAACTGAGAATTTTTATATCAATCGTATTTTCAACGTGCACACAAACATCACACATGACTTGATTGCATAACATATTTAATCAGGAGCATATTTATCTCTAGCACTTGCTTTAAATATATCAAGTTTCATTAAAAAAATCTGTCTTTGATTAATAATTTTCAAAAAGGCTGTTAAATGGCAACAGGACTGAAAGCCTTAAGATTTGTCCTGATTTAAAATTTCTGTTTAGAACTAGGCTAAAGAAGGAAGTCTTACTTATTCACTTACGAATTTCTTAGTGATCATTCAGCATATACCAGGGCAATTTACTGATCAGAAAAATTTTTGCGTTGATCTATACCTTTCATTGGAAAGTTTCATGAACTTCTCACCAATTATCCAGTGGCAGATATTTGGGTTGCTTTTGGCACGGACAAGAACTACACATACCTACATATCAATTTTATCTATCTGCCACTTTCTGAGCAAGGAAAAGTCCATAGCGCTTCCCTTGTTCCACTCTTTCACAGGCTGTGATACCACTTCAGCCTTCTGTGGAAAGGGCAAGAAATCGGCATGGGAGGCCTGGAACTCCTATTTCTACTCAAGCCTTCATCTACATGGCAACACATCCATACACTCCACTGACCATAGATGTTCATCATTTTGCAATTCTGGAGCGTTTCAAAGTCATCATGTATGACAAGACAAGTGATCTGGATTCTGTCAATGAGGCAGGCAAAGAGCTGTTCTGCCAGTAAAACTAGACCATGGAACACATTCCACCAACCCAAGATGCTCTGCTGCAGCACTGCAAGCGAGTTACTTACCAGGCGGGAATCGGGGCGACAAGTGAAATGATTCAGCAGCAGATACCCCGTCCGGAGGGATATGGGTGGACATTGGACAGAGAGAGTGAGTCATGGCTTCCTGTGTGGCTCATACTATCGATAGCGTCTAAAGCTCGCAGCAAACTGATCAAGTGTGGCTGCAAAAGCATAAGGGGCTGCGGTGTAAGGTGTGACAAATAATTGAAGTTGTTGAACATTTATTTACTGTTGGTTCGGGGACAGTATATTGCATGCACGTTATCAAAAGTTATAACGAAGGTCAAAATTATATTCTGAGTGTGATGTTGTTATACACAAGGGAAGCAGCAAAACCTTGAGGTGCAGAGGTGTGTGATATATCAAACTGAACTATGTAACAAATTAATTGCATTTTAAAATACGTGGAGCGTCGTGGCGCCGGTCTCAGACTTAAAACAGTGGGGACAGGGTCGAATCAGCTACTGTATATTTCATACAGAATTGTTCATAAGTTAAGAAATTGCCATTCGTGTCCATCAAGTCAACTATAGACCATATATTCCTCTCATACCAATCTTCAAAAAATAAGGATTTACAGTGGCTCCATTAAGTATTTGTACACTACTGTACTGTACTTCATGGAGCCAGTTACGGATGGCCTGGGCACAAACATGGCTTCCAGTTGCTTCCTCCACTTTGGTGGCAAGACTGGAGGCCGAGGACTGTCTCTCCCTCTGTACCAGCAGGGAGATGTACCGGTCAGTGCGCTGGCTGGTCTTCCTGGGACGTCCTTTCCTGGCTGCATTGGCTATGCGTTCAGACTGTTTGTACTTCTTGATGATGTACTGCACGGTCGTGTGGCGTAACGATAGCCGAGTTCCAATTTTTCTGGTGCTTTGGCCTTCTTTATGTAGCTGAATGATTTGCTCCCGCATTCGACGGGGTATCTCGCCTGTCTTAGCCATATATTACAGGAATACATTATGGGCATGGTCAGGCCATTTACATAGGCCAGTCTGTGTACAGACTGTGTACAATTTTAGGTGAGTATTATAAGTTTTGTGACTCACCAATGGAACCGTACAGATACTTATTGGGTCAGATAATCGCCTTTCTGACCAAATATGCAGTTTTGAAATTAAATATTTATTTAAAACATATTGATTTTGAAATATTTTAATCACTTTTACACACAATAGCAAGCATTTAGCCGAATATACAAAAGCTGTTATGTAGTCGAATTTTCAAGTAGTGTACAAATACTTATTGGAGCCACTGTATACTCATTTTGACCATAACTTATGACAATGGTTGCTGCCACCGATATGGGATTTTGTCCGTGGGCAGATATAGATTATACAGGATTTTGCCCTCGGGCTGATACAGCCTTGTGCCTCGCGCTTGTATCGCAGGTTCAGATTCCCTGTATTTAAAAGGAAATAGATGATAAAATACAATTACAGAATAAATAACTCTAAAGTGCCTATCAGGAGGACAAATACAGGATTTTTATTTTAATTTAAATAAATTATTTTAGATCTGAAATTGCACGCCAGTATGTGAGGCATTGTTTCAGTTAAAAACCATGGTGGACCAAGGTGGACCTAACCGGTGGCGTGGACTGAGAGGGTCAATGCTTAATTATCAGATCGAAATTGTCTGAAAATTGATGACAAACATGGTAGATATTGTCCAGTTAATATAACAACTCAGAAGATATATACTAAAATCTATGCCCCCCTACTCTGGTGACCTGCATTCATTAAAACCTGTGTGAGACTGCTTTTTGTTGAAGTACCGGAAATGGAATGTTTCCAAACACCAGCAGATGGCGCATTATGCTCTGTTTCTGAGGATCCCCGAATGGCGAAAAGACATAAAATAAGGAATACATAGCCCGTAAATAATGTCCACATAGGCCCACGAGAATTTACCTAATTTACATTTTAATCAACTATCCATAATTTATATTCACAGATAAATTAATGCACTGATTCACTCATTCTTATTTCCGCTGCGAATTCCGCGCATTGGATTGTGAAATAAAACGCCAACCGCTGCTGACTGTCAGCTCCAAGTCGAGGGACACTACACACTTCAGACTTAATCACAAGTGAGGTCCAATAAATTTGGTAAGCCTGGAACATACCCACTTTTTAAAGCCTAATATAATGCATCAGACGATTGACACAATGAAAAGTAGAGTTTTGTACTAGTTCTTTTGTCAAATGATTGTGTCATACACAAAAAATTACCTTGAAATCATGAATAAATGAAGGAAGAGGAAATTGCTTATACAGGGATCCTAGTTTGACACACAGAGAGGAACTGCCTAAAATGCAACAGACTGCTTTCAAAGAGGAAGAGGGTGAAATGTCTAACTCCTACACTTTGCTCAATTTTTCCGTTTTCTTTTCTCGTGCTTGGAAAAAAATAATTTTCCCTCTTCTGCATATTGATCCTTTTCATCCTACCCATTTTATGCTTTGCATGCCATGTGTTCCCACAGAAATCTATCTGAACAAACTAATGTTGTTCACTTTGTATCAAAAATACCTTTTGGTTTTGATATTTACCTGAATGTGAATAATCCACTCAACACAAAAGAGGTCATTTGCTTCGCAGTTTTCGCAGCTAGCTCAGTTTGACTTTGTCTGCTAAGACTGAGACTTAATGCTACTCACAATCATGGCAGGTTTTGTAATACTGAAACTGAAACTGTTATGATCCTGCTTTTGCCAGGCCATGTTTTGTTAGGATTCTGCTTTCACTGGGCCATGTTTTGACTGATTCCATCTCATGTTTTGTATATTTCCTGTCTTGCCATGTCCTTTTTCTGCCATTACTCATAGTCAGTGTTTAGATTATCATTCTGGTTTATGTATTTCTCCATGCCCTGCATTGCACATCGTCTCCCCTGTCTGGTCATGTGTTTTGAGACTGTGTTGTTCCCCAGTTTTGCGTGCCACGTTTTCAGGTGATTTCATGGTTTCTGTGTTTCCAGTTATTCCTTCCAATATCGTTTGCTTCCTTCGCCTTGCTGTTCTATCTTTACTAATAAATAGTAACAGTTTATTATTTTGAAAAAATTACTAACAATAACTAACATTGTTTATAGTACTAACTTACTAATGAGCACTAAGGGATTGTATAGCTGTACATTACCAATTGACTAACAAGCTCTCTGCACTCGCTCTGCTCTTATCTTCGCCCCTTGCCTTCAGTCACTTTACTTTGCTGCAACTCGGTGGATTTTCCGCACCTTGTTTATCACTGTTCTGCCTCTCACTCTCTGTGCACTTTAGAACTCCCTAACTGGAGCCATTTGTTTGTCATAGGCTGTGTAATCCCTTTCTTCAATTTCATGGGGTTAAGAACTTCCTCTTGTTCATTCCCTCGTTAATTAGTCTGATCCAGCTCACCTGTTCCCTATTATAGCATGTGACTTCCTCTACGTGTTTTTAAGCAGTCAGTTCACAGCCAGCTCTGTCGGAATGTTTTCTCTCGCGCTACTCTGGTCATGGCCTGTATTCATAGCGTTATACTTCTGATTGGAACGTCCTGGATTTTGATTCTGCCTCTGTCTGTGTTAATACCTTGCCTGTGTACTGAACCTGCTTTGCCTGACCCTGAGACTTGTGATTGCTGCCCTGGTAACAAACCATTTCTTGTCCTCTGGATTGTGTTTATAATATGGATTCCGGACTTTGTACCGTTGCCTTCAGCCCTACCGGAGTTTCCACCCCTAAATTCAATAAAGTCAATTCTGCTGCACTTCCTGGTACTCGAATGTGGTTCTGGAATGCACCGCAACAAAAATGACTGATTTGCTTTTCTTTTGTATGCACTGTGAAATACTTGGAGGATTTTAAAAGACTGTGTCGAGAAACCACATGGAAAAATTAGTCACATTTTCAGTTATTATCCAATCACACTGTTCGAGTCAGTAGAGTTAGACAAGCTCTCTGTTAACGGCTCTGAGTAATCTGCAGTTCGTGTGGGGTGATGGGGGGTTTGCCTTTAGTCTCATCTTCAGTGGATGAAATGCATGTTAATTTGGATTCTGCTGGGATTTTTGACTTGGCCTAAAGACCCTTCAGCTTCCTGCCCCTTAGACAGTGGTAGATCTTATTTGGAAACCACAGCCCTGAACAAGACTTAATGCTACAAGCTTGTCTTGCAATAGTGATGAAGTAAAATCAATGGAAAAGGTGCTAATTTGTTTTTTTTGCTTTGGTACACTGACTTCAATTAATTGGCATCACAAGGTTAACATGTAGCACAGTGTCCCTTAAAGCACCATCTGTGTGATTCTGTGGCATTTGCTTGGATCTGAGCTGATAAGGGTTTTTTTTTTTCCATGCATATTTTACTTTTTTCCCCCCCCTTTCTCGGGCTCACCGCCAATGTCAGCGGAGGATTATGCAGTCACATACAATTGAGCTCGTACAGCTACATGCACCCGACTAGTTAGAAATGGTTGCTACAGAGTGTTGAACTAATTAACCCCGTTCTATTCCCAGCAAGGCTGCGCCAATTGTTGCCTCGACCATGCAGGCAACACCGGTCATAGCCGGAAACGGTGTGGCTGGGGTTCGAACACCTGTCTACAGATCACATACATGAATATCTTACCCGTGAGCCACCCAATAAGACTGAAGCGAGGTATTTTATATATTTTACTGAACTACATCAGAGCGAATGCAGCTCCCTGTGACATGCAGTGGTTGTACGCAATGGAGTAAATTACTTGCCCCCTACGCACAGAACCAAAGACATAAAAATGTCATCATTCAATACACAACTGTAATAAATGATTTGGCTCCTACACAAAGCCCCATTGACTTAAATGGCGTGGTACACAGTAGATACATTGATTTGAACTGGTCTGGGATTAATTTGCAAGAATTTTCCTATAAATTTATAACAATCTCAAGTATCTTCACCATACTTATGTTTGCTGGAATGCAGTTCTGCGTACTCGGCTGGACTCTTGATTGTGCTGATGTACTCCCTCTGGAACAATGGAGCATCCTCTTCCTGAACTATAGAAGCCACCCAACAACGGCAACATCGAACGCCAATGGATCCGGCCTTACAGTGGGCGGCTCAAGTGACCCAAGAATGTGTCTGAACTTATTTTTACAAGCTTTTCCATTATTGTGCGTCACTATTCAGATCTGTCCCACTGTTATAGTCCCACAAACCATCTGTCTACTAATCCCAATTGTGGACTGGCCTCAATGCTGCTTTCATATTTCCTAATAACAATTCAATACATGTGGGATACAAATTCTCCCAGAGTCAAGAATGCATTGTTGCCAACCAAGTCAGGCAAATGTGCATGAGGGGACTCGAGAATCAAGAGTGGGAGTGAATGAAGAAATTGTCAGAATAAAGACTGACTCAATAGGAAATTCCCTAATCAGTTCCTGCTGAGAATAAGCCTAATAATACTGGTTCCCTGATACATGCACAAAAGTAAATGAATTATATTCTTTTCCCTTTCTAAATATGGTTTTAAACACGAATTTGTGGAAGATAAAGGCAAATTAAAAAAAATGAACTAACAGTCCATGTTGACAAATTATTGGCTGAAAGTTTGAGGTTTAACTCTTTTAGCACTTGCACATGCTTATGAAAACAAGTGAAGAATTTGATTTTATTGCCGCATGTGGATGATACTTTATTAGCAGTGCCATAACCCAGCTAGCTCGAGAAGTTCGAACCATGTCCTATTGAACATTATTGCCCTCATTCACTGCAGAATAAGGGAGGTCAGGCAGCTCACCGTTTTGTAAAACGAACTTCATTGCAGCACGCAACTCTGTGAGAGGCCATGCAAGACATAATTCATTCTGGCCCTCACAAACATATACAATCTCTTTCGACACAAATACATTCTCCTCCTCACTCACACTCAATCTCCTTTCATGCAGATATATTTTCACTCTCGCATACACATACATTCTAGCGAGAGAAGAATACAGGTGTTTGAGAGGAGTGTGTGTGTGTGTGTGTGTGTGTGAGAGAGAGTAGAGTACGCGTGTGTGTCAGAGGTAGAATGTGTGTGAGAGACAAAGTATAGTGGAAAAGGAAGTTAGTTTCATGGATAAGGAAGGCAACTCATTTATGTGTTGTGATTGGCTGTTCAGGTAGGACTGGGTGTGTGACGGTACGTTCAGGATCCACTCGCGAGGACAGGGAGAAGCTTACAAAAATCGTAAGCCTTTATTGTAAAAGGGGTCGGGACCAGAAGACACAAGAATTGCCAAGCCGAAAACAATGTCCAAAAAGCAAAGTCAAAAAGACAGGCAGGGGTCAAAACCAGTAAGGCAGATGTGCAACGGTACATACACAGCAAGCCAAAATTGTAGTCGAAATCCAGAAAGGTAAGTCATTCACAGGGCATCCAAAACAGAAATCGTGGCCGTACTAAAACTGGTCAAAATCCAAAAAGACAAAACAGGAATAGTAGGGCAAGGCAATCTTGAGGTCGGACAAAACAGTCATGAAGAAGCAATAAACAAAAGGCCTACGAGGAGCTCTGCACAAATGAGTATTGATCAACGTTCTGACAGAGAATGAACTGCATTGAAAACTTTAAATAGACAAGAGGGAAGTCACATGCTATGCAGGGAACAGGTGAATTGGATAAGAACTCATTACAGAGGTAAGCACACATGGGGAGGTCCTTAACCACAACAGTTGGCAAAAGCTAAGACACGGACAGGATCAACTTAGACAACCTATGACAGACAAACAGCTCCGGTCGAGGAGTTTTAAGTGCACAGACACAGGAAACGCAGGGAGAGACAGAGAAAGCAAAGCAAGAGGCGGAGTCTAGAACAGAGATTGAATTAGTGGTAATTAGTAATGGTGCAGTTTTACAAATTAACCCAAGTGCTCGTTTGTAAGTTAGTAATATGTACATGGATTAGTTAGGTTAGTAAACTATGATACAAATATAAATGTTAGTATTATTAGTAATCTAGGAAAGCAAGGTGAAGGAAGTAAACGAGAATTGAAGTAATAATATGAAACACCAGAAACCATTGAAATCACCCGAAACATGTAGGCACACAGACTGGGAAGACGGACTGAACCAAACTGATCACAAGACAGGGGTGACAAGTGCAATGAAACCTGAAATGGCATAAACAGAAAACCGGAATGTATAATAAGAAAAAAGAATAAAGAAAAGACATGACAATGAACACATGGCAAAACATCAAAACATAGAACCATAACAGGGTGAGACTCCCTCAAAACTACTTTTGTGAAAGGACGCCATTTTTTCTCTCACATGCGACATCCATTACGTAGCCGGCAAACAATCCAGCGACTGATAAGCCAGCGTTGGTAAATGAGAGGCCGGCTATTAATTCTCTGACGCTTGTAACACATTGGATTTGCTTCTGGCTTTGCTGGTCACTAGCATTGTCCGGTAGCAGCTCATTGAATTTGTGACTGACTCAGCTAGTCATTCACGTACCTAGGCTGGTAACCAACAGACCAAGCGTGGCAATGGATTTGCAACTTTTTTTTAAATTGTTTCTAAATTAACGAGGGATTTCGTTTGCGATTTCAGTCTACCGGCAGTTGTTCAATTCAAGCGAATGACTGGACAAAAGCAACGACGAGATTCATAAGCGGCTTCTATAATCAGAGGTTCTATACTGGGGGTGCACAAGAGGGCCACAACAGTTCGATGAGGGGGCACGCACAAAAAAATTTATTTAGCATTTATTTTGATGACCGGGGTGGGATTGTCTTCATTTTGTCGACCAGGGGGGCACTTGGGGGGGGGGGGGGGGGGGCCTTGGCAACACCACTGATACGGATCAATTTCTTGTTTTCTATAGACTACTTTTTGGTGAGGGCCAATGATTAATCAAGATTGGTGCAAACCTACTGGTGTAGTATTTGAAAATTGCCACACTAAAAATACGATCACCTAAACCAATGCATGTCTGTAAATAGGTAGCTATAATCATTACATGATATGCTCGTTAACACTATTCACGTTTCTTAGGAAGCATGCAATCATAAATGGTTTATTAGCATTTAATGCAACTGCCATGTTATTTAGGTTGGTAACATATTTGAGTATCCTTCACAGCTACGCCCTATGGCTCATCTTATTAGCTACAGAAGTAATCTTATAACATATGGAATTTAGCTGCCAAGCTATTAGCAAATTAATGAGCTAATTCACTCTTTAGACAAGCTAGCTTAGCTAAATAGCTAGCTAGCAAGGGGAGACCGGGTCTAGTTGTTACTTTTTCTTTTAATGGCTGTAGAATTGACATTGTGCGGTTTTTGTTATCAATATGCACTGTAAAAATAGAAAGTTTATTAGACTACATGACTGATCTGCAGCAACCCCTATATTGCGCACGCGTAATGTTGGTGAGGAAAAAATAGACCCCGTCACCTGTAACAAAACCCATATATGGGGTTGTTTGTTACAGGAGGGGTAGTTTGTTGCAGGTTGTGGGGCATTTTGTTACACTAAGAATTTGCTTAAGTGAAATGTGTTTCTACTTAAGTAGGCAAGTTAAGGGGGATGCATTACATTACATTACATGACAGGTTCTTAGCAGACGCTTTTGCTAAGATGCCTTACTACTATTATCCCACAAAGCCACGGTGAGGAACCTCGAGTCACTCTCTAATGGCATTGCCACGTCTCGTTATTCGTTTGTAATGTCAAGGCATCAAGGCATCAAGGCATCTCTCTGAAATACAAAAAGGTAGAAAGTCATTCAGTGAGGTAATTTGATCTTGCCCAAGTTGTTAATGGTTTTGGGGCAAGTCCTTCCTTTAACAACTTGGGTGTATCAACTAGTCCATCAGCAACCCTTCGCCATTGTCCTGACATTCTGAAATGTCCCAGTGCAATCTTTACATGGGTGTGTCATGACTCAGTGGCTAATATCTTCCTCTCTCATAATCCAGAAAATCTTGGGTATGTATAAATTACACTTGATGTGAATCGAAATCTCCCAAACACCAAGAAAGTTACTTTTTCGAGGATTTTTATGAAACACGAACATGCGACTTTCGACGTACGTCCTTCTGTCACGTAAAAACGCGGGTCACCTTCGCGGAGCAGCAGGAAGAATTAGAGCGCCGTCTGCGTTTAATTATCTGAACTATTTAGAATGTAACAACATGGACGTGTAACAACTTCACTCGGTCTCCCCTATATGTAAGAAATCGTAACGCATGTCTGGGTAACACTTTACCGTGCTATTCCGCAGTAGCTTAGCCTATTTGTGTCTATTAGGTATTGTAAAAAGGATTAATTTTCAACAGACTTGGTTGTAGAAAGGTCTGACTTGGGACATCGGGAAAAGACGTCAAAAAAGAGAACATTTTTGCCCTATGGGTTCCCTTCTCTCGAAGTGAATGGGCTTTTTGAATGGTTTCGTTTGAAACATTACTTCCGAATCTCATCCCTATACAGTGGCCGGCGTTGCAGTGTACAGCTGTCAGCGAGTGCCAAAAAGGCAAGACTGACAGTGTTGAAGCTCCCGCCAGGCCTGACCCACGGAGGAATAACCTGATTAATTAAAAATATAAACATATTTTAAAAATATGAAATTTTAAATAACAAACATTAAATAACATTGTCAGGGTGCGCACAGTTCTTGAAACTCATCGAAAAACCTGGAAAAACGAAACAGTGAATTCCAGTACTGGAAAATCTTGCAAAACGTAAAAAAAGTCCTGGAAAGTCAGACGTTTGTGTCTCGGGGAAAAAATTGCCCAATATCTCTCCCGATCCCCACGAAAATCGGCGTTGGAAATGCGGGTGGGAGGATGTTTTCATTCAAGGGGGGGCTGCCAAAATAGTTTGTAAAAATGCAGGAAATAAAGTTTCTGTCGTTCCAAGCACTGCTGTCTCCAAGCCTCTAACTAATAGTCACAACGTTACAATGAGTGTGTGTGTGTGCGTGTGTGTGTGTGTGTGTTGCCTTGATTCTTTGTATAAATTCTTCCAAAAAGGATTCTTTAAAAACAAAGAGATCTTGATGAAGCCATTTGCCACACTAAGAACCCCTTTGGAAGACTAAAAGAAAAAGTGTGCTTTGGCAAATGGCAGAACCCAACATCTCTGTGAAGAACTCTACTGGAACCCTCTTTTAGAGAGCAATATTGTACACATAATGCATTACTGACAGAATATTAGCCTACTGCTGTTTGCTTCAAATATAATAACTGGATTAATCAAATGAAAATTTTAAACCTTATCAAATGACACAGTGAACCAGTAGGTTTGCATCAATCTTGATTAATCGTTACCCCTCATTAAAAAGTAGCCTATAGAAAACAAAAAATTGATCCATGTAATTTTGGCATTAGTGTCATCTATTGCAATATCTTTTGCCTCGTCATTTTGAGGGAGTCCCACACAGTCCCACCTGAACAGCCATTCACAACACAAATAAATGAGTTGCCTACCATTTCCACTAAACTACTTCCTTTTCCACTATACTTTCTCTCATACACACATATTCTCCTCTTACACCCATATATTCTACTCTCACTCACATATATGCTCCTCTCACACGCCCATACTCTCGTGAGAATGTATGTGTGTGTGAGAGGTGAAAATATATGTGTATGAGAGGCAGAATGTATGTGTGTGAGAGGGAGAATGTATGTGTGTGAGAGGGAGAATGTATGTGTGAGAGAGGGAGAATGTATGCATGTGAGAGGGAGAATGTATGTGTGTGAGAGGGAGAATGTATGTGAGAGAGGGAGAATGTATGTGTGTGAGAAGGAGAATGTGTGTGAGAAGGAGAATGCATGCATGTGAGAGGGAGAATGTATGTGTTTGAGAGGGAGAATGTATGTGTGTGAGAGGGAGAATGTATGTGTGTCAGAAAGAGAATGTATGTGTGTGAGAGGGAGAATGTGTGTGAGAGAGGGAGAATGTATGTGTGTGAGAAGGAGAATGTATGTGTGTGAGAGGGAGAATGTATGTGTGGAAGGAGAATGTATGTGTGTGGAGGGAGAATGTGTGTGTGTGAGAGGGAGAATGTGTGTGTGTGAGAAGGAGAATGTATGTGTGTGAGAGGGAGAATGTATGTGAGAGAAGGAAAATGTGTGTGTGTGAGAGGGAGAATGTATGTGTGTGAGAAGGAGATTGTGTGTGTGTGAGAATGAGAATGTGTGAGAGGGAGAATGTATGTGTGTGAGAGGGAGAATGTATGTGTGTGAGAAGGAGATTGTGTGTGTGTGAGAAGGAGAATGTATGTGTGTGAGAAGGAGATTGTGTGTGTTTATGAGGGCCAGAATGAATTATGCCTTGTACGGCCCCTTATACTTAAGCCATAACTCTCACACCACTGTGTTTGACAGTTCCTATTGTGGAATGCTGTATTAGCTTTATGCCAGATGAAACAGATCCTACAGTCATGAGAAAAGGAAAAGTACACCCTTTCAGTTCTATGGTTTTACATATCAGGACAAAAAGAAATAAGCTGTTCCTTCCCATGGCCTTAAAATTACCTAGATCTTACTGAAGGTGTAAAAAACAAAACAGACTGCACTGCGCTCTTCTAGGACTCTATTGTTTGAAACACATTTTAGATATGATAAGTTTGTACAACATATATCAAAGACAAGTTTGATGTTTTTAACGTTGAAAGTGCATAATGAAGTTATGTCTATAGGCCACTGTTAACTGTATCTAGGTCAGAAATCATGTAATAAAATGTGATACTTTTGCCTATTTTCCATTGTTTATTACGTGTAGATATTGCCATATGAGCTTTGGATATGTTATTGCAATAATACGTAAGAAAATGCTAATGAGGTTTTTTTTGAGATTGCTAAAAAGGGGTGTCTTTCACTGTCCCCCATTCTTTATCAACACTTTGTAAGAGACTAAAAAAGTCAAAATATGATCTTTCAACGTGTATTGCTCATTCTAACTCAAAATTGGAAGAACTTTATGCAAGTTTATGAAAGTGGACTAGAATGATAGGAAAACAGAACATATCCTTTTCAGGTTATGTGGGGATTGGGTTGGGATGGTGTTGGGGCGTATTAGGATCATTGGGGCGAGTACAGCGAGTCCCGTATTGGTCAGCTCAATGCGCCCTCTGTTTGTATGAATGTATGTCTGTCATTGACCGGCTGCTCGCCCCGAGTATGCTCTGCATGCTGCTAGTATGGGAATGGGGTGGAAAAGGTGCTTAGTTGGTCATTTATTGTGAAGGGAACATCGATGTACCGTCAGATCCCTTTCCAATAGTTTGAGATACAGGGCTCTGTTTTGTTTTTTGGGCCTTAGAAATTTTACAAATGCTGCACCTGGCAGGAAGTAGATCAGTTATCCAATTCTAACAAGTCTTAAGGGCAACACCTACATGATTCTTGAGCATTTTTTTCAGTACTTTTTCCCTTGTGACTCCCAGCACTACACTATATAGATTTTTTTTTATAGCTCTTTATTTTGGTAGGCAGCACTAGGCCTAGAGGATCACAAAGTAAAATATATAGTTTAGTGTAAATAATAAAGATTTATTTTTGAAAATGTTTGTGCACCTGGAAGTGTTTCAGTTTGAATAAAATATTTTAATGATTATCATGATGAGTATGCAAGTCAGTGTCCTAATTACCATCTTATTTTTACAATCCCAATTCCAAAAAAGCACATTATGGGAAATGCAAATAAAATCAAAAAGCAATAAACTGAAAAGTCCATTCGCTCTCTGCAACTGTACATTGAAGGCACTACGGTAGCACAATGGGTTTTGAGCTGCAAAGTTTTCATAGCTAATGGGGATTAAAATCCATAACATTGGTGTGTCCTTTAAATACGAGTTTAGCTTGATCTACATCATGTCGTGTGTACTCCAAAGCTTTTTTTCCTACCTTCTGATCAGCCATAGCTTCACATTGCTGCTACTTAGGGCGCTCCATACTGCACTGGATCTAGGGCTGAATGTGCAGGATCAAACAAAGTAGAGCACATTTGGAGGGTGTAACATTATTAACATTTAAATTCAGTTTTGTTTGGCTATTTTACTTCTTTAGGCACTGGTTCTTTTAATGTTTGCAGAAGCATAGGCAGCATTTGAATGGCCAAAGAAATTATGTTCGATCGTCTAATTTCCAACCACTTCTCTTTGACCTCGTTGGAAAATGTCATGGGGTTAAATGTGTCAAGGGGAATTCATTACGGCTTCAGAAAAGAGAGCGATACTGTTAAGAGAACGTGAATGCATTTAGAATATAAGACAGTCCGGTCGCCTGCGACCGCATGGGTGTAGCTCCCGAAAACCCACTTCTCCAGCCTGTACTGCGTGCACAAGGAAATCATGTTTCAGCAGTAATTTGCACATTATACAGCCAATACTGTCACCATGGAAACCAGAATCGAGAGCTGTGATAAGTATAACAGGTCCATACCAAGTGTGAAACGAATCGGTCAAGAATTACAGCCTGTACAGTGTCCACAAGGAAGTCACTGTTTCAGCACAAATTTGTGCATTACTTGGTCAATACTGTCGCCATGGCAACCAAAATGGATTGATGACGTGTGAAGGATAACACGTCCTAACCAAATATGAAAGTAATCGGTCAAAAATTGCAGCCTGTACAGCATCTTCAAGGAAGTGTCTGGATGCGGATGCAGCGGCGGCAGCAGAAATGACAAGCACAAATTCGTAGTTATCGCCCAACTTTGTCCGGGGGCTACAAATAGGTGACATGGCTGTGCGTCTCTCGCAAGTCAGTTTGTTTGTTTTTGTCATAGGTCAGACGGATGGTTATCAATTTAAATATTGCTGATGGAGTTATCTCCTTTCTTTTTGCCAAGGATGGCTCAAGCTTGGCAAAGTTCAACCGCTGCAATTTGCGAATAGCTCTCATTAAAGCCTTTTGTACAAATCCAAGACGACTCTCTGACATTGAGATGGCATCTAAAAGTTGATTGAGAAACTTGATAAGCCCAAGAGTGCACTCAACTGCACCGCTCTGAAGCTGTGACTCTTCCCTACCACTGTGTTTGGGGGCAGTATGCACGTTCATTTTCCCTGGTGAAGTTTCTACAGTTCCAAACCCAAGAAAACTTGTACTAATTGCTATTACGGAGTTCAGTGGTACTTTCTAATAGTTTTAAAGTCTTACTTGATTTGTTTAAAAGAGCAGTGTAATGATTATTGTGCATGCTCAGAAATTTGAAAATTTTAAGCCAAACAAAGTGAATCCGTTCAACTGCAAATGGAAATCTACTTCCATCCATGCTAGCTCGTCATCGTTTTGCATCGTATTTGCAAACCTTAGCAACTCGGGCATTATGCTTTTTATATTGAGGAGTTTCCTATGGAAATTAGAAGATTCAAAGCACTATTTTCAGTGCTTTAGCCAAAATATAAAGTGTGTAAGCTAGTTTAAAACTGCAAATAATCATGAAAGGAGGCATTCTTCTTCTGTTTTCATTACCAGTTGGCAATGCAGCTTGCAATTTTCATATCCTTTGGCTAAAGCACTAAAATAGCACTTTGAATCCACATATTTCCATATTTTTAAACTCTTTAATATATAAATCATAATGCCTGAGTAACAAAATATACAAATACAATTACAAAATGAAGACAAATTGGTGAGGACAGAATCAGATTTTTACTTGCAGTCGAGCAGGTTCACTTCCTTAGGCTTACAATTTTCGAAGTTTTGAGTACACGCAGTAATCATCACACAGCTCCTTTAAGGCAGCAATTATTTGCCTGTTTTGAAGTAAAGCTCTCATGTTTTTCCCATGGTGATGAATGCTGAGGGGATTTCATATTTACTCCTCAGCAAGATAAAAAAAAACAAGTATTTGACACTAACATGTCTTTGTCCCCCGCCACAAAATGTGAAATCGTGTCAAAATGGACAATTTCTCGGTGTGACCTTGCGAATGGCGCGAAGGTCACCGAAATCGACTGGCGCCGGGGTATCAGACTAATATACATGTTGACATCAGATTTGAAGTAAATCCGTCAATTCATTCTTGAGATATCTCGCTGACAAGGCTATCAGTGTGAAAATCCACAATCTCTCGTGTGACCTTGAGAATGGCACGAAGGTCACCAAAATTGACTGGCGCTGGGGTGTCTTACTAGTAAATGTTGACATGAAAGTTGAAGTAAATCCGTCGATTCGTTCTTGAGATATGTCGCTGACAAGGCTATCAGTGTGAAAATCCACAATCTCTTGGTGTGACCTTGAGAATGGTACGAAGGTCACCGAAATCGACTGGCGCCGGGGTATCACCCTAATACATGTTGACATAAAATTTGAAGTAAATCCGTCGATTCGTTCTTGAGATATCTCGCTGACAAGGCTATCAGTGTGAAAATGCAATCTCTCGGTGTGACCTTGAGAATGGCGCGAAGGTCACCGAAATCGACTGGCGCCGGGGTATCAGACTAATACATGTTAACATCACATTTGAAGAAAATCCATCAATTCATTCTTGAGATATCTTGCTGACAAGGATTCGGGACGTACGGACGGTCGTGAATACTATGTCCCGCCGCTTTGCGCGTTCCACGCGGCGGGGGACAAAAAGGTAAGGCTTATTCTGGTGACGAAGACCAACAACAACAACAATAATAATAATAAAAGATTGTTGTTGTTGTTGTATTTTAGCTTTCATCTAATTCCATCTCAGATACCAAACAAAAGTTATTGTGACAGCAACTTTTTTGGGGTACCAATAGTTTTGACCCCAGTGTTATGTGAGAAAAAGTAATATTTCTCAAAAAAGTTTTCCATTCCCATTTCATTTATTAGTGCAAATGTAAGTTGAAATTTTCATCAATATGCATATTTTATGCAATAATTTTAACACATTTTCATCAGTGATGGTGATTATTGAGCAGACTGAGCTGATGTAAAATAATAATTACATTTTATCTTCAGTTACATGTGATAGATATTTAAACCATGTGTTACTAAAATAACCGATCACAAAAATTTCAAAACCGAAAACTACTTCCATTGTCTTCAAGAGAAGAAAAAGACATTCTGTAGGAAAATCCCATTATCATTTCACAATGCAGAAAAATGCAGTATAAAGGTAATCAATGTAGTAGTTGAACAGTAGTATAAAGTACAAAAGCAAAAAATAAGCATTTTGTACAAAGTGAATTTCACAGTGGATTTCAGAGCATACACTTTCTGCAAGTTTAAACATATTAATGAAAATTCTGGAATTGCATGACTTCTCAAAAACAACCCATTGCCCAAAGTCTGCTATTTGTGAAGATAACTCAACATATATGCACAAAACAGTGGAAACTAATGAGTGGGACGACAGCATCAAAGCTAAGCAATATGTAACCAATTTAACAATCACAACATTTAAACCAGTGGCATGAGAAATTCTAATCAATACAATCATTCAATCAATTGATCACTCACATAGCAGTAAAAAAAAATTGAACTAAAAAGGGGAAAAAAAAGAGAAAAATCTGTTGATGATAAAATGGCTAGTAATTACAGCAGTTCACAAAACCGATTTAAACCACTTTTGTACTGATCTTGTGCACTTTTGTATGTCGCTCTGGATAAGAGGGTCTGCTAAGAACCTGTAATGCTTTAAGTACATTCATACACACATATTGTGTGCTTGTTGGTGTAATGTATACACCAGTAAAACAGAACCTGAGATTTCATTCCAATTATCAAATGAGAGTTTGCCTTTAGTTCCGTGTTAACTTCACTACAATTCGTTCCAGATGACGAAATGATTCCCCTTAGTGAATCTGTAGCTGACTTGCATGGCTCATTTCATGATCCGAACATAATTTTACATGCACTGCTCATGGTCTCTAGATGTAGTGTAAATGTAGCACCAACAATGTTTTCGATCCAATGGACGAACCCGAATGCTACTTCCCTGTTCTGCCCCATTCAAACTTGGGTTTAGTTCATTTCACTGCCTACAGTATAAAGCAATTTAAGCACTGCAGTCTCCTAAATGACAGTCTGCAAAACAGCAATCTCAGTTATACAAAACAATCCGGCAAAGAAGTTAGCATTGCTCTACACCTCGATTCAGGAAACTGAATACAAAATATTTATAAATGTACTAAAAAAAGAAAAATAAAAAAAAATCTTCGTTCCAACCAATTCGGGAAAGTCCAGTTCCCTAAATCATACAACCCTGGTTCTGCCTGCCTGGGAGAGACTACTGAAACCAAAACCGCGGTGTATCAACCAGCCAGCTGCTTTGGCTTGGTTTGCCATATTCCCTCAAGCATTCAAGGCTTCTCTTCCTGTACCGGAGAGCCACTGAAAGATAAATGCATGGAGCCGCCCCTCTGTGACTGAACACACTCGCATGAGCCTCATTAAACGCGGCAGCTTCTTAGCAACCATGCCAAATATTACCCGTCTGACTGACTTGGAAATCAGACTTTAAGGCTCACCTGCACACATGCATCTGTTGCTATGCTGACCCTTATTTTAATGTTGATTTAATGAACTCCATACAAGAACATTTCATAAAACACTCACCACTGTTATGCTAAATATTTTCACATTTCTACATGTTTTTGACCATTTCGGCGGCAAATATTCTCATTATGCTATTCAACCGCATTGTGCTGTCCACCGTTTTCTCGCTGCAAGTTATTGTGTTAGTCTGTGTGATACTTCATTGTAAGTTTCACATTTTCAACCCACAAGTACTTTGTATGCCGTTTGTTTTTCCTCAGAGTCTATGGTTTACATGAGGAAACGAGAAGAGGATGTGAAGAGGCCCTTTTTAGGATAAAAAAGGGAAATAGACTGTTATTTTTCTTGTGTACGACTGTACAGAAAAACTGAAAGTAAAACGACGGCGGGGGATTACCATAGCCAGATCTTGACTGCTGAGACAGGTCCGTCGGCCAATGAGAAAAAACAACAGAACTGGCTCACAAGTTTCTACATGAGCTGCCATTGAACCAGAGAGGGAAAGCAAAAGTCTTTGCTGTATGTCCAACACTTGAACAAATAACAGATTTGCTACAACAGGAATTTAAACACATTCCTGAAGAAGGGGCCACATCCAACTTTAATCATTTAAGGCTTGGGACTCAGATTTTTCAGTGGCTTTCACATCTGCCAAACCTGTTGAACAAGAAGATACTGTTATCCACAGTGCTGCCAGACAACCTTTTTAAAGATTTCTTTTTTTTTAAGTTAAGTCAAAACAACACTAAGATGGAGAGGCATTATCAACAGACCAGGATACTGTGGCTGGACACCGAATAATTACCTTCTTCCAAGTCTGGACTTTCTGCATATGCACCCCCTAAAGGAAGAGATGAGAGAGTGAAGAGTAATGCTGTTTTGAATGGTTTAAGGTAAGGTTACTCAACTACACAGTCCCTTTCACTGCAACAATAGGCAGACGTCTCATATTACAGTCAAAGAGTAGCAGGATTACAAAAGTAGGGGAATTTTCCCCCAGAATTTCCAGATAACAGAAGATATGGAGGACAAAGGACAGATAATTTGCCGAGCCCAAGTGAACCTTGGGGAATTGGGAATTCTGCTACTCCCCAACATCCCGTTTATAAAATCAGTTAGCACACCATTCTTTGCCAGGGATTCCCAAGTCGATTCTGATGCAAAGTCCTAGTTAACAATTGTCGGATGTTTTAAAGCAGGTCAGATCGCCAATTTCTCCAAATAAGCCACAGTAATAGTGCTGCTACAGTTATACACTACTACAGACGCTAACATTGCATTAGACTCGATTGGGTGCAAAATTCTAAAGCAGAAAACACTGCCCCGCGGCAGATGCATATTAGCTCCAAATTTTGCCTATGGAAATTCAGATTTTACATTTAAGAGGCAAAATGGTTTCTGTTTGGCCATTCAGGCAACAGAAAGTGATTGCACAAAAGTTCTGAGGAAATGACAGTCATGGAAAAAATGTAGGAAAGTCCCCCACGCTCCAGCAGAATTCCAATGGCTCTACAGATTCAAACAAAATATTCCCCCGTACTTCCAATAAATTACTTATGATTCCTTTCTAGAAGGGCTGCCCAGTCATATTCCCAGAGTTCAACTGGCCAGTGGGTTTTCATTTTCAATCATAACCGATTAGCAGCTTGGCAAGACCTCACCTTATGGAGAGTAGAAAGTCTTCTTAAGGCTGTAGGCTGCAAGTCAAAGTTTTAGGATCCTTTTTGCCTTTTAACTTATTTGTGCCTAACCAAGCCTAAAAAATATTTCACAGAATTATCTCTCTTTGATGTCAGTTTCTATGACAAGAGGACAGATAAGAGATGAATCTGAGAAACCATTGGAATTTAGTAGTACAACCCCTGGCAAAAATCATGGAATCACCACACCTAGAGGATGTTCATCCAGATTTTTTACTTCATAGCAAACATACTAATTGCAGAAATGACACCAAACAATTTTTGTTTATTAGCTTAACATTCAGGCTTCATGAAATAAACCTTGAAGAAATGAAAACTATTTTAATGCCATTTTTTTCATAATAGGAAAAAAAACTATGAAATCACAAATAAAATTACAATATAGCCTCGTAATTGGCATTTCTAAATAAAATACCAGCACAAATCTGAAAATGAAATTTAGTCTGCAGTTTAATGAGAGTACTTGCAGACCTAAATGAGGTGTTGGACTCAGCTAATTTAGAGGAACCATGGCACCAACAAGAGAGCTGGCAATTGAAACTATGGAAATGATTATAAAACTGCTCCAAGAACACTTACATTTATTTGAGGTATGTTTCATGGAATCAGGCTGTTCAGCTATTGTTTTGTGTCATATCTGTGATTTGTTTATTCGCTCTGAAGAACTGAATAAATATCGACAGCGTGTGGAGATTCCATCATCTTTGCCAGGGGTTGAAGTAAAAAAGCTTTATTCAAAAAAAAAAAAAATAATAATAAATAACATACTCAATATAGGGTGAGTTGACGGCCTCCTTGCCCCTGTAAATTAAATTATTCAATAACTGTCCAACCATATCACACTATCCAAGTGTCTGCACACAGTATTTATCCCAATGTCTAAATATGACCTATCCACAGTTTTGAATATTCTTAATCCTTGAGCATAATGTCAACTTAATTGTTTTTTTTTTTAAATCAACAGCTGTTTTTGCTCAGCAAGTGGCACTTTCTTAATGTGGTTTCGTTAAATTACACCCTAGCTTAGGGCTAGAGGAGGAAAAGGGCATTTATTTGACAATTTCTCAACCTAACAGGCTGTAGAACATACCATGCTAAACAACTTCAGAATTCCCCGCAGCTCTGAGCCAAGAAACAGTGGCGCTGGGAGCCATTTTGTTCTGCTTCGCTAAACCAGGCAGGTCAGATTCCAGCTGTACTTACGCTGTTGTCGCCTTCTTCGCAGCAGAAACAGAATTATTAGCCCACAGAGTAGGGATCCTGCCACCACAAAAACTGCTGTGACAGCTGTGCTGTTCTTATCTCCAGCCACCTTCTCCTGAACTGCGGGACACAATGCAGAAACAAAAACTCACCCATAAACTCTGGTTCACAGAATCAGGAGCAGGCAGCTGGAACATTTCTATGGCCTTTCCCAAATGACAGCAAAATATACCAGCATGTTATCTTGGCATACATTCCCGCACCCAAAACTGACTTATGATCGTGCAGAACAAGGGCTCATCTCAAAAATCAACTGTGAAAATTTGTCAGGAAGGAACAGAATACCCATTCATACACAGATATTGTGAAACCAGTCAGACAACAATTAGTACGAACTGGAAAACAAAAACACAGCCAAGTTGAATGCAATAAACTGATCATAACGGGGCAGATTATCTACATCGGCTATATATTGAAATTATCTGTACTGTTACTTACATCTTGATTACATCCACAACCCCAGAGCGGAAGAACTTGGGACAACAACGAAAATCCATATAGAAACAAAAGTACTGATTTCCAACGTTACTTTGATTTGTATTTCATTGCAGATAGTGTGGAGCAGCAATTTAAAAAAATGTGTCAGTTTGATAGAACTTGAGTTACAACAGTAACAGTTACACTAATTGAACAAGGTTGCTTTCGTGAGAGTATAATCAAAAGAAAGCCGTGGTGGATAAAAACAACCTTGGCAAAAGGGCATTGGAAGATTGCATAATAGAAAGTGTCAACGATGAAAAAGATAAACACTGATACCTGGATCCTGGAGTGGAAGCGCCAGTTGCGTCTCTCCGACTCTTGCACCTGTGCTGTCGTACACTACACACCGATAGAGGGGATGTACGGAGGAGGCCTTAAGGGTTAACTTGCTGGATAAGTTCAAGCGTTTGTCTGCTGTTTCCACAAGAGTCATTTCTGCGCTGCGGGTCCAGCTGCTGTTGTTTTGGTCAAACCACTGGATACTGCCACGTGGGTATCCCCCAGACACATTGCAGAAGAGACTGACGTCCATTTGATCCCGAATGCCTTTCTCTGGAATTACGCCAATTTCTGGCTTGGAGTAAGGAGCTATAACGCAAAAAGAAAGGTCAAGTTCATTGATTACTCGATTGTGGACTTATAGCATCCACCCTCATGCAACTTTAACCGTTATCAGGAGCAGTGTTAATAATAAACTAGCACTGATAACAGCGGTATTTAAGTCAGCAGAAAATAATGCAACAAACCTCAAACTCATTAAGTTTGACAAATTTCTGCCTTTACTGTCTTATTTTCCACAGTTGAAGCCATTGACATAGGCAACTGTTCACAGAGAGCTTGTGGAGTGGGGATCATGTTTTGATAGGACTGTACTGGAATGCAGAACTTTACTGTGATTGTGGGACAAAGTAGCAATGATAAGATTGTTTTGCAAGCGGAAAAGCTTTGGTGAAGTAGAAGTAATTGTGTCATTGAAATGTCAACTCTCACTGATAAACTGGTTTCCCTCAGGCGGCTGTGATAATCTCAAAGTTCAGGGAGTCAAGGTTTGAACTTGACTCTGACCATATGAGGGGGTAAGCCATTTGTACAGGGGGTCAATAACTCTGCCACAGCTCAGTCCTGACACGAAAGACAACTATGAGCAATTGCTGTCAGCTAGGTAGCTTGTGTAGCTAAAACCAAATCACAGCGATCAAGTGTAAAAATGATGACAAACATTTCCCCTAGCTAGCTTCAGCAGGATGGGAAGACGGATACCGTTTTATCTGGAGTAATGTAATATGCTATAGCACGCATGGAAGGATAATGCTGCTTTAACTAGCTATGAGATAACATGTCTCTGGCTGAACTGCCAGTTTGTTCGTTCGGATAAAGCAGCTGCTGATCAATGGTGAAAGAGGTCGCCTGTGCGAGTTGGCGTTAAAAGTGATAAATGAGCTGCAAGAGCTTCTCCAGTCGGCATCATAGCCAGCTCGCTGTACCTAAGTGATTGCTTTTAGACTCACTAGCAAGCTAGCAAACGTCTCTGAAATCTGCAAGCTTACTTGGGTTGCAGTTGCACAGCACTGCCACGAAGCCTCGGATAAGTTCTTGCATATTACAGCTAGCTCAGTTAATAGAGTTGGGGCAAAAATCAAATCATATCGCTTTTATGTGATGATCATTTGCAAATATTTTCCTTAATTAACGTTAGCTAGCATACCAACAGCCGAGGTGGCTACATCCTAAGTGCAACGTAGCCTAATGCGCGATGGCACTCAATACACAGCAGCTTAGCCATCATGACATTATCAGTAAGCCTCCATGCGTACAAGCGCTACCCAGAAGCTGATTGGTTGGTATGCAAATGAGGAACATGGTTTCCGTTTGCGCCCCAAATGAGTGACGTCCTAGCAGAAGAACCGCCTTGATGGGACGCAGACAGATTGCACTTTAATTTTCATTGTGTCCAAAGAAGAGCATGGTGACATGTATTTGAAAATGCGATGGACTGGGAGGCGCTGTTTCCCTTACTGCGTTTGAATATTGTCCCATGTATTGCAGGATAAGTCTTTGAAAATGAAATGTCGAATGTCATCATCATTATTTTGTTATTATTATTTCCAGGTGATTAGAAAACAGCATTTTCATTATCACGTTGACCCTAAAAGAGCGTGATGACATGTAAATGTAAATGCAAAAGGCTGGGGGTGCCGTTTCGTTTATTGCATTTGAATATTGTCCACGGTATTGCGGAGCATGACTTTGAAAATGAAATGTCAAACAGCTTTTCATTATCATTTTGAATATAGGTCATAGATTTCCCATATGTGTACGTGAAACTGAAAGTGATAATTGGATTAATGCATTTTCAATTTAATATCGTCTCAAACAACTCATAAATGGAGAATTATAATGCAATAGTGGGATTACATTTTCATTTGAATATTGTCCACTTTGGGCTTCCAAAGGGTTTGCTCACACCTATCTATGAAATAATTCTAAACACTTAAGTCTTTTGACACTTTGTGTCATTTGAATTTGAGGCTAAATTTACGTCACTTTGTGTTACTAACTTGCCTACAGGCGAAGTGATGACTAGTTTAGACTGCAAAATGTTTGTTTTCCAAAATAACTAAAAATCGAATGATGATTATGACAAATTGGAGAAGGCAGTCAATGTGACTGTTTGTTTAGAACTGTTACAATGTGGAACAAGCTGCAGCTCTAGTATACCAAAGAAATTAAATGGAACAAATAACCTAGGTCTGGCATATAATAGCAGTAGTTTCAACTGTATCGAAGCAACATAGCTGTAAGAAAGTATTTGCCCTCTTATTATTGCTTGTCATGCATTTCAAACCATCACATTTCAATACAAAACAAAAACTCCTTGAGTAAACACAAATTGCAGCTTTTAAATGATCATTTCATTTATGAAAGGTAAAGCTTCACTCATAAGCTACATCACCCATGTGAAAAAAAAAAAAATTGCCCCCCCCCCAGCAGCAGCTCACTGCTGAAAATATACGTACCTGTTACAGAGAGGTTTACGATTGCTTTGTCATGACCTCTGTCAGTCACGACTTGACACTCATACTGCCCTTCATCTGTCCTCTTCGTGTTTCTCAATAGTAGGGACACATCTACATCAGTGCCAGACAGCATTGGTCGGGCAAAGACGAATCGTGGATCTACAGGTTCTGAATATATTTTTTTGTTAACCATTAATAAAGGAAGCTCCTCTCCCGGCCTCCGCCAGGAAGCAGAAATTATCTCCATGCTTTTCCCACCGGCTCTCACTGTGCATCTCAATAACGAATCCTGGCCATGGACCCCACGGTTTTCCCTCTGGCAATCCAGTTGGAGTAATTCTGCAGTGATAAACAAGGCAGCGTCAGAAAAAAAGTGAGAAAAAACATGCCGCTCTGATGCAATACAGGAGTTGAAGTAAATAAACTGGGCTAGTTTAAAAAATTATTAATATTTTGCTGAAACCAAATCTATGACTGAAACCACATTCAATCAATAAAGAGTACTGTGCCCCAGTACCAGTCACTGACCTGGAAGCAGAGAGGAGCAGAGATTGTACCTTTAACTCATCATTTATTTGATTGATTGATAAGCATGCCATCAATACAACTAACTGACTGCAAATTATTAAAATTCACTGCTGAGGTGAATCACAACAATTGATAGCTCGCTGAGCCGAAAAAAATTGTGCTTCTCGAAAAGCACTTATACTGTTGAATCTGTGCCAATGACTCTTCACCGGTGTTTATTTTAAAACTATGCTGTGGTTGCGGGCAGAAATAATGGAGATGACATTCATGCAAGAGTTCATTTCAAGGGGTTGGAATCAGACTGGCAATAGTGCCATTTTACAAACCTTACAGGAAAGCCTACTGAAATTTTCACTTTAGTTTCCACAGGTGTAATCGTAAAATTTGAATGAAATACATAAAGCTATTCGTAGCAGCTAAATAATATGAATTGCCAATCATTTTGGGCTCGCAGTATATTTAATTGAAAAAAAATGCAAATACAAAAATTTATCATTTTTCATTCTCCACTTTTTGGAAATAAAGACTCATTCCAAATGTTATGCTTGCAACACAGTCCAGAAAAGATGGTACAGGGGTGTGTTTAGCACTCTTTTTTGTTTTAAAACTGGCAAGTCTTCAAACCGGCATCAATATCAGGGGGCAGACATTATTACTTGGGGAATCAAAGGCTGCGTTCGGAATGCACACTTGTCCACTCGCTCACTCACTCTCTATATTGTTTTCAATGTAGAACATTGACTGCATAGTGCCCTATATAGTGGGTGAGTGTACATTTCGAACGCAATATCCGATCAAATGCCATTGCCGCGGTGCTTGTGGCATCAGTTATTCTCTTTCGTGACGTCAGTTGTTCCCTTTCCTTTCATAGGGGCCATGGAGTTGTTTAAAGGGCCTTCAGTGAGCTTCACCCTTTTCGTCTTGACTGCCCGCAAGCTGTTTTTATTTAAGCTGGCCTGATTAACAATCAAACCATTTATCGACTGAGCGACCAAGACATGACCTATAATTACAAATGGAAATAAAAAGGCAAATTCCCATTGCCTACATTTATATAATTGATATGGCAATGTAAATCCAAAACTTTCACTGACTTTGCAGCATTTATTTTTGCCGTCCTTAGGATTGTCACACAGCTGTGCAACTTGCCTTACAGCGCCCTTTAGCCGTGACAACATTCAGAAAATGGAACGGATCCTAGCAGCCTCACAAACTACTTTATGCAAATCTGTGCTGCTTAACGAGCAACACAAGTGCTGAAATTATACAGACTGACATTTTATTTGATATTGATATTTTGCACATTGGCAACTGTGGCTAATAGGGAGATGTAACCTGCGAGAGGTTTTGGCCATCAAGCATTTAAAGGTGAGGTTTCCAAAGATCAAATTCAAAATCAGAAGATTCCAAGTAAAAATGTCTACCCCCCGATATTGAAACCAATTTGAAGACTCGCTGGTTTAAAAATGTGTCACACTGGATTATTATCAAATTAAAATGTGTTTTAGACATTTCAAGAATTCCACTTTCCGCTGAAGTATACTTTGCCGAAGTGTGATCTCCTCCTTTAACAGCATTTTGCACTGCAGTGGTAAAATCCCTAAAATCCTTCAAAAGCACATTGAAATGTTATTTTTAACTGTTGGATTATTCAAGCAAACCGTCTTAATGTGGCAAGCCAAGACTACTCAATGCTAGTAATCAACAGGGCCTTTTATTGATGCTCCAGTCATATCAAAGCAAAACAGCGTTAGCTGCTGAACACCTTGAACGCTTGGACTGATAACGTGAGGAGTGATATTATTCCGATGCAATACATAAATGCATAAATACATAATTAAATTGCAACACTAATATCTTTCAATCAAATTTTCACACTCAAACTACATTATATTTTTACAAAAAAAATTACTTCAAAAACTTACTGTTAGTAGAATCTGCGCATATGAATTTCACACACAATATCACAGAGAGCATCCAAGGGGAAAAGAAGCCCATGTTTCCCTTGAAAAAAGAAGAAAATTTAATTTGTGAAACCATTAAGTGTCAATGACATTTCCATTTGGTTTAAGCTTGGATTTTTAACTTCAAACCTACAGCGATCAACCATAACATTATGACCGCCTGCCTAATATTGCGTAGATCCCCCTTTTTCCCCCAAAACAGCTCTGACCATTTAGGCCTGGACTATAAAGACCTCTGAAGTTGCACCACAGTATCTGGCACCAAGACATTCGATCCTGTCATTACTGAAAGTTGTGAGGTGAGGCCTTCGCAGATCAGACTTGTTTGTCCAGAACATCCCGATGATCAGGGGTCCTCAATCTTTCCCAGAAAGGGCCGGTGTGGGTGCAGGCTTTCATTGCAACCAAGCAATTCCACACCTGATGCTACTAATCAACCCCTGGACTCTTTGCTGATAAGTTTGATTTGTAACATCAGGTGTGTAGCTGCTTGGTTGCAATGAAAGCCTGCACCCACACCAGCCCTGTCTGGGAAAGATTGGGGACGCCTGCCGTAGATGTTTGATCACATTGAGATCTGGGAAGATTGGAGGCAAAGTGAACACCTTGAATTCGTTTTTGTGTTCCTCAAACCATTCCTTAACAATTTTTTTGCAGTGTGGCATGGTGCATTATTCTACTGAAAGAGGTGACTGCCATCAGGGCATGTGGTTGCCATGAAGAGGCGTATTAGGTCTGCAACAATGCAATCAACGCCCATCTAGGTCTGCTGTCTGCGATCTTTCTGCACGGCCCGCATGCATCTAGCATTTTATTTTTTCCATCGCCGATTGACTCAAGCTAGAAATCCGGCATGGTGCTGGATTTCCATCACCACTGCATATGTAATGTAGTAATGCGTCCTGAATAGGTTTAAATGACATAATAATCGCGTAAACGTCATGGTTATTGCATTTCGTAGGTGGATCAATGCTAATATCTGGTACTGCAATGGGCTGTTGCCCATTCAAAGACAAATTTACAAAATTATTATTATTATTCTTGTTGTGCACCCACGTGACAAAATAGAGAGACGTAAGCATCCATCGCCAGGTTGGATGATATACAAGTCTACAATGCTGTGTCCACTGCGGCTGCTGAACTGGCGATAGGGGAGGCTAATACCCATCCAATAAAAATAATGATTGGTCATGACTTGTTTTTAATAATTCAATTACCATTAATAATTTGAATTACCATTTCAGAAACCCCGAAAACTCTAAACATCAAGTGTGACCAGTTTTCATTAATAACGCATACCTGTCAACTCACGCATTGGGCGTCAGTTTTTGTGGAATATTTACATTACCCTGCCAAGTAAGTAAGTTTTTTTTACAATAGCACCTTTCACAGGGGAAATAAAACTCACAAGGTGCTTCACAGTATAAAAACATGCAAAAAACACAAACAATATAATAAATATACAGATACTAAAGACACACAGTAAAATCACAACACAAAAACAACAGTACAAAAAAAAGACAAAGATTGCTTAACTGAGAAATACACTAAAAAGGCTGTCTCCTTACAGACTTAGCCAAAGGCCAACTTAAAATAATGAGTCTTCAAATTAGCTTTGAAGGCCTCAATGGATGTGGCAGTCCTCAAAGTCAGCGGGAGGGCATTCCACAGCCTGGGAGCGACCGCCTGGAAAGCCCTGTCCCCTTTGGTGGATTTCTAAGCGCGGGGGACAATTAAAAGGCTGAGGTTCGCTGATCTCAATGCCCTGATTGGGACATGAGGCTTAAGCGACTCAGCAATGTGGGTGGGTGCCTGGCCACGTAGAGCCCGATAAGTTAAAAGTAAAACTTTAAAATGAATCCTTAGATTCACAGGTAGCCAAAACGGGAGTAATATGCTCGAACTTTCTCGTTTTGGTTAAAGGCTGATTCATACTCCAAAAGAACAGAGAAATTTGTTCTTGTTCTCGGGGCGGCGAGAACAAGAACGAAGTTCGTTTTGACCGGGACATTTCATACTCCACGAGAAAGTCAAGTGCCGAACTCCTGTGGGCTGTGTCAATAAACTTTACTTGCCCGACCGAGTCAGACCATCTGTCGTGCGAAAAGTCGGACCTTCGATGTCCGTCAGGTGTTTCGATAAAACAAAAACAGGATGTCCCACCATGGTCCGACGCGGACGAACGATTCGTCACTGTTCGTTCGAAGTTACATGAGAATACACTTCAGCGATGCACGGCTTTGCTATTTGGGATTCAAATATTTGAAATAAGTTAACGTTAAATGAATAAAGGGGAAAAAAATTCTGATTGGGTAGATCATTAACCTCTATTCAAACATAAATTAAATGCGCTCATCGCTGTAGGACAGGGGTGGGCAATCACGGTCCTGGAGGGCCGGTGTGTATGCAGGTTTTTATTCCTATCAATTACCCTGACTAATTGAGTTAATTGATCGCATGCACAAATATAGATTTTCGCAATGATTCGATCAAAAGAAAATGTTTTATGATGGGAGACAAGACTAGTCTTTGTAGTTTCATGATAATTTAAAGAAATGCGCATGAAATGTCAGATTTCATAAATGGTTTGGCTAATTGAGACAATCAGCTAATGAAAGACCAGACGTTGGTGTGAAAACCAGGGACAGATACGGCCCTCGCTGCCCACCTCTGCTGTGGGATGTCACGTAACGTCCATTTTCAGTAGGCTATTAACTGAATACTGTCTTTTATACTGTCTAGCTAATTCAAAGCAGTCTTTGCTCACTGTGCATAAACTACGATTGGCAACATAACGAAGCTATTAATCACACAAAACACATTAAAACATTCATATTATCACGATCGCCCATTCTACAGAATTGACTTAAGCAGTCGGGCGATAAGCAGAGCTCCACTCTCGGTGACACTAAGCACCGCGAATACGATGTTTAACCACTGAGCACCCTAGCTAGACCGCTGCTTAGGCAGTGCCTCATTAGTGTTCACATAGCATTCATAAAAACACAACTTTTTGTCGCACTTGAGGTGTACGGTACCAACGATTTAAATGTGAAATCTTCACGCGTTGTTAATTAATTATGTGTAGTTGTAAGAAAAATTCGTTCACGCATGGATTTAACAGAGCCCCGCTTCTGGGTGTAGGCTATTATGGTTTCGCGGGCATTGGTACTGTCTTTCCATTCTCGAAATATTTTGGGCTGTCTGCACTTCCGGACAAATTCAAACAAGAACGCCATATATTGGGCTTATATTTTTTTTGTCCGACCGGGTTTTAGGACAACTCTCCAGTAGTCCTACAAAGTGTACGGGCTGTTTAATGTGACACTCAGAAAAAGACGGACCATCTGATTCGTGTTGATTTTAACAGCCCCCTGTTAAGTCAAAGGGTCACGCCCACTTTATCTTTCTGACCAATCACACAACAGTTCTCGGACCCCATACGAGAAAAAAGTTCTGCCCAGATGAGGTGTCGAGAACAAGCTGCAAGAACTACGATACCCGGGCTGCGAGAATAAAATGACGTCATTTTGTTCTCGCAGTCCCGAGAGCAAGAACAAATTTCTCTGTTGTTTTGGAGTACGAATCAGCCTTAAGAGTCTAGCAGCGGCGTTCCGCAAGAGCGGCATACGGTCAATGAAAGCCTTGCTGAGGCATGTAAAAAAAGCATTTTGTCCGCAATTACTCAGTCAACGCATATGTAAGAGATTCTCACGCAGAACTGAAGTCTTTATGCATGGAGGTATATCATTTTCACGTACGATTATGACTCCGGACTTCTTACGCTTTTCTTTACTCAGGGGTTGGAAGCAATGCGTGCGTTTCATTGTCGTTTACGTTGTTTAGCCTAAATGAAATAAGATCATTTGAAACGTCTTTCTTCCGATGAACTCATTTCATTGGATATAAACACTTTCATAGCGCTAACAGTGTGAACCATCTCGTTCTACATCAGTGGGGGACGCAGTAGGCACCGTGGAGAACCGCAATATTTGTTGTGGTTATCGCCGCCATGGCGGACATCAAGTTTGCTAAATATGCGTGACGTCACGTGCACACGAATAATAATAATAATAATAATAATAATATTGGACCAATGCAGCCGAAGATAATACGAAATCAATAAAGACGTCATGCATGTGAAGTCAAGTATATGCCTTCTAGAATAGTTAACCAATCGAAATGATTTCGTAGCACTCAAATAAGGGAACGGAGAAACTCCTGACACTTTCATCCCAGATAGCAAGCTCCTCCGCTCCGGAGCTGGGGCAGATTCGCGGCAGATGCGGAGCGGAAGAGCTTACTATCTGGGAGGTTTTCCAACTATAAGCTGGCCCGTCCCCAAACAACGCACATAAGAGGAAGTCCGAAGTTTGCTGTAGCAAACCTATTAGCTTTGGCGTCTTTACCGGGCAATGCAATCTACTCGCAGAGAACTTTCACTTTTCAGCCTCACCTCCTCTATTGGTCATGTAGTACAATGTTTGCTCCGAGATGGAGTTTCGCTTCAACATTACAAGAGACAATCGGGCTGTCTTCCGCACATACTGAACGCTCCGACGGAGGCTACATTTAGAGGAACACCCTCAACTAAATCGGACTACCCAAAAACCAGCCCAGTAGTGTCAGCAAGCCTACATATCAGAATGTATTCTCGTCAAAGAAATGTGATCATCGCAGCAAATACTGATTGGAAATAACGTTTCGGCTAATCCTTCAATTCGTCGGTAGATTTGTTAAAGAGAAGTCGACAATCTACCTTACCTGTACGAAGCTACGTTATAGTGAAATGAACCAAACAGTTTCCGAGTTGTGTAACCGTCCGTCGCCTGTCCAATTGTGCCAGCGTTATTTTCGGTTTCGTTTGCTTTCTAATAGACAAGGCGGCGCTTGTAGGATTCTGACCATGTCATCTGTTACTTGGCGTCAGCGAAACAAACGCAAGACTTCTGGACTGAATCATATTGACGTTTAAATATTCGATTTTTGTGTCGAACCTTATCCAAATAAAACTTAACATTTGAGAGATAGTTTTTAATGTTTTTCTCATTTTCAAAAATAGGCTACTGTTGAGTCCTCATCATATTGGCGATAAAATTACATACCGAGTATAGGTTATTTATATCCATATCAGGTGAATGGGGTTGAGCGGGGCTATTCAGTATTGTATAAAAAGGGTTGCTGAGTATATAGACTTTATTTCCAATAAAACACTTACGTACCTGATACTGGTGCTGTCACCCTCAACACCAGGGCTTCAGGGTTTGTATCAATGATGTGAAACACTGCCTTACGGAGCTCCATGCCGAGAATTGTGTAATTTCGGCGAAATAACGTCACTCATTGCTTTCTAAGCCTCATTTAGGATGTTGCCTCGAGAAGGGGGGTCACTTTCAGCGAGTTATTCGACTATCAAATGTCCCAATCTTTTTCCGCAGCTCATGGGTAGTTGTCAGTAGTTCAGGTTTGTCAGTGCGGTTTGCGATTTTGTGCAGTGCGCGAGTTTGTCATTTCGTGCGGTAGAGCCTGCAAGAACGATACAGTTTTCACCCGTTCGAGAATACTTTGATTTGATTTCGCCGAATAAGGTCACTTAGTGAGGCTATTAGGCCAAATTGTTTGACCAGACCCGGCGCTTGGCATACGCTTATCACGCACTGCGCGTAGGGCATCAACTGCCTGGGGGGGGCACCAAGAAAATCAAGTCCATAAAAAAAATTTTAGTAATAACAGTATTTAATATTTAAAATAAAAGTTTGTAAAGCATGTTAATAAATATAAGTAATACAAAAATAAAGTAGGCTTATTTACGCTCAAAAAGATTAATCTCCTGCGCGGCCCTCTCATCGGTCTACCTTTCGTGCCCCCTCCCCCATTCCCTAGTAGTTTTCTCCATTATGCTTCAATCGCAAATTTGGCAGAAGTTTATTCCGGAGATCTGGACATGTCATCGAAATCGAAAAGGCATCAAGAGTCGGGGGCGGAAAAGAAAAAAACTGCGAGATGATGCTCGCGCGTCACTTGCAGGTAAGACAATGTTTTAATTAACTATGATTTATTTTGTAACAGCTACGTTTACATGACCACAATAATCCGATAACTGGGAATAATCGGGTAATGGCAATAATCTGATTTGACGCGTTTTCATGTACTTCAGTCGTGATAATCGGAAAAACCTGGTTTACATGTTCAGTCAATAGTTCGATTTCTTTCCAAGTACATGACGTAAAACTCTTGGTCTTAGCATAGGCCTTCCTCCACTCCTACCAAAAACCCGTGCTTGCTGGATGTGCGTTAGGAGTAGGCTGGTGGGAGAGAGCGGTGCTCAATGAATTTTTTAGATGCAAAATGGAGAGAGAATTTCAGGATGTCTCGGGGAGCATTCGTGAAACTGTGTGATGAAATGAAGGATATCATGAGCCCAGAAGAGATGACCGCTGTACCTCTAGAAATTCGAGTGGCGATTGCGTTTTATAAGCTCGCTAGCTGCGAAGAGTATAGGCTGATAGCGAATCAGTTTGGTGTCCATAAAGCGTTTCTAGTTAGCTACATCCGTTTTTCTATTTGTACACATTCGCAGATGTATCCCTGTCAGTTTCCTCTGCTGAGCGAAGCTTCTCCAAACTTAAACTCATTAAAACATACCTGCGCTCATCAATGGGACAGAAGCGTTTAAGTGGTCTGGCTGTCATCAGCATCAATGGGGAAATTGCCCAGAAACTGTCATATGATGACCTGATTGCTGATTTCGCAGCCCGAAAATGCAGACGTGTGCCTCTGTAGGGCCTCTAACAACTGGTGCTTGCATTTTAAAATATGTATTTGAAGTTCCTTACTCAGAACTGTGATAACAGTTAAAAACATGTTTATTTGTCAATAGTCGTGGCATTTTTTTTTTAAATTTAGATAATTTATTTTTATTTGAGTATTTGATGCCATTGTTAGTGTTTTATAAAGACTTAATTATTGTTATTTATCTCTTAATAATAATAATAATAATAATAATAAATTGTTATTATTATTATTATTATTATTATTATTTATCTCTATCTCAGTTTTTGAACCATTAATATTGACAACTTATTTTGTAAAATAAAGCAAAATTGACAAATACTCAGATATTGTTCATTTCTGTCAGGGGAGGGGTTGGGTGGGTGGGTATGTGGGGGGGCACCACAAAGCATTTATGCTTACGGCACCAAAATGGCTAGCGCCGGCCCTGTGTTTGACTATTATGTTATGTTATATTTTCAAACCTTTTCAAATAATTTCCTATACAAATTGAATTCCCTTTGTCTGATAGCTTCTCCTTCTCTTATTAGGGGAAATGCTTATTATTTTTTTTTTTTTACAAAAATACAAAGCTCTTTGTTTAACAAGCGCATTCACTGCCCTCTGTCCAGTCCCTGTAGGTCTCCTTTAGTTTCGTTATTACATAATATGAAGTCAGAACACTTGATTTTATTTTGCATTTATTGATTTTGCCACTCACGCTGTAAGCTCATGCTTGTCTATCATTTCCTGGGAAGCGCAATTCGTATGTGTTTTTATTGACCAATAGGGGTCTCTAGAGTGCATTCGAAACCTCAAGAAATGAACCTAACTTCCACACATTTGGCTGGAAAGCTTCAATGCTTCATGAAGCTTCATCTCACCAGCACTACCTGATACTACTAATCAAGCTCTTTACTAAAGACTCTTGGTGTTGATAACAAGTATCAGGTGTGTAACTGCTTGGTTGGAATGATGACCTGCACCCACACTGGCCCCCTCTGGATAATGCTGAATTGCCCTGGTGTAAGAATTAAATGTGAAGCAGAGGACTGTTTACCACTCACAGTGGGCTCAAAGAATACTGGCACACTGACTGGCAATGCACAAAAGATACTTCATGGCTTCACAATTAATGGCACCCTGAAAGATTATGTCAAATAACATCAACCAAAATTAAACCAGGTACTAAATTCCAATGTATCACTTTTATCTAAATGTTCAGGAACTACATTGAGCCATTACATCACTTCTTATTTCATTAGGGTGTAAAAATGAGGTAACATGCATGCACTGTCGCTTTGTCATCCAGCTCCATGAAGTAAACAAAACAACTATCAGTTCAAAACATAACGTTAATGATTAACGCCCTGGTGTCCGCTAGATGGCTTTGATGATCGCTCCCATCAGGGCGTTAAAGGAAGGCTACCTTGCGGCGCTTCGCCTGAAATTTTTTGGCTGGACCAATCAGCAGGCAGCTCGATATAAGAGGAAAAGGGAAATTTATGTTGAATGAATCCAGTAGTAGGCGGTAATACACCAATAGGTCTGTCAAACGCCATAAAACCAAAAAGAAGAAGAAGAAGAAGCCTCCCACTCACAACGAGGCCGCGCGAAGCACTCGCGTACAAGCGTTAGTATAGCGACAGTCAGACAGTGAGGAGCGCAACATAACGACTGTATCATACAGGTTTTTCAAAACATGGCAAGTGGTCATAGACTTTCCTAAGTCTGGTAATGAGTACAAGATTCACAAGTGATTCAATATGCCACTGAGCACAGTGAGGGCAATTAATAAAAAAATTCCAATGATATTGAACTGTTGAAAACAGGATATTGAGGAGGATGGAGAGAGAGGCAACAAAATAATGAAGAATAACTGTGAAGGAATTTCAGGCCATGGTGGCATCCAGGGGTCACCAGGTTTCAAAAAGCACCATCAGGCGCCACCTTCACAACTGCAGGCTCTTTGGAAGGATTGCCTGAAGAAGGCCTTTACTGACCAGAAGACACGGAAGCAACTGCTTGGAGTTTGCCAAACATCATTTAAATTATGACTAAGACAAGGGGCTTTGGTCCGATGAGACCAAAATTGCACTTTTCGGTCAGATGCAGCATCTGCTTGTTTGGCGTGGAAACAGAGATGCATACAAGGAGAAGCACCTCATATTCAATGTGAAAGATCATGGCGAGTCAGTCATGTTTTTAAGGCTGTTTTAATTCAAGAGGTCCAGGGGCACTGGATAAAATTAATGGCATAATGAATTTCATGATAATTTCGTATTAGGATAATTTGTCTGACAATCTGGTTGTCTCCACCAGAAGGCTGGGACTTGGCAGTAGGTGAACTTTCCCACAAAGCATACCTCAAGATCCGCACAGAAATGGTTCTGTGACTACAAAATCAAAGTTCTACAATGGCCATCTCAGTCGCCAGACCTCAATCCAATTGAAAACCCGTGGGATGAGTTGAAGAGGGCAGTTGGAAAATGCGAACTGTAGAATGTGAGGGAACTTGAAATGATCTGCTGAGAGGAATGGTCCAACACCCTATCGAATGTGTGCCTTTACCTTGTCAAAAATAAAAATAAATAAATAAATAAAATAGATTTTACTGCATTTATTTTGTACTAAATGATAGTTGTGATTATGGTTGTTTCCACTGAAACATTAATCAAGTATGTCACACGTGTTGGTCAATTCCATTTCGATATAATTATATATATATATATATTATATATATACACACACACACACACACATGTAACCGGTGGAAACCTCTGCGTTGTGTTGGGTAGATGTTGAATGATTCTACGACACAGAGATTCTTTCATCGATTGCGTTTAGTGGCAAAAGCAACAGACATACAGAGTCTCCGGTAAACTCCCCAGCCCTCTCCAAATCCTCTCCCACAGGGATTCATAGAAAAGGGGAGAGGAGAAGCCGCCAGCGGAATATATGGAAATTACCACAAAGTAAGAAAACAAAAATTGGGGGGCTGCGACCTACAACACAAGGCATCATGGATTAAAGAGTTCTTTTCAGGCTGACCGAACTGAGAGTTGCCAGGTATTTTAGTGTATTTATAACCAACAGTATTAAATGATACATGTGTGTGTTTGACCCATGTTACACAAACATACACACACACACACACACAGACACCCAGCCCAACCCCAATTCGGAAACAGTTGGGATAAAGTGTAAATTGTGAATAAAATCAAAACGCAATGACTTTCAAATCACATCAGCCAGTATTTTATTCACAAAAGAACAGAGATAACATAGCAAGTGTTGAAACTGAGAAAATTTACAATTTTATCCACAAAATGAGCTCATTTCAAATTTGATGGCTGCTACAGGTCTCAAAAAAGTTGGGACAGGGGCCTGTTTACTATGGTGTAACATTCCCTCTTCTTTTTAACACAGAATGGAGGCATCTGGGCATTGAGAAGACAATTTTCTTGAGTTTAGCCATTGGAATTTCATCCCACTCTTGTTTAATACAGGCTTCCAGGGTCTCCTTTCACGGATTTTTCTTTTAATTATGCACCAATGTTCTCAGTCGGTGAAAGATCAGGACTGCAGGCAGGCCAGTTCAGCACTTGGACTCTTCTACTACGAAGCCATGCTATTGTAATAGCTGCAGTATGTGGTTTTGCATTGTCCTGCTGAAATACTCAAGGCCTTCCCTGGAATAGATGTCATCTGGAGGGGAGCATATGTTGCTCTAAAACCTTTATATACCTTTCAGCATTCATGGTGCTTTTTAAAATATCCATGTGTGCCACACCATAAGCACTAATGCATCCCTATACCATCAGAGATGCTGGCTTTTGAACTGAATGCTGATAACAGGAGGGTTGGTTGTTCTCATTTTAGCCCGGAGGACATGATGCCCATTATTTCCAGCAAGAATGTCAAATTTGGACTCGTCTGACCACAGGACACTTTGCCACTTAGCTACAGTCTATTTTAAATGAGCCTTGGCCCACAGAACACGGTTGCGCTTCTGGATCATGCTCAACAATGGCTTCCTTTTTCTTGATAGAGTTTTAGGTGGCATCTGTGGATGGCACGGGGGACTGTGTTTACAGACAGTGGTTTCTTGAAGTATTCCTGTAATGTTCCTGCCCATTTAGTAATGTCAATGACCGAATCATGCCGGTGAGTGATGCAGTGGCGTCTGAGGGCCTGAAGATCATGGGCATCCAGTAAAAGTCCTCAGCCTTGTCCCTTACGCACAGAGATTTTTCCAGTTTCTCTGAATCTTTTGTTGATGTTATGCACTGTAGATGATGAGACCTTCAAAGCCTTTGCAATTTGATGTGGAGGAACATTGTTTTTAAAGAATTCCCAGATAGCAAAATTCTTCTGGTCCATATACAGCCCACATACCGCATGGAATGATGGCACTTGGGCGCTCCGCTCCCATTTGCCAGAATTTGGCCACAACCAAGCCATCACGATGCCAGATGTCATCCAAGAACATATGACGCAGCAAATGGAGGTTCACTTACAGTCACTAGGCCAAATATTTGCCAGTTGTCGGCCTTATTTGTTTTGTGATATGCGGGCCAAATTCAGCGTTTACCACATGGGCCACTTTAGGCTCTCATCTATTTTATATGGGCCAAAAGAATGCCAAAAATGCCGATCGTTGCCTGATGTGGCCCACATCCATATGCTATCTGGGTTCCACAATTTTTTTACACAAGCCTTCACAGGTTGGAAAGCCTCAGGCCATCTTTACTTCTGAGAGACTCAGCCTCTCCGAGACATCCCTTTTATAGCCAATCATTATACACACCTCATGCCAGTTTACTTAATTACTTGCTAAATGTTCTTTCAGCTGATTCTCTTAAATATACTGACCAAAACTTCCAACGGAACACATACAATTTTGAAACATTTGGTGTACATAAAATGGGATATTAGTTTTGAGCCATGATACATCAACTACAACTTAAAAGCTCAGAAAATTGTTTCGATTTTGTAGTGTGGGCAGCTCATTCCGCTTGATTGCACATCGTTTAGAATTTTGCCTATCCTGTCAGGTTGAGTAGAACTCATTGACCAATCCTTCAAGAATTTGGTCAATAAATAGCCGTAGCAATGGGCAACTTGAATATTCCTTAGCATTATCCCGGTTTAACGTTTGACCATGCCGCCCCTAGGTCAAAATCAGCAAGAGCAAGCCATTGGTATGCTCACTGGTGGAATGTCGCAAAGACGGGTTGCAAGGAACCTGGGAAATCCACGTGTCGACCATATCATGTCTCTGGAGCTGGTATAATGAAACAGGAAGCACCGGTGATCGACCACGTGCCCCCAGACTACGTGTCACCACCCCTCAGCAGGATCGCCATATTTGCCTCCAGCACCTGCGCAATCGCTTCCTGCCAGCTACAGTCACTGCTGCTCAGACCAGAGGTCGTCACCAGAACTGGATTAGCGACCAAACTGTACGCAACCGCCTGCGTGAAGCCGACTTGCACAACCGACGTCCCCGCCGTGGTTTGGTGTTGACTCCTGCACGTCGCCGCGTCCGTCTGCGATGGTCAAGGGCACATTTGGGCTGGAATGCCCTCAGGTAGAACAGGGTGCTCTTCTCCGATGAATCAAGGTTCAAGTTGAATGTGTCTGACAGAAGACTGCGTGTATGGCGTGGGCGACGGGAACGTTATACTGACGCCATTATCCTGCAGCGTGACCGCTGGGGTGGACCCAGTGTGATGGTTTGGACTGGAATAAGCAGTAGACACAAGACAGACCTCATTTTCTTCGATGGAAACCTCAGTGCGGCCCGTTACCATGATGACATCCTTATCCCTGTCGCAGTTTCACTCGTCCATCGCTATCGCCAAACGCTGCAACAGGATAACGCGAGACCACATGTCGCCAGAGTCTGTCAGGACTACCTGAGGCAGAATAATGTTCAGTGTCTTGATTGGCCTGCGTATTCCCCAGATTTAAACCCTATAGAACATCTATGGGATATTCTGGATCGCCGGGTGAGAAGGCGTGATCCAAAACCAGCCACAGTCCAACAGTTGCGTCAAGCACTCCAGGAGGAATGGGACTGCATCACACAGGCTGAAATTCGGCATTTGATTGACTCCATGCATCGCAGAATCCAGGCTGTGTGTGACGCCAGAGGAGGCCATACAAGATACCGACTTCGGTGATCCAGAATTGCGCCTTCAACCGATGCAATGTATTGGAAACCAGGAAAAATCTGTTCTTCATTCTTGACTCTAAATCTTTGTTTTTGATTTGAATCTTAATATTCATTATGTATTGTTAAATTTATCGTAACAAAATGACGTGTTGCAATAAACCCGAGTGTTGCGTTGGAAGTTTTGGTCAGTGTATTTTTTTTTTTTAATTCAAAATAGTCTGTTAAATTTTTACTGAAAAGTGATACTTTGGTTTAGTCCAATTTTTAGTTTGCTGTGCTGGTCAAAGTGCTGCTTACAAACTGAAGCTACATCTTACCCTAAACTGCTGAGTTTATTTACTCCGGATCAGACCAATGGGAGAATGGGTGGTGGCGCACTGAGATCATGATGGACGTCAAAGGACTTGCTTTGTCCAAAAGACTGGATATCATCATGTATAAAACTGTTTTAAAATTACAGTTACTCAGAAGTCAAGTACAGAAATGACCAACAGAAACAGACCCTTGTATTATTTCCTGAATAAATATCATGATATGTTGGAAACGTCAGATCTGAAAGACCCTGTTTGTATTTATATGAGTCTCTGGCTTTTTCAATGCAAGTGAATGAGGAGATAAATTTTAAATCCCTCCCTTCATCACAGGGGCACGGAATCTTGGGGTGTCCATTGCAAGATGTATGCATTGGTTACTGCATATTAAACTCTATTTTCAAAGTCCAGAAAATACTGCTTTAACACATTCTGCCGTAACATGGCAAAAGAAAGCAAGTATCATACATTTCTATGTAACTTGCTTTCTTTTGCCATAGTTGGGCAGCATTGCTCACTGGTTTATTCAGTGTTGGCACAGCATTACAGGTCAACGTCAACAAAAATTTGCTTGGGTGCATGAAGTGTGTATATTGTTTGCTGTTTTTATCTTGCTAATGAACTCAGATAATTCAGTCACTTAGTTTATTTGCAGTGATGCGCCTTGGCCGGTCATTGCTCGTAATAAACTGGGCATTTTGTGGATGCTCATTTTATATCCAAGCACGGTAGCTTCACCTGTTCTGCATGTGAGCACCACTTCTTTAGTGGTTGCACACTGTAAAAACAAGTATTTGCCACTAACGTGTCTTTGTCCCCCGCCACAAGATGTGAAATCGTGTCAAAATGAGCAATCTCTCGGTGTGACCTTGAGAGTGACGCAAAGGTCACCAAAATCGACTGGCGCTGGGGTATCACCCTAATACATGTTGACATGAAATTTGAAGGAAATCCGTCAATTCGTTTTTGAGATATCTCGCTGACAAGGATTCGAGACGTACAGACGGACAGACGGACGGTCGTGAATACTATGCCCCGCCGCTTCGCGCGTTCTGCGCAGCGGGGGACAAATATAGTTGACAAAAGTTAGACAATTTTTTAACAAACCTTGCTGCGCATAATAATCAGGTCCTAAACTGGTGCCTTTTCATATTTTGGGATCTCTGAGATTAGATTGCAGCAGCTGGGGCGATATATCATCTTCTGATGACTCTTGTTTTCAGTGCAACAGCTTCCTAGTTTTATTTGCCTCTATCCTGAATTTTTGTGATCATTTTGCAGGCATGATGTTCAGGTGAATGTATATTTCTAAAAAAAAAAAAAAAAAGAAGATAGCCATGCAAACCATGGTAATGTGCCCACATGGCAGCTTTGTATACTACAACCCCAATTCTGAAATAGTTGGAACAAAGTGTCAATTCTAAATAAAATCAAAATGCAGTGCCTTTCAGATCATGTGAGCCAATATTTTATTTACAATAGAACACAGATAAAATTTCAAATGTTGGAACTGAGACATTTTACATTTTTATCCACAAAATGAGCTTATTTCTAATTTTCTGGCTGCAACAGGTTCCAAAAAAGTTGGGATACGCGCAAAAAAGGGCTGAAAAGGCAATTAATATATAAGAGAATCAGCTGAAAGAGCATTTAGCGAGTAATTAAGTTAACGGGCATCAGATGTGTAACATGATTGGCTATAAAAGGGATGTCTTAGAGAGGCTGAGTCTCTCAGAAGTAAAGATGGCCAGAGGCTCTCCAACCTGTGAAGGCTTCAATTAAAAAAATTGTGGAATACTTTAAAAACAAATTGCAAATTGCAAAAATTGCAAAGGCTTTGAAGGTCTCATCATCGACAGTGCATAACATCATCAAAAGATTGAGAGAAACGAAAAATCTCTGTGCGTAAGGGACAAGGCCGAAAACCTTTACTGGATGGCCGTGATCTTCAGGCCCTCAGACGCTACTGCATCACTCACCAGCATGATTCTGTCATTGACATTACTGACTGGGCCCAGGAATACATCAAGAAACCACTGTCTGTAAACACAGTCCGCCATACCATCCACAGATGCCACCTAAAACTTTATCATGCAAAAAGGAAGCCATTGTTGAGCCTGATCCAAAAGCGCCGCCGTGTTCTGTGGGCCAAGGCTCATTTAAAATGGACTGTAGCCAAAAGGCAAAGTTTCCTGTGGTCAGACGAGTTCAAATTTGAAATTCTTGTTGGAAATCATAGGCTTTGTGTCCTCCAGGCTAAAGAGGAGAAAGACCACCCCTCCTGTATAAGCGTTCAGTTCAAAAGCCAGCATCTCTGATGGTTTGGGGATGCATTAGTGCATATGGTGTGGGACACTTGCATGTTTTAAAAAGCACCATGAATGCTGAAAGGTATATAAAGGTTTTAGAGCAACATATGCTCCCCTCCAGATGACATCTATTCCAGAGAAGGCCTTGTGTATTTCAGCAGGACAATGCAAAACCACATACTGCAGCTATTACAACACCATGGCTTCGTAGCAGAAGAGTTCGTGCGCTGAACTGACCTGCATGCAGTCCTGATCTTTCACCGATTGAGAACATTTGGCACATAATTAAACAAAAAGTCCATCAAAGGAGACCCAAAACTCTCCAGCAGCTGGAAGCCTGTATTAAACAAGAGTGGGATGAAATTCCAATGGCTAAACTCAATAAACTTGTCTCCTCAATGCCCAGATGCCTCCACTCTGTGTTAAAAAGAAGGGGGAATGCTACACCATGGTAAACAGGCCCCTGTCCCAACTTTTTTGAGACCTGTAGCAGCCATCAAATTTGAAATGAGCTCATTTTGTGGATAAAATGTAAAAATTTTTAAACATTTGCTATGTTATTGCTGTTCTATTGTGAATAAAATACTGGCTGGTGCGATTTGTCACAAAAATTTGTCACAAAAGTCACTGCCTTTTGATTTTATTCACAACTGACACTTTGTCCCAACTATATCGGAATTGGGGGTTGTACATGTTACTTGACAAAAAATTTTCCCATCATCACCAAGATCAACAGGGAGTCTGTTGTGGTTTTCCGACTAGATGTTTACATATTTTTTGAGGTAGCCTTGTTCGTGAATAATTGGAGAGAGAGACAAAATCCTTCGAAGCCATCTTTATTCCCACGGTGAGCGGTCTCTGGCCAGGCAGTGCTAACTCGGCATTCTTTACAGAGCAATATTTATGGGAAAAACTCAATCAACTTTGCTCCAATCAAAATACATGGGTTGTAACCATCTTATCTCTAACAAACTTTACTCCAATCACAATACATGGGTTGCAACCATCTTATCTTTAATATTTTTTTACTCTCCAACTTTGTTTTGTTAAACCATGGTGGAATACAGAACTATTGGATTTAAAAAAATAGAAGGAATATATACTACTGTAAAATGGACAAGAAAATTACAGTCAAGAGAGGAAAAATACAGCCAAAGGAATAGGATACAGGTAGATTCATAAATGATTCAATTGATTGTTTTTTTCCAGTAACAACTAATGATTTTAATGATTATATTGATCAAAGCTACAGAAATGAAATGCATCACCGGATTATGTTTTTGAATCAACTAAACAGAAGCCTGCTTACTAATCAAAGCAACAGAAGCCCAGCTGCTTATGTGTGTGTGAGCTGCTCATGCATGTGTGAATTGAATGGCTTGCATTTGTGTGTGACTGTGTGTGAACTGCTTGTATGTGTGCGTGCACATGTGCACGTGTGCTGCTTGTGTATGTGTGAACTACATGTGTCAGTGTCCATTGCTCGTGTGTGTGAACTGCTTGTATGTGTGTGTGAGTGTTTTATGTGTATGTGTCTGTGTGCTTGCACTGCTCATCCCCTCCATATGTGTATGTGAACTATATGTGTGTGTGTGTGTGTCTGTGTGTGTGTGTGTGTGTGTGTTTGTGTGTGTGTTACTGCTGCCTACATAATATGGTTATTGATTATGATTATTGATTATGGTTATTAAACGTGGCAGTTGATCTACTGATGAATATGATGAGAAATATTGAAATATAATCCTCAATAAGTCTCATCATGTCAACATTGACCCACAAAACAACAAATGAAAAGAATCCAGCAGAAATGACTGCGGAGTGAGAGTGGTAAATTGTGGACGGACCAATGGATGGAGACTGAGGCAATTGCTATGTACGCGTATTAAAATGTGGTGATAGGATTAAAAAAAAAAAAAAAACACTCTGTCTTAAACCATTTTCAGTGCTGTTTAAAGATTACTTAATAATCACTGTGTTCCTTTTCCTTTTATATTACTGTTTTTTGTTTTTTTTTTTACATTTTCCACAGTCCCAACTTGTTCAGGAAATGGGGTTGAAGATCGGTGCAGGAGCTGAGCACAAAGGAAATTTATATCAAGTAATTATTTAGGCTTTTTAGATTATCTGCTAAACCACAATTCACTGTATAAAATTGCAATTTTTAAAGGAAATAAACGAAGGTGATGCAAAAATGAGCAAATTAGCTCTGCGTAATTTTTCTTATGCGCTTAAATTAAATACAGATGAGCGAGCAGCCTTCACTCGACACCTTTCCATTCCATAGCACTAGGCCCACAAATAAGATTTGTCTTTTCCTTAAGCTTTCAAACAGTTGCGTGAAGTTAACTTGAATCAGCCCTGCTACCAAATAGGCCAACCACAAGCAAATGATTCTTGAGATACTGCATGCAACTCTCAAAATCTAAACGCCTCTGCTAACTACACTATCCAGATTAACAAAATCAAAACTTGATCATTTAGCTGCAAGCTATAATGTAGAAACCTGCAATAGTACTGTCTTAAGCACCCTGATACACTACATTAAAAAAATAGCTAAAATTTAAATCTGACATTAGATTTTTTTTCTCAGTGTTGCTGAAGACAAAAATTATATCTGACATTCCAAATTTTTAAGTAAAAATAAAATTAATTAAAAACATTTGAAGAGTTTGTTTCCAAAATGCAATATATAAATTTTAATCATTTTGAGTAAATCAGCTTTTTCTATGTTGGGACCTATTGCTTTTTATAGAGAAACACAAACTTTCAATATGAAAAAATGCACCTTATTGTACAAATTTCTACAAACATTGTTTTGCACCATGTCGAAAAAGCACAGGGCTATCGCTCTTTAGTGTTATCTCAATTTTTGTAATTTTGGTATTTATTGTGTTTTGGAAACAAACTCTTCATTTGATACAGATAATATAGCCACACCAGAGCCCTGATGTCAGCATCATCATGACTGTCTACAGTTTCTTGGAGGGATGGATACTAGTGAGACCGTCACAACCCAAGTGTAAATTCCTTGTGTCTCTTCTCAATTCAGCAACTTGCATGTCTATTAGGTGTACGTCTCTTGTGATTGGTTAGTGTCTTTTGTGTCTCTCCCGCCCTCGGACGAATCTCATTTTGTGGTTATCCTCTAATAGTCATGTGACTATTTAAGCCCTCTGCCTTGCGTTGCAAGTTGCTGGATTGTAAAATTACCATTTGCGCTCAGAAAACAATCAGTATTTCTAGTGAAAATTCTTTGCATTTGTGAAATGCAACGTGTACTTTTAACAATGGTTGTTCTTTAAGGTCTTTCTCATCACTTAGTTAAGATGAACAAGCTACCAATCCTAAGCAGGGTCCAGGATTTGGGCCGCATTCAGTTTAATCCAGCAAAGTGAGTTCATCAGTCTAGTTCAATAGGAACAAGCTCCCAGGTCAAAGCAGGGTCCAGGATTGGTACCGCATTCTTGTAAACTCCAATCCGTTTCTCTGTCCAGTTTGTTAGGAACAAGCTTCCACTCCTTCTATGGTCATCCACCTTGGAAACCTGATCTGCTCAAGGGTCAATCCATGCCATCTCTCTTGGTTTTTTCCTGGATCCCCTCAGATTTTAATGAAATTTGGTGTACTTGGGGGCTATCCAGAGAAATTCATGTTTGCCAATTTTCAGCTCATTGAAGTCATTATATGGGAGCTATAGCACTTCGAAGATTTGATGGATTTTAGAGAACTTTCTGACCTCAAGACACAAAATTGGCCATAACACATACAGAAATGATCCAATTTGTACGAAATTTGGTTTTGTTGGGAAGAGGAGAAAATTCTCTTTCAAATGATATGCAACACATTTACCTTATGATATTGCCCATCTTTTTTTTTTTTTTTTAATTTGGCATCTCCAATCCCACCTGAATCTGGAATGCCCAATTGGTGATTGGTGAACTATGTACAAAGCTTGCTCGTATGCGACCCCTTGCTGCCAACTCATGATAGTGAAGACAGTTCACGGCTCTCCTCCGAAGCACGTGCCCGTCAGCCACTGCTTTCTATACACTCATTGGTTGAATCTTTGCAAGTTCAGAACGAGGGCGGAGGATACCCGGACATGAACAGACTTCGAATCTTCCTGACGAGCGCCCGTCTGGCCAACAGGAGGCGCTTGAGCAACAAACAAAGGTGTTTATTTATTTTCCCTTACCGGCAGTCTCTTCCCAATTTGAAACCCTGTAGTGCGATGGCCAACTGTGCGCTACGCTAAAAAAGCTGCCGACCACTGCCGGTTGGTTCGACCGGGGCTCGAGCCCGCGACGTAGTAGTCACTTCTAAACTGCAACGCAGTGCCTTAATCGAGTGAGCTATCCGGCAGCTCGGCCATCTGTTAAGTCAAGTCACATGACTTTGCCCTTTGACCTAATTTTTCGCGAGGTACCACATTTTCGATTTTCTTGAAACTCGTTGCATAGGTAGAGTGTGATCTAAACAGACATCCTGCAAAATTTCATTTTGGTGAATCGATTTTTTTGTATCTTAATTTAACAAATACTATTAGTAGGCATCTAATATATAATTCATGGTGAAATGAAAACACTAACTTGATAACACTGAGATGAAAACTAGGCCTAATTCTAAAACACAATGTCAAAGATCCTCCTAATTTGTTTTTATGCCATTTCCCTTTTCCACCAGCTGACCGACTGGATCACCGGGCCGTGGAAGCGGGTGAAACAGTCATGTGATGGTTTTATGTCACATGTACACGTACCAAAGTCATGCAGTGGACTAGTACTAACCGCTGTGACTTGATAATAGTGCAAAATGCTGATGACGAGTTCTGTGACATTCTGTGTGTTAAATTTAAGATTTTAAGCCCACATGATTTCATTGCCAAACAACAATTTCAGTATCTATGTGGTCCAAAAGAACAGCTGGAAGACGTTCAAATTCTTGTAATAACTGATTTCAGTGAAAATGAATTATAATTATAAGAATTAGAAGAACTTAGCTAACCGAGCTTACCATGAAGACGATCACGGAGTAACTGCTGACTGGCATTTTTTTGCCACTTCACATGGAAAAGGACCCTGTGAGGGGATAGGAGGTACCATAAAAAGACTTGCCACAAGAGCTAGCCTTCAATGAACCATTGACAATCAAATTCAAACTCCACTTCAGCTGTACCAGTGGGCTAAGGATAACCTCCCAGGAATAAGTACAGTCTACTGTTCCAAGGAGGACATTGCAAAACATGAAATCACCCTAAAAACCAGGCTTAAGAAGTCAGTGACAGGTACACAGAAACTGCATGTATTCTGCAGTATACCCAGGAAAGCACCGGCTGATGGTTAAACGGTATTCAATCTCTGCTCAGTACCGACTTGTGGATATTGCTAAAGGTTAATATCAATCCTTGCACTTACCATTAGATCAGGCTCACTGCATGACTTTGGTGCAGGTACATGTGACATAAAACCATCTCGTGACTGTGTTTTCCCCTTTTCCATGGCCCAGTGATCCAGTCGGTCAGCTGGTGGAAAAGAGAAAGGGCATAAAAGCAAATTATGAGGAACTTTGACATTGTGTTTTAGAATTAGGCCTAGTTTTCATCTCAGTGCTGTCGAGTTAGTGTTTTCAGTTCACCATGTATTATATATTAGATGCCTACTTATGGTATTTGTTAAATTAAGATAGGTAAAAATAAATTCACCAAAATGAAATTTTGCAGGACTTCTGTTTAGATCACACTCTACCTATGCAACGAGTTTTAAGAAAATTGAAAGTGTGGTACCTCCTGAAAAATTGGGTCAAAGGTCAAAGTCATGTGAATTGACCTAAAAGATGGCCAATATCAAAGGTCAATGTGTTGCATATCATTTGGAAGATAATATTCTCCTCTTTCCAACCATACCACATTTTCTTAAATTGGATCATTCCTGTATGAGTGATGGCCAATTTTGTGTCTCGAGTCAAAACGTTCTCTAAAATCCATCAAATCTTCGAAATGCTCTAGCTCCCATATAAATGATGGCAATGAGCTGAAAATTGGCATGCATTAATCTCTCTGGATATCCCCCAAGTACACCAAATTTCATTAAAATCTGAGAGCGTCCAGGAAAAAACCGAGTGAGATGGCATGGATTGACCCTCAAGCTACTCCATCCTCTTGTAGGCCAGTTCGCTGCTGAAGAAGTCTGCACTCTACCTGGCTGTGATCCACTAGCCGGCGACTGACAGCTCATCTTTGTCTCTAAAATCTGTACTAACCCGTGCTGTTTTTATCTAAGGTTCTGTCCCCACTTCTTCCTAAGGGGTTGCTTTCCCTAAATTACTGCATAAAGCTGCCAATGAACTATTTAGTGGAATGTATACTGCCTCTGCACTTGATTCCTGGGCTGGACTATGACAGAGATAGACTGCACAAGGTGGCAAGTCTTCCACTCAGCCTGGACCAAGCAAAAAGCCAATCATCTTATAAAATTGTAGCAAAACAGAACCATGACCCTGATTTCTAGCATTAGGAAGTCACTCCAAGTATTGATTTGATGTACTTTTAACAGTTCACAGGTCTGTATAGTACATTTCTCAATTAAATTTCATTACTTCTGCAAGCATACAATCTCTCATAATAGTGAGTGCACCCCTCACATTTCGACAATTAATTTATCTTTTCAAGGGACAATGTTTCAGAAATGAAACTTGAATATATTCTAGAGTTGTCATTGTACAATATGTGTAGCAGTGTAGATTTAATGCACTGTCCAAATAACAGTCACTATTTCCATAATGGGTGGCACCAAAAGTGACTCCAATTGGTAATGGTAAACCAAGCAATGAAATGTGTCTTATCACGTTCATGCTGTTGTCTGTTCGACTGGGCCATATGAGGTTAAGTAACGTGTTGAAGGTTTAAACTGTGGTGCTTTGAGTTCAATGCTCTCATTCTGGTCGCTGGATGGTCAGCATGGCACCTCATAGGAAAGAACTCTCTGAGGATCTGAAAAAGAATTGTTGCTCTCCACAAAGATGGTCGAAGCTACAAGAAGATTTGTGAAACCATGAAATTGAGCCACAGCACGGTGGCCAAGATTATCCACCGGTTTTCCAAAATGGGTTTTACTCGGAACAGGCCTCGTCAGGATCAACCAAGGAGGATGAGTCCTCGTGCTCTGCGTCAGGTGCACAAGTTGGCTTCAGAAAACAGACACAGCAGTGCTGGCAGCATTGCTAACGAGGTTGCAGCAGTGAAAGAACAGTCTGTCAGTGCTCGAACCATACGCCATGCACTGCACCAAGTCAATCTTCATGGCCATCAGCCAAAAAGGAAGCCTATTCTGAAGCTAACCCAAGGGAAAGCCCGAAAACAGTTTGCCAAAGACAACTAGTCCAAGAACATGAAGTCCTGGAAGCATGTTCTGTGGTCTGACGAGCCCAAGAAACTTGTTTGGCTCAGATGGTGTCCAGCATGTGTGGCGGCGCCCTGGTGAGGAGTACCATGACAAGGGTATATTGCCTACAGTCAAACATGGCGGGGGTGGCATCATGGTCTGGGGCTGCATGAGTGCTTCTGGTCCTGGGGAGCTGCACTTCATTAATGGAATAATGGATCCAACATGTACTGTGAGATTCTGAAGCAGAACATGATGCCCCCCTTTCAGAAACTGGGCCGCACGGCTGTTTTCCAACATGATAACGACCCAAAACACACCTCCAAAATGACAACTGCCTTCCTGAAGAAGATGAAGGTGACGGCAAGGCTAAGTGTGTCTCCACACTTGAATCCAATTGAGCACCTGTGGGGCACTGTCTAGAGGAAGGTGGAGGAAAGGCAGGTGTCTAACATCCACCAGCTCTGTGATGTTGCCATGCCTCAGAGAATCAAGGCAGTGCTGGACAACAATGGCAGTCACACTAAATAGTAGTTACACTATGGACACAATTTGGCATGTTGACAGTGAGGTGTTCTCACCTTTGTTGCCACCCATTTTGGAAATAGAGTCTCAGTTATTAGGACAGTGCAGTAAATCTACACTAATATACATATTGTACAATGACTACTCTATAATGTATTCAAGGTTCACTTCTGTAACTTTGTCCCTTGAAAAGATATAATAAATTGTCAAAATGGGAGGTACTGCATTCGTGAGATACTGCATTTTCCCGATGAAATCATTCTGCAGCCTATATTTTCCAGACCATTTTGTGCACTGGACTTGCAGCAACTTAAAAAGGAAGACAAATGCACCCTAAGACCAATTGTAGTTCTGCAAATATTTTGCCACGTGCCAAGCAGATATCAGAGAATTGTGAGGGAAGGGGTTCTTCAGTGGAGAACCAATTGCGGCAGTCAATAGGGGGCCAGAAAGCCAATCATCCGATTGGCCACTATGGTCAAACCAAAAAAAAAAAAAACAACAACCCTAAAGGGCAAATGTAAGGATTAAAAGGGAAGTGCAGCTTAATTAGCACCAGCAAATGGGAAACAAAATAGCAAAAACCAAAATGGTAAATGCGGAGAGGGAGGCTTTTCCCAGCAGGGCCAAAAGACAAAACATAACTGCAGAGAGGTGTCTAGGTCTGGGCAAACAGAACAAAAATGGCACAGCGATAAAGACTGAGACCAAGCTCAGGTAAAACAGAAATAAAATAAACAGGCTCTGTATATAAAGGCCAAGACAATGGAAAAAAAATGACTGGGATACAGCCCAGTGACACCAAAAGTAATAGGCAGAATCGACCCCGTAAGGGAACTCGATCTGTGAAACACCTGGGAGGGTGACGCAGGCTTGGTGGTCAACAGGTTGGAAGAGCAGAGGTTGCAAAGCCGTGGGCCAGGGGATGTGAGGAGAATAAAGGTGAAAAGATGCAGCCCACTGGATCACCCCAGGGCTGCATCCTTTCACCTTCATTATTTGTCCTGTATACAAATGAGTGCTGTAGCCGACGTGTGGAGCGTCATATTCTTGAATTTGCAGATGATTTTGTAACTGTGTCCTTGTAATACACTGACGACCCCGATCATGGGCCGATAGTTAGGGAATTCACGGATTGTTGTAGTTCATCTTTCCTAGACATCAATGTGTCAAAAACTAAAGAAATGCTGACAGACTTCCCGAAGAACCCTCCAGTCATCTCTCCAGTTGTCATTGCAAACCAGGCAGTTGAGCTGGTCCATAATTAGATACCTTGGTACGAACATTGATGACAAGCTGTTCTTTGAGCCTCATGTTGACACTGTGTCCAATAAGGCACATCAGCGTATGTATTTTTACAGGAAGCTTCGAAGTTTTAATGTTGATCGCACTTTTATGACGATGTTTTATTGAGTCCATTCTTACATTTTCTTTTATCTGTTGGTATGGTATGCTTTCCCTCAAAAACAAGAGCAGACTTCTGGGTATCGTAAGGGTGTGCAGCAAAATAGCTGGCATTAATTTGTATGACCTCACAGATGCGTATAAGGTCAGAACCTTACATAAGGCCCATTCAATCCTCTCCGACCAGAGCCACCCTTTGGCTGGTGAGTTCCTGCTGCTTCTGTCAGGCCGCTGATAAATCCTGCCAAAATGCAGGACTAACAGGCTAAATCACTCGTTTATCCCTGCTGCCACTGGCCTGTTGAACAATTGATTATGTTTTTGCTTTTATATTTATATTTGTTTTATGTGTGATTGTTGTGCTTGTTTTTCTTTGGAATCACTGCTGTCTGTACGGTAAGTTGCCCCCCCTCTGGGATAATAAAGACTCCTTGAACCTTGCGACGCAGTCAGGAATAAGCCCCCACTAGGATCAGCCTAGTGAAAAAACCCAACCCCAAATGTCACAAGCAGGGTAGCAGCCCAAAAAAAAAAAAAACCCCAAACTGGTCTTAGTAAAGGCCCAGCAAGGACTACTCAGAACAAAAAGAAAAAAAGGAAGAGAAAACCAAGATAAAATGTCTCTTTCTGGAGGCGTATAAACTGAAGTAAGAACTCACTAAGTGGCCACAGAATTTACAATTGCTTTTTACAGATTTTTGCCATACCATCCACAACAAACTATACCTCACCGGCTTTGTGCTTAGCAATATTACACTGAAGCACAGGCAGGAGTGAAGTTAGTGCTTAAATAGAGGCCTGTCCAGAGAAAGAGGCAACGAGGAACACCTGCTGCCAATGAAGGCATTCCAGAGGGCAGATTGCCAATTAGTGGCCGTAACAGGGAGCTGCTCTCAGAACCATGACAACTATATGTAACTTGCACGCTTGCTTTCTGAGACAAAGCCGAGAATCAAGAGTATCCAGTTCTCAATTACATGCACTGTCACATGTCTACCGTCTTTACAAGTGCAGCCCTGCTCCAGACAATGGAAAAGTCAAGACATATTTCCTGTCCAACCACCCTAATGGCCGATACAGCAAATGAGTAGTGCTAGTTTCATGCGTCGACAATGGGGGAAACGCACTACAACTGTTTTAATAGCGAGTTCTTTAGATGTAAATACTATTCCATAGAATGCAAAATCCTCCAATAGAAATCATCAGCAAACTGGTCATGGAAGCATCCGAATCTTAATGATGGCAGTGTAGGCATATGTAACTAGAAAAGCACTCGGAGAGCCCAGACCTTTCCCTCCATATTGCGACTTCCACCATAGATATTAGTCTTACATTTATTTTATTCTCATTTTTAGATTCCTTGACCATGAAAACATTTGATTCATAATGATATCAATATTAGTTCAGTAGTTATTCAAGAAAATCAAATTTTCCGTAATGGTGGTTTTCTTCTGGATCTAGTTCCCTGGCTTTTGAAGATACAGTAAATCCGGTGACACCTTCCTAATTCTGCAATATCTTGGCTATATAATGGTGTTTGTCGCATGTTTGTAGCTTCATTTGTTCTCTTCCTATATTGATAGTTCCGAAGGTCCCCTACTTTCGTATTCTAGATCATAGTATCATAGTATCCGGAATTATTCCATTTTCAGGATCAGTCTTTGACATATTGTAGAACATGTTCGAAACTTGTCCTGTATTTTTTTTCCCCAAGTGCCCTGACCATTTTTGGTGGAGTTATATGCATAAATGTCGAAAATCTCCCAATGTTAAAGAATCCTTTAAAAAATTCCTGGATCCAGACGGAGATCCGGATCACTTCCAAAATCTAATCATTTCTTCCTTAAATCAATCTGTACAATCCCTGAAAATTTCATCAAAATCTGTCCATAACTTTTTGAGTTATTTTCGAAACCAACAGACAAACAAACAGACACACAGACAGACAAACAAACAAACCCAGGCAAAAACATAACCTCCTTAGCGGAGGTAATTAATGTTATAAAAAATAAACAAGGCCTACAATATCTCCCTTGACAGCAAAGGAATATCCCCACAATGGCCCAATCCCCTGCACCATAATCAGCCTGTGCAACCTATCTTCGCAAGCTCCCAATTAGATCAACAAATTAGTAAATCAAACCAATTCCTGAGTTATGGCCAAATATGTAATTTTCATGCAAAGTGCCCCCTGGTGACACATTTTGTTATCTGAAATTTTATCAATGCCACTTCCTATCTGTGACATCAAACTAACTGCCAAGAATGGATGACCAACTTTGAAAAGTGTTGCAGGTATCGCACTAATACCTAATCTCTGCGGCAGAGGACGCGGTGGTCAGGGCAAAAACGTAATATCCGGAAACTCCATTTGTTTTCCTTTTTGCTTGGTCAGACCTTTTTCCTGCACATTCGTGAATAAAATGGATGGAAGTCCCAAATATTGTTTTTAAGAGAGCGAACATTGCTGCCTGTCTCTTAGTTATGCAGGGATTTTCAAACAAAGATTAAGTTGAAAGGCTGAGAAGATGAAAGGGCATGAATACATGCAAGTCAATGAATACCTCACTGATCAAAATCTAGTGGAACTGAGGAGAGCCAGTGTATCTGGACAGCCCAGCAGCACAATGCCTACATCTGCCATTACCTCACTGGACCAGGTGACAGGGGATAAAATGGACCGTGAGACAGCAGGTTTCACTGGGACTTGGTTCCAATGATGAAATACCCAACAAAGTACAGTACTATGTAGAAGACTTAATAACCCTGGAATTACATTTTACATAAATTTAACCCCATATTTTTATTTTGCACATTTGTGTTTCTAAAGATAAAAAGCACACAACATACCAAATGTTTTTGTCAAAAAAATAAAATGAGTAAAAAGAGCTTGCGTTACCAGAGGATATAACCATGACAGAGCCCTGATGTCAACATGAACGAGGCTGTGGGGGATTACCCAGAGACAGAATCAAGCAAAACAGAGGAACTTCAGAAAGTTTCCCATGTACTTTTAACGAGCAAAACCTAATCACCTGATAATAACATAAAACTATGGGACAGCGTGCCTAATTTTTAGGCAAGATAGTAATGCAAAATATTGATTTAATTTAGTTTTTAGAAGTTCATGGCTCTTCATGGTACAGACTTCAATATTTAGAAAGCTTTCATTTATGAACTTTGAAAGATTTCTCTCCTCACAGAATTATGTTACATGTGCCCATGACTTGCATAGTATTGTATCTTTTTCAATTTAAATTTCAATTTGTGCAATTGAGATTTGTGATGAATATATTTCATCCCAGAAAGAGAAATTGCACCGCATTTTCCTAAGCATGTTCCTATTTTTCTTTAGAAAATGTATATACAACAATAGACAAAATGAATGTTGCTCAAGAATCTGAAAAGTGGATTCACCTTTTAGAAAAACCTGACAAAGGAAGCTTGAAGCTTGACATTCCATCCAGAAATTCATCGGAAAATTTTCAGGCAAGAAATGTCAACATTGTCATTGACATAGATTCACACTATTGGGCTGTTGTTAACCTATTTTTTACAGTACATCCATAAGTAAATGTAATGTGGGGGGAAAAACAGCCAATAGATAGCAATCTTGACTTTTTTGTTAAGCCAGTCTGGAGCTAGGTTTTGGGCATGTCCTGGGCATGCCTCTGAGTGGAAAGTCCCAAAAAATTGAAAGAAGTCTGGAAGATGGGAGGGGGCTGGAAAAGAGTATATAAGGAGAAAGATCGAGAGAGTAAAGTAGTAGGAGAAATTGCAAGGAGAAATTGTGGAAGGATACATTTGACCAGACCTGTCACTCTTTTCAAGACCTGTGTAGCTTTTTGTGGATTTTTGCCTGTGTTGGAGCATTTTCCTGTCCCAGAACATCGCAAAATAGCAACCCCCATCTCAATTACCAAAGGAACTGTAACTATCTCATTTTTTATTTATTTTAATCTTGGTCACTTGCTTTGTTTAATTAAATCTGTTTAAGTTTTAAAATTTTGTCTGTCATCCCTTGCCGTCCAATAGGTCATAACAAATTGGGGCCATAACAAACTACAAGCAGGTTTCCACTATCATGGAAGAAGAATTTGCATGTTTTGAACAGGGTTACCCATGAATAATGAAGATCAAGGTCTTCACTGACAGAACTCCATTACAGCCAAAGTTGAAGAACAAGAAAGGTAATTTATAATTCAAACTTAAAGGTTATAAGAATTTGTTCCAGAACAATTAAAATGCACAATAATTTCAAGCACTTGAGAGGATGACATGACAATGAGAATGAAGGACGTCACTTACAGGCATTTTACATCTTTACAGCTTTAATTTAACATTAAAATATGGTGCTCGGAAAAATTCACTATGACCGACATATTCTAAAAGGCTAAATTTAATAGGCCTATTCGTTGACCGTACAGAATTAAAATGTAAAAATATTCAAGCTGGAAGATAATGTTCATATTGGTATAAATTAATAGTGAGCCTGCAATAGAACAATTCATTTAACAACCGGCTCAGACACTCGATACAATATAAACAACTCAACATTTGTCACAAGCACCAGAACTCATACTGAAGGACAGATGTGCCTTAATTAACATTCTGAGTGAGTTTTTTTGTGTCTATGTAGGTGATGAGACTGACTGAAACTCTTCCCACACTGAGCACAGGGGTATGGCCTCTCCCCTGTGTGAGTCCGCTGGTGTACTTTGAGGTTTGCTTCTTGACTGAAATTCTTCCCACACTGTGCACAATAGTACAGCCTCTCCCCTGTGTGAGTACGCTGGTGTTTTTTAAGGATACCTGCTTGACCGAAACTCTTCCCACACTGAGCACAGTGGTACGGTCTCTCCCCTGTGTGAGTCCGCTGGTGTAGTTTGAGGTTTCCTTCTTGACTGAAACTCTTGCCACACTGAGCACAGTGGTACGGCCTCTCCCCTGTGTGAGTCCGCTGGTGTTTTTTAAGGTCTCCTGCTTGAATGAAACTCTTCCCACACTGAGCACAGTGGTACGGCCTCTCCCCTGTGTGAGTCCGCTGGTGTTTTTTAAGGTCTCCTGTTTGAATGAAACTCTTCCCACACTGAGCACAGTGGTACGGCCTCTCCCCTGTGTGAGTCCGCTGGTGTTTTTTAAGGTCTCCTGCTTGACTGAAACTCTTCCCACACTGAGCACAGAAGTACCGCCTCTCCCCTGTGTGAGTCTGCTGGTGTACTTTAAGGGTTTCTTCACGACTGAAACTCCTCCCACACTGAGCACAGAGGTAGGGCCTCTCCCCTGTGTGAGTCCGCTGGTGAACTTTCAGGTTTCCTTCTTGACTGAAACTCTTCCCACACTGAGCACAGTGGTACGGCCTCTCCCCTGTGTGAGTCCGCTGGTGTACTTTAAGGTCTCCTGCTTGACTGAAACTCTTCCCACACTGAGCACAGTGGTACGGCCTCTCCCCTGAGTGAATCAGGTGGTGTTTTTTAAGGTCTCCTGCTTGACTGAAACTCTTCCCACACTGAGCACAGTGGTACGGCCTCTCCCCTGTGTGAGTCTGCTGGTGATTTTTAAGTTCTCCTGCTTGACTGAAACTCTTCCCACACTGAGCACAGTGGTAAGGCCTCTCCCCTGTGTGAGTCCGCTGGTGTTTTTTCAGGGCTCCTGCTTGACTGAAACTCTTCCCACACTGAGCACAGTGGTACGGCCTCTCCCCTGTGTGAGTCCGCTGGTGTTTTTTCAGGTCTCCTGCTTGACTGAAACTCTTCCCACACTGAGCACAATGGTATGGCCTCTCCCCTGTGTGAGTCCGCCGGTGTAGTTTGAGGCTTCCTTCACGACTGAAATTCTTCCCACACTGAGCACAGTGGTACGGCCTCTCCCCTGTGTGAGTCCGCTGGTGTACTTTGAGGTTTCCTCCGTGACTGAAACTCTTTCCACACTGAGCACAGTAGTACGGCCTCTCCCCTGTGTGAGTCCGTTGGTGTTGTTTTAGGTGTCCTCCTTGACTGAAACTCTTGCCACACTGGAAACGCAAGAGCGACCTAACACTAGCAGTATTTAAATGCAGTTTAACTGCATCGGGAACAGTATTAGATGGTCCACGGTGTCCGGGGGGGGCACTGGAAGGCAGAAAACATGCAGATGTGATTGATCCTGCTCTGAGCTGTCTGACATATTCCTCAGGGTGAGATCTCTTGATGTGTTTGTGCAGGCAGATCTCTGCTGTGGAGGACAGCCAACACTGAGAACAGGGGAAGACTGGAGATGAAACATCATCACCCCCTAGTGGAGGAAAGGGAAAACAGCACAAGACCGAAACATATCAGGTCATGTTTTGACACCAAACATTTTTCCTAAAATGAACGGGAAATTTTACCGCAACAAAAACTTATGGATGAAATACCAGTATTTCTAAGACAGCATTACATGTAAAAAAATGTGTTTAAGAGTGATGGCTCACATAGGCAGTGATTTCCACACACTGTACTAGAGTCCAGATTCTCTCGCCAGTCTTTTAACTGAGAAATGTGGATACCAAGGGTATCATTACATAAACATTACATTACTTTGAAAATGGCAGAAACTAAAACAAAGAAAGACTTTCATGGAGAGAATGTTCTCCACTCAAAGATATTAATCTGTACATTAAATCTCTAAATCGGCAATTAGTATACTCAGTTCAAGGCGATCTCCATGCTTCCCTTTCCTGCAGCCAGCAGTTCACATAAAAGTCAGAACCCAAGAGTTAGGTGAAATACGTGATGGGCATTTTCTCCATGTTCAATCAGAAAAAGCATCAAAGTAAGATGAATTTTTAAACATTACGCATTGCTGAATACTCCTCGGCCCGTGCAAGATTTCCTGCCTCAAGTTCACTGCGCTAAGGTGAAAAGTGAAATCCAGCAAAAAATGTGACGTTGCACATCTATGTGTCACAGTGAGTTACCGATGCGATCTTTAGTGACCGAGTACTGACGCGGACAAGATTTCCAGGGTCAAGATAACAAAACCAGACGTTGCACATCTATGGGTCATAGTGCGTTACCAGGGGTTAAAGTGGACCGGAACTGCGTTCCCCCACCTTAGTTTGAATTAAAATATTTGACTTAAGCTGCTTTCACACAGGACGCGAAACGATTTTTTTTATCTCCGCCAAGGAGATTATGCGATCGAGTCGGTTTATTTATTTATTCATTTATTTATTTGTCTGTCCGTGGACAGGATTTCTCAGAAACAACTGGACGGATCTTCATGGGGCGGCACGGCTCAGGAGGTAGAGCGGGCGGCCGCTCAGAAGGTTCCCGGTTCCATCCTCGGCTCCTCCAGAGAAAGTGTCGAAGTGTCCTTGAGCAAGACACTGAACCCCGCACTGCTCCTGATGCGCAGGGTGACGCCTTGCATGGCAGCCTCCGGCATCAGAGTGAGTGTGAGGCATAATTAAAGCGCTTTGGGGTCATATCATGTGACTAGAAAGCGCTATATAAATGCAGTCCATTTACCATTTACTATCTGGATCTACAAATTTAGTGACATTTCTCGGAAAATGAAGGGATCTGAACTGAAGGGATCTTCATGAAATTTTCACCAGAGATAGATCTTGGTCCAGGGACGACTCCATTAAATTTTGGTGATGATCCGGATCCAGATCCGGATTCTCATGAGTACTTGATGAGTTTACAGAGTGTGGTTCTGTGCAGCCGGCTGCAACCATGAGGGCGGATGGACCCTCGGATGGCCAGCCGTAAATCGGCACGGGTAAATCATAGGAGCTATATCGAGTAATACCTCACAGGAAAGCTTTTGTGATGAATGATCTGACACAATTCTTTTCACTTGGAATCTTCCCAAGAGACAGATCTTGCATTTGTATCAATGTCATCCTTTGGTGGAGATCAGAAATCTCGAATTGCTCATTTTTTTTTTTGCGTCACTCATTACATTTAAGGTCAACAAAGGGATGACATTCGCGTCTTTGCATTGACTTTGAAAATAATCTGTCGCACGAAAAATTCGTTTCGCGTCCAGTATGAAAGCGCCTCAACAGTAGCCTCAAGGACTACAGATCATTTTCTCATGCTGCTTTCAATTACAGCCTGCCTGCCACTCTCTCAAAAGCACCAAGATGCTAAACAAATCAGAACGCAACATCAGTCTCTGCCAGCCCCGCCTTCACTAAAACGCAGCTGTATCGTATGCTGTTTTTCATTTGAGAGAGTGCATCGCTCACGTACCAGCCTGCGAGGAATTAGGGACTTCAAGCAAACGCGAATTTTGCAACTGCTACGGCGCCCGGACATAAATCTGTCCTGACGCTGGTGCCGTAGCCTCAAAGCCGTAGTAGGGACCTTCAGCAACAGGCTGACTTTTCTCAACGGTACAGGCGACGTCACAACCTTCTGACTAAGGAAGCATATAGTTAACAAAATTATAATGAAAATGGAATTTCAGAAATTCATTTTCATTTTCAAGATACAAGCGCATGAGAGCAAGTTCCCACCTAAAAGGTCAGGAAGGGTTTGAAAAGTTAGACAAACGTAGCAACAGAAACTAAGGGTCAGAGCTACGCAAATACACCAGTCTCTGTAGACTAAACGCAGAAGAAACTAGCGCTGTCGCTCTCCATGTCTTGCCTTGCTTAACTTCTAACAGTGGTGAACATTCATTTCAAGATCCAAAGTAGCGCCAATTGTCTGGGAAATCAATTGCTTTTCTATACTTTCCTTTCCTTTTTCTTTTTTCAGACTTTTCGAGACCTGGAAAATACCAAAAGGAAATTCCACTCTTATCCACACTGCGTAGGAACTCTGCCAGGGGCATTTCAAAGGGTCTCTCACATATGGCTGCCGTTTCTATAAAAGCACATCAAGTTTGATCACGAAAAAGAAAGACACAAAATTCCCTGGTACCTCATGGTGGCGGTTATAATAATTCTAAAATCTGTGATACAGTGGCCGCTCTAGTGTAACATGAGCAGAAGCACAGAGATGAACACAAGTACCTTCAGAGGAGCTCTTGTTGTTCCATAGGATGTCGAAGGTGATACCCAGGTCCTTGCCATAGTCCTCCCCATACCACACCAGCAGCTCCTGGCCGGGTAGAATGGGCTTAAAGCAGCGGTACAGGATCGATCCTCTGCGCTGGAAAGCCACGAGATTCTGCTCCTCCTCATTGCGAGCACAGTTCACATATCTGAGCCACAGAGAAGACAATGAAGTAAGAGAGACAATATGAGAGAGAAGTAATGTTCTCCCAATAGACGGCCACCAACCTCATCCAGTTGGAGTGAGTTTCTCTCTTGGCGTCGATGTACTCCTCACAGTGCTTGCTCCTGTAGATCTGAAACAGGCTTATGAGCATCACTTACATCACCTGCTCCTGTACTCTGCAGAGTCCTTAAATATGACTGAAATATGACTAAAACTTAACTTCCCATTTCTCTCATGTCAGCCTGGAGAAATGCCCAACTTTACACAAGTGCAAGTATTTTCTGTTAATCTGACAGAGGTTTCAGGGGATCAGCCAAAATCTGCTTTTCTGTTGAGCGGCTTTTTTTTTTTAAACATTTATGTCAACGACTCCAGAGGCAAGGGACTGAGTCGCCTTTTTTGCCCCCAAAGGGTAGGAGTGGGTTTGAGGTCTGGACATTTTATCTTGCTGGGACTACCTCTGCAACCTTCTTGTACATAAATTAAACTTTTTGTGTAATAAACTAGAGCTGAGCTTCGTAATTCAGCACGCACTGAACTACATTTGTACATCTCAGTACATTAAACACCCAGGCAGGCTTTGCAGATCTGTAAACTGCACAAACACAGGAACTCAGCACAAAGACCCGCCTCACCATCCAGGAGTAGCCGCTGTCCATGGCAACATCTTCATCAGCCAGCCCCCCTTCATAGGGCCCATAGTGCACCCCCCTGGGCACAGTCTGGTCCAGGTTAAACACTCCCAGACCCGCTCCAGGAATCCCAGATGTTCTGATCTCCAAATGAGGGGGCAGGGTGAGCCGAGCCCTGTCAGGGGTCCCCATAGGCACAGGGGAGTCCAAAACAAATGAAGGGAGCTCATGTGCTTCATACTCATCCTTGAAGAGGGACTGGCACTCCTCACAATCTACAAGACAGGAGTTTCATCTAAACTAGTTTTAATCAGTAAAAAACAAAAATTAAGAGAAAAACCATGAATAAACAGCCTTTGGCTCACAGAGATAATCATCACCTCTTCCTCTGTGTAGCACACACTCCGTGTGCTGCGCAGTTCTTCTATGTAACAGCATCGTTCTTCAATCTGCAATTTTAAATGCTCCTTCTTCAATTGTCCTGAAAACAACCACAGAGTAACAGTGAGCACGACTGCACAACAGTCCTGTTCTTGCACTAAAGGGAAAATGTGTGTCGCCACTGTGGCTAAAGTCAGGAAAAATTGTTTTGCCACAATGTTGGTGCTCAGCAGATAAGAAATGTCATGTGTAGGTGCCACATCTGTGCTCTGAAAATAAATAAATAAATAAATAAAATCATGATATTCGTGTAAAAGTTCCCACACGTGTGCCATGTTTGCACATAAAATTTCTAGTAAATTCCTAAGACTTGCAAATTAATAAAAATGCATGAGAGGCATCCTCACATAGTTTAACAGGCATTTTTTGCCTACCACTACCTTTGTAAAATATTTAACATTAAAATGAAATCATACAGGAAGGAAGTGACTTGTCAATGATCGAACGTAAGAATAATAATAATAATAATAATAACTACTCACTCGTCGTATGAGTGTCGAGAATACATGTTGTACAATTCTACAGAAGGCCCCGTTTACAGTGTTGTGTCTTCCCGACTAGATGTTTGCATCCCCTTGTTCGTGAATAATTGGGAGAGAGAGACAAAATCTTCAGAAACCATCATTATTCCAGCCTTGAATCGTGCAATAATCCAAACCCGGAGAGCAGTCCCTGGCCAGAAGTTCTAACTCGGCATTCTTTACTGAGCAATATTTATGGGAAAAACTCCAACTTTGCTCCAGTCAAAATACATGGGTTGTACCCACCTTTATCTCCTAAGTTTTTTAACCAGCTTTGCTCCAATCACAATTCTTGGGTTATCTCTCAAGTTTTTTTTCTTTCCCTTAGATTCTCTGAGAAATATTGGTGGAGTACAGAAGCATTTGTTTCATAAAAAATGAAAGAATATACACTGAAAAGGTATGGAAAATTACATTTTAAGAGTGAAAAAACACAGGTCAAGGTATAAGATGCATATGGATGCATACATTATTCAACTGATTATGTTTTCAGTAACAGCTTATGATTTTACTGAACAAATATTGATCAAGGCTACAGAAATCAAATACATCTCCTGATTATGTTTTCGAATCAAATAAACAGAAGCCTGTTTGCTAATCAAAGCTACAGAAGCCCACTGCTTATGTGTGTGCGAGCTGCTCATGCATGTGTGAATTGAATTGCTTGCATTTGTGTGTGACTGTGTGTGAACTGCTTGTATGTGTGCGTGCGCATGTGCACGTGTGCTGCGTGTGTATGTGTGAACTACATGTGTGCACTGCTCGTGTGTGTGAACTGCTTGAATGTGTTTGTGTGTGTTACTGCTGCTTACATAATATGATAATTGATTATGATTATTCAACATGGCAATTGATCTTCTGATGAATATGATGAGAAATATTGAAATATAATCCTCAACAACAGCAGTGACGTGTCATCCGAGGTCAGTTAGGGTAGGCAGAATCCTCACCGTTAAAGAAACAATAACTCTATTACTTTGCTTGATTAGCAATTGAGGATTGATTAACTAATTTGCAAGACTAAACAGCAGAATGGCGTGTCAGTTCCATCCATGACATTATTGCTCAGTGCATCGAAATTAAAATGCTCACGAGACAGCAAGTTTTTTCATATTTGCCTAGAGGAAGCTAACGCAATGCCATTAACAAATATTCTAACCTTTCTTATGTGGCGTTCAATGTGTGGTCAATATGTTTACGATAATATTTCCCCCCTTAAATACATACTTTTTAATGCCATTTTAAAAAAATAGGGTGATTATTTTCAGTCTTCTTTCATAATCCGATAAACAAAAGATCAAAACAATTTACGGAATTACTGGGAGAGTTTTTTCCTAATTAATTAAAATGTACTTCCTTGCGGTCTCGAATTAAAGCATAAAGGTAAATTAATCTTTTTTTCACTATCACCTCTTAATCATTACAGGCTTAACTGACCAGAAAAAAGGTCAAATTGATTGATTGACAATCAGGCAAAGTACGTGGTTGACAAAATCTAGTGATAAAAAGGGAGAATTCACTGCCTACCCTGACCGCACATACCTGGTTTGCAGGTATGGCATTGTACATCAAAGTTGAAGTTTTTCAGAATTTGTATACATAAAATTACCTTATTCTGTGTAATATCACATCCCAATCTTCTGTCATAACTTTTAAATATTCGATCATTCCTTCACACATGTGGACTTGTCGCACGCCGTGGAGGAAATGGAGCGAATGTGACAAAAATACTGCGCTCTTGATTGGACAAAATGTTCGGAAATACTGAGGTCGGGTGTCCTCGGATGCGCTCTTCCGAAAAGGAGGTGCATTTGCTTTTCCTTGTTTATCACTCAAAGAAAAGCTGCAATAAAATTTTTTCAGTGGATTTTAACTTCGCCACAGTGGCTAAACAGGCTAATAAAGCCATCGCCATACAGCATATGGCTGCGCCTATGGCGATGGGCCAGCTCAAGCGCAGCAGTCAAATACAGATGTGCGGGTTTTGGATTGAGCCACTTGTCTGATACACAGGAGCAATGCTGGGATCTCAGTGAATGACAAATCGGTTGCCTGGTTGCCCGGGACAATCAGTTTCTCATGCAGACAAGTATAAACGAAAAATCAGTTGCCCATCGGACAACTGCCTCTGTGCGCTCGAAACATGCTGCACGCGCTCGGATTTTTACTTCGGTTCATTCCCATCAAAAATTGCCAACCATTAGAATGCCAGTTTCCGTGCTGAGCAATGAAATTATTGCTGCCTCGCTGCAGGCCCATTTGTATAACTCAGGGGTGTCCAATCTTATCCGTAAAGGGCCAGTGTGGGTGCAGGTTTTTGTCCTAGCCAGCAGTGCTGCTGCACCTGATTCCACAAATGAACTAATCTGGGGTTTCAATCAGGACCTTGGTGGATAGAATCAGGTGTGTTAGTATTGAGCTCTAACAAAAACCAGCACCCACAACGGCCCTCTCTGGATAAGATTGGACACCCCTGGTTTAACTTCATATAGTGTACTGTGGGGGCGATGACGTTTGCACAGACCCACTCCGAAGATACCGTAGAATCTGTGGCTATGCTGCAAATGCGCGACTGCTAAACTATGTTACTCTGTAGATTATGTAGCCACCTAGCTAGTTCGCCAACATTAACCATGGAGAATCTTTATAAATAATCATCATAATTATGCAATGTCATTTGTTTTTGCCCTAACTTCACTGGCTAGTTTGCTGCACCAGTGATTGCTTTTGAGCTAGCTTGCGAGCTAGCCAACGTCCCAAAAATGTGAAAATGCAGTTTGGACGCATGGAAGCTAGCTGAGATAGCAAAGTCATGGCCAAATCAAATCACATCACTTAAACAGGATTTTCAACAGTAAACATTAGTGTGACAGTGTGGTTTCTAAATCCATCGACTCTCAGCAGAGGGTGTAGATCTTTCTTGCCTTACAGTTCCCTGTAATGTTAGCCGTTTTTCCCAAGTTATGCCAGTAATGCAGCTCATAGCAATTTGTATAGAAGTTGCTTCCATGTGAGACAAAGTTGTCCAAGCTTTGAAGCATTTGATTTGACTTGAAGATGCCCACTCAGATACACATTAATTGGAATGATTGTGTTTACTCTCTCTCAATAGTCAGTCTGCCATGGGATGCAATGAGAGCAGGAGATATCCGTGAGTTTGAGAGACCGTTTTGCTAATGCCTTCATGCTGATATGGTATATGTAGCAGTGAATGTGCACCTTGGGGCCGTGTTTGTAATTAAAGCCATAACATATCTTGTCTTTGCCACAGAGGTGCAAATAACAGCCTACTGTTTGCATCTGAGGTGGGTGGCATCCTTCTGAGTCTGTTACATTCACTAACGAAATGGCTAAATAATCAAAAAAGTACCACAGTTTAATCAAGGATTGGTCACACAGCATATAGCCAAAGATACTGCATTGTCTTCGAGAGTGGGTCTGGGAGTCACAGTCCCCAGCTCCCAATATGCTACCTCAAGAGCAATCACTGGTACAGCTAACAAGCGGGTTAAATTTGGGCAAAAACGAATGATGCCGCTTAATTAGGACAATCATTTACAAAGATTCTCCATAGTTAATGTTAGCTAGCTAGTTAGATGGTTACATAATCTACAGAGTAACATAGTTCAATAAGCGAACGTGCATTCGAGGCATAGCCACACATTCCACAGAATCTTCATAGTAGGTCTGTGTAAACGTCACCGCCCCCATGGTACACAGTATGAAGTTAAACGAATGGGCCTGCAGCGAGGCAGCAATAATTTCATTGGTCAACATGGAACCTGGCATCCTATTAGCTGGTGATTTGATTTTTTTATTTTATTTATTAAGCTTTGACAGAAGTCAGGAAATGATCGCACAGGTGGCAAGGCACCTATTGTGGGGCAATCATCCCACAACATGTACAGACAATTGAACAATGAGAAGGAAAAAAAAAAAAAAAAAACATATATACATAATAAAATAAGACAGTTTATCAGCAAGTGCAAGTAACATCAGAGGGACAGACGACAACCCATGTACATGAATCATCAGAAGAAAAATAGTTGTTGAACTTTTCTTTATAAAAATGAAATAGCTTCGATTTAAAAGCAGCTGTAGTATCAGAAATTTGATAGAGGTGACTGGCATTCCACAAATAAAATAATCCGTTAAAATATGAATGGCGAAAAGTTTCAGTCCTAAATTTTGGAATTTTCATTAAAAATGTATCCTCATTTTGAAATGAAACAAAATGGTTGCAGTTAATGTCATATTCCCCCATCAAGCATTTGCACAAGAATACACAATCAAATATGTCACGTCTGTAGCCCAGCTTCATTAGTCGGGCTTTATAATTGCTATCAACACAATCATTATAACCAAGAATGTACTTAGTGGCTCTCCGTTGCACACCTTCAATATGAAGGAGAGATTTTTTTGATGATACGGCCCAAGATTGGGTGGAGTATTCTAAAAGTGGTCTTATAAGCGAAATATACAGTTTTCGTTTTGTTTGAACTGAACACGTATGACCACAAGTTCTTTGAATTAATCCAAGCATGCGATTTGCTTTACTGACCAAGACATTAGCATGTGCATCCCATGATAAATTTGATGACACCACAATCCCAAGATCACGCATGCAGTCGACTTTTTCAATTAGATTACCATTCATTGTGTAATGGTGAAGAATGGGAATAAGGACAACCATCATTCCAGACGGGCAACTGTTTTTCATTGAAGAGCTCGTCCGTGGACAACCAGTCAAAAAATTGATTTGTCAGCTGCCAGATGGCTTACTTGGAATAGCATCATGTTGTGAAGCAGAAGTGACCATCACAAGGTGGGTTTGATCCCCGCCTCGTACCAACCAGCAGTGGTCGGCAGCTCTTTTCAGAAGTAGTGGGCAATTGGCCAATGCGCTACAGGAATGCAAATTGGGAAGGGTCTGGTGGGAAGGGGCATGTAGTTTAGAGTTCCCCTAGGTGCCTCTTATTGGCCAGACGGGCACTAATATGAAGATTCCAAGCTCTCCTCAGTACGGGTATCCTCCGCCCTCGTTCTGAGCTTGCAAAGTCTGAACCAGAGAATGAACACGAAGCATTATTAGACGGGTGCTTCCCATCCTTAAATGTGATTGGCTGAGCCATGTTCCATGCCACTATAAAATCAATGTAACCCACTGTATTTTGAGGCAGACCGCAGCACAAAATATCCCTGCGCGCCTGGCCTAGCATTAGAGTTCGATATAACTTTGGCTTGCTAGCGACGTTGCTAACAAGCTAGCTATTTCAGTATTAGCGATAAATTGTTGATTTTTTTTCTTGTGTGTTTATTTTATGGGCTATGTGTAGGGTAACCACATCCATTGTATTGAACGCAAGCTAGTTGACAAGCTGGCTAGCAAACTAATGCACAATTCAACATATTTTCCTGGACACCGGCAAGTGTGGAAGGCAAAAGTCAATCTTGTTCCCTACTCTCGCAGCAAGTTGGAATGATATGGCCGATCCGCGCGAGTTCAGAACAAGGAAACTCTAAAACCGTAACAAACCTAAAATTATTTAACAGGGCCTTCGGGAGACCGAAGGAGACATTCTAAACAGCCTGCTTTTATAGTATATCTACACTAATGAGCCAAAATAGCCTGATGTGACATGATAAGGTGCTAGATGAAAAAGCAATCTTAGCGTCTGTGTTGCTTGCTCACCATTCCGGCCACTCGATTTTGCTTGGAGGAAGAGTGAATAGTTAAATTTTATTGTTGCATTATTCCCAATAAATTGGTGATTTTTTTTCTTGTGTGTTTATTTAATGGGCTATATGTAGGGGAACCATTTTACAAAAGCAATAAGCCCCTTAAAGCAGTGGGTTACAGTGATTTTATAACGGCGAAGGGGCACTAAGGCACTCCATTGCGCGTCGTGCCTTAGAACGCCCCTCCACCATTATAAAATCACTGTAACCCACTGCTCCTCAGGGCTTATTCCTTTTGTAGCTAACGGGCGTGTGCTTCAGAGGAAAGTTTGCAACAGGGAGCCACATATGTGAGAAAGTATACTGTACATAGTTCAACTTTGTTCAACGTTCTAGCAAGAAACGGGAGAACAGTGTTAAAAGCGCCATTTTCATATGCAAATTAACCGCGTTGAGGAAAACGGTATAAAGAGCGCCATATTCATATGCAAATTACACGTTAAGGAATGCATGTCAAAAAGTGCCGTTTTTAATTATGGTAATAAGCTCCTCCCATTGATTTCTTTCAGCCAACACATTTGAAATGCTCTACTCCAATCACCTGCCATGGGAAACAGATCGCATCAATGCAATCCAGATTTTCTTCTGCAGATCTTCCTGTCATCTAAAAATTAGAGTAAAAAGATAATCAGAGAACAAATGGAAAAAATATGGCAGGAATACTGGGATATACAGGACACAGGAAGACATCTTTATAACATCCATAGACAGGTTAGGAGGGGTAGAAATATCGTCAGGAATCGGAGAGCGGAGGCAGTCATCAGCCGACTTAGAATAGGACATACAGGGCTCAATTCATCACTTCAAAAAATAGGGAAACACACAACAGGGAAATGCTTAAAGTGTGAGGAGGTAGAAACTGTCCAACACCTGCTGACAGAATGTAGGGGTTATGAGGAAGAAAGGAAGACATTGATATCACCATTATATCAGCAAAACTGAGTGTCAGTCTGGGGAGGCTGTCCGGGGGAAAACATATCACCAAAACTGAGTGTCAGTCTGGGGAGTATCCAAGGAGATTCAGGGCAGCTAGTAAACAGATAATTAGTTGATTATTGAAAGAAGACCAGACTAATGGAAAGAATATAGTAAATAATCGGAAAATTTGTGCAGGTTTTTTCTTTTTTTATATATATACATTCATTTAGGTATTTAATGTTATTAAGATGCGGAAAATCTCCTGATCCACACTCCAGTCCGGTAGGGGACGGTATTTCACCAAAATGGTTGTCATAAATTCAAATTTAAAAGAAGAAGATCTCTTGTGAGAAAGTTTACGCAAGCCTGCAGCGCATACATTCCGTTGCGAGCCTGAAGGAAATAAACCATGCACACTTTTTCATTACTGAAACATTTCTTTGACAAATAAGGCTGCTATTTTGTGAACAATGTTTCCAGTTACATAGCATACTGTTTATATGTATGAGCAGTATCCGTGGTTCATCTGGTTAGATACTTGGTTGCCAAACTGGTTTGTGTAATTTAGGCTACCACATACTTGGCTCCCTCTTGGTGTAGCTGCATTCATGTGCCTCCGGGGGCTTATTTTAACATTCATACATTTTCTGGACCATTGGAGTCATATAGCGTGCTATTGACAAAACCTGCAAAAATGGAAATCGCGAGACACCACTTGTCTTCTACCGCTGTACGCTTCAAAACTCTCTTTTGTCTTACCTTGTGTCTGCAATCAGCGTTACAACAAAATTAAAGATTCGTTCGGCACCAACCACATCCAACCCCCTCTCGCTCCGAAAAACAAGCCTGGGAAAGTAAAGCATCACCCCTGAAATCTAACTTGCCAGGTCTCTCAAGCGCAAGCCAATCAGCGCGCGTGTCACAATAACATAGCTGTGCCGTGAGCGATTCTGGGCAGGGAGTTAGATTTCAGGGGTGGAGTTTTACCTTTTCCACTTATTTTTCAGAACGAGAGTGAGTCCCGAACGAAACTTTAATATGTCGTTGTCACGCCGATACCAGATACAAGTTAAGACAAAAGAAATTTTTGATGCATGCAGCGGTAAAAGACAAGTGGTGTCTGGCGATTGCCATTTTTTGCAGGTTTTGTCAATAGGACGCTATGTGACTCCACTTGACCAGTAAATGTCTGAATGTTAAAATAAGCCCTCGGAGGGACTCATGGAGTTTCACAGTTTCATATTTTTTACTAAGAGGTTATAGCACGTGTGAGGGCTTATCGTCTCCCAATCATTCCAATAAGATCCTGCATCAATCGCGGTAAACTTTTGACCAGAAAATAGGCAAACATACTTCGGGATTCGGCCAGCAATTTCACTACATTATCTCTGAGGCCCAGTCATGTTAACCAGCTTGTCTGAACCAAGTTCCACTGCGACATATCGTTGCAAACGTCGTGCGTATTAGTCAAAGCAAAGACGCGTCTTTGCATTGACATTGAATATAATCTGTCGTGCAAAAAAATTCGTTTCTCGTCCGATGGAAAAGTAGCTTAATAGTGTTGCACCTGATTTTATTAATCAGGGTCTGCATTGAACCCCATGATTAGTTAATTAGACGATTCCGGTTTTGTAGCGCTGGGCGAAAATGAAAACCTGCCCCCACAGCAGTCCTGTGTGGATTGGACACCAGAGGTGTATAATCCAGGAGTCAGAAAGTAAAAATCCTACCATGTTTTCATTCCACCCGTAAACTTCTGCCACCAGATTTCACTTGATAGTTTTACCTCCCAGCTGAAGAATAGTGCCAACTGACATGTCTTCTGTGGCTGGAACAATATTCTGGGATGGACTTTTACTTTCTGAACCTGGATTATACACCTCTGCACTGCGGTCCATTCACCCTCAATGAAAACAAAATACGATACAGCTAGATAAATAAATAAAATAAATAAAAAAAAAGTCTCAACTCAGTGGATGTACATCACAGTGTTTATACAGCCCAGAGTCATTGGTCCTTGTGAGAAAAAATGGCCTTGTATTTTAAAAATATCTGCCCGTACAATCTATTTACTTGCCAAGCTGAAGTGACTCGCTGCTCTGAGTCATTATCAGTGAAAGTGGCCCAATTATGATTAAACTTCTGGTTCTTATACTTCGGCGTAAAAGTTGCGCAAATTACATAAAATACATCCATCAATCAATCAATCAATCAATCAATAACCTTTATTGCAGGGAAGTCCCACTGAGACAGGTCTCTTTTGCAGAGGAGCCCCGATTACAATAAAAGGATTACAATGGAAGGATAAAGACAAACATCACATATAAAATACACAAAAGTCACAAACAACAATTTCAGATTAAAGGAATAACAAGTTTTAAACTAGAATAAAACAATAAAAATAAATTTTAAAAAATTATATATAAATAAACACGTAAGAACATAGGACAGAGAAAAATAAACTGAAAGCTAATACATCTGCCCTCCAGAAGCAATATACCCAACACTAATTTCTTGAAAGACTCGAAGGGGATAAGGTAGTCTAGCTTCAAGGTATCCTGGAAATTATTCCACATAGGAGCAAATGCTCTAAAGGAGACACCTCCCAAATTTGTTCTAGTCTTGGGAGCCTCTAACAAAAACCATTCATGTGATCTGGTATGCTGATTTCTGATTTTGATCGATAAGAGCTTAGCAAGATATGAGGGAAGTTTGCCTAGCAATGCTTGATAAATAAATAAAATACAATGTAGCTTCCTTCTAAAATGAAGGGAAAACCACCCCACAGAATTATATAAAGCGCAGTCATGGGTTCGGAAACCATCACCTGTGATGAAGCGCAATGCGCTAATCATCATTGTTGGTGCACATCATACAACAACATGCACATTATAAAAGCAGTTTATTATTTTGACCTATTTGCAAATGCTTTGGTACATTCATGCAACTAAGTACAATTATCAATCCTGACCCTCATTGTCAAATTATGTCCTGTTGATAAAAACCTTCAGCAGTTTCCTTTTGAATAGTTTTACCCCCAAACCATCTTGGCATTATTTCAAGTCATTACATGCAAAATGAACAGGTTGTCATAGTCTTTTGTCAGATTTATACATTTCTCATTGACTTTCTTTTTGAAATGTCTTCCAAATTGATTAAATTGCACTCACATGAATCTTGAAATTCCAATGTGGTCATTTTCAAAAGTTTGGCATTATTTCATTGCCAACTAGGACACTGGTATGGTGGTATGGATGGTCATGTAACAGGTCTCAATCAACATCAACTTAAATTTTTCTCTTTAAACTTCAACTATTAACTTTCTCGTTGCTTTTTGTTGCTACTGATTTTTTTTCATCCGCACCTAACTCTCTTTGCCCCCGATAATCCTCTTCGCCCCCGTATCCACCTACTTTGCCATCGCAATAGATCTGCTGTGCCTCCGCCATTCCTGTTCGCCCCCTTCGCAAATCTGCTTGGCCCCCGTCCTTCTGCATCGCCCCCAATGGCCGACATTAATCGGCACTGATCAGAGTCGAGACGGACATCGCGTAGAATGTAACAATAATGGTTGTGCCACAAAATGCTACGTAGCCGAAGCTACAGTACACATTCTGGACCTTTCAGCCTAGTGGCGTTGTATAAATCCTCTCCAGTATGGAGATTATCTGCCATGCGTGCCGATAGAGGTGGCCCAGCGAGGGCAGAAGCCACCTTTTGGGTAAGATTTGTATGCAAAGCTGCAGTAATACTGCTTTGTATCAATTTCAATAATACAGAAGTTACACAATACTCCAAGTGAGAATTTTCAGGTGTTCATATATGATTTATACTTTCTGTATATTTTTGCTGTGCTGTTTCCACTCTAGTTTGTAGCCAAATTGCAAAATCCATTGTCATACTGCGCTCAAAATTCAGAATTATGTGTGACAAATTGTACATGACAACATGATTTTGCATGCAATGACTGAAGCAATGAAATAATGCCAAACTTTTGAGAATGACCATTCAACAGAGAACTGAATAGTGGATTCTGTCTGCCACGACATGAGCAACTGATGATGTTAGAAAAATGTAGAGAAGTGTATGAAAGAAATTGCTTGCTGTACAAATTCATTGGATATTTGCTATGAGGAATGTGAAATTGCTAGTATGATGTGCACTCGTGACTAAATGTTGTGGAGTTTGAACTATTAGCTTTGAAGTTTCATTCTGATCAGAGATATGCACCAAAGCAACTGAGAAAAACTGAGTGCACAGCCTTGCGTGTGGCCTGTGTCATCAAGGGATATTTAACAACCCACAAGACAAAAAGCTTATCCCCTCAAGATGAGATTATACATACTTTCAGATATAGCCTGCTTCCTATTTTCTTTGGACAGTGCCTAGTCTGCACTGTGTACTAACACTACTAAAACGCATTGACTTCTATGCACTGTATTTGAAGAGTGACCCTTGGTGACCTTGATTGTTGACCCCACAATATTGTGCAACCAATCAGTTCCCCTGACCCTTAAGGTGAACAAGTATGCCAAGTTTTGTGAGGGTTCTTTAACTGCGTCTTGAGTTATTGGATTGCATAATATACAGTATACACACAGGCCTTCTTACCATTGATTTCTATGGGGCTGTTATGAATTTGGGAAGGAAACACTAGGAACTCTCGGGAATGCTCGGAAACAACGGGAACTGGAGGACAAAAGGGAGAGACGCCAGATGCGGGGATCCAACATAGTTTATTAAATAAACAGAAAACCAGAGAAGGGGGGAAAACTCAGGCCAACAGAAACACCATGCTACTGCACTGAAGGAAGGAGAACTCAGGAATCCAAAATAACCAGACACACTAGGGGGCAGACTCGGGAAACACTCAGAAGGGGAGCTAGGGGAAACACTCGGAAGGGGAGCTAGGGGAAACACTCGGAAGGGGAGCTAGGGGAAACACTCGGAAGGGGAGCTAGGGGAACTCTCGAAAGGGGAGCTAGGGGAACACTCGAAAGGGGAGCTAGGGAATACTCGACAAGGGCAGAGGGCAGGCACAAGACGAGACAGTGGGCACAGCTGGCAGATGGCTAACTCTGATGGCACAGCTGGCTGGGAGAAGGGTCAGGGAGAACATCAGGAGGGGGGCAGACAGGACGGCAGGGATGCTGGGCTCGGAAGCCGGCACACTGGGGGCACTGGAGACGGCGAAGGCGACTGGCACACTGGGGGTACTGGAGACGGCAAAGGCAACTGGCACACTGGGGGCACTGGAGACGGCGAAGGCGACTGGCACACTGGGGGCACTGGAGACGGCGAAGGCGACTGGCACACTGGGGGCACTGGAGACGGCGAAAGCGACTGAGCACTGTGTTACGGCCTCTCCCCTGTGTGAGTCCGCTGGTGTAGTTTGAGGTTTCCTTGAATGAAACTCTTCTCACATTGAGCATAGTGGTACGGCCTCTCCCCTGTGTGAGTCCGCTGGTGTCATTTAAGGTTTGCTTCTTGACTGAAACTCTTCCCACATGGAGCACAGTGGTACGGCCTCTCCCCTGTGTGAGTCCGCTGGTGTCGTTTAAGGTTTGCTTCTTGACTGAAACTCTTCCCACACTGAGCACAGTGGTACAGCCTCTCCCCTGTGTGAGTCCGCTGGCGTCGTTTAAGGTTTGCTTCTTGACTGAAACTCTTCCCACACTGAGCACAGTGGTACGGCCTCTCCCCTGTGTGAGTCAGCTGGTGTTGTTTAAGGTCTCTTCCTAGACTGAAACTCTTCCCACACTGAGCACAGTGGTACGGCTTCTCCCCTGTGTGAGTCCGCTGGTGTAGTTTAAGGTGTGCTTCTTGACTGAAACTCTTCCCACACTGAGCGCAATGGTATGGCCTCTCCCCTGTGTTAGTCCGCTGGTGTTTTTTACGGCTTCCTCTTTCACTGAAACTGTTCCCACACTGACCACAGTGGTACGGCCTCTCCCCTGCGTGAGTCCCCGGGTGTCGTTTTAGGTGTCATCTGGGACTGCAACTCTTTCCACACTGGAAGCACAATAGCGACCTCACACCACCAGTATTTAACTGCAGTTTAAGCTCTTTAACATATTCCTCGGGGTGAGATCTCTTGATGTGTTTGTGCAGATTGATCTCTGCTGTGTAAGAGATCACAACACTGAGAACAGGTGAAGACTGGAGATGATACATCCTCGCCCCCTAGTGGAGGAAAGGGAAAACAGCACAAGACAGAAAAACAAATCGGGTCATGTTTTAATACCAAACATTTTTTCTGAAATGAAAGAGAAATTTTGCAGCAATAAAAATTTCTGGGTGAAATACCAGTATTGCTAAGATACTGGTATTGCTAAGTATTGCTTATTCACTCTCCAATCGGCGCACGCTATGATGTCAATATGCGCGACAAACGAAAAGGAAAACAAACAGGAAAGCTCGGAGAGCTGGTGGCGAAAACGAATCAAAGTAATCACTTAAACTAGTGGTTACGAAGTCTTTAATGTTACAGCTAGCACAGTAGTGGAAGGTTACAGTTCGCTTCTACTGTATTAACCACTAGCTAGCTAGATAGCTAGCTAAAGTGATAACAAACTCTAACGTTATAGCTAGTACACCAGTGTTGTGAGGTAGCAAACTAGCTAGCTAGCTTGCCAACATAGGCAAAAATGACGTAGATACTAAACGTCATCATTTATTCGCATAACTTGTTCGCTAACCCATTTCCACTGCACTAAAGCGCATTTATCTTTTTCCATCCCCTCCTTGCGCAAAAAATTGATGCGATAATTTCGAGCCGATGCACATTTTGGCCGTTTCCACTCAGTTTTTTTTAAGCGCAAAATCAAAATGCGCATTAAAATAGGTGGATGGAAACAAAGCTACTATATTCAACAGCAAGCCAACATGAATTCTTGCGAAAGCAACGCATTGTCTACACAATATTGGTGTTAAAAAGCTCCAGCTCGGACATCCGCGAAAAAATTCAACCAATTTAATTTTTTCGTGAATGTTGGGGGTGATGGCGAATGGTCCCGTACCACTGCGAATCAATTCACGGTTCTTTGAAACAATTCTTCTCTGCGAAAGAAGAGAACTGTTTCATCTGCACACTTCCATGGGCCAGCGCAGCTCAGTGAGAAAGCGGTTTTAGTAACCATTATCGGGCAACTCGACTGAGCAGTCACACTTTTTCATGAGTGACAGACTGCAACATTTCTGCCATTTAGCAAAAATATAATCTTTCAGAAGTCTAGATCATGAAATCCAATTCGATTTTTTTCTGACCTGAACTTTCACTGTCGTCTGCTGTCAATTTGTGAAGTGCGCCCTCTTCTCAATTCACTTCTGGTTCTTGCTCTGCTTTCAGACAATGATTTTTTTTTACAAAACACTGCCACAGAGTGGGTCTTATTAGTATTATTCTTTCTATTCCACGATGCTAATAGGAACAAACATCCAAAAATGGTTTTTGACCAGTTTTTATTGCCGCAATTGATCGTGAAAAAAGGTCGACCATGCAGTTACAATGCCTGTAAAAGGTTAGTGCCTAATACTTACCAATTTCTAAAGACATTATTAAACGAGGAAATAAATAGACTGATTTTGTCACATGACCTTGACCTTGAAGACCAAAGTCAAATCCATTATGGTGTGTTTGATTAGCATACATGATTTATCATTAGTATCCAATACATACCAAAGATCTAAAGCCAACATTAAAGGACTTTTTGGCTGTTTTGTCATTACCTGGACCTTGTTGCCCAAGATCAAATCCAATATGTTGAAAACAACCAGCATACACGATTTGCTATTAGTGTCCAATACATACCTAGGCTCTACAAACAATATTAAACAAATATGGGCCATTTTTGTCATATACACTTGTCCTTAAGGCCCAACATCAAATTTGACTGACTGCAAAAGAATGTTCAGCATACATAGTTTCCTATAGATGCCCCAAACATTGTCATAATTGTCATATTCAGCAAGTTATAGCAATTTTTGCCATTTGATCTTGACGCCCAATGTCATATTCAACTTACAGAGAATGTTTGGCTTACATGATTCCCTATAGGTGCCACATTAAGCTGTTATAACACATTTTTGCCATTTGATCTTCACCTTGAGGCTCAAGGTGAAGTTCGAACAGTCGAGAATGTTTGGCATACATGATTCCCTTTAGGTGCCTCATACATATCTAAGCTCTAAATGTCACATTAAGCAAGCTATAGCACATTTTTGCCATTTGGCCTTGACCTTTAGGCCCAAGGTCAAATGTGACTGACTCACAATGTTCCACATACCTGATTCCCTAAAGGTGATATATATACCCATATACCTAAGCTCTAAATGCCATATTAAGAGAGATATAGCACAAAACACCCTGAAAAACGATTAAGTCCAGACCTAGGTGGCACTAAGAAAGAGCGATTTAATCAAAATGCTGTTTACACTGTTGAAGCAGGTCATGATACTAATTCCATTGCTGCATTAAAAATAAATTCATCTGTCACTTTCTTGAGAAAATTGCACTGATGTGCCAAAAATGGCCATTTTCGACATAAAAATGGCCACCAAGTCTAAATGAACGTTTCAATCAAAAAAATTTTTGCTCGGGCATTAACTCGATGACCGATTTGATCACATCCCCAAATTTAAAGAAAATTTATCAGATCGTTTCTGAGATACGGCTTTTAAGGTACGCCGCCGTCGGACGCAAAGTGACAACAATTAATGACTAGCCTACGGCCGGCAACCTAAAACCACATCAAGTTTGATCACGAAAAAGAAAGACACAAAATTTCCTGGTACATCGTGGTGGCAGTTATAACTAGATTTAGTCAGTAAGCATGGCTTACAGGATACCCTCCGCAACAAGTAGTCGGGCAGTACCACAGTCAATAGACCTTCCACCAAGAAAAAAAATTTTCAAAATCGGATGAGTAGGTTATGAGATCTAGGTCCGGACGCACAGACGCACGCTCACACACATAGACACACGCACAGAAGCACAGACACGCACGCACGCACGCACCCACGGACAGACAAAGCAAATCCAGTATACCCCCGTAAACTTCGTTGCGGGGGGTATAATAATTCTAAAATCTGTGATACAGTGGCCACTCTAGTGTAACATGAGCAGAAGCACAGAGATGAACACAAGTACCTTCAGAGGAGCTCTTGTTGTTCCATAGGATGTCGAAGGTGATACCCAGGTCCTTGCCATAGTCCTCCCCATACCACACCGGCAGCTCCTGGCCGGGCAGAATGGGCTTAAAGCAGCGGTACAGGATCGATCCTCTGCGCTGGAAAGCCACGAGATTCTGCTCCTCCTCATTGCGAGCACAGTTCACATATCTGAGCCACAGAGAAGACAATGAAGTAAGTGAGACAATATGAAGAGAGAAGTAATGTTCTCCCAATACACGGCTACCAACCTCATCCAGCTGGAGTGAGTTTCTCTCTTGGCGTCGATGTACTCCTAACAGTGCTTGCTCCTGTAGATCTGAAACAGGCTTATGAGCATCACTTACAGCACCTGCTCCTGTACCCAGCAGAGTCCTTAAATATGACTGAAACTTAACTTCCCATTTCTCTCATGTCAGCCTGGAGAAATGCCCAACAAGTGCAGCACAGAACAGTATTTTCTGTTAATTTGACAGAGGTTTCAGGGGATCAGCCAAAATCTGGTTTTCTGTTTAGCAGATTTTTTTTTAAAACATTTATGTCAGAGTAACGACTCCAAAGGCGTAGGAGTGGTTTAGAGGTCTGGACATTTTATCTTGCTGGGACTACCTCTGCAACCTTCTTGTACATAAATGTGTAATAAACTTTTACACATGAATGTGTAAAACTTTGAAACCCATATGCTTGTCAGAAAACCTTTTCAGAATATTTGAATGGCCACACCTAACCACCAAAACAAGATTTAGCCCTTTTCTTTGAAAGGTTTCATGTGAAGGAATGCTTGGAGTTGAACTATTCTACAAAATGTGACGTACGGCCGGAGACTTGTAGTATTTATCATTTTCACACATTCTGTGTACTGAAAACCAACAGAGTGCCCTGTAACAGCTTTTTAATTGAATGAGCAATGTCTGAATAGTCATTTTTCATGACATAGCTAAAGAAAAAAACGTAATGACACCAGGCCTACGTAACGACTCCGCCTGTTCATCAACATTAGAAGTTAATAAGAACTTGCTCTTAAGGAGGGAGCAGGTTTAAATCGGAGCTCTTTATTTGTCTGTCAGCAGTAGAAAAAGCCCAAGGACAACAGCAGGAGTTAAACATAGGTCTCATAGGTTGCTCATATATTGACGGTTATCCATCTCATTAAGTGTGACATACAGTCGGAGAATTCAAAAACTTAAAATATCACTATTATCCTGAGCAGTATACTTCAAATGTTGAACAAAAAGAAATTAAAAATCTTAAGAGTAGAACAGTAAAACATAAGAGTAAAGTCTATAATTATGGCAACCGCTACAACAGCTACATTAGGGGTAAAACAAGGGTCTGTCTCTGCTGCTTACAAAAGTTCAAATATCCCTGATTTGCCAACATTAGGAGGCTCGGTAACTCTACATGAACTGTGAGATTCACTTTTTACATTGACTGCAATTCCCCCCTGATTTTTCTGATGCATGAGGCCCGGGCCACACTGCCTGCTGCTGCGATGCATCTTCCGCAGATCGCATGCGTCTTTTCGTTTCAGTTCCCACGTTATTCAACGAGAGCGGCCACGCTGCATGCCGAAGCGGCGCGTCTCACGCATGCAGAAGCCGTACTGCTACCTTGCGGAGAAGATAGATTCGGACTCTTGCCTAATTTTTCCGCACGACACATGGATGATGCAGAAAAAGGCAAAACAGAGCTGAAAATGACTGTCAGAAACAGTCATGTCGCCATAAATATACGAATTTCGCTGAATTGCCGAGGATGTGTGTCTGTTGCAAGCATGAAGCAGACAATCAAAAGATGGAACAACCCTTCCGGCATGTTTATCATATTAAAAGCCCGTTTATATGGACATAATCCCTTCCGCTCAATTCAGCAATGCTTTGTGAAATATTGAAGCATGTAGTGGGAAATTTGTGACTTTCATCGCAGGCTGCTCGTTGCTCATCTTATTTTGGATTTAGATGTCTAGACTTTGCAGGAATATGCCATTAATTGCAGTGCCAAGCCAATGAACATAGCTTATTATGTTGATGCTTACAGAGTATCAGAACAGTACTTTTCCGTATCTCTCACTCTGGCCATGACACCCACGCGATTCCGGAACCTACAAACGACTCCCCATTTGTATCGGAAAGTTCAGGTGACTGTTTCCACTTGTAAAGAGAGGAAAAAAACTATGCTGGATACAGCATGGACCTATAAAACATCCTCCTGGATATAATGGCCAGACGAACGTACAGCACACCAGCCAGTTTCTGAATTGTCTGAACTCTTCCTTTCACGGTCGTTCGGCGCCTAGCCTATACGAATGGTTTCAGCCTCGACTAATGTAAATTAGATCGCTTTTGAAAGAACATTCCACATCCCGACACCCTCCCCCTACCCCGAAATTACCTTCGGAGAGAGCAAGACCAATTCAAAGGGTTTGCTGTGTATTGTAATATTGTAATATCATATAATTAGATTGTTTGTATGATACGCTCAAGCATGCTTCCCCCACTGTCAATACAAAATATAAATCACGTGTTGTTGGCTATAACGACGCGAGACGAAATAATATATTATTTTATAGTGATTTCTTGGGCAAAGTCGTGCAGAGCCAGAGTTGAAAGGAGGAGCCCGCGGCAGACCTGACGCAGCAGACACGCAGGCAGTGTGACCGAGCTGCATGCGACCAGCGGCTGCAGTGCTACGCTTGCAGAAGACGCATTGCAGCAGCAGGCAGTGTGGCCCAGGCCTGACTCTACCAAATTGGGGCACACTATTAGCGAAAGGCATTTCACTGCAATATAAACCTGCTTTTTTTCATCACAAAAATGGATTATATCTTTCCGAGGTGCAAGCTCAAAATGGTTCCCTCTTATCACCTCACCTCCGGCTTCATATCTAGAGCCATAGTTGTCTCTCACGTCACTGGAAAGGATGTGAGGTGCTTTGGTTACACTCACCAAGTAGCATGGTGAAAGTTCTTCATCTGCTCTGACCATTGCAATGCTAATGCTATTGGCTTCAATAATTTCAGTCAGATCAACAGCTTTGCCAGTTGCCTGAGCATCACTGGTGACTTCATCACAATTCTCTTCGGCAACTTGTCAATTACATCTTGTGCATTGCCAGGTGTTGCAATAAGACTGCAAGCCAGTAAAGGAACCCAGTTAGCACTTAAGCCCTCCGAAAACCTGGGGAAAATCCTGCAATGGCATACTGTTATGCTGTGCGGATACGTAGCTATATGTATGGGTATGTACTTGGTGCATGCACCACAACTAGAGGTGATAGGCCTAGTCAGATTTCTTGTTGCAGACTAAAGAAAAAACTGTTTTATGTTATCAAAGTATGAATTCCCATTTACCTTTATTTGAAAACAAATATTTGGAAATATATGTTAGATAGTTTTAACTGCAAATAACACTTTCCTCTGGCACTGTCAGACACTGTTGTCCACAATACAGGCGCCGGGGCCTATTGATCTTGATTTTTTATACTCAAGGGTGAAGATGGGTGGCAGCACAGCCTAATCCCCCCCAGGTGGGGCCATCTTACAACAAAAGACATAAATAATGTGATTATTTGCATGAAAGTCAAAGTAACCTCATCAAACTTGCCTTACTTGACCATTGTCGAACATGACGTACAGCCGGCAAAACTCCAAAAGCCTAAGCTCCTGATAATTTGATCAAAGGTTTAAAAATAGGCATGCAATGCACAGAGTACCCCTCAGCCTGATGTCGAAGTTTTTGGAGACGCCTGCCCGCCCGCCGCCCACCCACCCAACCGCACGAAGGATAGCAATACCCCGTCAGTCTTGAGGGCTGAGGGGTAATAAAAACTTTGGTAATAGATATCCTATGGGACAAGCAGTATGTAGCATGTCAGGTCTACCTTTGAAGAGGTGCTAAACTCTTCATACAATTACTTGTAAAATGTGACATACAGCCAGAGACAAGGCTTCAGTTATTTCAAGCCAGCGGTGCAGGGGCACCATTATCTTCGGCACGCAAATTATGATTTACATGAATAGGGGACAGACACACCTAACATTCCCCATCAAAAGAGGCATCCATTTGCCTACATATTTTGAATAATAACCTCAGCCAAAAAATTCTAGGTTTTGGAAGGCAAACGTCACAACTGACTCAACAAACCCTTATATGACTTCTGTATCTTCACTGAATTTATACGTCAAAGAACAGTGCCCAGTTTCCACAACTGGACCTATCACTCAAGAATTAAGCTGTTTAAATATTAGTTTGGTCTTCAGTAATTATTTTCTTTTGGCATTTGTTTCATTTAGTAAAATTTGGCTGCAACACAGAAAAGAACATTTTTTCAACTTCCTGCTTTCCAAAGTTCAAGAACTCGGCCATCAAACATAGGAAAACTATACATTTTTAGCTTCAGTGAGACATTTACAACCAAGTTCAGTTCGTGACATCAATGGCAAACCCATTACAAAAGAGTCTCAGCTTGAAAACCTCAAAAAACTCATGAAAATACTGGTGGCACCCAGTTACAAGCTTTGGGTCTTATAACTTTTAAATACTCGATCAATCATCTATACATGTGGACTCGTCGCACGCCGTGAAGGAAATGGAGGGAATGAGACAAAAATACCACGCTCTTCTGATTGAACAAAATGTTTGGAAATACTGAGGTCGGGTGTACTCGAATACGCTCTTCCGAAAAGGAGGTGCATTTGCTTTTCCTTGTTTATCGCTTAAGAAAAGCTGTAAAAAAATGTTTTCAGATAAGATTTTAGCTTTGCCACAGTGGCTGAACAGGCTAAGAAATGGTGCCACGGGCCCTGTAGCTCACCTGACCACTCAAGGGAAATGCCTTGAACAAATTTAGTGTCCTAATGGGTGAGAAGATACGCGTCAAGTTTCAGCTTCATTGGTCAGGTAGTTTTAGAGAAGAAGAGTTTTAAAGGTTTCAGTGTAACTTAGAGGGGTCGTACAAAGTTGAAGGTCAAAGCAAGGTCAAAATTCAAAATATGGAAAAACTCGTATTATATGTGATGTATCTTGCTACTTACTACCTACATAGCAAATTTCAGCTGAATTATGTGCAATAATAGCTTTCAGATGGGCAATTATGTGATTTTCAATATGGCCGCTGTGGCGGCCATGTTTGAAATCGGATCGGAACGCCTTGAACAAACTTTGGTGTCCTCATGGGTAGGAAGGTACCTGTCAAGTTTCAGCTTCATAGGCCCAGTGGTTTCGGAGGAGAAGACGTTTACAGACGACGAACGACGAATGACGACGACGACGACGGACAAACAGGCCATGACATAAGCTCATCTGACTTCGTCGTCAGGTGAGCCAAAAAGCCATCGCCATACAGAATATGGCTGCGCCTATGGCGATTGGCTAGCGCAAGCACACCAGTCAAATACAGATGTGCGGGTTTTGGATCGAGCCACTTGTCTGATACACAGGGGCAATGCTGGGATCTCATTAACCTGAGGAAAATGAATGCAGTACGAAAGTAGCAGTCTGTAAGTACGGTGTCAGCCCTGCTGCTAGAAAAGCCAGCAATACAAGAGGTCACGGTGGGACTCCGTGTGTCCAGTCCATGAGAATTACTGCACAATACACAAGAAGTTGCACCTGACAGTCGCTACTGCAATCTTCTGCCATGTTCGTTTAAATTGGTCAATTAATCCACCAAAAGCAACTGAACAGAGGTTGTCAGTTTTTCAGCAACACACAATGGGGGAAGTCCCCTTTGTCACCCTCTGATACACAAATAAAAGAAGTTTGCACACACAGATAAACTAAGTAAAACACAAGGAAAATATCAACAGGACAGCTCTAAACCAAACTACTGATCTATATATACCAGCCAGGAGAATCCTGCACGAATAGGTGCCCATTTTAACATCCAGTGGTCCTGCAAATACCAGTATTTAGCCGTTTACAGCTCCGTTTTGATGACCCTCCCAGCTTATCAAGACCAACACTGTTGTCACCACCACAGCTGGGGCGAGCAGCATTCTCTCCCTCTCTTCTCTCCTCTCTCTGAATGCACAGAAAGTCACAAAGTACGAGCGACTGCACGACATGACCATTATGTATTCATTTCAGTTTTTACAGTGATCAATAGGGGCTAAATGAAGGCAGTACTTCTTCGCGCAAAACACATGTATGGCAATTTACGTAATTAGCCTGTGCGCACTCATGTGTGTCATGTTGAGTATGTGCAATTGCGAAAAGAAGCACTGAACCATTGTCTCTCAACCTATGGAAGAGGGTTTTCAAAAAATTATTGAATATTAATTTTAGGGCAATTTTTCAAAGTGGGGCATTTTTTTGATACACTCTGTATGATAAAACAGACCCTGAGAAAAAAGGTTGACAGGCGTAACTCATTCTGTGCCAATGGTTACGCATGTAAATGTGCCCACAGCTTGCTACGAACTTGACTTTTGATTACCGTGGATGAAAAAAATGTTTCACTTTGCAACAACACTGTTCGTTTGTTCTTCTTTCAGAGTGTTTATTTAATAATTCAACTGTAAGTGTACCCTACAGAAGTCTGTCCTAAATTTTCTAAATGCGTAACTCTATGATGGAATGCTGGCTATTCTGGAATATGAATCGGTCAGCTGAAATGATGACCAAATTTGACCATGGAGTGAGCATGAGAAATTGCTGACGTGTCATTAGACAGCGTTAAAATCAAAATGCAATGACTTTCAGAATACATGGGCTAATATGTTATTTCCAGTAGAACATAGATACTGAAACTGAGACATTTTACATTTTTAGCCACAAAATGAGCTTATTCCAAATTTTCTGGCTGCAACAGGTCTCAAAAAAGTAGGGACACAAGCTAAAAAGGGCTGAAAAACAATTAACATATAAGAGAATCAGCTGAAAGAACATTTAGCAAGTAATTACAGCAACTGGCACCAGGTGTGTAACATGATTGGCTGTAAAAAGGATGTCTTAGTGGGGGTGAGTCTCTCAGAAGTTAAGATGTCCAGAGGATCTCCAACCTGTGAAGGCTTGCATAAAAAAAATTGTGGAATACTTTAAAAACAGAGTTCCTCAACGTGAAATCGCAAAGGCTTTGAAGGTCTCATCATCGACTGTACATAACATCATCAAAAGATTCAGAGAAACTGGAAAAATCTCTGTGCGTAAGGGACAAGGCCGAAGACCTTTACTGAATGCTCATGATCTTCGGGCCTTCAGACGCCATTGCATCACTCACCGGCATGATTCTGTCATTGACATTACTAAATGGGCCCAGGAATACTTCAAGAAACCACTGTCTGTAAACACAGTCTGCCATGCCATCCACAGATGCCACCTAAAACTCTATCATGCAAAAAGGAAGCCATTGTTGAACATGATCCAGAAGCACCGCTGTGTTTTGTGGGCCAAGGCTCATTTAAAATTGGTTGTAGCAAAGTGGCAAAGTGTCCTGTGTTCAGACGAGTCAAAAATATGACATTCATGTTGGAAATCATGGGCGTTGTGTCCTCCAGGCTAAAGGAGAGAAGGGCTACCCCTCCTGTTATCAGTGTTCAGTTCAAAAGCCAGCATCTCTGTTGGTATGGGGATGCATTAGTGCATATGGTGTGAGACACTTGCATGTTTTAAAAAGCACCATGAATGCTGAAAGGTATATAAAGTAAGGATGCACGATATATCGGCATTCATATCGGTATCGGCCGATGTTCGTCATTTTTTAACATATCGGCATCGGTCTGATGAGTAAAACTGGGCCGATATAAACAACCAATGTTTATATCCGTCTAGGTGCCGTTTGTGTATGTGTGTAGGGAGAGGGGGAGAGAGCGAGAGAGAGAGGGGGGAGGAGGGATTTGGCCATGCAGTATTTGTTTGGGCATGTGACAGTGTCAGTGACACGAACGCAGCACAGGATTTTGGGGTGTTAAACTGAAGAGGGAAAGAAATGTAAGCGGTGTGGTCCTTTTTCACGTTGTCAAAAGAAGATACTCAACAAGCAGTATGCAACACCTGCAAAGTCGAGGTAATGCGAAGATGATGCATTGACGCCAATTGATGTTTGTTGGCGATATTGGTTACCATATGCAGCATTTGCCCTAGCTAGCATCCCGGTCTTTTAAAAAGTTCCATTCGATTTTGTTGCATTTGGCTCTTTTTTCACGCTAGATTGGTTCGGTTTGTTTCAGCTTCATGCTTGTTTTCTCTGTTGCCGGTTGCGAAATTCCACAGAGATAGAGGAATGTAACATCCTACCAATCTAGCGTGAAAGAATCATAACAATGGTCGGCATGTGTTTTTAATTTCCCTATTTAATCTTGCAACCGATACGACAGTTAACAAGCATGGAGGACAGTATCGGTTGCGAGATTGAATAGGGAAATTAAAATCACATTCCGACGATTGTTAAGATTATTTCACGCTAGATTGGTACGTTACATTCCTCAATCTCCCTTTTGAATTTCGCAGCCGGTCGCAGATTCATTTCCTAAATCTTCCTATTGAATTTCGCAACCGGTACGAGAGAAAACGGGTCCAATGAAGGAACTTGGAATACATTGTCATACAGAGGTGTACATGTGCTTCGTTGCAAAAGTCTTTTTTTGTTTGTTTGTTTTTTTGTTGAGGATTTGTAGTTTACTTGATTTTTTTTTTAACTGGGACTTTTACTCTACTACATTTAAAAGATAAAAAGTATACTTTCACTTCGTTACTTTGACACAGACCACTTCGTTAATCGTCACGCATTAAAATATGAATGTAATTCCTCATTTAAGGATTATCTGCATATGGCGCGTTCGAGTAGAGCAACGGTGTTCGGCAGGGTATCTTAGCCGCTTTGAGCAGATGTTGATGCCAGCGGACATAAGCTGCAAATTTATGCAAGCAGTTACAATATTGTATCACTAGATGGCACACCCGGATCAGTTACTGTACTGTACTTTCATTTAGTAACACATTTGCTACTCTGTGCTTGCACTAGGGAAAAAATGTGTGTAGCCACTGTGGCTGAAGTCAGAAAAAATAGTTTAGCCACAATAATGGTCTGGGTCCATAATGCAGCGCGAAGCGAAATGAAAAAAAAAATGCAGGAGGGGCATCATCATATATCACCTTTATAAAATATTTTTTAACATTAAAATAAAATCATACGGTAAGGAAGTGACTTGTCAATGATCGAACGTAATAATAATAATAATAATAATGACTGCTTACTCGTCGTATGAGTCAAGAATACACGTTGTTCAAATCTTTTCATATTTACTTGGAGGAAGCTAATGCAATGCCATTGATAAATATTATTTTATTTATTAATTTATTTTATAAGATAAAATCTAATCAGAAAACAATAGATGTAAATATGCCGGAATATAGCAACAATGCTAGTTTTCATCCGCTGTCCCTAGGCAGGTAACAGAAAAACATAATACCAATGACACCACACACACAAAAGCAAAACATAAAACGAGACAGTAGATCCCATTAAAAACACATCATAGGACAGTATATTACTGACGTCCTAAAAATCAATGGTTACAGGACTGATTTACTTTCAGCCACTGCTTGACGCGCATTTGGAAAGTTTGTCATGTGGGGCACTCCTTTACGGAGAGTGGAAGATTGTTCCAGATCTTACTGGCTTTTACAGAGAGAGATTTTTGTCCAAAGGCTGTTTTTCTGCACCTCATATTAAAACCTTAAGTGGCGTTCAATGTGTGGTCAGAATGTCTACCATAATATTTCCCTTCTTAAACACGTACCTTTTAATGCCATTTTTTTTTAAATAGGGAATTTGTTTTCAGTCTTTTTTCATAATCCGATAAACAAAAGATCAAAACAAAATACGGAATTACCGAGAGCTGAAAATTTTCCCTAATTAATTGTTAAGATTTACTTCCTTGCAGTCTCAAATCAAAGAATAAAGGAAAATTTATCTTTTTGTCACTATCACATCACCTCTTAATCATTACAAGCTTAATTAACCAGAAAAAAGGTCAAATTGATTGATTGACCGTCGTGCATCATAAGTGGAAACGGGTTGACAAAATTTAGCGATAAAAAAGAAGTCACTGCCTACCCTGACCACATGTCTCTGGTTTACAGGTCCCTGGCGATGTGGCAAATGGCGAGCACAAGCACAGCTACTAGTGGTAAAGGTTGCCAAAAAGTAACACTGTTGGTTACTTGTGTTTCATGGTAGCCCTGTAACCTTGTTATTTGGAAGTAAAACACATTTTAAAAATAAAGACATTCAAAAATTCAGTTAGCATGATTTTCAGTCTGAACAAAATTTTATCATCTCAAACTTTTTTAAAAACATATTTATATCGGTAAATTTATCAGTTATCGGCCATCACAGCAATATCAATATCGGATATCGATATCGGCCTAAATGTTCATATCGGTGCATCCTTAATATAAAGGTTTTAGAGCAACATATGCTCCCCTCCAGACAACATCTATTCCAAGGAGGGCCTAGTGTATTTCAGCAGGACAATGCAAAACCACATACTACAGCCATTACAGCAGCATGGCTTCATAGCAGAAGAGTCCCTGTGCTGAACTGGCCAGCCTGCAGTCCTGATCTTTCACCGATTGAGAATATTTGGCACTTAATTAAACGAAAAGTCCGTCAAAGGAGACCCAAAACTCTCCAGCAGCTGGAAGCCTGTATTAAACAAGTGTGGGATCAAATTCCAATGGCTAAACTCAAGAAACTTGTCTCCTCAATGCCCAGACTCCTCCACTCTGTGTTACAAAGAAGAGGGGATGCTGCGCCATGGTAAACAGGCCCCTGTCCAAAATTTTTGAGACCTGTAGCAGCATTCAAATTTGAAATAAGCTCATTTTGTGGATAAAATTGTAAAATTTCTCAGTTTCAACATTTGGCGTATATCTCTATTATACCTCTATTATATTATTATTAAATATAATAATATATATTATATTATTATATTATATCTCTATATCTATGTTCTATTGTGAATAAAATACTGGTTGGTGTGATTTGAGATTCATTGCGTTTTGATTTTATTCGCAATTTAAACTTTGTACCAACTACGTTGGAATTCGGGTTGTATGTTACGCATGGATTAATCAGGGAAGATTATTCTAAATACTTCAAAGATGTAATCAGGAAAAATTTGAAGGGATTTTTAGCCTTATATCGCCAGAATTTTTAGGGCCAAACTGGAATTGAGCAGTGCTGCACTGCATGTGTGTAGATGATGAGTCCAAGCATTCGACTGGCCAGCTGGTTCCTGGTTTGACATGCGTAACTCAGAGAGATTTTCTGTGTCAGTCCAGTATTTCAAAAGTGATATTTCTCCTCATTATAGTGTTTGAAGAACACTTTGACTGGAGATGTCAAAGCTCGCCCGAGCCCGTCAGGCCACCTGAACATGACCAGGTTGGGACCGTGCTTGGCAGAAAAATTATGTACATTGGTCGGGCCGGGCTGGGCTGGTGCTGCTAGCACATACCCCCACACATACGGACACGACATGCAACAAATGTGCTTTAATAATGCGCTCTCCTCAGAGGCTTACTACTTAAGCCAAGCAGAGCAATTGTTTTGTTCGAATTGTTTCAGCATAATCACTGGTCACTGCAAAGGTCAAGGTCATGGCAACTGGCCACGCCCCTCCAAATGCTTGTAAACACAATAGCTAAGTATTTATGATAGAAACCTGTAACTTGGTATAGGCAAATGCAAACAGGTAAATCTCTCAACTTCGGGTGACACGAAAGGTCAAGGTCACAGCAACACTTCATTACTGCTGAGGCATCTACACCAAAAGGGCAGAGGGAATGGAGGGGCTGCTCTGTTTTGGCGGTGTCCTGCAAACACTTTTCTAGTTTTTTTAAAAGGAAAACGTCACCTACTATTCCTTTGAACTTCCACAAATCCATGTGTTCGTCAGTACAAATCAGCTCATATGCCAAGTCAGCAAAAACATAAGCGAAAGCTGGCGAAAACATAGTTTCAAGAAAGAAATAAGACAGCATGGAACAGTAAAGCTTTTTGGAAGACAGTAACTTTCCTTATAAGATCACAAGGATTTCCATCTCCGCTGTGTAATCGATTAATATGCAATGCGATCATACAAGATGTAAGTTTACGTTACAAATACGCCCAGCAAGCGACGCCACTACAGTCTTCACCTAATGACCGCATCCACCGAATATGGAAATGTGTTCAACAGACCTCGCAGAGACTGAGCCGTTAAACCGAGCGCACTCGGCGAAGAATGGAGCTCAGGACAGCGCACCCTCAATTTAAAATGAAACATGAGGTGCGGCGCATCTTCTATCGGAAGGTCAAACGTAAAGTCGGCCGCTAATTAACTACAGGGCTTTAGGTTACGTTAGTAGCTTGCTAGTCAGTCTCACTTGAGTGCAGGCTCCATTCCAACTCGTCAGACGTTGAAATAATTATTCAGAATCAACGTTATGTTACCCCACTTAGCTTATTCCAGAAAGGGAAATATCAAAATTCACTGTTTTGTCTGAAGTAAGCAAGCAAATTTAAGTATCTTTTAGCAGTAGGCCTATAACGAATACCCATTACTACTAATGCGCAAGGCAAATAATTGGCTGGCAAGTAAGAAAACATTTGCAAGCGAAATTATTCAATTTAAATATCGCAAGGAGCGTCACTTTCTTCATGTGAAGTCATTGCTTCAATATTCCTGTCCGGGAAAACATTGAGTGTAAACTTAAGTTTGCAAGCCAGCTCAATTACACAGAAAATAACACAATCCGTTTTAAACTACAATGATAGCTAACGTTAGCTACCAATGATAGTTTAAGTTAAGCAGGATATGCCCAGCTAGGATAGTTATGTTAACATTACCATAAAAGTTTCAGTTTGCAACGTCACTCAACTATTTATTTACAGAAATGTTCATTTTGTCTAAATGTAACCCAAAAGCTGTTCTTGTTTAGCTTCATTTAATTAACATTAACAGACGAAACACTTCAATGAACCCACAAATTTGGCAAATTTTTTCCGTTGCCTTACCGCTCCAACCTCCTCACGAGAGTGAAGGTACACTCTTCACTGAAAATCATTCCCGCTCTTTCTCGGCCCGCCAAAATGGGCGGCAGTGCACGTGTCAAGTCAAGTTACAGTACTGAGGTACAGTCAGCACTGTAAAAACTTTGTTCCCTCCCCAGTTTCCTCTATTTTTGCTAATTAGTCAAATTTAATTGTTTCACATCACCCAACTAATTTTAATACAAAATAAAGGCAATATGAGTAAACTCAAAATGCAGCTTTTAACCTATTTCATTTATAGAATGTAAAGAGTAATTCAAAACCTGCATCATCCATGTGAAAAAATAATTGCCCTCGTAATCCTAAGAATTAGTTGTTTGGTGGCAACATCTGCAATTAAACATTGGAAATAACTGGCAATGAAATTTCTCCATTGTTATGAAAGACTTCAGGCTCACTTTGCAGAATTTATTAAATTCACCCACACTGGAGGGTTTACAAACACGAACTGCATTTAAAATCAAACTGTTGTATCTCAATTGCATTCAAGTTAGGACTTTGACTAAACCATTCCAAAACCTTCATTCTGCTTCTTTGAGCCATACAGAACAGGACTTGCTTGAGTGTTTTGGATCATTGTCCATTGTCCTCATGAATAACTCAACTGCACAGAGCTTTAGGTTTATAACAACTGATGGCAGGGTTTGCTTCTTCAGGATTTTCTGGTAAAGGGCAGAATTCATGGTCCCATCAATTATTGCAAGTGACCCATGCCCTGAAGCAGCAAAGCAGCCTCAAACCATCACACCACCACATTTGACTGTTGGTGATGTTTTTATGGTGAAATGCTGTGTTTGCTTTATGCCAGATACAGGGAGACCCGTGACTTCCCAAAAGTTTGCTACTTTTGACTCATCAGTCCACAGAATTTTCTACCAAAACTTTTGGGGATCATTGATATATTTTTTGGCAAATGCGCGATGAAGCTTTGCATCATTTTGTCCAGCTGTAGTTGCCTTGTAACTCTCCATGGATGCCATTTTTGCCCAGTTTTTAGCTTACCGGCCCTATGGGCCAATAACCTATTGTCATGGTGTGGCGTCCATCGTCCAGAACATGTTTTATCTTTTTTTTGGCCTGATGAATTTTTGTGTAAATTTCCCATAACATACCACTAGACCATATCTCCAGACATTTTTTCTGATTTTTGATTGAATAATTTTTTTCCATTTTATGGCCCCAATGTTAAAGATAGGACTGAGAAATTAAAAAAAAACATTTCTCATAAACCCTGTGATAAATTTTTTTCTAAATCAGGCAATCATCTTCCCTTGGTATCATCAGGGCGTATTCGAATCCCCAACACCCGAGTTCGGGTGTTCTGCATTCTCCAACTCAGGCTAGCCCCTGGGGCCACATAAGATGCAGAATAAAATTGAATTGAATTATTGCGATACCGACGGTTTTTTACAAAATTACAGCAAGATCAACCCTAGTAACCGGGTGTGAAAATCACTTCATGCTTCTATACATAGTTAATTGCCACTGAAACTACTCAGTCTTGTGAATAGAGGGCTATTAACAAGAATAATCAGTGAAATTGATGAAAATTTCACATACGTATGTCCCGCGTCCGCCATCTTTGTTCTTGACAACACTTGTCCCACTCTCCAAAAAGTGGGGAGGAACGAGAATGTGTTCTCGTGTTGGTTCTTAGCTGTTCGGAACTTCGTTCTTGTGTCGAGTCAACCCGAGTGTCACCAAAAACAGCATTCGAATACACCCTTAATGTACAGTGTGAGCACAATTTTGACTGAATTGATGGAAGAATGGGCAAAATGGGCTGTGGAAGCAAAATGGTTGCAGAAAGAGATTAAGTTTGTATTATCAACATATAGGAAGTCATACATGACCTAAATATTGGTTTCTGTCGACCTCAGATGACCTTGAAAGGTCAAACTTGAGGTCAAAGCAAACATTTACAGTTTTCAAAGGCTTCTAGGCTTGAAAACATTGAAGATTGGGAACTTACAAGATTTCCTATATAATACACATATGAAATTTCTTTTGGTGGCCTTGAACTTGACCGTGGGTGACCTTTGAAGGTCAAACTTCACATAGAAAAATTTCTGCGACTTCTATCACCAAAACTAAGTTAGATAGAGCTTAGGTTTGTATTGTGGGCATAGGAAGTCATGTATGAAGTTTCATTTGGTGATCTTGAACTTGACCTTCAGTGACCTTCAAACAGCCAAACTTTACAGTGAAATTTTTATGACTTTTACCAGCAAAATCATTACAGCAGATGGAGTGTAGGTTTGTTTTGGAGACATATAGAAAGTCAAATATGAACTTTCATTTGGTGACCTTCATATTGACCTTTGAAGGTCAAACTTGACATAGTGAAAATTCTAAAACTTCTATCACTAAAAAGTTACCAACAGTATGTATCACAGACCTAAAGGAAGTCACACAAGAACTTTCATTTTGTGACATTCAACTTGACTGTTGGTGACCTTTGAAGGTAAAACTTGACACAATGACTTGTATTGCCAAAACGGTCACAGATGGAACCTGGGTTTGTATTGGAGAGGTATAGGAAGTCATATATGAGCTTTTACTTGGTGACCTTCATGTTGATCTTTGAAGGTCAAATGTGACCAAGGGAGGATTCAGTGACTTGTATGACTGAAACAGTCACAAATGGAGACTAGGTTTGTTACTGACATCTAGGAAGTCACTATGAACTTTCATTTGGTGACATTCAACTTGACTTTCAGTGACATTTGAGGGTCAAATTCGACAGTGGAATCACAAGGACTTCCAAAATAGTACCGATTGAGCAAAGGTTTGTGTTTAGAAAGTCGTATATGAAGTCCATTTACTGACCTATACTTTACCCTCTGTGACATTTAAAGTTCACAATTGACATATTGAATTTTCAATGACTTGCATCACCAAAACTGATTCAGAGTTTAGGATTATTTACCAGGAAGGTCTTAAAAATGTACATGAACTTTTATTTAGTTAGCTTGGCATTGACTTTCAATGATTTGAATGTCAAACTTCGCATGAAATTAACTCGCATCATCACTATAAGATTACTTGCCGGTAAGCTACAGGACCCTTGGTCCTATTTTTTCTTTTTCTGGAGTTGTGAACACTGACCTGAACTGAGGCAAGTGAGGGCTGCAGTTCTTAAGATGTTAGTCTGGGTTTTTCTCTGTGCTCCTGGAGGATTTTGGTGGGCTGGCTTTTCGTAATATGGTTCACCACTGTAACATGTTTTCTACATTTGCGAATTATGGCTCTCACTGTAGTTTGCTGGTGACCCAGAGCCTCAAAATGGCATTGTAACTTTTTCCAGACAGATAGATGCCAACAACTTTACTCCTCATTTTTAAAATTTTTTTAGATCATACCATCACGTGCTGCTTTTTGCAGCTTTAGTCAGTGCTGTGAAAACTAGTTTGTTCCCTTCCCAGTTTCCTCCATTTTTGCTTTTTTCTCATATTTCTTTCAGATCTCCCAACTAATTTTAAAAGGCAATGTAAGTAAACTCAAAATGCAGCTTTTGCCTTATTTCATTTACAGAATGTGAAGTTATTCTTAGCCTGCATCAACTATGTGAAAAAATAATTGTCCCCCCTAATCCTGATAACTGGTTGTGCCCCTTTGGCGGCATCGTCGGCAATTAAATATTAAATCACTGTATTGCTAAACAGCCAGTTGGTGGTGATATTCCCTATAGTGAAATGATCACCAATGCCCAAGTACAGTGATGAGGGCACTGTGCTCCAGAAGCCGCTGTGTTATGGCCGTGGCATTGAACCAAAATCTAGGTTCACTTTGATCATTACAGAATCCATGAAAATATGAAAAGAGTAAGGGATTACCCAGTGTTCCGCCGAAATTTTGAACATGGCTCTTTCTACATGCCACGTAATTATCCCAATATAACTGGCTATGCAGTTTGTCCTCTCCCTCTCCATATCGAGCTTGTGTATGGTGAGTGACTAATGCTAAAATGGCTGGTGTCGCATCACCCAGGTGGGTGCTATTAATTGGTGCGTTGAAGTAAGATTCCCCATATACAGTAGGCTGAAAAATTACTGGGACCCCCGACTGGCAGTGCACGAGACTTATAGAGAAACGGGATATGCCAAGGTGTGAAATACTTTACTTTTTTAATGTTTTGATGGAAACAATCAAAAGCATAATCATTTTAAACAAAATAAATTTCAACAAAATGAGTTTCATAATTACTGGCACCCTTGATTTAGTACTTAGTGCAACCCCCTCTGGCTAGGATAATAGCATGGAGTTTTTTCCTGCAATTTTTGTCAAGGTTAAGGCAGACATTTGGGGGAATTGTGGACCTTGCTCCAAAACAGATGCTTTCAAGATTTTTCACATTCTTGGGTTTTCATTTAGCAACTGCTGTCTTGATCTCAGCCCACGGGTTTTAAGTTGGATTGAGGTCTGGTGACTGAGATGGCCATTGCAGAATGTTGATTTTGTTGTCACTGAACCATTTGTGTGAATCTTGATGTATGCTTTGGGTTATCATCTTGTTGGAAAGTCCACCAACGGTCAAGTCCCCGAATTCTGGTGGAGGCAACCAGGTTGTCAGGCAAAATATCTTGATGCTTGATGGAATTCAATGTGTCATCAATCTTAACCATTGCCCCAGACCCTCTTGAATTAAAGCAGCCCCAAAACATGACTGACCCCCCATCACATTTAACCGTGAGTATTAGGTGCTTCTCCTTATATGCATCTGTTTCGATGCTAAACATGCCAACGCTGTATCTGACCAAAATATGCAATTTTGGTTTCATCTGAACGAAGTACCTTGTTCCAGTCATAATTTAAATGATGTTTGGCAAACTCCAAGCACTTGCTTCTGTGTCCTCTGGTCAGAAAAAGCTTTCTGGCAACCGTTCTAAAGAGCCTGTGGTTGTGGAGGTGACATCTGATGGTGCTTTTTGAAAGGTGGTGACCCCAAGATGCCACAAAGACCTGCAAGTCCTTCAAAGTGATTCTTGGGAGATTTTGTTGCTTTTCTTACAATCCCTCTCAGTATCCTGCCATTGTGTCCTGCACCCTTGAGGTTTTCAGCAGTTCCATATCTTTGGAATTTTTAAATGCCCTGCCAGTGGTCAGTGGCATATTCAATCGCTTGTGAATCTTCTTGTAGATAATACCAGATTCATGAAGATCTCTGACCATCTGCCTCTTTTGAACAGACAGTTGTTTTTTTCTTCATAGTGGATGACAAAGGGATATTACATGCATGTTACCTTTATTTTTATACCCTAGTGAAACTGGGAGTGATGTAATCCCTAAATACAGTTATCACTTAATGAAACTTAAATAAGTTGAATACCTGGTTTAATTTTGGATGTCATTTACATTAATTTTAAGGGGTGATCTGGGGTTAAATGAAAAATGACACCAGGAAACAACTCAGAATTAATCTTAAGAGGTATATGTAATAACCACCAAAAAAGATACAAGTTGGCATTTTTCTGTCTATGTGGTTGCCATGGTAACCGAGCAAGCTCAGTAAATATGCAGAAACCGTCTGGCACCAATTCCTCTTTATCTCTATGATTGAATTCAGTTTTTCTTTCATCATTTAAAAGCCATTGCTTATCCAAATGCAATGACAGAGCCATTCTTTGCCCAATTTATCAGTTTTGTGATTTTGGGGCATTTTACTCAAATTTTGAAATTATTTTGTGCAGAATCTGACAAATACTCAAAATGTTCAAAGTATATAACAGAGATAAGATTTCCCTACGGCATTGCATTTCCAATGACGTAAAGAACCTGCAGCCCAAATTCCATTGATTTTCAATGACAAATAAAAAAGTTATGGCTGCCACAAACGAAAAAATGAAATGTGGAAAAAATAATATCTAAGGAAATCAATGGAAAATCCATTAGACCACATTGAAAAACTGAGTTCAGTCTTTAATCCTTATACCAATTAGTGATTATTAAAAGGTGGGTTATTATAGAATATTTTTATCAAAAAATTTTGGAAAAAATAATCAAATTTTGCCCATTTAACCAGATAAACCCCTTAATGGTGGGATTAATTGTGAACCCTTAATTTGGAAGAAATTGATTTTGGTTGGTTCCACTGGAACAACAACGTCATACAATATCTCTCTCATGTTATTATTCAGTTTCTTTTGAAACATAATTTTTAGAAATTTTTCAAGTGTTGTTTGTGAATTGCCAGTCGGGAGTGCCTGTAATTTTGGAGCCCACTGTAGCTGTAAATTCACTCTGATCACCTATGAGAAAGCACTATTTAATTTCAATGTTCGTTCATTCATTCAAAATTGTTTATTAATTTTTGAGAGCATGCTGTCGCCCTCTTCTGTAGGCCCCACCCCACCAGCAATCCTGACCAGGAATGAATTCACAAATGAAAGCCCCTCTTTGGCATGGGTGTCCTGGTCCTGTATGCGGCAGTGGTGCAGAACTCGATGTGGGGTCAGTATCTCTCAGTTGATTACCTGTGAGGACAGATACTACTACAGCAAATGTATTGAAGAACACAGAAAAGGGAAGTTCTGTGTTGGACATGGATACAGTCAAAAAAAAAAGGCAAAAACACTAAATCACATTGCTGAGCGATTCCAGAATGGACTAGATTTCAAATACTGGTCCTCCTAAATCCTAATGAGGTCACCGTGTTCCATCAGATGTGGCATTTTCAAGAAAATCCAACTATTCATTATCCTACCAAATTACAGCTGGCCAGGATTGCAGCTGGGCTGGAGCCCGTCCCAGCAAAATCCTTTGGTTTAATAGCTGCAACTTCGCCAAATTTCTTTGTTTTTACATCATCGCATTGAAGCATTGCAAGCAAGCTGGTATATAGGCACTTTTAGTAACTTGCCAACATCAAATTAAGTTTGCAGCTGGGTTTAACCTACTCTGTTAGCACTAAGATAAGATACACTTAATTGAACCCCGTGGGGTAATTTGTCCTCTGCATTTGACCCATGATTGTTAGGAGCAGTGGGCAGCCACAGAGCAGTGCCCAGGGACCAACTCCAGTTCTAAAGCCTGTTCCCTGGTACTAGCAGGAATGTTCCTATGATGCATGTTTTTGTGGGTGGGGGAAACTGGAGCAAACACAGGGAGAACATGCAAACTCCATACAGACAGGCCCCAGGTCGGATTCAAACCCACTACCTTCTTGCTGCGAGGCGGCAGTGCTTACCACTACACCACCATGCCACCTACTGGGCCCTAGCAGCAGCAGAATAATTTCTGTGGAAAACACAAACATCACGAAGCTAAATTTGCAAAGGCAATTAGTGGCCATTGTTAGTCGGTTGTCGGTAGCCTAAGATGTGCTACCATGGAATACGTCTAAGCATACCAGTAAGAAAACAATGTCCAGCTGTGAAACAATTTAGGAATTGATAAAGTATGTTTATTGCTCACAACATGGCCAATTGGCAATAATCAAGCAATAATCCTTGGTAATGTTAAAAAATATAAGTATGGTGTGCATCACAAGCAGCTCTCAACTGCAATTCTCTGCAGACGCTCTAGATGGAGGAGAAAACATCCAGAATCTTGAATGAATAACCTTTATGTTATGCTAGGTCCCCACTATCACGATTCGCGGCACGACTGAAATCGTGGTCTAAATCATGGAGTAATCATAGTGATCCTATCAGATCTTGAGGTCAGTCGTGGAAATCACAGTGATCCTAGAAAAGTTTTGGACAGTTCAAAAATTTCCTATGATCAACACGATTGTCAATCGTGATCGCATCAACTCATATCAAAACCTGAAATTTTAAGCCACTTTCACTCTGGAAGCGAAACAAATTTTTCGCACGACAGATTACATTTAATCCCTTTGCGCGGAAGCCAAAATTTGGCTATTTATGGGTTACCCAATTTAATGCTTTATAATTCAAGATTTAAGCTTCTTAAAAAGAGGAAGAATGAGGCTCAACTCAGAAGAAACACTGACAGCATTTAGAATTACATTGTATTTCAGTTTATTTTCATGATTTGGTACAGAAAATGGGTTGCAAACATTAAAAAAAAAAAAAAAAATCTTCATTAGAATTCACCACTGAAATTGCAAAAAAATAATATTGAGATTAACATTTCTGGGATCATAAACTCCTTGACCACAAGTAGAATTCATCTTCAACATTACATTCTCGATTACCTGCATGCTATTAGCAAAGTTATACAGCTATCCTCCCCAAAGTCTGAGATCCCTCAAAATGGTGCTGTAAAATCATAAAATTATTTGTGTTAAATACATGATTTGTTTTGAGGCATGAAATTTAATATGAACTAATGATTTCAGCATGAATTTATCAATATCAGTGCAGTTGAACACCAGTGGTCACCAGTAACCTCTCCAAACACAAAACATGCCTTTTCTCCATAATAAAGTTTAGAGTTTTGTCCATTTTTCTTCAAAGTCCCCCAAGCCAGCACAAATACTCAGTAAATAAACTGGTGATGAAACGGTCATTCACCCTGCAATGGAAGCTACCAGTTCCCACTTCCGAGCTCTCAAACTCATTTCAACAATTATAAGGAAAAAGTACAACTCACTAACTCAGTAATATCTGAATTCTGAAATATACCTTGTTTTAACAGAACAGACATTCCACTTTCAAAAGATCACACAATATATGCCTCCCTAGATTCAACGGAACAGTGCAAAGAAGTGATGCCAGGGCGTCCACCCAAATGCATGGGCAGTTCATGTTTTAAACAAGAAAAAACCTTGGCATTTGACTTTGTTGAATATGGTACACATTCCAAAACAAAAAGCAAAAGTAGCAGCCTAACCTTTTCCATGGATCCCTCCTCCAAAGACTAATGCATCCAGTAAAAGGAACCCTCCGGTCCCATTTCATTCAAAATAATTCCCATTGACCATGTCCTTATCTCATTTAAATCCTGTAAATGTAACTGAACACTTCAAGGCCAGTTTTGCAAGTCTTTTTCTATAAAATTGCGTCCATTTCTGCCGCGCAACGTAGACAGGATACAACCAAGCTTGCTGATACGCATAGGCTTGTCTGCTCTCATGTTTGTCCAATCAGTGTGTTTCACTTACTGTGGAACATTTAAACACTCGGGAATTGGAGAACAAACGAGCAAATCAATACATTGATACTGGGGAAGTTTCACGAGGGCGTGAACTATAACTATGCAGTTACGCAGAAGAGCCTGAGTGTATAATTGAGTGATTGGCTATCAACACCACTACTTAGGTGGATATAAGGAAGCACTGAATTTGTCAATGAAGGAATCTACACAAATCCGTGGTAGGGAACTACGCATTTTTTGTATGTGATGACTGTAATTTACAGTGAAATGTGAGAATCAATACCATGTCAAATTTTTTTTACTTCAGAAAAGATTTCTGAACCAATAATTGTCCCCCGTCGCCCCGCGGAATGCTGTTCGTCCGTCCGTCCGTGCGTCCGTCCAGTAACAGTGTACTTGCAATAACCTTTGACAGCTTTGATGGAGGATCACCAAATTCACACCACATATGCCTTGCATATGTGAATGCCTTGCTCTAGTTCAATGATGAGTGACCTTCAAGTTTTCAAGGTCACTGAGCAAAAAGATGTAAGGAACACTGTACTAGCAATAACTTTTCACAGCTTTGATGGAGGCTCACGAAGTTCATATGACATTCTTATTGGCTTGTTAGGTTGATCTCAGCCATGGGCACAAAACTATGCCTTGCCGATGCGTCCATCATCCACAAGTCATGAAAATTGTAATCTCTTTCCTAACCCATGGTTATATTTAGCTCATATCACAATGTTCCATCCCTCATCCATCTCTCTGTTCAACCAATGACCAATGAGCTACAGTGTCATTGTACTTCACATTATTAGTGGTACAGTGCACCACATTATTTTCAGCCATCAAAACAGTTTTTGCCACATGTTTCTGGTCACATGGGGGACACAAGGCCTTCAGGCCAGCAGGCCATTTTTGGAATACCGTTGGCTCACTGTAGCTAAAGTGGTTGCAACAGAGGACAATGATTTTTTCTGCTGCAAGAGATCTTTTTTAAAACTGCTGGATCGATACTATGGGCAAGGATATTGACCAGTTTGCACATCAGGTTTAGCTGAGGAGTTTAATTCATGCAACTCTTGAAAAACAGGGAGTGGAGTGAACTTCCCCATATTAAAAACCGCGTTCAAGGTCTGCTTGCTTGTGAATATTCAATAACTGATCCAGGGGTGCCATCTAGTGATAGAGTACAGTAACTGCGTGCTTAAATTTACAGTTCCATAGACACAAGCGTCTACATCTGCAGAAAGGGGTTAAAGCAATGCAAAAACGCGAAACTCACATCTTTGCATTGACTTTGAATGTAATCTGTTGTGCGAAAAATTTGTTTTGCGTCCGGTGTTAAAGCAGCTTCAGAGAAGTTCCACGATCAGCTACGAATGGCCAATCGAGGCGTTCGTAATGAAGCGCATGAGAGTGGGAACTAAGGATTATCAATGAAAAGCTTAAATAAATATCTATGCACTTGGGTACACCATAAACCCACAAAGCCAGGAAACCATATCAACACCAATACTGGTCAAAAATGTATCCAGATTTCAAACCGTAACACATTGCCACAGATTTTTTAAAATAAGCACACACTCATAATTATACAAGTTGTTCATAAAAATGTGATCGGTCTCAAACAAAGTATACAGAAAATAGCAAAAATATAGAAAGGCCTTTGGTAGGTTTTATATTTAAAAAAAAAAAGCAGTAACATACAGGTAAAATGTTTGTGTGCTTAATACGTTGGTCTTTCAGCAAATAATCATAGCATGGAAATATGAAAAGCCGGAAGTGAAATAACATGGCAGTGGTTGAATGGAGCCATAAGGGATGTCTTAAGGGACATGCCTATTCTGCCATAAGGTCACTTTTATGGTTTCCTGAAACAGGTACAGCACAGTGCATCAATTATACTATTGTTAATGGCACCAAAGGCTCATCCATGAAATAAGAACCAGTTGTATGCAGAAAATATCCAAGATAAATGGAGCAGAGAGCACACTTAAACACAGAATTATAAACATCAGGGTGCATTTGATGAAATATAAAACGCATTTTAAATCCACAGAGCAAGGATAAAATCCTTTACTTAAAGCTGCAGTTGGTAAGTCTTATAAAAGTAACAGTCATTTTTGCTAAAACCGTCACTGTGCACAGACAGTATTACATAAAGCTAGTACTCCAATTAAAAAAAGCCTCCTTTAAACCCACCTACTGCTCCTACTGCAATTTAAAAGAATCGTTTGGACCAACCAAAAAGAACCAATTAGAGCCAGAATGATGTCTGACAGCCATCAAACAGTGCACACGCATGCGCTGCAGGGCTCAGGAGCTTAGACAAACTAATGGCGCAACAACAGCCATCAGCGAGGAAAAAAAAAATACCGATGCCTCCGTTACTGACAACAGCACACACGGCTAAGAGAAGTAAGTAGAGGAAGCCAGAAGGGGGGAGGAAAAAAAAAAAAAAAAGCACAAAAGAAAAGAATTAGACAATGCCCGGGATGAAACAAGACTGAACATCGGAGTGGCTTTTCAGAGGTGGAGGGAACTCCACGACTCCATGATCTGAAAGTATTAAACACCGACACAGTGACTTTTCTGCCTGACAGGTAAACCCCTGCTTTATTCGTTGGTTCATTTTTGCTCTGTATTGCTCTGCAAATAAGCGAGTTGGCGTCGATCACATGCTCAGCTAGTACTATCCCCAGCCCTAACTGGAATCAATTCAATTCATTTTCGCTCTGCAAATAAGCAAGTGAACGTCGCTTACAAGCACAGTCGCTGTTCGAATAGCCAGTGTCTTGTAATTGTTACAGTACTCCGTGGTGCATGTGATGTTACTGTGATGTAGCAGTCGAGCTAACGATCGCTTGTTTCCGATGCTCGGGCTAACGTAACTGGCGTTGTTTTATTAGAAAGTAACAGAAAATATCTTTATGAAGTGACCTGGCAGTCTTATGAGTTGTGTTGTTGTCCTCATAAATGCGTGCAACGTTTCTGTGCACACAGCTAAATGCTGTCAAACATCACGACAGTTTCCACACTAAAAAAAAAAAAAACAAAAACAGGTAACTTCCTGATATAAGCGTGTGCTGGGTTTTTACTGAATACATACTGCTGTAGATTACTTTTCATGTCGAGGAGATTTATTTCTGCTCTTTTGTTGGCCAGCAGTGTTCACTATTCACAATAATAATGTCTAGCCTCGGCAACTTAGACGCATGCATAACAGCTCGCGTGCCTTTGCGTGCACGGCAGCCTTCTCAGGGAGGGTCTTAGGGCAGGAGTGCAGTGGAGAGGGGAGGGGGAGGGATCTGAAAGTTGCATTTTTTCACATTTTTATGCCAAGTTACTGAAAGTTACCAACTGCAGCTTAAATGTTATCTCCTTAACTTCACTGTACAAATGAGGCTGATTGACAGGGAAGCGCCCCCATGTGGACGTGAAAAATCAGTGGTTTCTGACCCTGTTTGTTAAATTCAATTAACCCAAAGTCTCATTTGCAAAAAATAAATAAAAGAACTGAACTCGATCTGCAGACTAATATTGTGCTTGTGACGGGTTTCTTTGTCTATTACGAATAGCCTGATTGTTCAACAAATGAGGGCAAATGGAGAACTGGTGTATAACCAGGATTTTGGTTGGAGAACTCAGGCCAACAGCAATTTCACAGCAAGAAGAAATTATGTACACAATGATAAAAAAAACAAGTATCCACCGCCAGAATTTGTTCACTTGTAACATTACACTTCATAATGATCTAACCTGCAAGAAAAAAAAATTAAACCAATCAGCACTGAAAGGCATTCAAGAATTACAATTTCCAGCAGAGAAAATGGGTCCCGTCAACCAGGGCAAGATACACATACAAGACATACATGCTGATTCTCAATAAGGATCATCGGGAAGCTAAAAAGGCGCAACAACTTCGTCTTGGGCTTTTCTGTTTTTGCAGGTTCCACGCCACAGAGCTCTTGACGATTCACCCCAGATATCCATGAAGACTTGCAATAACCACACGCCTTTACGAGCAGGTCCACTGCACTACATTAGGGGCTAAAACAAGGGAGTCAAATAAAGTGCTTCTGCAAAAAGGAGTATTTAAAATAAAAGGGGAGGTATAAAATCAGACTGGAGGACAGAATTCTGTGGCTCAGAAATAGGTGAATAAAGAGACAGGAAAGAACGAATGAGGAGGATGGAGAATTGCTATCTCAACCCAGTAGGAGGCTGGACTTTCCCCCCGGTGGATTCCTCTGGCCAGCAGGTCCCCCTGAAGACGATGGAGCGAAGGGAAGGGATGGTTCCGGAACATTTTCTGGCTGCTCTGCATTTTCTAAGAGCAAACAGATGCATAAATTCCATCATCGCATGACCAGCACTGATGAGACCTGCAGGGTACAAACAAACCTGTCCACGCTAAATTCTTACCTAAAATAGATTACACTGGGAAGAATGTCATTGTATTCTGTTGCAGTAAAATATCCCTCGCCATCTTCACTAAAGCAACCATCAGTATATACTGTATGGGTCAGGCTCACAAACTGGGAACCAAAGGGGGGGGGGGATAACAGGTGAACTTTCCTTCATGACGACGCTCATTTTGGTCTGGCGTTCCTCCCAGTCACAGCTCCTTCTGAGCCCAGTTTCTTTCAATATCCATAGAACACGAAATGTTAGCTTGAAACGGATAGGTTTTGAGGAAACTTTCTGAATCATTTAATATTCTCACATACAACATGTGCCAATATCAGCTATAACAAGGTTTTGAAGGCCAAAATGACCAAGAAACATTAGCCCACAAAATATAAAAAGGTATGCCGTTCCGAGTTCCTCTCAATGAACTCGTCCATTTATCAAGTGTTCAAAAAATAAAAGCAATTATGAACATTTACTGGACAAAAGACATAAAAAGGGCACTGGTTCCCATTTCTAAACCTAACCTATACGCTCTCAAAAGTTATGGAGTGATTGTAATGTATATTCTACAGCTGCTGCTGTCATGGTAAGGACTCTCCCTTGTGTGAGGGGTCTTGTATCTTGATGGGACATAACTCCACATATTCCATGCTGTCATACTCCTGCATAAGTCAGACGCACCCTGAAAATTTCAGCAAACCAAGACAACTAAATAAAAATTTACAGAGTTAATGCGACTTCCCGCCATGAAAGAGAACCAGATATTCATCTACACTCCAACACATGGAGGCCACTATCTTCTAGGCCATTCTAATGTAAGAGTGAACATCTGAGGACAAGATTGTAATCAAATTCCCCATAAAAGGTAAAGAGCTCACTGACAGCAGTTTTTATTTCAGCAGAAACATGAGGGTGCAGTAAAACTATGGAAACAGAATTGGAACTGACCAGGTTTTATCTTCTCTTGGTCCCCATCCTACAAAAACAGAAAATGTGTCTTACAAACAAGAGTTATGCAAGTTATCAAAACAAAAGCACTTCTTTTGTACAGCTCTACAAAAAGACCTTACGGTGAGTACTTACAAACTGCACGTACAACATTATTCAGGATAGTCTTAACCCCAAGCTGGTCACTTATAAATCAAACTCGCAGAGGAGTCATTCCGTGTCAACTCAGCCGCCCATGTACATGACACCTCTGTTTCTGCTCAAACTTTGTCCAAAGGTACTTTATGGTACCAAAGAAAAGAATCCCAAGCTTCCTGTTGTTAGTAAATCCAAAGTTTTAGCAGGAACAAATATTATGACCGTTGTCCAAAAGAAGCAGATCCTATGTTTGAGGTTAAAAAGCAGGAAAGTATTTATTACATGAGCCAGCAAGGAGACAAAATCTCAGAAAAATGTTAATTGAAGCACTTTTTATAGCATTACATTTTCATACATTCAACTTTGTGTGTAAAATAAGTTTTGACCTCTGACTGGTCGCAAGCAGTTGTGTGCCATGTTCGGCACCACGGACTGGATTATTCAAGTCCTGAAGGGTCGTGGGGCATCACCCTCTTCGCCCCTGTGAACTATTGGAAAATCCCCAAAGGTGGAACTGCCAGCAGTCATTAACATATACATGCAAGGTGGCCTAATACACAAATCTGTCTGTCTCTCCACTGTATTCAAAAGAAAAAATTTAACTGTTTCCCCACACGTCAATATCTCAAATGGTTTTTGAGTGACAACCTCTTGAAATTTAGGTGCCAAGGCCCTTTTCGACTTATGTGAATTGGTCATTTCCTTTTGCAGCATTTTGGAAGCACGTTATGAAGATAGGAAGCTTAAATTTGATATGCTGGTGTATTCTGGCCCTAAGATTCAGCTCAGTGAATGTAACTGTTGGAAATTGGTTCTCCCAATTATTTGGGAACTTTCCCACCACCGAACTGAGTTTTAGGATAATAGTACTATTGGTGGGGGACTTGTGGGGGCCTGACAACCACTTCAGGCCAAAATTACCCTTTCAGGATCCAAGGTCTAGGTTCTTAAAGGGTCACTTTTGCCCAAAGTGGTTGTCTGACCCCCACAAGTCCCCCACCAATGGTACTATTATCCTAAAACCTAGTTTGATGGCGGGAAAGTTCCCAAATAAGAGGGACAACCACATTTCCAACAGTATCACTCTCTTTGCCGAGTCCTAGGGCCCTCAAAAAGTGAAAAAGGAAAAAAAAAAAAAAAAAAAAAATCACTTGCCACCTTAAAAAAAAATTAGGATTTTGGGGGCTCCCTTCTCACCCCTCTGAGGTCTGATGGGGATTCTGGCTGCAGGATCCTGATATATGGGCAATAATACACCAGCACATCAAATTTTAGCTTCTGATCTCCATTACATGAGAAGTCATTTTCTTTCCAAAATGCTACAAAGCAAAATGACCAATTCATTCAAGTCAGAGGGGCATGGCTCCCACATTTCATAAGGGCGCCACACGAAAACCGTAGGAGATATTGACACGAAACTTGGGATTATTTTGTTTGGTACCATAAAGTATTTTTGGACAAAGTTTGAGCAAAATCCAAGAGGTGTCATGTACAAGGCACCTCAATATTGGCTGTTTTGACATGGAATGACCCAGAAGTTAAAGGTGCATCATATTTAGTCTATGTATTGGCTGACAGAGTGATCATACAAATCAGATGTTGATCACACAAGAAAAAAATTACGAACACAAATTGAGCTGAGTAAAATCACTGCAGACCAACATCACTGAGGTTTGGCCTTTGACTGGAAGACACGTATGAGTCCTGCTTTAATTTAAAAAAAAAAAGTTGACCCAGGACATCTACTCCTTCAAAGAGGTTCCAAAACTCCCTCATCAAATAGAACAATTTTCAAAATATAAATTGCAACATGTTCAGTTAAAAATAAGGCATGCTCCTTATCAAACATTTGACAAAAGGCCTAATCCTAGAAGGTCTTCTATCATGTACGTTTTCATTTCAACGATAATTCTGAACATGGTTCAACTAGTCTGTAGTCTGACAGAGATTAACTGGAGCGACCCGATATCCAATACGGTGCATCGCAAGGGGAACAGGATTGCTGATAATGACAGGTCAAATTTCAAAATTTACACAAGTGAACTTCCAACCCATACCCGCGAGCGGTCAAACACTAATATAATTGTGATTTATAGCATTTAGTTACAAGATGTGGACTTTGGCTTTGACTTGAATTTACCATTTATTTGAATTTTGCAGTATTTTTCATGTTCATATCTGTATATCCACGATGGTTTTCGACTGTGAAGCTGCGTAATGCTCATGGGATACCGATATGCATGCATTGGCTTGGCAACGCTGGCCTTATTACCAGAAGTGCGGAGGTCTACAAGAAATCCCGTTCATTCATCCCGTCTCCCAATTTACTACAGTTCTGTGCTATATCAGGTCGCTCCAATTGATGCTGAAGGATGAAAACCTATATAAACCTTTTTTTGTGTACTTTCATCAACCCAAGGCCCACAGTCCGCTGAAGGGTCCAGAGAAAAACAAAAAGCTCTCGAGGTCTCAGAGTCTTACCCCACTGGCGACCTCCTCAGGAACGGGTTCATTTTGTGCGGCTGGCTGGGCATGACCCCTCCTGAGTGGGGCTGAAGATTCCCCACATAAGACACCGGAGGGCTTTCCTCCTGCCAAGATGGGAACATGCATATTGCCTTCACAGAACCAATCAAAAGTATGGACACAGTTGCGCAACATTGCTCAGGTTTCGCTGGAAATGTCACGGTTGAATAACAATAAATAACCTCTGAACGCATAACGCTGGAAGGAAAAAAAATCTGAAGTTAAAACTAACTTCGGTGCCCATAATTTTGGAATACATAAGGCAATATTTCGCAAATTAACAACTGAATTATTTCTCTTTTATACAAAATGAATGAATAATTTGTGCTGGTTTAGGAATTACCGAACCAAGAGGACAAGCAAATCACAAGAGCAGCATATCTATAGGAACTACATGGCTGCCACCGTTTAAAAAAATAAATAAATAAAAATTATTATTGTTATTGTTATTATTGCTATTATTACTATTATTGTTATTATTGTTGTTATTATTATTATTAATTATTATTATTATTATTATTATTATTAATAATAATAAACAAACACACATACACACACACGCACACACACACACACACACACACACACGCGCACCAACATCATAATTGCAAATGGTGCTTAATATTTGGCAAAATTTTGCCAAATAAAAACTTTAATGTTTTCTTCAGTATCTCATATCCAGAAAAATGCAGGCATGCCCAAAAATACAAGATTAGTGAAGCTCCTGACATAGTTATTGTCAAACAGGTTCAGACATTAATCATTCAATTCTGCAATCATTTTTTGTGCTGTAGTTCAGTGGTTAGTAACAACTATCCCAAGTGTCTCTGCCCCAGCTGGAAGCTGATTTGCAACCACAGTTTTTCTTAATATATATTTTTGGCGTTAGTTTGGAGTTTTGGATTGTTTGCCCCTTGGTTAGTAATACTGCCAAAACTGGAGAAAATCTGAGTAATAAAAGTTATTGTGAGTTAAAAGAAAAACATCTGCATCCAAAAAATAGCCAAGTCAGCCCATATAAATCAACTTATTCATGGAACCAAGTGACTTTCCCAAACAAATATTACAAGAATACATCTATCATTAGCACACACCTTCTCGTTTCAGCGATATCTGAGATAGTGGATATAGGCCGGGGTGATTTTGCATCAAACTACCCAGTGTTCTTGTGCTGCACATTTTTAAAGAAGGGAAAAACAAAATACCCAAAGGAAACCCCCACGAAAACTGGGAGAACATATAAACATCACGCAGAAGTCCTGGTCGACAGGAACTCAAACCCAGAACCTCTGCATTTCAAGGTAACAACGCTGAAGTGTGCAAACCCTGACTTTGGCTTTGCATAGTAAAGCTTAATCTGGCACAGGGCTGCCCACATCTGGCCCTCAAATCCAAATCCATTTCTGGTTTTTCTCCTTCCAGGCAATAAAGCGAACAATTATTGCTTTGGTTTGGCCTGACTGTCATCAAACATGACTCCCAAGTAAAGGGAGGGGGGAGAGCAGCAGTTCTCAGCCGCGCAGGACCATAATTTGGGCAGCCCTGATCTAGAATCTTTGGACGCAGCAGATAAAGCTGTTGACAGACTAAGATTAACCAAAGTATTTCAGAGCCCTTGTCCTGATATCCATAACAGTCATGACTGTACTCCAAACAAACACATCTGATAGAGATTGCACAAATTTAGCCTTGTCATTTATGAAGCCAATGCAAGAAGAAGAGGTTGTCTGTCAGTTAGTTTTTTTGTGAATCTTCACGGCTGATAATTAAAGAATATTTGTGGTTAGAGGACTAAAAGCAGTCTTGCAATGAGAAAACTATTGCTTAAGCTGAACGGAGAGAAGCCAAGACTGTACAGTGCGTCTTGCTGTGCACTGTAGGATAGTGTTCCCCAACCCTCTCCTGCAGGCCCACCTGTCCTGCATGCTTTAGATTTCTCCCTGCTTCAGCACAGGTGATTCAAATGATCAGCTCGTTAATCACCCCCTAAAGCTGATTGATGGCAGCCTGATCATTTGAATCACCTGTGCTGGAGCAGAAAGAGATGGAAAACCAGCAGGACAGGTGGGCTTCCAGGAGAGGGTTGGGGAACACTGCTGTAGGAATTACATGTGAAAATAGACCATAGTGCGGAAGTCAGTCAGTTACCGGGTGGGTTGTTCCTCCGATGGGCGTGGGGATCATCAGGCTCAGCAAAGATGTTTGAAGCAGTTCTGTTCACGCGTGCAGCTGGCTTCTCATCAGTGCCAAAGGAAATGTTGGAACCACCTCCTGGAGGCTGCAGTACCCTGTAAAAATCCAGCAGCACACTGACAAACATCACATCCCAGGGTACTTGCAGCAAAATAACTGAATAAATCAAAGCATGGTGACCAATCAATGCCACGCCACATTCACACAAAGTTTAATCATAATTCTTTGCCATGAACAGTATGGGGCTGCTCCTGATTAGAATACACTGATGTCAAGCCCAGATGGCCTCAAGTGGAAAACAAATGTTCTAATATCTCACCAGAGAGGGCGCTCTTCAACTGCAAGGTGTGAGCTCCCTGGATGAGCAAGTGCAAGGTGGAAGCTGATAATATGAGCTGCAAGCTAGCTTGTGAGAAAACACCCCCCTCCCACTCCAAAACCAAGAGCGGTCAGCTTATACCTTGAGCTCATTAGGGGGACTGGGAAGTGCGAGCAGGAAATTGGTGAGATCAGCTTTTCCCCAAATTCAAAGGAAGCTCCACAATCATCCCATAGTTTGGAAGCATCCGCTTAGACCTCGTAGAACTACGAATATGCCATAGAATCTTCATTATTTCTAAGGTTAACATGACGAATAGCTTACTTAACGTTTCACGCCGTTTCTAAGCAGCTAAGTTGAACACAGTGGGGTGAAGAATTACTGGCACCCCTGGCTGACAATGCACAAACAATAGTTTAAGAAATTGTAAAAAAATATATTCATAAAGAAACTCTAAATAACTACATGAGAAATACTGTATGATATTTATCTTCCAGTTGAACCAACCAAAATGATTTACAGATTTAATTAAAAATCAACTTTCTCCAAATCAAGGTTTCACAATTAAAGGGCCCCTTAAAGATGCCTGTAAATAACATCTGCCAAAATTCAACAAGGTAATAAATTCCACTTATTATACCCCGCCACGAATTGAATGGCGCTCGTCCATCCATCCGGGTTCAATAGGGACAAGTTCTCTCAAAAACTATTACACCTACGTGAAATTTTGTATGTGGCCAGTACTGATGACCCGACTGAATGACTTCGACAGTTCATTCCGAGAAATTTATTTTTATGGAGTTATGGGCCTTGATTCTGTTCATCGAATTGGTGTACGGGATTTGCAACGGGGACAGGTTTTCTCGGCAACTATTGCACATTCATGGGTGACATTTTGTATGTGGCCAGTACTAATGACCCTATTGCATGAGTTCGACACTTGATTCCAAAACATTTTTTTATGGAGTTATGGCCCTCGACTCTGTACTTGCTGTATGGGTTTTTAATGGGGACAAGTTTTCCCCATTCCGCCATGACCATTCTTACCATGGCGGGGGATATTGGTGATAATGTTGCCTTGTTTAAGTTTTATCGAAGCATTAATGAACTGCAGTGAGCCATCACATCACTTCCTGTTTCACTAGGGTATAAAAATTAAGTAACACACGTGACAATATTCCTTTGTCATCCAACACCATTACAAAAACAAAACTGTCAGTATAAAAGATGCAGATGGTCATAAGACTTTCATAAATCAAGAAAGGACTACAAGAATATTCAATCAATTGTGAATTTCGATGAACAAAGCACAAAACCTCCTATTTGCAGAAGTTTTCTGAATTGTCAGATTTCACTTTGGATGAGCAGCATTCCCCCTGTTCTCATCATCCAAAGTGAAGTTTGCAAATGAGAAAAATTCTGCAGATAGGAGGTTTTGCGCCTTGGTCGATATACCACTGACCACTGTCAAGGCAGTTATTGAAAAATTCCAAAGATGAGACACTGTTGAAAACCTCAAGGGTAGAGCATGCAACTGCATTTTGCCCCTCAGGATACTAAGGAGGATGGTAAAAGCAGCAACGCAATTCCCAAGAATCACTGTGAAGGAACTGCAGGACTTGGTGGCATCCAAGGGTCAACAGGTTTCAAAAAGCACCATCAGGGGCCACCTCCATGACCTCAGGCTCTTTGGAAGGGTTGCCAGAAGAAAGCCTGTTTTGACCTGAAGGCACAGAAGTAAATCGCTCATTACCAAAGTTCACTGAACGTGATTTAAATTATGACTGAGAAGAGGTGATTTGGTCAGATTAGACCAAAATTTCCCTCTTTCAGCATCAGCATGTTCACCGTCAAAAGAGATGTATGCAAGGAGAAGCACCGCTTACCCACAGTGAAACATGATGGCGGGTCATTCATGTTTTGCGACCGTTTTAATTCAAGAAGTCCAGGGGCACTGGTTAAGATTAATGACATGATGAATTCCACCAAGTATCCGGATATTTTGGCTGACAATCTGGTTGCCTGGGACTTCGCAATAGGTGGACTTTCCAACAAGACAATGACCCAAAGCATACGTTAAGATCCACACAGAAATGGTTCAGTGACAACAAAATCCACCTTCGGCAATGGCCATCTTAGTTGCCAGACCTAAACCTGTGGGCTGAGTTGAAGAGAACAGCTGATGAATGCAAAGCCAAGAACGCAAATGAATGCAATCTTCAAAGGATCTGCTTGAAGGAATGGTCCAAAATCCCCCCAAATGTGAGCCTTAACCTTATCAAAAATTAGAGGAAAAGACTCCATGCTGTTATCCTTGTCAAAGGAGGTTACACTTAGTATTAAATGAAGGGTGCAAACAACTATGAAACATTAATTTTGTTGAAAATTAATTTTGTATTGAATGATTGCTACAATTTTGGTTGTTTCCATCGAAACAATAAAGTATTTCACATGTGGGTATATTCGCATTCTTTACAATTACAACCCCAATTCCGAAATGGTAGGGACAAAGAGTAAATTGTGAATAAAATCAAAACGCAATGACTGTCAAATCACACCAGCCAGTATTTTACTCACAATAGATCAGTAATAATATAGCAAAATGTCGAAACTGAGAAATTTTACAATGTTTTCCACAAAATGAGCTCATTTCAAATTTGATGGCTGCTAAAGTCTCAAAAATGTTGGGACAGGGGCCTGTTTACCATGGTGTAGCATCCCTTCCTTTTTTAACATGGTGTGGAGGCATCTGGGCATTGAGGAGACAAGTTTCCTGAGTTTAGCCACTGGAATTAAATTTCGTTTAATTATGCACCAAATGTTCTCAATCGGTGAAAGATCAGGACTGCAGGCAGGCCAGTTCAGTACACAGACTCCTCTACTACAAAGCCATGCTGTTGTAATAGCTGCAGTATGTGGTTTTCCATTGTCCTGCTGAAATACACAAGGCCTTCCTTGGAATAGATGTCATCTGGAGGGGAGAAAATGTTGCTCTAAAACCTTTATATGCCTTTCGGCATTCATGGTGATTTTCAAAACACGCAAGTGTCCCACAATAAATGCATTAATGCATCCCAATACCATCAGAGATGCTGGCTTTTGAACTGAATACTGATAACAGGAGGGGTAGCCTTTCTCTTCTTTAGCCCAGAGGACACGACGCCCATGATTTCCTACAAGAATGTCAAATTTTTGACCGTCTGATCACAGGACAATTTGCTACAGTCCATTTTAAATGATCCTTGGCCCACAGAACATGGTGGTCCTTCTGGATCATGCTCAACAATGGCTTCCTTCTTGCATGACAGAGTTTTAGGAGACATCTGTGGATGGCACGGCAGACTGTGTTTACAGAAGATCAGGGGCATCCAGTAAAGGTCTTCGGCATTGTCCCTTATGCACAGAGATTTTTCCAGTTTCTCTGAGTCTTTTGATGATGTTATGCACAGTCAATGAGACCTTCAAAGCCTTTGCAATCTCACGCTAAGTAACATTGCTTTTAAAGTATTCCACAATTTTTTTTTTTACGCAAGCCTTCACAGATTGGAGAGCCGCTCTGAGAGACCCAGCCTCTCTAAGACATCCCTTTTATAGCCAATCATGTAACACACCTGATGCCAGTTAACTTAATTACATGCTAAATGTTCTTTCAGCTGATTCTCATATACTGAGAGGCATTAAAAACGCATATTAAAATATACTGTTTTAAGTAGTGGTAAATGGTTTCTTTCGTAGTTGCAAAACAGTCTGGGAAACTGTGCTTTTGGTTGTGAGACTTGGCCTCACTTATCGTTACATTGGCAGTCAATTCAGCAGTTTTTATGCATTATCTGACATAGCAGAAGACGTTTTATAGAATGTGTTTTTGTGGCGTCACAGATGACGCACTTTGTCAGGGACGACAGCTGACACATCTGGTCATTCTGTGTCATCCCTGCAGTCTGGATACAGTCATTTAATGGACATTAATGCGTCCAGAATCTTTTCTTTGAGACTGGCCATCATTCAACATTCAAAATGCTTGACTTTTCTGAGATTTATTTGTTTGTTGCATTTGAAGTGGGAATGACGTGACTGACTTTGTGTATGTTTTTATTGGCCCTGATCTTCAACTTTGCATGTGAAAATTATTTTTCCCCAATGTGATTCACGACCATGATCCAGGGAACTGCGCTGCATTTAGATGATCATAATGAGGTGTTAACAATGCTTACCATACCTGATGGTCATCATTTCAATCAGCAAAACAAAAAACTAAGTTTCAAATTAGATGATAAAAAACACTTTGCGTTTTTAATTTCTCAGTACATATTAATTGCTTTTTCAGCCCTTTTTTGCCTGCGTCCCAACTTTCGAGACCTATTGAAAATTTTAAATATGCTCATTTTGTGGATAGAAATGTAAAATGACTCATTTACAATAGATCATAGAAAACATTTCAAATGTTGAAACTAACATATCGGCTCCTGTGATCTGAAAGTCATTGCATTTTGATTTTATACACAATTTTCATTTAGTCCCAACTATTTCAGAGGTATAATTCATATACTCAAGGACTTGCAGAGCTTAAGTCCTTGAGTATATGAAACATACCATTTGCCATTTACTGACAACGTTGAGCGTTAAGCATTCCAATGTCAATCCTAAAAATGATAAAGATTGAACTGAATATTCATAGTACTAGTTCTATGGGGTCTTGGAGGAAGGTATCAAAGTACTGATGAGGTCGAGCATCCTTGAAAATTCAGAGTAAAATCAAGCTCGGCTGCTGTCAGTTTTGGAGTGGGAGGGGCATGTCGCCTCCAAAGCCTACTCGCAGTTTCAACTCCCACCTCGCACTCCCTAATCCGACGAGCTCGTACCCGCGATGACAGTCCACGCAAGAAGCATGAGCTCAGCATTATAGCATCTGTCACCATATTCAGCACTAATGCTGACGCATAAACATGCAGTAATTGTGCAAGATCGAATTCTCGGAATACAGCAAACCGCTAAATTAATGTGCATTAAACAATTATAGCTCAGAAATTAGTATTCTAGTCTTAGTTGAGCGTAAAAACTGATAATACTGCAAAGCAAGTTGCGGTTCTCGTTCTTTTTCCTGTCAGCGGGTTCATTAACTGAAGTTGCAGGCTCATGGACTGTCTGAACCAATGTACTCTCCCTCCCGAATTTTTAAGTTAAAAAATACGACCATCATCTCGGAGTGAGATGTCTCTAGATTCACCAGAGCCGGCTACAAATGAAAAGTAAGGCTTTTAAAATCAAGGAAAATTAAATTCTCAGTTGCGATGTAATCTCTCAACAAGATGTAAATTCGCCTCGGCCATTCTGACAATGCATTTTAAAGAAGTCAAATCAGACGAACACCTCTTAGTGGCTGCATTTTGATTAGGTCCCAGGAATGCATTTTACCGCACCGATAGGCGTTCTAGGAATGTTTGATCGCAAGCATCTGCAAGGTAGGCAAACTCATCTCATCGAAAATTAGCCCGACAATTTTGGCATCAAGCATCTTTGATGGTAAACTACAAGTGACCCCACCCACACAGATTTTCAGCTGACAGATGGCAGACTGGACATCACGGTTGGAAAACCCACCTCATAGAATTAAGACCAACAATTTAGGCATTAAGCATCTTCAATGGTAAATTACAAGTGACCCCACCCACATAGCAGATATTCAGCTAACAGTCGGCTAATCCGACTGCAAATCACGGTTAGCATGAAACCGTAACGTAACCCCTAATATGAAAACGTTATCGGCATATCATAGAACAGCAACACAAGAAACAATAGTATTACTGACGACACTGGTCTTAAAACTGAGCTCAGCAAATACATGCCAGCCGTACGTTAACATTAATTGACTGGTTAAAGACCACGAAAATTAGTTGATAAGAGGCCAGCACAGGCGACATGACAAAATAAGAGAAACTAGACCAGAAAAAAAGCATGCCAACCACGTACTGTGGAGTGCAAATTTATCGTTAAAGCTGGCAAAATAGCCTGGTAACAGTTCATTCCTCATTGCTTGTCTGTAACGTTAACTCCACTATGAGCGGGTTTCTTGGCAAAAGTGAACGCTATGGTGCCGAAGGAGAATCACATTGGCTAGTTGATGTTAGAAGTTTTATTCTATCTCATTTTTTTTTGTTTTTTATCTAAGAAATTTTGTTTTTTGAAAAAAATCTGAATAATCCATAGCCGCAGTCATGCATCTCACCACAAATATAATACCACCAGCTTTGCTGGTGACTATGTAGCTTAATGGCCAGAAGACACAAACGTCCATTCAAGGAGAAATGCCCCGTGCCCTTACCGTTAAATTAACCGGCTAGCAACCTAGTAAAGCACCTCATGATATTTGACTTGGCACCCAGTAGCGGAATCTCTCCTTATAACAGTATTCCATTTTTCTTTTGTTTGTTGAAGTGTCGCAACTTAGCTGCCTATATTTTATATATTTACCTGGAGCTACTTTTTGATCCTGGGTCCACGCCTTGGAAAGTGGTAGTCGTGGTCATTTCTCTTTTTAAAAAAAAAAATCTAGTCCCTCTAAGTCCGTGAAAATGCCAACCTGTAATTATCTTGTTAGATATCGGCCTTATTTCTTTCGTGGCTCACTAGCTGTCTTACTAACGATGACTCCCTCGCAGTTTTATACTCACAGGGTCTACCCGGCTGTGATTCGACGCGGTGTGAGAGGTGATGGAATCGCAATACTCCACGGCGCAGGCCGACATACATTACTCCATTTTCATTGGCTAGTGACTCATGACCCTGCCTGAACATTCCAAGTTGCCCTCGTTTTGCAACCTTTTATCAGTGAACAATTGTACGAAAGATTAATTTATAATTAAGGCAGTCCTGTCATCGGTTTATGAGCAGTTTAATTTCATGGTTTATGTTCCAAATATTCTAAACATTTACGATTGCTTAATCTTTCTCATCAGTCGTCATTGATATTTGTGAATTCCACCGATTGACGTTCTGCAAACATGATTGCCAGGCAAGAGATCTGCATGCAATTCATTCCACAACTCAATACGTAGCTGTCGGTGTTTCATGTATGGACATCATTTGATACGAGGACCATTAACTGTAGGTGTAAACTGCCCACATTTTGCCACTTCTGTACACGTTTCTGCCTTTTCTTACAACGAATACTGATCATTCGCAAGCACAGGAACGACAAAGGTTTCTCACATGATCACATTTTTGCCCACCAAAGGAGGCTGCTGAATGGATATCAGTCTTGGTCTAAGCTTTCGATAACTCGAAAAATTTCAACAATCATGAAATACTCAGATCTCTCGCTACAGGATGGCTTATATCTGAACTGGGAACAAAAACCGAAGATGGAATACATACGGGATGACGAACTGCAGTCTGAAAAGGCACATCGACACAATGTGTCCATACACAAAATTTCACAAGAACACAAGAAATATCGAACGGTTTGGGATTTCTGGCCCAGAAAAGAAGCGAGACGGACAGACAGGAGGAGGCAGAATTCTCATTCCTAGATTTCGCTTCCATTTTGTGGCAGGGGATAATCAAAATTTCCATTCATTATGAACCATAACATCAGAATAAGAGTTTTGGTGCTGATCACTTTTCCCAAAAGGATGTATGTAACCAACAGTATTTTCACCAATTTATTGGAAGCAAGTGTGCATTCATATTTCCAACGTATCATGACCGTGATACGATCCGTTTATCTCATCATTTTCTGCTTCCAAAACTAAGGGGCTTCAAAAATGCATTTAATTTGTAGTCCAATAATTTATAATACAAAAAAGGGGTAAGGAAATTTAAACAATCAATCTTGAGGTAATTAATTGCCTTACTTTTTTATCCCCCGCCGCGCGATTAGCGCGAAGAGGGGGATATAGTATTGGGCTCCTTCCGTCCGTACGTACGCACGTCTGTCTGTCCGTCCGTACGGACGCATGAAATTGAGGCGGCGGGGGATATTGCCATGTTCGCGGCATACACTTGTTTTAAGCCAAATATGCTTGGCAATTCAGAAGAGTAAATAATACCCATAATCACAAATTAAGATATTAAAAACGGACAAATTCTGCGATTGCAATCGCAGTAGAAATGAAAACCAACACACGGTGCTCCCTGATGATGAAATTTGAGAACCACTGGCCTGGATGGCGTTAAGATATGATATAACACTACCCCTTAAACGGACGTATGGGTATACAATCATGTACAGTTATAATAGTTTTCAACCACAAAATAAATTGTTACAATTAAAGAGACAAATTTCACTTAAACAAGATATTTATTAAACAATACATAGGTTGATGAAAACCCATTATCAAGGTTATTCATTTTAAACGAGGCTAAATCAAGCTATGTTTCAGACAAGTAATATTCTAAACATCCACTAAAATATAAAAAAGATATAAAAGCCATCTCTTCAAACACAACAAAAAAAACAAACATTTCTGCTAACCAGCAAATGTCATTCTCACTGTGAACGTGGTGTAAAGTATTTACTGGATTTTAACTTTCAAAAAACACTTCGGGCCTGAATCGCAGGATAATTTCAGCAATGAGCCATTTCAAAATAACAAAATGTATGTAATCTGCCGGCTGACGTTTATGTACAAAAAAGCAAGGATGAATACACTATACAACAGTACTTGTGAAATGGACAATGTGTTCTGTATGGTACATATTCTGTGAAGACAATAGTAGTTTGAAAGGGACAGTATTTAGAAACAAGAGCAATGGGGGTGGATACACTTGATGCTCTAAAAGACGCCACCAGTCTGCTGCTGAAAAACATCGATCGTATCTTCATCCTCCATTTCCAACTGTTGAGGAGAACAGAAATGGATTAATCACAAATACAAAAGCACTTAAATATCACAGCAATATTTGATTACAGACATTACAAGCAACTTCATAACTGCAGACGGAGCCAATCACATGCAATTCCACAAACAAATCCCCACATGAAATTGAAGTTTAGCTCATCTCTGGTGGGAAAAACTCCCTTGAGAATGCAGTAAATTGGATGGAGTGGTAAAAATCATGGTCAATTTCAAATTTCAAACTAAACTCAGGATGAATGGCACAAATGGAACGGGACTGCCACCAGGCCATTTTTGATGGCGCAGCAAAAAAAAAAAAACAACAACAAAAAAGACTTGTTAACATAGTGCAACAGAATCGTGGGAGAGAAATGAGCTCAATTCAATTAATCAGATCACCATCAAAGAATACTGCCAGTGTTTTTCAATTCATGACCATTTTCCTGATCTAACAGAGTCAAATATAGGCAAGCCGAACATGTCAGCATACACCTGCATTTCAGTTTTTATTCATCTTCAAAATTGTCTTTTGCACTTCGTCTTTAACTCCTTTTAAATTTCACAGTATGGAACAGCAAATACTCTGAGCTTACTCCTACAAGCACTCAGAGAAGCCACCAGCTCGCAGTAAATTTGGTCAGGCTATACAGTGCATTTTTGAAGAGACCAAACGCAACCAAATATTCAAAACACAGTCCATAGAAATGTCAGCACATTTCACGGAAAATCGTGGATTTTGGAATTCTAATTTAAAAGAAATTTAAGAAAATCAATCTTTAATTTCCAAAAATATCTTCACTTCAATAAGTAACAAACAGGCTTGAAATAAGCTACGCTACAACAGCTAAAGAAGTCAGAACACTTCAAGCCAACGGTACCTGTGCGGGAGTGTCCGTTTCGTTGATAGGCTGCCCATCAAACCGGAACCGAATTTGCCGTATTGTCAACCCCTGCAAAAAGATAATGCAATTGAAGAAAATGACGGCTGTTAAGGCTCCCTGTCTCTTAGTAAAGTGTGAATAAAGCAGGCCTTTACACCACTTTACCCACTGCATTAGTGATTGAGTGTGTGAAAGAAAGTGTGGCAGGTAGCATGAACACAACTGTATTTCAAGTTGCATAATGTAAAACAAGGATGTTGACCAACATTAAAGGACCAAAGTCTCTTAAAAAAATTTGTTGATTTAATGCCAAAATACAATGCTGTAGAAGTATTTTTCCCCATCCCAATTTCTTGTATTTTCATACATCTGTCACAGATCATCCAACTAATTTTAATCTGAGGCAAGGCTAAACCTAGAAGACATAAAATCTGAGTTTTAAGTAATTTTATTTATTGAGGGGGAAAAAAAAAATCTACCCAAGCTTATGTGGCCCTATGTGAGAAAGTAATTGCCTCTTCAGTGACCAAATCAATCAGTTAAACAAGTTAAATTAATCCCTTTGGCAGAAGCCAAATATGGCTATTTATGCATTACCGATTTAAGGTCTGATAAGGTCTGAGCCTCACAGAGAAGGGACAAATGGCCTTAATGATACAAAATACTTGCAGCAGGGTCATTCCATGTCAAAATGTCCAAATTTCAGACAAACTTCCCACTTGACCATCTCAGATTTGGCAAAAAAAAAATTCTAGCTCCTAATAGGATAGATCCAAAATTTTAGCTCTCAACTCTCAACCATGTACCTTAAAATCGGTCAAACATCACTCAAGTTATCGAACGGAAAGCAATTTCGCATATTGAATGAGCTATGACCTTTAAGCTACATACTCCGAAATCAAACAGCCTGTATTTGAAATAAAGTACCTTCACATCAAATTTCTTTGAAATCCATCAAACATTACTCAAGTTATCGAATGGACACCATTTTTGAATATTTAATGAGCTATGACCTTTGACCTACATACTCCGAAATTGAACTTAGCCTGTATTTTGATATGAATACCTTCGCATGAAATTTCATAAAAATCTGTCAAACATTACTCAAGTAATCGAACTGAAACCATTTCCACATAGTTAATGAGCTATTACCTTTGACCTACACACTCCGAAATCAAACTTAGCCTGTATTTCCATTATTTAAGGGCGGTGATCCCTGTTCAGTGCACAGCTACCGACCTATCTCAAAATTGCCTTGCCTGGCTAAGATTTTAGAATCTCTAGTTAAGCAACAACTGTGCAGCTTTTTAACTTTCAACAACATTTTAACTTCACAGCAATCTGATTTCAGGCCTGGTCATAGCACCATCACAGCAGCTTCAGTGGTTTTAAATAATTTGATATCAGCTGTAGAAAATAAACAAAAATGTGCTGCCCTGTTTATTGATTTATTGTTTATTGATCTCTCCAATAGAACACAAGCCATTTTGCTTGGAGATGTGAAGTCTCAATTTTTAAAAGTGAGAAAAGGCGTACCCCAAGGATCCATTCTTGGACCGATTTTATTCACCGTTTACATTAATAATTTTGCTCGTAATATAGCAAATTGCAAGGTTAATTTTTATGCAGATGACACTGTGTTGTTCTCCTCTGCAACAACGTGTGCCCAGGCCCTTATCTATCTGCAATCGGCTTTTAATCTTATCCAACACGCTCTGGCAGAACTGAAACTCGTTTTAAATAAGGATGAAACTAAGTTCATGTTTTTTTCTGCTCGGCATACAATTATGCCAAATGACTCAATCTTCTCGGTGTCTGGAGATAAAATTGAGCAAGTTCAGTCTTACAAGTACTTAGGTATCTGGCTGGATCATAATTTCTCCTTTAAGAATCACGTGTCTACCTTGTCCAAGAAAATCAGAACAAAAATTGGGTCTCTTTACAGAAACAGGTCTTGTTTTTCTTTAGACAGTCGGAGGAGGATTGTTCAGGCAACAATCTTACCTTTATTTGACTATGGGGATATCCTTTACATGCATGCCTCAGACTGTACTTTAAGACCTCTGGATGCCATTTATCACAGCGCTCTACATTTTATCACTGGAGATTGTTTCTGCTCTCATCACTGTGCGTTATATAGTTCTGTTGGGTGGTTGTCCCCTTTATTCTATAAGGAAGCTCCATTGTATTTTATTTATTTATAAAGCATTGCTTGGTAAGCTTCCTTCATATCTAATTAGGCTTTTGACCCTCAAAATCCAAAGCCAGCATGTTAGATCACAAGGGTGGATTTTGCTAGAATCACCCAGGACTAGGACAAATTTGAGCTGTTCTGCTTTTAGCTCATTTGCACCTTCTGTCTGGAATAGATGCCAAGACTCTCTGAAGCTTGACTGTCTCATTCCCTATGACTCCTTCAAGAATCGACTGTGGGAGATGTTACTTGAGGAGGCTAGATATACTTGCCCTTAGTTTTAACGTTGTTCTCTGTCCTCTGCACTTGAATGTTTTATTTATTTATTTTCTTTTAATTTATTTTAACTTTATTTTAAAGTTTGTTTTCCTTTACTCTGCAGTTGTTGTATGTAAGTGTGTGAATCTCATTATGCTCTGTCTGTTACCCAGTTTGTATTTGTTTTATTGTATTCAGGGCTCCCCTGAAAAAGAGACCTCTGTCTCAGTGGGACCTCCCTGTAATAAAGGAAAATAAATAAATAAAATTTTCATACCATGAACCTTCATATCAAATTTCATGAAAATCCATCAGACATTACTCAAGTTATTGAACGGAAACCATTTTCACATATTTAATGAGCTATGACCTTTGACCTACATACTCTGAAATCGAACTTAGCCTGTATTTTGATACCAACTACCTTCCTATCAAATTTCATTAAAATCCGTCAAACACGACTAAAGTCACTGAACGGAAACCAGATTTGTTACGGACGGACGGAAGGACGCACAGCGGCGTAACTATATCCCCCTCCGACTAATTTGTCGGCGAGGGGATAATAAATCGCAAATCACAAAATATCCTAATCCTAAATTAATCAGGATTAACTTGGAATTTTTCAAATGTGTATTCATTTTTAATTTTGTAGATTATAAAAGAAAGTTTGATATTATAAACCTGACATCTGCAAAGAAATTGACATGCGAATCGTTTCTGTGCCCGTGCACTGCTTAAAAATAAGACTCCCGGTATTTTTTTGATGAAGTACTGTGTTTAATGACCCCAATAATGACAGCGCTCCGATTTTGTGTGCACAACCTAAAGGCAACATCCGGTAAAAAAAAAAAAATAAATCTTAGACACACAGGATCTTTATGTATGCAAGTAATAATATGGTTGGACTACTTAAATGCCAACAAGTTTTTTTTGGATGGGAATGTTCGACTCCATAAACTGACGAAACACTGCAATTAATGCGAACAGTCAGGCTCTCGGAAGGAGATTTTAGCCTCCCTCAGAAAAAGAGGGCGGTGTCAGTAGGGGCCTGTTTCTCTCAGGATAAGCCTCACCTGCCTCTCGCAGTAAGCCTTGATGAGTTTGCTGAGAGGTGTATGCCTCTTAATCTTGAACTGCACCACTGAGCCGTCCTGCCCTGCAACCTTCAGGTTAATGTGGTCATTGTTCTCCGTCTTCACCCCCTCCTAAGGAACAGAAACACTCATCTGATGGGTCCATTTCAACAGAATCATTGAGTCAAACCATCTAACTGCAGTAACTGAGGCTTTCTGGGAGCGCGGGGGCGGGGGTCAGTATTTCATGTTTACCCAAACCATCTATGCCAATATAAACATGGCTGTTTGAATTTGGTCCTCATGGAAGCACCACAGTATGCAGCAGAGTGATGTATATCACTTACAGGGTTTCCTCCAGGATTTTTTGAAACCGTGGCAGAGGGCTTCAGCGTCAGGTCAAAACTCAGCATTATCAGGTGTCACCAGTTTTGATCAATCAGCAAGTTGCCGATGTAATAATTGAAGTCTATGTGCACAGAGGTTTATCAGTCTCACGTGCGTGACGGTGGATTTCACATGCAATATGAAAACCGATGATGACTCTGGACTCCGGAATTGCAATTAAATAATCATGAAGATACAATTAGGTAGAGCAGAATGTGCTCACGGCAAACATAGAAGTTAACATTGTAGTTTATCGTTTTGCAAAGTGAACAAAATATTTTTTTCTCTATTCCTTGCACACATTGTATTAAGAAGATAGCAGTGCGTTTTACTGTCGATGGCTAATTTTTATTCATTGGAAAACATGTTCATCAAGCTAAATGACTGACAACGGGTCAAGAATTATTAGCGCTCATTTTAACTTAAGGTGAACTGGCGACACCTGATTGTCCTTAGGATTTTTGGAGTTTATCTGAGGTCATTTTGCCGTGGAGGTGCGCCATGGTCAATACATGCAGCGGAAACCCTGACTTAACAGTTCATAATTGACTGTTAGTTCACCAATGAAAGCAAAAAGAACAGCTCAAAGCAAGATTAGTATCATGCACAATTAATCTCTACTTGAAAAGTTAGTCATATGACACATTTTAATCAAGCCTATTTTGATAATCAGCATGAAGAACCAGTTTTACCCAAGTTTTAAGATTCCTGGCACAAGGAGCAAGAATTTTAGCCCGTGTGTACATAATTAAATTAACTCATGACTCTAGTATTCTCAAAACGATGACTCCAATGTGTAGCGAACAACAAAGTTGAAAACCACTAAATTTACCTTTCACTCCAAATGTGATTTTTTTACAATCACATGACCAATGTCACTTAAATTTATCTAGTACCAGTAACTGACACGGCGACAGCAACTCCTCCCAAGAATAACAAAAGGCCGCAAGTGACGTTCCTGATGAAGCCTGTTTTTCTGCACCACAAAGTACTACAGCGGTGCCCCCTTTAGTTGGCAAACAAAGGTAGCAAGTGACATGATAAAGTACTTGGAAAGCAGTGACCATCACATGGTAGCAAGTGTAAGTATGCTAAGATGATGCCTAACAAAAGGTCATAAGAGCACACCAGAGAAACACAAGGTCGCCAGTGACATCTGGGTGTGCGCAAAGGACGTCTTCCCGTTTACCCTGAGGAGGAAGCATGGCTCCAAGCAGAAAAAAAAAGACTCACTTTTAGCCAGGTTATGGCCGCAATTAATGCTTCAGACTCAGATTCCGAAGAAATCCTTTCATCTAAAAATGATTACGTCTCATGTATAAAAACAAGGTCGCAATTTACATTGTGTTACTTTTGTGTAAATTCAGTTTGAAACTTTGAGGAACTGTGAAAAATCAGCCATTGCAGGAAATCACCCACATTCAGTTCTAAAGGGAGTAAAGTTGTATATTCAGTATTAGCCCTTGTGCACCTGAAGCTCTAATACACCTATATCCTCAACAGTTTGCTGCTGTGGTTCCTGCATACAAAATAATACATTGATAATGGCACCACTGCGAGAATTTCTAGGCTGAAATTTACCTTATAATTTAATATATCTACCCATGTTGTGTCTACTACAACTAGCAACCAGACAACTAGCTGACATGAGACAGAAAACAGTTTAGTTCGCTAGTTGAAAATAGCCTGCCACAGTAATAAGCTGCAACGATTCAAGTTCCCAACATTACACTTGGTATACAGTTTGGCTGAACATAGAATGTTATTTTCTCTCACGCTCTTAGACAATGAAATTTCTGCAAAAGTGAGGCATACCCAAGGTAATATGAAATATATTTAATGAGTTGAGCCATGGGAAAAGTTCTATAGTTCTGTGATGACAAAAAATCTGGAACAAATGGCAAATTACGGTTCTCTTCAATGGACAAGCCATTGCAAACACCATGTAATCAAAGCCGGCGATCCAGTTGCGCGTCTCAAGCCCGCTTTGGACAAAAATGAATATTCATGACCTGAATAGAGGGGTCAATTTACACTTTACTTTTAGCCTTCAGGTAGCCCCTCCCTTTCAACCAATCAAATGCTACAATGCATAAATAGGTTATCTTGGAGATGTAGCCTCTACAACTGGGTCTAATATGGCTTATTTGGAAAGATGATAAGAATGAGTTTAGTGAAATAGTGGTAGGGAGGGACAGTGTGGCTCCCGAATACGCAAACCTATGCCCTTGTGCCAAAGGAAGTTTTATGGCACTCCTCGCCAATGTCTGGATATAAGGGGACGCAGGTTCAAAAATATCAGTGTAGGGGGCGCCGTTACCAATGTGTCAAATCTGACAAAACCAGTCATGTGCCTTGGAGAAGTTTCTTGAAATGGAATGAGTCTCTTCTGAACATTGAGAACACACCGATTTTGTTTTGGCGCCATATTCATTTAACTAGTAATGCCAATAGGTGGCGCCGCGCCGTACCACCTTATTTAGATCATGAAAAACCAGATGTGCCAGAGAAATCTCTTCAAATGAAATATGTGTGATGTATACAAAGCAAAAACACTGATTTTGCTTTGGCAGTTGGCTGGTTTGAGTAGTTACAGAGATAGGTGGTGCACATAGAGGTACTGGTGCAAGATAAATTTTAATGTTTCAAACAGTAGTAAGCAACACTAAAAAGTCATCTCTAGACACGAGTAGGGGTAACAACACTGAGCAGTGACTTTATGCTTCTGAATACTAGTAAAAAATTGAAACCTCAAGGGATAGCAGGGTAATATAATGACAGCCTGCAACAGTGGTTTGTGGAAAATGTTAAAAAAAGACAACATTTCTGCGAAAACAATTAGCAACAAAAGCAATTACAATTTCTTATGGGTCCGACATGTATGCCAACTGCAAATTGACAAGTTCTAAAACGATCTGTGCAGGTCTGTCATTGTTAAACAAGAACCCGAACCCGAAGACATGAAGGATGCAATTTGCATGAATGGTTACTGGAGTTATTCAGATACATTCAGAATGAAGCATTCGTAGACTAGGCTATGATTGTGCATGGGCGACACAGGCTAATTTGAGATTACGTAGTTATGATAGTTTATCAAGTTATTTTTATTTTTAAACATTTTCTTTTTAGTCATTTGGTCTGGATCAAAAAGCGAAAGGAGTTGAATTTTTGTTTGAGTACTTTCAACAGCTTCAAGGGCATCTTTTAAACTTCAGAGGAAGGAAGAGAAAGCACTGGGGAGATCATCTTCATGGTCAACACAACCCGTTTCATGTTCCGGATGCTGGCAAGCAGCCAGTGGGTGCCAGTCGATTCCCAAATGTTTCCTGTGGACTGTGGTTTCAGGAACAGGAACTCCTCAAACCAATGCTCGACTCTTGGCAAGCTCTGCCTCAGAAATCCTTTCCTTAGTTTTCTCCCGTGTCAACCACAAAATTCTCCTTTAGTGTACGAGGAGCAGCTACTCCCGCCTCCTTTGGTTGGGCTTGAACAATGCACAGTTGCCAAAGACACCGGCAAGTATCCAACTATTGAAATCATCCATGCTCTCCAAAACTGCACACAGAAATTAGGATCCACAGCTTTTCAGGATAACAGAAACTGGGAATCAGATACTCCCACACATCCAAGTACAAGTGAATGCCAGGCAGTAGATGCACACCACTGAGTGACCCAGTTGCAGCAAAAGGGAGAACTGTCACCTAGCAGCAACCTAGGTCACTGGGTTAAGACATTCCTGGTCAGTTGGGTGGCTTTAAAAACCTTCCATGGGTGAAACCTACATCTGTGGAAAGTAAAACCAACTGCAAATGCAAAATCAGTGTTTTTGCTATGTATACATTGCGCATATTTCATTTCAAGAGATTTCTCTGTGGCACGTCTGGTTTTGCGAGATCTAAATAAGGTGGTACGGCGGGGCGCCACCTATTGGCATTACTAGTTACATAGTGCCAAAACAAAATCAGTGTTTTCTCAATGTACAGAAGAAACATATTCCATTTCAAGAAACTTCTCCATGGCACATGACTGGTTTTTGACAGATCTGAAATATTGATAACAGCGCCCCCCATACTGATGTATTTTTGAACGTGTCCCCTTATATCCAGACGTTGGCGAAGAGTGCCATTAAACTTCCTTTGGCATGTTTACCTTGAAAGGGCTGGAGACTCCGCTAATTTCAAGGCTCTATGTTCTTGGTTAACATTTTAATGGGCCCCTGAACATCACTGCAGATCATAAAAAAAACTGGGCGAATTGGAGATGTTGTCAAAATATCTGTAGCGGCTGCTCCAAGATGGAGCATAGTGCCAAGATGTTTGTGGCGTCCTTTGTTTAGCCCAAAAGAAGGTTCAAATTAACAGTCTACCATCCCCGCAGGTGTCTGTTTATTAAAGGGATAGTTAACTTTTTTTTGAAGTGGGGTTGTATGAGCTACAAATTGCCACTACTAACAATAGATGCAGTAGAAAGCTCTCTGCTCTCCTCCAGGTAGCTGCACCAGCGCATAATGCTAGGCGGAAATTTAGGCAATACAAACCTCAAACCGAGCAGGTAAAGCGCTGTAATTCTTTTTAATATAGCTTGAAACTGAAATGGTGCATTATTTTCAAGAAGAACCTCTTTGAGGCCGCAAAAATAGCTGTTTCCCTGGTCCCATTCAGAACAGTGTATCGCCTAAATTTTCTACATTTTCATTGTTCTGATTTGAAAATTAAAATAAGCCTCAATTTATATTAATATTTTCTCCATTGTACACAGATTTCTCGTCATTGCATGCGTAACCACCAGGTGGCACTTCCACATTTTAAAAATCCCCACATCATATACAACTAGAGGCATGTTACAACTCTTAACATTACACCGACGCATTATGTTATAATGCAACATTACACGCAGACCATCCACCTCAATGTTACAGTCGACGCATAATGTTGACACAATGTTACCCCTGATCCTAACGCATAACGTTACGCCGACTTAACGCATAATGTTACACAACTGCCCTCAAACCTCAAACCGAGCAGGTAAAGCGCTGTAATTCTTTTTAATATAGCTTGAAACTGAAATGGTGCATTATTTTCAAGAAGAACCTCTTTGAGGCCGCAAAAATAGCTGTTTCCCTGGTCCCATTCAGAACAGTGTATCGCCTAAATTTTCTACATTTTCATTGTTCTGATTTGAAAATTAAAATAAGCCTCAATTTATATTAATATTTTCTCCATTGTACACAGATTTCTCGTCATTGCATGCGTAACCACCAGGTGGCACTTCCACATTTTAAAAATCCCCACATCATATACAACTAGAGGCATGTTACAACTCTTAACATTACACCGACGCATTATGTTATAATGCAACATTACACGCAGACCATCCACCTCAATGTTACAGTCGACGCATAATGTTGACACAATGTTACCCCTGATCCTAACGCATAACGTTACGCCGACTTAACGCATAATGTTACACAACTGCCCTCAAACCTCAAACCGAGCAGGTAAAGCGCTGTAATTCTTTTTAATATAGCTTGAAACTGAAATGGTGCATTATTTTCAAGAAGAACCTCTTTGAGGCCGCAAAAATAGCTGTTTCCCTGGTCCCATTCAGAACAGTGTATCGCCTAAATTTTCTACATTTTCATTGTTCTGATTTGAAAATTAAAATAAGCCTCAATTTATATTAATATTTTCTCCATTGTACACAGATTTCTCGTCATTGCATGCGTAACCACCAGGTGGCACTTCCACATTTTAAAAATCCCCACATCATATACAACTAGAGGCATGTTACAACTCTTAACATTACACCGACGCATTATGTTATAATGCAACATTACACGCAGACCATCCACCTCAATGTTACAGTCGACGCATAATGTTGACACAATGTTACCCCTGATCCTAACGCATAACGTTACGCCGACTTAACGCATAATGTTACACAACTGCCCAGTTTAGAATTTCTCTCACCAACACCCCGTTACAACTCTTAATGTTCAGGCTCAAAATAGTGTAAGGTTTTTGGCAGATGCACTCAAAATTTTAAGTCAGATGCATCTAGTAAAAATCTGCCTCCAAATTAATCCTCTTTCTACACATACACTCATCCTCACCTGAAATGATAAATTTTATCGGTACGGTACGGGACGAGAATTAATGACGAAATCGATGGGACTACAAGACTGTAGAACACGTTTGGTCTGAGGTCGTGCATGTTTTATCATTGGCTGAGCACGGCCACCTGACTATTATATGGTGTCTGATTGGCATTTCGGCTGCATCACTGAGAACTTTCCTCATGCCATGTCAGGCAGTTCTAGTTATTTCACACGTTAAAACAGAGTTTGATTATATGCTTGTTTATAAAGTTTTGCCAATTACCTATTTTAAAAACCAAGCATTTTCTGACGAATAAACAGAACAAACAAAGACAGCTTTAAAATTCGTCGATATTATGCAGTTATGAAGAATGGAAAAATATAAAAACAGCAATAAGCAGCACTGTTACAGCTAATAAGGCCAGAGAGGAATTCTGACAGAAAATTGCTGACCATGTAAATGCCTATGTCCAATGATAGAGTAGTTGAAAATTACTTTAGTTTCTCGGCCAAGTTAAACAAAGTAAAATTAAATTATAAATTGAATATTATCTGACTGTCATAAACAACAATAGTATACTCAGTTTTACAGATTTCTTCTTTCTTTTAAAGTATCTTTTCCATTATTTTTCATATATACGGCATGATTTTAATAAAATCTTATCCCCCCAAAAACCCTAACCTGTTGCACCACTGCAAATTTACAGTATTTCTCTGGCATATCAAAAAATATGAGTTTAAGAATATTTGTTTATTCATTTTGTACTGCTGCAAAGCAGCATTTTTATTGAATTAAGCTAATTTTAGACTGTGCACCTAAACTCGCACAGGTGTGCCCATTTTCAAACAGTCAAAAAATCCTAATTTGAGCCCTGATGTTAAATGATAAAACTGTGTTTTATCACAGCATTTGAAATGTGCTTGTACATGTAGGCCTAGCCTATATGTGACATTCTTTGTCTTGGTTTTTTTTGTACTTCATTTTATTCGTATCTACACTTTTTGAGAAATTCAATAAATTTTCTTACCACAACTCATTCCTCGCCAGTGACAGGTTTAGTAGTGTCTTGCAGTTTTCTGTTTAGGTTCGGTTTCAGCATTCATGACGACTCACTTCTTGAAGGAAGCATTCGGAACACCCATCAACTTTCCTTCGTATAGCCATATGAACGGTCATCAGTTGGGATTTATCGGAATTTATCACGGAAACAGCTTCATTGCCTAATACCAATTAAACGTGATGTTTGAACATTTCATGTGTTTTTAATACCCAAGCTAGGTGGCGTAATTTGTAACTGACATTTGCATTTAGCATTTCATCATTTATCATAGTATTGTACTAAAATGTTTATCTTTGTGAAAATAAATTTTTAGTTATTTTTTAATTGGCTGTGCTGTCGGCATCAACAGGGTACCAAAGAGGAGGGCTGACATTTTGAAATCGCACCATTCCAAAAGGGCAGGTCACTTCTCGACCAAAGCTAATTTACCAGTTGAGAAAAAAGGCATCACATTTTTGTATGGACGCAAGTCCAATGATTAAAGCAACTTGCTTCTTGTCCCTCCTCACCCCAGGGATTCTACTCGCTCACGAGAACTCGATCAGTTGGAATGTTATGATTTCAGCCCCTCCCCCCAACATATTATGAATATGAGGAGCCCCAAATAACCTAGTGTTTGTCGCACCCCCTTAATATTCAATTCCAGCGAAGGCCACGTGAGATTTTTTTATCCTTTCTTCTTCACATCTGTCGCATGCCACTGAAGCCTTGTATGCAGGGCAATTAAAAGATCGCAATTAAAAGGCCAGGTTTTTTTTGCAAATACATTTTCCACTTTAAATACATACTTTTGAATGCTAAAAATGAAATCAAGAACTTCATAAAATAAAAATTTCATGCAGGTTTCATAATTTCTCCAAAAAAAATTCCACATCTAGGGGAGGTTTGAGTTCTTATTCCATTTATTCATATTGTGACCAATTTTAAAATCTCACATCATACCCTGATTAGGCTTATCTGCTTCTCGGTATAACTTCTTAGTTGTTAAACTATGTAGTTAACACGTCGACTTTGATTTGTCTGCAGGTACAGCCTGACTGCTACTCAGGCAAAGTACAAGGAAACAACTGGTAGTGCAAAATCATGTGTTAAATGGTGACAAGGCACACAACCAAAACAAAGATTAGTGGACTTCTCGACACATTTTTCCCCGGAGGAATTTCAATGGGCTGGTGACATTTGGTTGCAGTATATTTAAGACTGTGAGGTACATAGGTAGATTTAAGACATAAAAATGGTGCAAAAACTCCTACGCACTCGATGGCGGCAGCAGCAAGACAAAAATTGCGATTCAATTTTGGTACACTTCTAGTACCATGTCCTAGTACCGTGTCCTTCTAAACCTTGGTGTCAACATAGCTGCCAACATGGTAAATGTAAGAAATTTGAAAGAGGGTACTGATACACTAATTTTGTGACCTTCGTGACGCAACTAAATGTTGTTGGAAAACAAACAGGCAACTTGAGTATACATTTCTAGCAAGGCAAAATCAACTAGCTATGTTGAGTGACAGCCTCACACAAAAAAATAACTTCATCACATAAGGAACAAGGCAAATTTAGGAGTCTGAGGTAGGAATCAGTTAACGCGTTAACTCTTTTGAACATTAGACTCCCCCACATATAGGGATCATGTGTTATTATGGGGAAATGTCAATACACCTCATAAAAAATTTCTACACATTCCATAAGGTCCCATTGGTCAAACGGCATCAATTTTGCAATGTTCCAATTAACTGTATTACAGGAGTCATTTTCCAATTCAAGCTTGAATAAAAAAGCTCATAATCAGACTTCAGAAAACAGATGCTCATTTTCATAAAAATGCCCAGAACAGGTTTGAATAATTATAATTAAAATCATCTTTGAATTCTTCATTATCTGGCTCTATGTTGTGACAATGTGTCGACAAATTCGCCAATTATAATTCTTCAATTTCATTTCAGTTTGTGGTTGGAATAAAACCCAGCAAACACAGGAGGGTCACTTCATGAAATGGGGTCACAAACCATAGTGTGAAAATAGAGCCATAGTGACCATCACCATATACCAAAGATAAAATGATGCGCCATTATGAAACAGTGTGATAAAAAAAAACAATCCGTCACCACAGGACACAAAATCCCCTCCCAGTGTGACATCACTTACTGTAACGCATAATTTTTACAAAATAAAGCCTATTTTTGCAGTCATCCAGCAAATTTTTGCGTTTTCATTCCCTTTGACTGTTTCTTGCCATCTTTTCTTAATATCACTCCCCAGTCATATCTGACGCCGAAACTTTCCATTGAAAGAAGAGGTTGTTAACGAAACATGTAGCCTCCTGCCCGGTTCCATTAAATTGCCAGTAAATACCTTGCATGTGTTTTTTAAAAAAATTCCAAAAATCAAGCTGTCTGTAATATGGCCCAAAAAAATTATAAAAAATATTTGACCAAAAATAACCTTAAGAAATGCAATTTTTCAAAAAAGGGTTTCCCGGTCTAAAAATAGATCGGCTAGATTATTTACCGCGCAAAGCATTGTGGGTCGAAATCGTGCACTGTAAACAAAGATGGCGTCGCGCGGACGAAAAAGAAGACAGACAGGAATGTTTTTGGAGAATGTGGAGGCAAACACGATAAGCACAACATAATTCCCCCATTCGAGGCACACTACCATTTACGTGGTATACTTTTATGAACTCGAGTAGCGCGGTATTTCAACGGTATTTCAACTTACTAATCCATCAAAGTTAGGGCCAACTCATCATTGTCAATGCCCAGTCGCTCTCTCAGACTCTTCCACCGATCAATAGCACTCCCAATATATATTAGGGATTGTCTTCTTTTGGCATCAAGGGCAATTTTACGGCGTTTTCTCTCCGAGGCTGTCAACTTGATTCTTTCCGCCATTGCTGTTGTGTGTGCTACGTCACACGTCACGTGGTACAAAAGAAAGGGAACTTACTCTAATGACATCACATTTTCGCTCGCGCGACAGTTTAGGGGTCGAGTGAGTTTTTAACATCAAAATCCATATTTTTCGATGTCGTAAAAATTTGTATAACATATCGATGTGAAGATGAATGATTTCCCTACCTACTGATACCATTTTTATATGTTGTCACAATTGGGATATCATTGAAGACATGCAAGGTATTTACTGGCACTTTAACAACCATATGCCCATAGAACGGCTTCTTATGGCAAATAATAGTGTCCATACAATGAAAAATGAAGACGGAAACATATAGAGAAATCTGCTGTGAGAGACTGTCAATTCCTTATCGAATAAAGAAATTAGCAACCAAAACTATGAAAATCATAAATCGTGTCCCTTTCTGCACGTGTTACGTTCAAATCAAATAGGCTGGTCTAAAAATAGTACAAACGGGCCTTTCTCAGCGTCCGCCATCCAATAATTCAAAGCATCAATGAATTAGCATACAGGCAATTTGCATACGTCACTGCGCTGTCTATGCCCGACCAGTATCCTCAGAAAAATGATCGAGTCCTGCAAAGTTACGCTAAAATCCACGTTACGTTCGAACGAGAGTAAGCAGATTTTCATGGAAAGGAAGTAAACATTGAGTAGAAAAACCTCATGGCATACAGATGCTGATATTGTGCCTTAAAAATGCAGAATATGCCAAGTGTTTACACTCCAAAACAGCACCAGTGACCGTGGCTACCTGTGTGTTTTGGACACGATCACAGTGTGCATGCTGTTTGCATCTTTGTCATGTTCAGCCCCATTCAGACCTGATAACTTAAACTGCTGCAGAGTCCTTTGTTGAATTTAGCTCATTCATGGAGCATATTTTTAATCCTAAGTAGTAGGGCTGCGACGATTCAGGAATCGCAATTATTTTAAGCGCAGTAAAAGTAACTGCCACAATGAGGCAGACAGATGTGCTTGCTTATTATCTTTTCTATGACACATACCTAATGCGGTCATTTGAAATGCTTCCGGGAAAGAAAATGGTTTGAAGTCCCCTAATTACCAGCGAGGTTGGACAGCCTCCATCACCTTGGCATAATTAGCTTACCTTAAATCACTTTGTACTTTGCCTAACTTGCAATCAAGCCATTTATTATTTTAACTGACCAATCAAAACCAAAATGTGGCCTACATTAATAATGCCGATGTTATTTGCACTTAATATGTGTGGCAAATGCTGAATTTTTTTCCTGGGCACACTTACTCGCTGCGCCAGCTGATGACCATTCCAGTTTTTAGAATGTACCGCTTAAAATAAGTGTGGGCAATGGAGCTATGCGCATCTTGGCCACACTTATAAGTGCGTCTAATGCGAATTTCACTCAGTTTTTGCGCTTGGACGCACATAAGTGTCAATAGTCAGTTTGTAATGGGGATAAAGAAGAGATAATGAGAAGCAGACAGACCTAACCAGGCTGCCGTGTCAGATAATAATCTGAATAAATCGCACACCTCTGAATTCCACTTCTCGTAGAATTTTTACATATAAAAAAGATTTCTTAAAAATAAAATCATTTTAAGATGGTCCTGGTTTTTAAGCGTTTCAAAACATACGCGACGCGAAAACATTTTGTGAAGCATATCGAACGTCAAAGAGAGAGAAATTATTTTCGCATTGCATGTAATGGATAAATTCAGCAAAGACATTGCAAACACGTTCAGGCAAACGCAAATTTGTGGAATTTTTTATTTGATCATTGATTAAGATTAATTTGAAAAAGTAATTCATAGCTCTTGATTCTGGTTACTTTTGAGCAACCAAAGAGCCTACAATGATGGCGGAAAACATTGTGTTTAAGCGTAGCCTATCGAACTGGACATCCTAATTGTGCGCACGCAGCACGTCCAAGCGTAAAACTAGAAATAATCGAGCAAACATATTCAGGCAAATTACATGCTGAACAACGCAAAGTTAAGGTCTGCAAAGTCATCTTCTACCCGACAATTGCTCTCACCCCCTTCCCAATTACTTAGCTCAATTTGTAATCAAACAGTTGATTCGCTCAATTAGGCTAACGATTTAAATTGGTAGACAGCCTGATTTATTTATACATCCATTTTTGTTTGTCACATTTTGAAATTTAAATAACCATGAAATATGTCAGATTTGCCTGAATGCGTTTGCTAGATTATTTCTAATTTTGCATTCCGCCGCGATGCGAGTGAATGCATTGACAATTTACTTGTCACGTTCAATAGGCTTAAACAAAATGTTTTCCACCTTCACTGTCAGTTACTCAGACAGTCAAAAATAAATAAAATCAAGTGCTATGAGTTACTTAATTTTAAATTTATCATGTTCAATTAAGGCTACCTAAATAAAAAATGCCACAAATTTGCAGCAAAGATTTGCCTGAATGTGCATTGCCAAATCTTCGGTGCATTGGACTATTGTGTACAATGCAAACATATTCTCTCTCGGGTTCACGTTCGGTATGCCTCACAAAATGTTTTCCACTTCACGTAGCCTATATTTTTAAGCGCTTAAAACCAGGGCCATCTAAAGAAATAAAATTATTTTAACAAATATCTTTAATGATACAAACAAAATTCAAGCCTGGTAAAACCAGACTCTGCTACATCGCTTTGCTTCGGACACAGAGTTTGGGTAGTCGTCAATGACAAGTGTTTACTTCCTGGAGGGTGGACGCTTGTCAGAAGTTTAAAATCATTGGTGTACCCGGAAACTAATCACTAACGTTTGGCGATGACGAGTTATGCGCCGGCTCGGCCGTCTAGTACCACAGAGATATAAGAAAAACTAGAGTGGAAAAGTCATTGGCTGGACCAAAGCGCTCACGGCAGAATAGCTCCGCCGTCTAGTGTATGTACAAATGTCTAATGAGGCACATATAGACTGTAGGCAAAACAAGGGTGTCGAAAAAAACATGGGATGAGACTTGTTTCAGTGTTCTTTTTTATCTTTTCATACTTAAAAAGGACACAAATAAGGAACTGTAATTGAACAACAATATTTATGCTCCGTGAAAAAAGGGGTCACCGCGCATCTTACCGCAAAAGACGGTTGAATCAGGTGCTGAACAGCTCAAAGTCAGCAGATATCAGAAGGGACAAAGGAGACTGGAGCACACCGATAAATTAACAGCCTTTATAGTGCAAACTGATGAGTGACTCTGATGAAGACACAGTAGTGTTGAAATGTTAGTCTGTTAGCACTAAAAAGGCTGTTAATTTATCAGTGTGCTCTAGTAATAATATTTATGCTCCATTATTTGGCAAAGCTAAAGAATAAACTCTACCCTTGCCTTACCCTTTATATTATCACTCAGTTAACTACGTTTTCGTTTCATTCAAAGAAAAAGCGTTCGCATTCAGCTGAGTCTGTGAGTCCGACCCAGGTTATATGCATATATGAATTTATATGAATGCTTTTTGTATTATGATTGGAACAACTTCACTCTCAAGTGTTCATACCTGCTTGTCATCTTCATTTAATCTGTCTTTTCCCTGACACAATGGATAACAGGATGATATTGCGTGTTGCCCCAACTGGGATCAATGTGGACGTCTCAAATCTATAGTATGTAAATGAAACCGCACCAGTTTCACTTTCCGCAAATACACCGTTAATAATAAAGGAATAAACTGAAGCCTGTTTTGTCAGGTAATTTAACTGGCACCTTTTTTGCCAGTTATTTTAACTGTAATTTTACAGTAAGTTTACCACAGAGTTCAGTGCACGTTCAGTGTAAACCACGGTTAAATGCGAGCAGGACTCCTCTTACAGTTGAAATGACAAGGAGACAATACGTTAATTTAACGGTTCAATTCAATCAGTTTATAACAGTGAAGGAAAGTCGAATTTAATTTCGTTGCTCTGTTGTGACTGCATATGTGCATGGTGCAAACCAGCTTGCCCGGTGTACACGAGTGGAAATGCATTGTGACAGGACTGGACATTTTGTCCGATGTATGCAAAAATCCATTATATAAAATCGGGTATATTTGATGTTTATTTCATGGAAAAACATTACAGGAAGGAAGAGAGAGAGAGAGGGGGGGAAAAAAAATTAAAAAATTGGGACGTCAGCTGTTGTCCAGTATGAGCGATACAAGGACAATTTAGGCGAGTTCTACTGTATTTTCCTACGAAAGTCTGCCCCGATATACATACACAAGATGGCGGCGAGTGCTGCCACAAAAACAAAGACTTTGTCCACTCTATTGTTTTTATATCTCTGTGCCTAGTACTTCCACTGGAAACTACAGCCCTTCATACCAGGAATGCAGCGAAAACAAACTGATCAGTACATTAAAGTTAATACTGTACCCGTACATATGCCCATCTACCAAATTTTAGCCTTCACTCATTCAATTACCAGAACTAGAGGTGTTCTTACTGTTCTCCTTACAAGAAACAAACTGCTGAGTTATCGTTTTTCCCCCAGATACTGCTGCTGTTAAAAAAAAAAAAAAATGTTGGAGACCCGAAACCAATGGCAGAATTGGCGAGAATAACGCATTATTTACACCAGGACGAAATCTGTGTTGACACGAAAACTGAACCATTAACCATACTTGTGCTAACATCATACAGAGCTCGCCATCTAACTTTATAGCTACAAAGTCAGCCATTTCATTCATGGATAATGACAAAACAACACTGAGACAGCGAATAGGTCTTGTGACATGAACAAAAACACGGCTTTTAAAAAGTTCGCTGCTAACTTAATTAGTGTGAAATTCGCAGGCAATGAAACACTAGAAGCTACAAGCTAGCTGAGGTGGTTCGGCTGTCTCTCACAAAGATGAACAGGGTGCCTATTTCATGATGGCCATTAACTAGATATGGGGGCCGCCAAGCTGTCACGGAATTACAGTCCCATTACATTTTGGGTTGTAACTCTACAACTAAATAAGATAAAATCAAGTATGATATGTCATATTGAAGGTATTAACTTGTTCTTTAATATCATTCAGTAAAAATATATTTTTTGAGAAATTTTCATAGAAGAAACAAGCAAAAACTACTCCGTCACGGAATTACACAAAATTGACGTGGTTTTTTAATGCTGTGTTTAACTATCCAGAAAGTGATGTTCCTATCATATTTAAGTGATGAAACTTCAATAGGTTCATATTTAAGGTGTTTTTTGTTAATACTGTAAGTTATAGAAACAAATATTGACTTTAACCCTGCTTTGTGGCCAAGAAAATTCAAAAAGTCAATGTCACGGAATTACAAGAGGCAAATTGTCACGGAATGACAACAATAGTATTAATTAGTTTCAGTGTATTTATTTCAATAAATTTATACATATATACATAATTATTTACATTTTTACAGTTTAGCAATATATTACAATGAGGTTTCCACTTATAATGACCAATCATAATACATACTTCAATTTTTTTTTTTTTTTAATCTCAATGTCAGCATTGGCTTGGCGGCCCCCGCATATGACAATCTGTAGGGGGTAGTGCTACAACATCATTTCAATTCAAAAAACTAACCAAACATTCATCTTGTTGTGGCTATAAGTCGCTGATACCCGGGATTTTCTCCACGACAGAGTGACTGCCCCCAGTGTATCCATGTCTGTGGCCAATGTTGATTTCGGAGACTACAATTTAAAACTCAGCACAGCGGATACATCATGGCTCTTGGCCACGCCTTCTGTTCATTGGTTGGTCCGGTATATTTTCTGCAGATGGTAAAAGAGGCAGAGCTCTGAGTGATCAGACTGAGTACTGAAGTGAAATGAAACTAACCGGAAGTACGAAGGCTGGCGGAGTCAGGCTAACAAAATTCCACGGTAAGAGGTGGAATTCAGGAGTCTGCTATTTAGTCAGATTATTGACATCCTTTCAATCAAACACTAACATGATAGCCTGGTTAGGTCTGTCTGCTTCTCATTATCTCCTCTATCATTAAGGCTACATTTTGGTTTTGATTATCAGTTGGCTGAATAAATGGCCTCATTGCAAGTTAGGCAAAGTAACATTCTTTTTCAGGATGAAAACACTGCAAATACATTTATACCAAGGTGCACATCTGAAATAAAATATGTACAGAAACGTGAACTGAAAGTCAGTGCAGGAACAAAAACACCACAACTAAACATGCTAAGGCACACAGCAAGACAGGAGGACAGGACTACGTGTACATTCAAATTATGAAGAGGTAGGTGGGTTAAAGCCAGACAGAGAGGATTAGGTCTCAATCTACAAGCTACAAGGGTAGGAAACATGAAGAATAGTCATTTTTAAACGTGTTATGAACTTTGACATCATCTGGATAGAGTCCATGTTACATGTGCAACCGTCTTCCTGCGGAGTACATTGCACACAACATTGGAAACAGCACTGATAAGTTCTGCATTATAGCTGAATGTGTTCCAAAAAGTATGACCAAAACCCATTCGACTTTGGGGTCCATGAAGTAAAAATTTCTTGGCTGATAGAGATAGTAGAGTCTTGGTTCACATGAAACCTTTTAGGACAAGCGTTGACAACTTGGAAATATGATGAAATGTGTATCATTGGAAAGTTGTAGTGTTCAGTTACTGACAAATGGCATCTTTATTAACTATTTAGATGCATTATATTTTTCAGGAGTATTTCCTGTGATTGCTTAGAGAGTTGAGTAATTGGTGTTCCATTCCGGTGACTTGACAATGTTGCAATAATTTTCAGCATTAGTATTTTTACTGTGTTACTGTTCTTGCTGAGTGCACCATGTTTGTATCCCAGGTTATTATTTTTATAGTAGTTCAAAGCATTATATTTACATCAATATTTGATGTTTTCTAGCCCAGTTTGGTGTACTACTTGCAATCTCCGAGCTATGAACACTTTTCCAATAAAAGCCATGATTGGACTCATCTTTCCACTATTATTTCTGTTTTGGGGATGGTTCATGAGAGAAGACAGGACAGCTCATTTCAGCATTGCTTAGATTTTCCAGTGTGACTTGCAGGTCACATACTTGTGACCCCATTTTATTAAGTTACTCAGGAAGGAGTTTGAGAACCGCTGAACAAGACCCGATTTTAAACTTCACACCTTTCCAAAGTATCTCTTCTAATGATTCACAACTTACAGAAATAACGTCCGCCATGGTAAATCATTTCTATGCTTGCTAGTCAGGCACTCTTCACGTAAATATGAAGTTTTAGGACTGCGCCCCAGAATTGTGTCTGGATCTGCTGCTCTGAATTGATAAATGGTTTATTATCTACCCGAAAAAGTTTTGTCGGCACATCTGTCTGCGAAAAGAAATCAGCACGGTAAGAGGAATTTTCAAGAAGACAGTGGCTATTCTTACGTGACAATAATCCATTGCAGGCTGGCTATTTTTACGGGACTCCCATTCGGCATGCGCAAATTGAAATTGTAGGCAGAATTTTTGTCAATCATGTCAATCGGTCGAACTTTTACAAGGGGCCGGAGGGTTACACCCGTAACCATAGCGCCGGTAAATTGAAATCTCGTCCACGGGGCCTCTACACTGAGCAACAAAAGAAACGCAAGATAGCTAGTTAGTAAATGTACTCATGATTACTCAGTCAAAGTGAACGCAAAACAAAGAAAAGTTTGATGAAACGAGTGTAAATGTGCACGCGCTAGTAATAAATTAGATTTTCTATCATAATTACGCGCAAACTTATGTTCCGGTCGGTCTTTAATTAATTTGCGTTTCTTCTGTTGCTCGGTATACTTCCTTCACCAAGGTTGGGCAATCTCGTGGTAGCATCTGGAACTAGGCCGTTAATCAGATAGGATAACTCCAGTAAAAATAGCCATACATATCCACATTACGTGAGCATCAGTCACGCAAACCATCAACATGTGTTTAGCTATTCTTACGGGAGAACAAGATAATTGAAAGTCCGATCATTTCAATCTGCGCATGCCTGACCGAAAATCACGTAAGAATAGCCCGCCTGCAATTGATTACAGTCACGTAAGAATAGCCACGGTGTCTTGAGAAAACGTTAGTCACCGTCAGCAATGCAAGTTAACTCAAGCAAAATGTAGATTAGATGGATAGAGCAACTAATGTTAGCAAGCAAAGAATGTTTTCACTGCACGGCAAGTTTTATACCGTTAGTCATCTACTCCAGTCAATCACAAATATGGTTAGCTAATAATAATAATTTGCTAACGTTAGACCGACTGATACTTACAAAAACCGTTCTTAGTTAGCCACGACCCTTGAGGTGACTTAAGCTCGGTCGCAGACTTAGGTCGCTCGAAGCCAAGTTTGCTAAAATTAAACCGGCGTGACTAACGTTCGTTTAAAGCAAGCGTTAATACTAACCACTAATCATGCAATCCAGCTATCTAATTAAACATGACACCGTATGATTCAGTACCGTTTTATTCTAACGTTAGCTGTCAATCTGATCACTCGCACCTGTAACGTTAAACTAACAATAGCAAGCTAACTAAGTATTTTACTGACAACATATTGCCTACTAGTCCCTCACGTTACTCCTCTTAAGTTATTTCCTAGCGGAGTAAAGCTGCTTCCTTACTGGACGCGAAAGGAATTTTTCGCACGACAGATCACATTCAGAGTCAAGGCAAAGACGTGAATCTTTGCATCGACTTTGAATGTAATCTGTCGTGCGAAAAATTCGTTTTCGCGTCCAGTGTTAAAGAGGCTTAACGCAGGGACTAACAACTTGCGGCTGAACATTCATATAACAGTTAAAATCTAACGTTAACGTTCGCCAAATGCGCAATTCAAGGTTAATGCTATTTTAGGTTACTAGCAAGCTAGTTAGGCACAATTCAAAACATTTGGAGACATAAATGAAGTTACCAAACACGATTTTCAATTTTCGCTAATGAGTCAGTTCATCGAACGACGCCTCTAAGTAATTAATTAGCTCAAAAATTAGATGGTTTGAAAACTAGACCAAGTCACAGTGACCAAACGAACCATCAGATAATGTACTATGCAGGTCATTACTCTATTACAGTAATTTGCCGCAGGCGAGCTAGCTGTTAGCTCGGGAGGTAAATCATCCACTAAAATCCAGTGGAAATACAGCTACCATTTTCATTCCGGTTTATGATGGCTACAAATAGTTAGCTTAGCTGGCAAGCAAGTAATTCCCCGCCTCTTTTGGCGAGCCCACATCTCTTCTGGTGCTCTGCGGGCAGCACACTTCTAATACATTTGAGACCAGTTCCATTCAGATGGTGTTCCTGTAAACGTTTTTTTCCCCCACTATGTAATAAACAGTCGGCCCCTCAACTCACCTTGGGTTTTTCGTCCGCCATGGCTTTCCACTCCGCGTTTTTCTGCGCCGCCACACAAAGAGTATAGTGGCGCGCGCACGTACACGTCCCCGTAAAATACTCTGGTGTACGTGCGCGGGTGTGCTGGTCGTTGATGGAAAAAGCTCTGGGCGAGGATACATGAAGTGGCTATGGGTTTAACGTTTACAAGGGCGAGAGTGACGTTGTGCGCGTTAACGCACCATACTTTGGGTCACGCGCTATCGCGGGAACGCGCATTTCGAACGCAGGTCGTTTTATTTGTTTTCAAGCGAAACCGCTTTCATGATTACACACTCAGATATGGTATGACTGCTAGATCTTCGCGATGTAAACAAGATTGACAAGAAATACATATTTTGGCTGTGCGAGAACTAATAGCTTTTTCACAGAAATCTGTAGGGAAGTCTACAGTAGCCATTTTGTCTTATGTAAGACGCTGATTTCATCCACACACGCACACACACACACACACACACACACACAAAATAGGCTGCTTATGTAAGTAACCTGCCTAATAGATTACTTATGTTGGAAGAATGTGGAATTGTGCCATCCATTAATTACTGCACCAAGAATGAACTATGATAAAACTTCTAAATTGCATAGAAGACTGTTACAGAGACTGTGCAGTATAACAGGGGCTGTGCAATATGGTGGGGTGATGGAGACAGAAGGGGTTGGGTTGTGCAATATAATAATAATAATTATTATTATTATCATTTTTACTGTTGTTGACAAGGTTTTAGATATGTGCGTTGAATGTGGATGATGATGATGATGATGATGATGATGGTAGGGCTTCTCACTCGTCTGCATGTGTGCGTATGTAAGACATGTTTGTTTGGAGGCTGTTTTAAAGGTTGCACAAGAATATCTCATTGTGCTGTTTTCTAAACTGCACAATGGCAATAAGATTATTTGATTTGAAATTATTATTATCAAAATGTTTCCTTATTTTAGCATTGCTTGCAGCAACACGGCCATTTACCGCTATTTCTGTTCATTTACTTGGTACTTTGCTTTGGGAAATTTTTCTGGGGATTCATGGAGATTAATTGGCACCAGTGCCTACCGAATTCCAACTTTTGTGGCTGACACCATTATTGCAAGCAGGCTTGATTACAGCGACACATTCCTCTGTTCTACCAAAGCAATCAGGTGGACAAAAATTCAGCTGCACAAGCAAGTGGATATCTTCCCTGTTTAAAGGTCCCTGCTGTAGGTTCTGGTCAGTTTTACAACTGATTTTAAAATCCTTTCACTGATTTATGTACACACTAATTGTTTTGCACCCAACAACATGTCTGCCTTGCTCTGAGATACAAGTCTGCTGGACCACTTTAGTCCTCTGGTAGTGGTCTCCTGTTGGTGGGCTTGAATGGAAAGACCATGTACCAGGACTATTCAACATGTCCAGAAAGGGCCGTTGCGGTTGCAGGCTTTCATTCCAACCAAGTACTTACTCACCTGATGCTATTAATCAAGCCCTTTAGCAAAGACTTTTGGGGTTGATTAGTGGTCTCAGGTGTGTAACTGCTTGGCTGGAATGAAAGCCTGCACCCACATCGGCCATTTCTGGACATGTTGAATAGCCCTGCCAAAGACTGTATAAAAAGATGGACGCAGCTGCCGGATAGCTCACTTGGTTAAGGCACTGCGCTGCAGTGCAGAGGTGACTATCACGTCGCGGGTTCGAGCCCCGGCATACCCACCAGCAGGGGTCGGCAGCTTTTTCAGCGTAGCGCACAATTGGCCATCGCGCTACAGGGTTCCAAATTGAGAAGGGACTGCCAGATTTGGGGATAAAATAGTAGCTTTGTTCATTGCTCCAACACCTCCTGCTGGCCAGACGGGTGCTCGTCAGGAAGAGTCTGGGTTTGTTCATGTCCGGGTATCCTCCGCCCTCGTTCTGAACTTACGAGGATTCAACCAATGAATGTATAAGAATCAGTGGCTGACGGGCACGTGCTTCGGAGGAGAGTCGTGAACTGTCTTCACTATCCTGAGTTGGCAGCAAGGGGTCATAGTACATAGTACATTGTACATAGTTCACCAATTGGGCATTCCAGATTCGGGTGGGATTGGAGATGCCAAATTTATAAAAAAAAAAAAAAAGATAAAAAAAAGAAAGGAAATTGGGGATATTAAGGGTGTTGGGGTATACAGAAGTGGTATTGTGATTATTGAATGTACGACAAAGAAACAGGGAAAAAACACTTAAGAATTTGATCTCTCGCCATTTGTTTTAAAACAAGTCACTGGCCAACTAAGACGGGTGTTATTGGAAGTGTCCCTTAATCAGAAAAGTTGATTCTTTTTTTCAGGTGGAGGGAGTTTGTGCAGTTCAGAGCATGAAAAGCTATAGAGATGGGAAAGCAAAAGACAGCATGGTGGTAATGCTGAAATTTGAACAAGTACTACCAGACAGGATATATTTGGATTATCTGAGTCATAGGGTGAGGGCCTATGAGGGGGTGCCACTACGGTGCCATTGGCATGTTGCCGCAGTGTGTCGGGCGAAGACCTTTACACGTAGACCATGTGTCATGAAGAAGGAGCTACACAATGTGATCAGAGAAAATTTTTATGTGAGGTGTAAAGGGTGTGGATGCAGAATTAGTCATCATATATACAGAGGCTACAAAAAAGGTGAAATAGAAAAGGGTATTGTGAGCGAGGAACTGCGTATTGCAAAAACAGTCATAAAAGAACTAAGGCCTGATGCTGAATATATCAGTATGGATAAGGAGATTTTTGACATTTGTTGCAATGGTTATAAATTGCGCAAAAGCAATTGAATCAAAGACGGAAAGGATTAGGATGGTGGTCCATGCAGCAAGAGAAGTTCTTGGAATTACTGATGTAAAGCGGGAAGAAATTTTTGAGAGAGGATTTAGCGAGAGCCAAATGCAAATTAGCTAGTTGTGTATTGTTATAGTTATTGAAAATGGTGTATTGGGTTATAATTTAGATTTTTTTTTTTAAATGCCTTGAAGATACGTCTTGTAGTTCCGAGCTCATAAAGATGGCGGTAATGCAACATGGATGTCAACAGCCATACAACACCAAAGAAGAAGTAGTACAGACACCAAAGAGGAAGGGAGGGGGCTTTGTGGAGTTAGTTTGTTCTCCACTAAAGTAGGCCCTTATGCCATATCTTGCTATTTAGTTCTGAAGTGTTGGTGAGATGAAGCTTCATGAAGCGTTGAAGCTTTCCAACCAGATGTGTTGAAGTGTGGTTCATTTCTTGAGTTTTCGAATGCACTCTTCAGTCTATAGACCCCTACTGGTCAATAAAAACACTGATATGAGCTGTACTTCGGAAGAAATGACAGGCAAGCATAAAGCTGGATCAAAGACAACAGAGAAAGGAAGACTCCTCATTGCCCATAGACCCCCATTATTAAAAATTGGTCACACTTCCCATCTCCTGAGAGGCGCGGAAGTGTTGTGCACATTGTAGGCTGTATGGAGAATGAATACTGACCTGGGTATCCGTCGCATCTCGTTGTCAGAAGTGGTAGCTAAGAAGGCGAGCAATTAAACATATGGATATACAAGTATCTCTCGTATGTCTGCATACTGCGACTATATTTCCTTTTACTTTGCTACATCAGCATTTTACAACAGGTCGCATGTCAGGAATGGGTGGAAAAAAGTGTAACATGGCAAAATTTTCCCACCAGGCTAACATTTGTCCAAATAAACATCCATATAGGTGCTTTCAGAAAATGCCTTCAAAGTTGCTCAAATGTGTTTACTTTTTTAATAATAAGCTTGAAAGGGAATGACTTTAATGGAAAATGCATTAGCGTGCGAAAATGTTTTGCGCGTTTTCTCAAAACATACCTCATTTGGCAAAAAATTCATAGCTCCCTTATTTCTGAAGATTTTTTTGTCTGGTTTGCAGCAAAATGTTCAGAGGAGTGCCCTCTGCAAGACTAAGTTAGAAAATGTGATATGACACACAGAAATCAATGAGCAGAGCTAGCTCAAAAACGTCCTCCCTAATTCAGTGTCAAAAATGCAGCTCAACAACGAAAATGTATGCTGACTGAAAAACACAACTTAAAAAAATGATCTTTTGCGACATAAAAAATTGTTGTCCTGAGTAGCAACCACTTTAGCAACAGTGGTTAACGGTATTCCAATTAATAGTTCAGAAGAATCAGTTTTCTGAAGCAAAAAATTCTACATCTTATTGATTTTCTCACATTCTACTGTCAATTACAGTCATCACATACAAAAAATGCGTAGTTCCTTACCGTGGATTTACGCGTAGATTCCGTCATCGACAAATTCAGCGCTTCCTTATATCCACCCGAGTACTGATGTTGATAGCCAATCACTCAACCATGCACTCAAGCTCTTCTGCGTAACTGCACAGCTATACTTCACGCCCTCGTGAAACTTCCCGGTAACACTAAATTGATTGGCTCATTTCTTATCCAGTTCTCGAGTGTTTAAATATTCTACAGTAAGTGAAACACGTTGATTGAACAAACACAGAGCATACAAGCCTATGCGTATCAGCAGGCTCGGCTGCATCCTGTCTACGTTTCTCTATAAGCATTACTTATAGAAAAAAAGGCTCGCAAAACTGGCCTTGAAGTGTTCAGTTCCATTTACAGGATTTAAATAAGATAAGGACATGGTCTATGGGAATTATTTTGAATGAAACAGGACAGGAGGATTCCCTCTTCTAGATACATCGGTCTCTGGAGGAGAGATTCATGAAAAAAGTTAGGCTGCTACTTTTGCTTTTTGTTTTGGGTTGAATACCGTATTCAACAAAGTTGAATGCCGAGTTTTTTTTCCTGTTTAAAACAGGAACAATAATGGAACATATACCATGGTCTGGGTGAATACTTTTTTCTGATTGGCTGGCAGGTATGCATTAAAACCGTGGAACCGCACAGGTAGTTCAGCTACGGTAGTTTCACCATTCGAAATTTATCCACTAGCCAACTTGTAACCCTAAGAACGTTAAACCTGGTATTCAGCTGGGTACAACAGCAACCTAGCTGCTCATTCATCTCCAGTAAATGAACTAAGCTTGCTGGCTCAATTTATCTTGGCCTATAGTATTGGGTATGAGAAGGCACGGCGCCTGTTTAATGATTACCAGCTCGTTTTTTTTTTAAGTGCTAAACTTACACCAAAAATTTCTGAATGCTGTGATTTGATGTTGGTGGCAAATGACCATGGTATAAGCGGGTTAATCAACTCGAAGGTGAGCATTCCACGGTTTTAATGCACTTCGCGGAGGCAACCACCCTCCGCGGTTTTTTACCTCCACGTCGTGCATTAAAACCATGGAATGCACACCTTCTCGTTAATTATCCCTTACATAATAAACAGCATCTGAGGGAACCGTGCGTAAATCATTGAGCCACAGCGCTATTATACATCAAGCGCCATCAGCACTTGTCATCGGAGTTCAGCATCGAGAGAGTCAACTCTTTTCCATTAACAAAAGCCTTGGAACCAACAAAGTAGGCACGTTGTCCCTGTTGACGCGCTTTATCAACGAGAGGCCACTACTGCTGATGCATTTCATGGTCTTCTGGTGTGAGGTCTTCTGCTTAGTGAAGATTGTTGCCGGTCAGGAAGGTGGAATTCTTTGCAGCCTTCCGTAGGGCTTCACAAAAATAGCGCATTGTGAACTGAATAATGGCACCTCGTGGTTTCGGAGGCAGATCTGCAGTGTTGTACGCTGTTGGAAGGAAGCTTTTTATCTTTCCAAGTCTGTGCACAGAGTCAGTGAGATCGTTGACTTTGAGTGGAAAATCAGGGGCCACTGCCTTGCACACATTCACAACACGCTCTCTGATATTTTCTCCCAGTTCCTCCTGTAAGCCATACAACCGCGGGTTCCAACACCTTTTATAATGAGCCAGCTCTGAAACTTTTTTTTCGAGCTCGCCAATTTTTTTTCTCTGCGACAGAAACATGTTTGTCAGTACGATCAGACTTGATTTTAATGTCCTTTAATTCCTTAGTTAGAAATTCAACAGACTCTTTTAGACCTTTGATACCATTATCAAGAATATCAGCTCTTTCATTAATAACCGACCTGAGGGAGGAAATGATGGCGTTAGCCATGGTTGAGTCTGCTTTGTCGGAGTCATTGCACCTGCCTCTTTTGGTAGTTGGCTCCTTACTCGGCGTTGGAGGGAGTGCGAAGATGTCCAGCGATTCTTCAACCATTTCTACCGTCTCTCATTGGCTCCGACCTCCAAATAGGTTTTCGTTTTTCTTTTAGATCTATTCTCATTTGACATGATTCAATTTATCAAAAAAAAAAACTCTGCATTCGGTCTAATCACAATGCCAAGCTAGGAGTTAAAAATAAGCGCGAAATAAAAGCAGAGACTGAAAATAATGAAAGACTTGAAGGAAAGTAACCTAATTGTTTATATAATACAAGGTTTCACAAAAATTGGTATGAGGATTTTGTAAGATGTGAACGGATCTTTCCGGGGCTCCTTCTGCCCGTGACTTACACCGCCGCCGCCATTTAATTTTTAAAAAAAAACTGTGTTGCCTGCTTCTTTTTCTTGTAGGTTTTATGGTTGTTGACAGACCTTTTGGAGTATTACGCCAGCTTCTGGATTTTACTTTCGCTTGGAGTAACTTCAACCAACCAAAAAATAAATAAAAATCTCAATGTCACCATATCCAAATCCTGAATCAACTTCATGTTTCTGTTGTGTCTAATTATCGCCTATAACCCTCCGAACCCTTCCTTTATCTTTATTATTTATTATTATTTATTTGTTTAAATGAATGGTCTGACCCTGCCTTTACAAGTGACAGCGTCCAATTCAAGTGGTTGCCATTGTGCCTGTCATCTGTCAATCACACTTAGTTGCCATGGGAACTTACTTATTCATGTGATTGTGCCAGGTGGGGGCAAATGGGGTTTGGAGGACAAACAGTTTTGGACCGTGTTCGTGTTCCTGTCGGTGTCCGGGGGATAGTCTGTGCTGTGCAGGTCGGCATTTGATTATTGTGTTGAAAATAGTTCGCATTACGCAGCTTTGATGTCAATAAATGGATTGGCATATCCAAGGAGAATTACTACTCTGGACATTGAATTAATGAACACTGGTACACGCGTCAAACTTTGTTTAAAGCTTGTTACCCCTCGCAGTAGGGCGTCTAAAGGTAAAGCGCCCTACAACTAAAGACCCAAGTTTCTCCACTTTTTCCAACCAATTTCATCCCCTCCAGGAACATTTAATCCTTACTACATGTTCTTTTTCCCCCCATCTGTCCCTTCCACCTTCATTTTCGCGCCACCTCTTAAATTCGGCCTCCCTGCGTCGCCTGCCGTGCACCTTGGAAATTTTCTAACTGCAAGTCAAAGCGACGCAGACCGCAAGGGTACTGATAGGTTCACTCTACTCGAGACTCACGAGATTTCACGACAGATCATAACAAAGATGCTTTGGGGGACTGGAAAGAGGGCAGTGATTGTGCATGTGAAACTAAGAGATTTGTATTTCTGTTCAAAAATAATTAACATTTCCCCTAATAATACAAGGAAAAACTATCAAATGAAGGGAATTTATTATGTATTAGAAATTAAAAGGTTTGAATATACGACATCAAATAATAGTCTAATAATTTTGCCTAACAGCCTGAATAAACAACCATATTCGGAGAAATCAAATCGAAGTATTCTCTTTCTTGCCGGCTCCACTGAACAAAATGACAAACTCGCACATCGCACAAAATCATCGCACATCGCAAAAACCCCACTAACGAACTTAAACCACTGACAACAACCCACGAGCTGCAGAAGAGAATTGGGACATTTTCTAGTCGAATCACCTGCCGAAAGTGAACCCCCTTCTCGAAGCTGCATCCCAAATGAAGCCTTGAACATAACGAATGACATCATTTTGCCGAGACGATCCAAGAAAAAAGCAAGAAAGCCCCTTGGAGCGCATGAACATTGCTGCTGATGACCCTGAGGTCAAAAAGGAACTTATGACCAATGCAGTAATTGTCAATGCTCCAAATGCCACACACCAACTGATCACATACTTTTCGGACTGGAAAAGGTTGAAGTGGTCAGTTGCTTGGATCTTGAAATTAAAGGTGACTCTATTGGAGCTGAGTCGGAAGAGAAAGCAGTTGAGTCATGAAGCTGCAGAAAAAGTCGAACAAGAAATGAAACGTTGGAGAGCTTCACGTGGAAATCAAAGCCTAACGCCTGACGATCTCACGAGAGCTGAAACAGCCATTCTTCACTTCGTCCAACAGCAACGGTATCCTGAAGAGCTTGCTGTGTTGACCTATGGGAAGGGTGAAGTAAAGAGGGAGAGTTCCATCTATAAACTCGACCCCATTCTGGAGGATGGCCTGCTTAGAGTCGGAGGGAGGTTAAGTAGGGCAGCAATGTCTGAGGAATCCAAACATCCTATTATCCTTGCGAATGACCTCCATATCTCCACTCTTATACTGGAACACATTCACGAACAACTGGGTCATGGTGGGAGAAACCACATACTCTCCAGATTGAGAAGAAAATATTGGATCACAAATGCCAATGCAGCCACAAGAAAAATCCTATCAGACTGTTGCAGACGCCATAGAGGTAAATTAGGTGAGCAGAAGATGGCCGACTTACCTCTGGAGCGAATCGTTGCTGATCTTCCTCCATTTACCAACATTGGAGTTGATTATTTTGGCCCGTTTGAGATCAAGAGGGGGCGTTCCTTTGAAAAGCGCCATGGAGTCCTTTTCACGTATATTGCATCCAGGGCAGTCCATATAGAAGTCGCGTATTCATTAGATACGGACTCCTGTATAAATGCAATAAACAGATTTGTTTGTAGAAGAGGACCCGTCTCTCATTTGAGGTCTGACAACGGAACCAATTTTGTTGGTGCTAAGAGAGAGTTGAAGGACGCTCTTGCTGCTTTAAACCACAACAAAATACAATCTGCGTTTCTGGAGGATGGAATGCAGTGGAGCCTCAATCCACCAATAGCCTCTCACCATGGAAGAGCATGGGAGCCCATTATACGAATGATTAGGCAGATACTAACATCAGTTCTTCACCAGCAAACCTTGAATGATGAAGGATTCCATACAGTGCTGTGTGAAGTCGAGGCCATCCTCAGTGACCACCCTATAACAAAGATGTCTGGAGATCCCAATGATCTTGAAGCTCTCACTCCCAATCACATCCTCACTATGAAAGGAATGCCAGTTTTACCATTGGGATTGTTTGAAAAGACTGACCTCTACCTCAAGAGGAGATGGAGGCAGGTCCAGTACCTCTCAGACCTTTTCTGGAAGCGATGGCTGACAGAGTACCTACCTTTGCTACAGGAGCCGCAGAGGTGGGGTAAAAAACAACATAGTCTTGTCCCTGGCGACATTGTACTAATCACAGACGCTACAGCTCCTCGTGGTTCCTGGTTGCTTGGAAGAGTCCTGGAGACATATCCGGACAGGAAAGGACTGGTACGTTCTGCTCGAGTGAAAACGAAAACAAGCACTCCTAGATAGACCAGTAACGAAGCTGTGCTGGCTTCAAGAAGCTGAAACTTCAAACCTCTAGGACAGAGGATTATTTTGCTTATTATTTGTTTTGAATTATTTCATAAAAATATTTGGCTCCTTTATGTGAATTTGTTGAATTGTGCCTGGCCTCCTGCCATTCTCAATTAGGGGCCGGGGTGTTGGAGCCAAAATACATTTTTGTTTTATCTTTATTATTTATTATTATTTATTTGTTTAAATGAATGGTCTGACCCTGCCTTTACAAGTGACAGCATCCAATTCAAGTGGTTGCCATTGTGCCTGTCATCTGTCAATCACACTTAGTTGCCATGGGAACTTACTTATTCATGTGATTGTGCCAGGTGGGAGGAAATGGGGTTTGGAGGACAAACAGTTTTGGACCGTGTTCGTGTTCGTGTCGGTGTCCGGGGGATAGTCTGTGCTGTGCAGGTCGGCATTTGATTATTGTGTTGAAAATAGTTTGCATTACGCAGTTTTGATGTCAATAAATGGATTGGCATATCCAAGGAGAATTACTACTCTGGACATTGAATTAATGAACACTGGTACACACGTCAAACTTTGTTTAAAGCTCGTTACCCCTCGCAGTAGGGCGTCTAAAGGTAAAGCGCCCTACAACTAAAGACCCAAGTTTCTCCACTTTTTCCAACCAATTTCATCCCCACCAGGAATATTTAATCCTTACTACATGTTCTTTTTCCCCCCATCTGTCCCTTCCACCTTCATTTTCGCGCCACCTCTTAAATTCGGCCTCCCTGCGTCGCCTGCCGTGCACCTCGGAAATTTTCTAACTGCAAGTCAAAGCGACGCAGACCGCAAGGGTACTGATTGGTTCACTCTACTCGAGACTCACGTGATTTCACGACAGATCATAACAAAGATGCTTTGGGGGACTGGAAAGAGGGCAGTGAATGTGCATGTGAAACTAAGAGATTTGTATTTCTGTTCAAAAATAATTAACATTTCCCCTAATAATACAAGGAAAAACTATCAAATGAAGGGAATTTATTATGTATTGGAAATTAAAAGGTTTGAATATACGACATCAAATAATAGTCTAATAATTTTGCCTAATAGCCTGAATAAACAACCATATTCGGAGAAATCAAAGTATTCTCTTTCTTGCCGGCTCCACTGAACAAAATGACAAACGCGCACATCGCACAAAATCATCGCACATCGCTAAAACCCCACTAACGAACTTAAACCACTGACAACAACCCACGAGCTGCAGAAGAGAACTGGGACATTTTCTAGTCGAATTCCCCGCCGAAAGTGAACCCCCTTCTCGAAGCTGCATCCCAAATGAGGCCTTGAACATAACGAATGACGTCATTTTGCCGATACGATCCAAGCCTCGAAACAGAGCTCTGTTTGGAAGTGTTTCGCTTAAGACACAGGCTCCGAGGACTTGGTAGCACGTCGATACCAAGGCTTCGGAGCCTGTATCAAAAATGCGAAGCACTTCTTAACGGAGCTCCGTGTCGAGGCTTGTATCGTCTCGGCGAAATGACGTCAGTCGACTATAAAATGTCGCAGTTCTCTTCTGCAGCTCCTGGGTTGTTGTCAGTAGCTGAAGTTTGTTAGTGCGGTTAGCGAGTTTGTCATTCTTGCTGGCTCAATCGCACGCAAAGAGAAAGTTGTTTCTCGATCGGGAATACTTTGATTAGATTTCACCGAATAAGGTCGCTTAGTGAGGCTATTAGGCTAAATTGTTCGACTACTATGTGATGTCATATTTTCAAACCTTTTCAAATAATTTCCAATACATAATAAATTCTCTTAATTTGATAGTTTTCCATTTTATTATTAGGAGAAACGCTTATTATTTTTGAACAAAAATACAAAGCTCTTTGTTTCACATGTGCATTCACTGCCCTCTGTCCTGTCCCCGAAAGTATCTTTTAGTTTCGTTATGACATAACATGTGGTCAAAATACTACATTTTATTTTGCAATTATTGTTTCTGCCAGTTTCGTGTTGAAGGCTTATGCTTGCCTACCATTTCCTACGAAGCACAATTCGTATGTGTTTTTATTGATCAATAGGAGTCTCTAGAGTGCATTCGAAACCTCAAGAAATGAACCACACTTCAACACATCTGGCTGGAAAGCTTCAACGCTTCATGAAGCTTCATCTCACCAGCACTAGTAACAGCACTGGTGAAGTAAAACCAAGAATTTTCGTGTGCAACCACGAGGTTCATGCTGACCGACCGACCGACCGACCGACCTATATTTGTTAACACTTCCAGATTAAATCTCAGACATACAAAATAACTTTTAAACAGAAACAAAGCAAATACCTCTGTGTCACGCTTCTGTTACCCCGGCACAATGCTTGAGTGGTCTTTCCGGGCTTTTCCGTCGTGTAGGCTACAAACTCGGTTGGCGCAGCATCTTCCTTCAGATATGGGTCCATCTCCAAAGTTGGGTGCCATTGAGGGTACCCCAGTATATATACTAACAATAAATAAACTATACATTTTTAAATGGTGAAAATTGTTTCAATTTGTATCAAAATAGTGAAAGAGATAACATGGACAAAACTGGATTTCTAATGTGAATTTTTTTTTTTTAAATTTGGAAAAACGCTGCAAATTTGTGGAAAAAATGGCAGCTCGATATGTGACATTATAGATAGGCACCGAAATAGCATTGATTAAATAACGTTGTGGTCTGCTTAAAATTCTATAGTTAACATCAATTGTACCTTTACACACATTTTGATTGTTGTGGTCATAAAATAAGTTTAGCCCTAATGAAACGCCATGCAAAATATTGCATAAGTCTCGTAACAACTGTTTCCGAATATACAGAACGCATACGATCGAGCATTTGATGTAAACCGAAAGGCTCAGGGTCAAGGCCACCCCCTCAAGAAAAGTAGCAACATGAAATCATTACGCCGTGTACATATTCGGTCATAAATAGTACGCGGTTCTGTTTCAAAACGAAAGCTGAAAGTATCTATTGAATAGTTTTCTTACAGAATGCGTTACGATAGTATCTGGTTTTGAATTATTTTCCGAGCCATGAAAGGAGTTTGGGTATATTTTTAAACGGTAGCGTGTTATTTTTGTAAGCGGAAGGACACATATGAAAGATTTGGATTCGTACAGTGGAATTTTCCACTTACTGAAGGTCAAGTTGAATGTGTCTCCTTTTGCGGTCTCGATTTTACACGAGTTAGATCTAGTTGATGTAAGCACCAAAAGGTGAGTTTAAACAATATTATTCCGTTTTGATTTTTGAACAGAATGTTTCTTTTCCAACTTTCTTTCATATTTTATAAAATTTGCGTAAGATTGGTCAATATTTTGCAAGCACGTTGACTCTAGATCGAAGTTTTAATAGAATCTTCGGTCAGTCATTTTGCGGCGTGCAATGACCGATCTTAAGATATGGTTATTAGAGTCAATAATTAGCCATGAAAGTCTCGGCATTTAATGTTATACAAGTTTATTTTGCATTAATTTTGATGTCCATCGAATGTAGCTGCCAGAAATTGATCATTCTTTCAAGGACTTAGAGAAAGTATGAATTCTCTCACCTTGTAACATTGAAACGCCGACCTGTCATAAATGGAGTCTCCTTATTATGACAGTGAGCTTTTTAACGCTAAATTTTGAACAAAACAAAATCAAATAATATAGTACAACAATGTAGCCGATCACTTGGTTTCCCTTCAGAAACGATGATAATAATGGACAAAGTTAAGAAAAGTTTGAGTTTTGTGAGAAATGACGGAATTCTTTATTTAATCAATTTCGTAACATGAAGGTTGTCTCACGAGCTTGCTTCCTGATCACAAGAGTGAGCACGTAAATCGGAGAGAGTGAATGAGAATATTAATCTTGTAAATTATGTCGCTAACTGTGTTAGGTTTTTGTAAAAATTTATTTAATTACTAAACTGGCTGAGAAAATGTGACATTGGTTGTGAAGATGTTGAAATCAAGACACTTGTTAAGATGCTTTATATATAAGTAAGATTTTAAATGTAGAAAGAAACTTGAAAATAAGATGTTTCCATGTTACAAAAGTGGTGCAAATAACAATTGATTTAATAAATCAATGGAATATTGTAAATAATTTTACCTTAAGTAATGAAAATGAATTGATTTTGATGCAGTGGGTTGATTTCTAACTTGTTCAGATGTTTTATATATGTGTTTCCAATTTACGATAGTGATGCAAATAACAATTGATTTAATAAATCAATGGAATATTGTAAATAATTTTATCTAAAGTTGTGAAAATGAATTAATTTTGATACAGTGGGTTGATTTGTAACTTGTTCAGATGTTTTATATAAGTTCTGAGATCTTGAAAATAAAAAGAAAATTGTAATTGTATCCCCCGAGCGAGTTCGTAGGATACTATGGATTTGGCCTCGTCACGCGTCCGCGTCCGCAGAGATTTTCTTGTGAACGCTCTACAGCCCACATAAGTGCACCGATTCTTTTCAAATTTTGCAGGGACATGTATTATGGTAAGTTCACGACACCTATTGATTTTGGGTACTCTGGGACCATCTGGGCCCAACTGGGGGGCCTTCGGGGGATACATGTACTCGGTTGCCGAGTGCTCTAGTTAAAAATATGTGTTTCCATGTTACGATAGTGATGCAAAAATCAACTGGTATAATTTATCAGTGGAATATTGTATGATGACTTCAAACTTTAGTTTGTGTAGTGCTTCTAATGATAATTGATATTTAAGTAGAGAGTTAATTGGTTTATCTGTATGTCATCCAGCAGGCACAAGAAAGTTAAGTTTTTAAAAATGTTCGAAAGTTGTTGAAAATTAGAAATCAAGTGAAAAAATAGAAAAACACTAATTACAATCATGTTCTTATTTTTCTCTCCAATAATTTTATTATATGAAACACATACTTGTATGGAAAAAAATATTGATTGGTTTTTATGGAAGGCTTTTGAATGAAGTGTCTCCATGTTACACAAGTGATCTTCAAAACATCGTTCAATTTTTTCAACAGTGGAGACTAGATAAAGCATGGTACTATCTTTATTTTCATTATACATGTAAGAAAAAAGAACGAAAGAAGGGACAATCCAATCTTCGAATGAAAAATGGTGTTTATTTCCAGTAAAAACGGCAGTGAATAGAAATACGGGTAACGTACTCTGGGTTCAGCGGAGTCAAAGTGAACCCCGAGCCTCCTCAACGTACATTTCTTATACATGAAAAACACTTTGAAGTTGGCCAGGCATATTAAGTGCATTCATTACTTAAATAATGCTGATCACAGTCTCTTTGGGTGAAACTTGTCTTCAGTGTATAATGGTGAGGTGCATCATGATTAAGTTAAATGGTCAGAAGACCATTGTTTACTCAGCAGTATAGCTGTGTGGGTGCTAATTTTGTTTGGATGGTCTCTGATTGACTTAGGATGGCTCTCAGTATGTCTCCTCCGACAGTTGATGGCCTTCGTTGGCTTTTCCTGTTTTCAGGCATTACCTTGAGGCCAGGGTGTGGGCCTTCTCTTTGTTATATTGGCAAGATTACCATTTCAGAGCATGTGGCGGTTCCATGCTTGTTGATTGTTGGGGCTAACTAAATTATGAGTCACCCGCTCTCCAGCAGAATGATTCACAATTCCTTACATACATGACAAAAGAAACATTAAGGGCCGGATTTACAAAAGCTTTGCATGTATAAAAACGTGTGCAAACTCATTGCACACGCAAAAAAATGTACAAGCTGATTTACTAACAGTGCACAGTAAGGGTTGCCTCTTTCAAAGGTGCAAAATAGCACGTCTGCATCCAGTTAGTACGTCTGCCACAATGAATATGCAATATGGGGCGTTTGCACGCAATTGTGCGTGTGTTGGGAGGAGAAAATGTAAATATATTAATTTAGCACGCGCAAATTGATTAATCAAACCTGAAAGAAATTTTGCTAATAAAATCTGCGTCTATATTTTAACACGTGTCAAAAGGAGGTGCAAACGGTTTGTATGCGTAATTGCGCACACATGGCTACGGTTATTGTCGCAAGAAGGAGACATCGAAATCATGAAAGGAGACGCAGAGAACGCATTTTTCACCCTCGTGTGAACGTTTTTGGATTGAACGAGGAGAAAATCATTAAAACATATCGCCTATCCAGCACTGCCATTTTGGAGCTGTTGGAGGAACTCAGAGAGGATTTGGAGCCAGCCACGAGGAGGAGTCACGCAATACCTGCAATGACAAAACTCCTTGCAAGTTTGCATTTTTTTGCATCTGGGTCATTCCAGCGTACGGTAGCTATTACAGCTGGGATCTCCCAATCCCGTTTTTCAGATGTGCTGTCTGAAGTCCTAAATGCCATGTTGCGCCGGATGGCCAAGTTCATTAGGTTTCCACGCACTCGGCACTTATTGAATGAGACCAAACAAGGTTTTTTTGCAGTAGCTGGATTTCCTAGAGTTATAGGGGCGATTGACTGCACCCATGTGCAGCTTGTGCCCCCCGCAGACACTGAGCACGTGTACAGAAATCGCAAACACACGCATTCATTGAATGTGCAGTGCGTTTGTGATGCCAAAGGCATCATTACCAACGTTGTGGCAAAATATCCCGGGTCAGTACATGATTCTTTTATTCTGAGAAACAGTTCTCCGTTTTCCCAGTTGCGAGATGGCGAGTTTGGAGATGCCTGGCTTGTCAGCGAAATTTATTTCATTAAAAACAAGAGCATGTTTCACATTGATTCATATGTTTTTTAAGGTGACAGTGCATACCCCCTACACCCCTTCCTCCTGACACCTGTTCTCAACCCGACCACTGCCGGAGAAATAAGATACAACGAGGCCCATATCCGTACATGGAATATTGTGGAGCGCACCTTCGGAATCCTGAAGAGCTGGTTCCGTTGTTTGGATCGCACTGGTGGAGCACTAATGTACAGGCCAGAAAAAGTGGCCCAGATTGTAGTGACCTGCTGCATGCTACATAACATCGCCAAGCAACACGGGCTGGAGCATGAGGCCATGCCGGAGGAGAACGCCGACCTGCCCCCCTGTATGGAGCAACAACCCAATGCTGCAGGGATGCAGACACGCAGCAATCTCATTCGAAGTCACTTCTTGTGAGCTGTTTGGTATCGCGTCTCTGATTGCCCCTTAAGAAAATCCCTTGCCTTTCACTTTTACAAATCCTACAATTCCAGTGATTGGTATACAGCATATAAGACAACAGACAGTAATTTCGGGCGCTTGTGTATCTGCCGGTACCCGCTGACCTTTTACTCATAGGCCAGATTTGAGATCAGTGGCAAATAATGAGGCGTGCATTCATCTAGGAATTGTGCTACCTAAACCATTACTGCTCATGTGTTCATTTCTTTGAGCCAATAGCAAATATATTTCCCAGATATACAGACTTCAGAGAGGCTTTGCCTGTAGCAGCTAATGTGTGTTATATCAGGGTAAGAATCATGATTGTGTTTATGATGAACTGGGATCATCCATTCAAGTTTATTGACTGGGATTCTCTCACAGCAGAGATCATACCCGTGGGAGATCTCTGAATGCAGTTTATTTTGGCGTGTTCTGTAAACGAGAAACTGTTCAGAGGTCATATCCAGAGGGTTAACCCTAGATTTGCAGCAGTCCGGCACACGCGCACTTGATTCTGCACGCACTCATGCTTTGCTTGACTTGCAGATGGTTGCACACAGTTGCATTCGTTGTGTTCTCGAAGGAATGCAAGTCTAGCCTCTTGTTCGGGTGGTTGTGTAGCAATGACAGTTAGTTGATGCGTCTACAACATAATAAAAATAAACCTGTGCATGTAGGCTACATATTTCCATATTTCTGCATCATTTTTGCTACGGTACTCAAATAATGTGTGGTATCAGCATTAGCACTATCTAGCGGGCGCAACGGTTCTCGCCGCTCAATATCAACATTCCCTACTTTATATGCAAAATACAAATCTCGTGAGAGATTTGAAAGTGAAGGATTACTATCCAGACATGAACCAGTTCATATGTACAGCACGTAATGCACGTGTCCCCACCAAGCATCCATGGCCAAGGAGGGCTACACCCCTATACCGGCAAGTGTAGTCTTTGTACGTCGTCAAGTGGCCACGAGTGCCATACTTCCAAGCGGGATCTAGTCGAAACGTATAGGTTAGCGTAAAGCCTGCAAGTACAATGAGGTTTCCTCATCTCACACTGGGAGGCACTTGACAAAACGAAGATGTTTCCAGCTGACGCAGCAGTTACAAGAGAGTAGGAGCCAAAAATTTTATAAAGAGGATACGTCCAAAATCAATAACAAAGCAATAAATTCACCAATAAAGGCTTCAATGAGAAACAAATTCACGGGAGAAACAGTTTATAAGGGGAGGGCAACAGAACCACTGAAAAGATTATGTTCACGCAAATACGTTTTATTTTTTCATTGATGTTACGTTTATCACAGCATCTGATTGGGGAGACTGAATCTCATGATTTCAATATGGGGGGGCGATTCCCCCTTTAGATTAGGTCCTTGAACCAATGGGATCACAAAATGTTTCCAAATATCTTGTCGGGACATGAGTCCCGAAAACCCTTGCATCTGGGCCAATTCCACTTAATAGCCACAAAAATGACGTACATATCCAATGGGTACCTCTGATTTGTATTACTGTATTCCACATTGAAAGGGTTAATTTACCCCGTGCATATTGCCTGGTAACAGAAGCTTTAGGAACCTGATAAAACATTAAATTGTCATATTTTCTCTCATGTGGGTGCAATAAATTGTATTATTTTGGAGCACAATCTAGTGTGCGGACTCTACTTTCACAGATTTTCTTTCCGCCCATCATCTTGATGACCGCTCATTACTTCCTGCGCACAAAACCCTGATGCACTGTGGGGTAGTTCTTGCCCTTCATGGCACGCTGAGGCGGTTTCAGGAGAAGGTTTCATTACGTGTGGATTAAGTGCACCTGAGCTTGGGCATTTTCAGAAATGGGACAGTCCGCTTCACTTGCTCAAAGGCAGGCGAGTACCAAAGTACCCGAGAGACTGATCCGCACAATTCGTAATAATGTGTCGACAACCACAGAGAACAGCCTGCAGCAGAATGGGTAAAAGCTTCTCTCAATTTTTAGTCTGCCCCCAATACCCCCGTGTTATCGAGACGAAAATGTTAAATTAATTGGATATGCGCTGCTATCTCAGGACAAATCACACAACATCTTCATGAACATTCTTTTCGAGAAATTGTTGGGAGGTTGACAGAAACCCTAGGAGCCACTTATTTTTGACAAATTTGCAACACGAAGAACAAACACAACACTGGTTCATCGCTTAACACCTGGGTTCCATTTAAAATGAAGACTTTAATTCTTCATGCAGTGAAACGCCTCTCGCAGTTAAATATATACAAGTATTTTCTGTCAGACCTCGTAAAGTCACATGAACATGTACATACGTCAACTTCAACAATCTCTCGAGTACAATAAATACAGCAATGTACATAAAAGGTCTGGAGCATCTTCCATGGGAACAAGTCACAGTGTTGAGAAAAAATGGAATTCAGAATACAGAGACATGATGGGAACTGGTGAGCAGGGGTTTGCTCCTGAACTCGCCACCACAGTCGCTATACACGATACTTCTCATTTCAAATATGTGCCAGCTCACCTCAGACCTACTGGTAATCAAACTGGATTGACTTCATATTCTAATGCTGACAGATACGTAACCAACTGTAGTACTACCAAAAAAATAAAAATAAAAAAAAAATACCAGTAAAGAATGCATTTTGTTTCTTCTTAGTAAGTTCATATAGATTGTACCGATTAGTCAAAGAATAAATAAACTGCAATACTGGAACAGACAACCAACATTCACAGTCAGCAGAGAGGAATGGCCTGGTGGACAGGTCGTCTCTATAGAAGGAAGTTCTCAAAATGAAGTCACATCAAGACTGAAGAATACAGTGAACAGCAATTAGGAGAGAGCAGAATCCTCATCTGAAAAGCACAAATAACACTTAAAAAATAAAAAATAAAACATTTGTGGAACTTAAAAGATCACTGTAACGAGGAAAAAAAAAAAAACACACTTAGTGGCCTCTTTCTTGTGAAAAGAGCCTCCTCCATTATGCGTTGAGCTCTCTCGCAGTACCCCACTGGGCCACAAGGGGTCTCTAGCTAGGCCAGAAAAGTAAGGATTGCTTTCAAGTACCAAAATATAGCAAAAAAAAAAAATAATAATAATACAGACAGCCCCACATCTGCAAGTTTCAGCTAACAGGAATCATCAAATACAAACAAAAAATGTAAATGCTTCATTTGAAAAATCGTTTAAATAAATTCTGTATCTGCATCTCCCTCTCCAACAGCTTGTAATGACAAAGAGGACGCGACTCAACATGCCACTTCATGACTCTAAAAGTTTGTCAATTATCCGAAACGCATGTGCCTTCCCCACAACAGAGTGGCTGTACTGGGCTCCTTGAAGCAGTGTCTTGGGGGGAGGACACACGTACAAGATCCATGCAGTTTCAGCTGGCTGTGTCCTTCCCCCATTCAGCACCAACAAAAAACTGATTGTCCATAACCAATTAGTTTAGAAGCGACCTTTGTCTCCGCCCTGTTGTGCTGAATTACAGACTGCCCTGGGCCCCGAGTGCTTTTATTCACATAAAACACACAGGTGCTCTTGATGGCTCGAGTTGAATCCATTCAAACTGCAGGCAGCTCAGGGAATGTACATGCAGGGTGCAGTAAGCATTCCCCCGTTGCTTTAACCCTTTTAAGCCTAATGTGTCGTCGCCGACACAGATATGAGCGTAATTTTGAAAGTACCGTAATTACTGTAAGTTTTGCGTAATAAAAAAAAATTCCAACTGTTCCTGAAAGCTGAGAAGCTGTGCTTCAGCCCACATACAGGTTACTATGGTAAAGAGCATGATTCTCTGCTGGGATATTTGCATTAGGCCTTAAAGGGTTAAAATGGCCAAAAATCAGCTAATGCTCTTCGACGGCGAATCCTGACTGACCAAAATTGGCTTCAAAAATGGCTACACAAAAATAAAGCGGAAAATGACACGGAATTGGCAATAATTACTTACCATTAACAGCATTTGCCTACTTTATATTAAAAAAAAAACACACATTCAGAAATACACTGGGTCGCCCTCTCACTGGGCGGCAAGATGGCCGACTTGTCTACTGTTGCCATGTTCTGGCAATGAAGCCGAACGCTATAGGCTGCCCCACTTCTCGGGCGGAGGGAACTGGTCCACCTCCCCAACTTCTGTACACTGCTGCTCTCCCAAGGTGAACATGAGTTTGTATCGCAGTCGCACCTTCTCCTGCAAGAAAAACAGGCGCCCAATGAGCCTGTAAATACATTCCCAAACGGAACCCCTACTGCCAATCGCAGTACTGATGTTAATTTGACTTCTTTCACATTACCAGGTAGCAGTGACCCAAATCTGATTGTTTGCCTTCATGTGACACAAATGTTTTCAGGTCTGTGTGGAATCCATGTGGTTACTTTGCCTGTATGCATGCATTGAGAGCCTTCTGAAAAGATGGCCATCTTTGTTTTTTCGCCTTTACAGCCTCAACAGGTACAGCTGATGAACCGTTTGCAGTCCTCCAGGGCTAACTCTTTTAAACAAGTTGCCACACGATAGGTTTTCAACAGCTCAGGATAATTATGGATTTTAATTCCTTAAATTTATTCAATTCTCCAAGGGTTTAAATTAGATACATTTCACTTGTTATAATGAATGCAAACCCTCAAGATAGGCTCATACAACCTGGGAAAAATAAATAAATAAATAAAAATTGGAATTTAACAATGCAGCTTGTAACATGAAGGTAGCATTTGTATCCTGAATAACACAGAGCACACGTGACTGAACAGCAGAGGGAACGAGGTCAGCTTTGGACGCCAGTGTCCCTCTGCTCTCCTCTTACCTTCAGCGGATTGGCCAGGAGCATGACTTGAGTGATGGCAGCCGGAGGCATGATGGGATTGAAGGGGAGCAGCTCTGTCCCAGAGGCAGGCTGCAGTTTCACCTTCATTGACTACAATCAATCAGACAGCAACGAGGGGTTGTAATTAGCGCGCTCCAGCTTAGTCAAGGCTGCTGCTCAGCAATTTAACCCTTTGAGCACTATAGGCAGCGATAGTTGCCCAATGATGTAGGACAGGGTTTACCAAACCTCTCCTGGCGTAACCCCTTGTCCTGCATGCATTAGATCTCTCCCTGCTCCAGCACGGGTGATTCAAATGATCAGGTCATAATTAACCCCTGAAGCAGCTTGATAATAAGTGAATCATTTGAAACACCTGTGTTGGAGCAGGTAGAGATCTAAACATGCAGGTCCTCCAGGAGAGGTTTGAGAAGCACTGGAATAGGACCTTGAAGCAGGACTTCCAATTTCCGGCAGCAGTAGGAGTGAGAGTTCAGGTTGGCGGGACGCCGTACTTCACCTTTGGCACTGCAGCCTGCAGCAGCACATTCTTCACGGGAAGCGGTGCCGTATTCAGCATGGAGACCACCAGCACCAGCACGTCCGGCCTGCCCGGCGGGCACTCCGCGGCGAAGTGCAGCAGTACACGCACGCCGTCCTTATCGTACGCTGTCACTGGCAGCGTTCGACCTGAGTGGGGCAGAGAGAATTCCATGGTCAGAGCGAGAAAACATCTGGGGAACAGCAGGTCTTTTCCCTCATCTGCTATAGTGGGGATTAGGCCCCATTTATTCATTTATTTGTTTTCTCACTGCAAAGCCTCTTTGCGACAGTCTCTCTGTGCAAAGCGCTACACAAATAAAATTGAATCGAATTTTCTTCCGAGAACAAGCTGCCAAGCAGGCGTACCCTCTGACTGCCCCCGTCCTGGATGAAAACATGTCGTGACCCCATGCATGGCTTCAATTTCATGACGCCATACACTCAACGCTTTCAGCTAATTTCAAATTCTCCACGCAGATGATAGATATATAGGTAGATCGGTAGGTAGACGGACAGACAGACAGAACAGAAGATCAAGGCTTGACTTGCCTTTCAGGAAGCCCGAGTAATTAAGGTGCACAATTAAAAAGCGTGTGATTGGAACATTAAAAACAAAATATTCTAGTCTTAGTGCAGCAATCACTAATGATCATTGAAAACAACAGAGAATTGATCATTGAATTAAAATGTTGACTCAAAAAATAAAAATTAAATTTCCAGACAAAACAGAACCACTTTCATTTACAGAAAATACCTGAGGCACTGCTACAGTTACAGAGCTGGAGATATGCCCGAAGGATTCGCAGATCTGAGATCGTGTCTTACTGGGCCTTATGGAGTCCAGAGGGACGTGCACGGAGGCGAGCGAGACCTCGGGGCCTTTGGCGGGGCTGCCTTGCGTCTGGGGGAGAATGGGAGACAGCGAGCGGAAGAGGGGGCTCCCCGGGTTCGAGCCCACAGCCTGGGCTTTGGCCTGGGACACGGCAGGAGGGGCGGGGATGGAGCCCAGGGGGAGAGGGGTGGAGGAGGGCACAGGGACCCCCAGCATGGAGGAGGCTGCCGGGGTCCCAATCCCAAATATCCCACCCGAGTTCATCAGGCTCGGCATGCTGAAACGCAAGAGAAAGAGCATGGAAGGTAATAGCAGGATGAATGTAGAAATGAAATGTTGTTGTCGGGTTAAAAGAAGCAAAACTGCAAGGCTGAAAAAATATTCCTCATGTATATGAACTATCACAGCGCTTTATATAAACAGGGTTGCTCAACAATGTAAGATATCATATTCAAAGCCGTTGAAAACCTATCATGTGGCGACTTGTTTAAGAGCTCCCTGCGTGGAGCTCTTTTAAACAAGTTGCCACATGATAGATTTCAACAGCACAGGATAATCAAATTTATATATTTCTGGTAAATTTGTTTCACTGCTCAAAGGGTCAATGACCGTGAGGGGCAAGATTGGCATTATGCTGTGCCACTTTGTCAAATATAGTCCAAGCACACAGAAAAGTGGGTATGCGACCTCACGGTTAACTAATTATTCAAAAATCTTTAACACCTGCTGCCCCAATGAGACCCATGAAAAATGCAGCAGAACAAAAGCTGATCAGCATCACACAATGCTTCATCCCACAGTGCGGAGCTTGGGTACAGAGATGGAGTCACGAACACGACGAACCTCTTGGGGTCGCCGAGGTCGAGCATGGCCAGGTCCTGCAGGCCCTGGTTGAGGGAGGCAGAGCTGGAGTTGGCCGCTGTCGGGAGAGGGAAGCATGCGGTCCTGGGGGCGTCAGGGTAACACGATGAGGTCATTCTCGGGGCGGGCATCATTGATGCCGTTGTTGCAGCAGGGAATGTGGGCCCCGGTAAAGGTGCATTGGCAAGGAAATCCAACCCCACGTCAGCAGCCTGGGACTGGGGAAAACAAGACATTCATGCAGATGAGATCCCAGTCACCCTTTCTGACCGCTGTCTCGTCCTTCACCCTCCCAGACACTGACACAGGGCCCAGCCCAGCAAAATGACACAGCCTGACAGAAGTTTCCAGCCCTTGGCCACAGCTACCCACAATAACCAGGTCTCTCACACAAATTTCCAAGGTCAATCCCATAAAATCTATGGGGCAATATATGGGTCCATCAAATGCTGCTGCTGTATTCAAGCCTGCTGAACTTGAGGCCAACTTTAAATGCTGGTGGAGATCCCAAAGTTCCCAAAGATCCCAAATACACTCAACAAAAATATAAACGCAACACTTTTGTTTTTGCTCCCATTTGTCATGAGATGGACTCAAAGATCTAAAATTCATTCCAGATACACAATATCTGCACCATTTCTCTCAAACATTGTTCACAAATCTGTCTAAATGTGTGATAGTGAGCACTTTTGCTTTGCTGAGACAATCCATCCCACCTCACAGGTGTGCCACATCAAGATGCTCATCAGACACCATGATTAGTGCACAGGTGTACCTTATACAGCCCACAATAAAAGGCCACCCTGAAATGTGCAGTTTTGTCTCACAGCAAAATGCCACAGATGGCGCAACATTGAGGGAGCGTGCAATTGGCATGCTGACAGCAGGAATGTCTACCAGATCTGTTGCTCGGGCATTGAATGTTCATTTCTCCACCATAAGCCGTCTCCAAAGGCGTTCCAGAGAATATGGCAGTACATCCAACCGGCCTCAGAACCGCAGACCACGTGTAACCACACCAGCCCAGGACCTCCACATCCAGCGGGTTCACCTCCAAGATCGTCTGAGACCAGCTATTCAGACAGCTGCTGAATAAATTGGTTTGCATAACCAAAGAATTTCTGCACAAACTGTGAGAAACCGTCTCAGGGAAGCTCAACTGCATGCTCGTCGTCCTCATTGGGGTCTTAACCTGACTCCAGATCGTCGCCGTACCAGACTTGAGTGGGCAAATGCTCACATTCGATGGCGTCTGGCACGTCGGAGAGGTGTTCTCTTCATGGATGAATCTCAATTTACATTGTTCAGGGCAGATGGCAGACAGCGTGTGTGGCGTCGTGTGGGTGAGCGCTTTGCTGATGTCAATGTTGTGGATCGAGTGGCCCGTGGTGCTGGTGGGGTTATGGTATGGGCAGGCATCTGTTATGGACGAAGAACACAGGTGCATTTTATTGATGGCATTTTGAATGCACAGAGATACCGTGATGAGATCCTGAGGCCCATTGTTGTGCCATACATCCATGAACATTACCTCATGTTTCAGCAAGATAATGCACGGCCCCATGTTGCAAGGATCAGTACACAATTCTTGGAAGCTGAAAATGTCCCAGTTCTTGCATGGCCAGCATACTCACTGGACATGTCACCCATTGAGCATGTTTGGGATATGCTTGACCTGCGTATACGACAGCGCGTACCAGTTCCCACTGATATCCAGCAACTTCGCACAGCCATTGAAGAGGAGTGGACCAACATTGCACAGGCCACAATTGACAATCTGATAAACTCTATGCGGAGAAGATGTGTTGCACTGCATGAGGCAAATGGTGGTCACACCAGATACTGACTGGTTCTGAGTCCCCAGACCCCCAATAAAGCAAAAACTGCACATTTCAGGGTGGCCTTTTATTGTGGACAGTCTAAGGTACACCTGTGCACTAATCATGGTGTCTGATGAGCATCTTGATGTGGCACACCTGTGAGGTGGGATGGATTGTCTCAGCAAAGCAAAAGTGCTCACTATCACACATTTAGGCAGATTTGTGAACAATGTCTGAGAGAAATGGTAATATTCTGTATCTGGAATGAATTTTAGATCTTTGAGTCCATCTCATGACAAATGGGAGCAAAAACAGAAGTGTTGCGTTTATATTTTTGTTGAGTGTATGTCAAGCTTAATTCCAGTTAAAAAAGTATTAAATGATGAATAAGATCTAGATATTTTCCATTTGATGTAAAACATGGGACCCTGGGTTTGAATATTTCCCTCATTAGAAGTGTGATGTGTTATCATTGAAGTGCTGCAACCAGCTGATACGGAGCATGTACTGTATATACCATAGTCCTACAGTATGAAAAAAAATATTTTTCTGACTATGAACCTACTTAAGTGACAACTAATGTGACAAGTAAGTAGTGTTGTGTGTCGAGTTGGTATAAACAGCTATGAAAGTGAATTTCTTCCATCTGCAAAAATTACACAAGAATCAGAAAATCTACAACCCCAATTCCAAAATAGTTGGTACAAAGTGTAAATTGTGAATAAAATCAAAACCCAATGACTTTCAAATCACACCAGCCAGTATTTTATTCACAACAGAACAGCTACAGATCTCAAAAAAGTTGGGACAGGGGCCCGTTTACCATGGTGTGGCATTCCCTCTTCTTTTTAACACAGAGTGGAAGCGTCTGAGCATTGAGGGGACAAGTTTCTTGAGTTTAGTCATTGGAATTTGAGCCCTCTCTTGTTGAATACAGGCTTCCAGCTGCTGGAGAGTTTTGGGTCTCCTTCGACGGACTTTTCATTTAATTATGCGCCAAATGTTCTCAAACGGTGAAAGATCAGGACTGCAGGCAGGCCAGTTCAGCACACAGACTCTTCTACTACGAAGCCATGCTGTTGTAATAGCTGCAGTATGAGGTTTTGCATTGTCCTGCTGAAATACACAAGGCCTTCCCTGGAATAGACGTCATCTGGAGGGGAGCATATGTTGCTCTAAAACCTTTATATGCCTTTCAGCATTCATGGTGATTTTCAAAACATGCAAGTGTCCCACACCATATGCACTAATGCATCCCCAAACCATCAGAGATGCTGGCTTTTGAACTGAACGCTTATACAGGAGGGGTGGTCTTTCTCCTCTTTAGCACAGAGGACACGATGCCCAGGATTTCCAACAAGAATGTCACATTTGGACTTTTCTGACCACAGGACACTTTGCCACTTTGCTGCAGTCCATTTTAAATGAGCCTTGGCCCATAGAACACGGTGGCGCTTCTGGATCATGCTCAACTATGGCTTCCTTTTTGCATGATTAGGTGTTAGGTGTCATCTGTGGATGGCACTGCGGACTGTGTTTACAGACAAAGGTTTCATTAAGTATTCCTGGGCCCATTTTGTTATGTCAATGATAGAATCATCCCTGTGAGTGATGCAGTGGCAGCTGAGGTTACGCACAGAGATTTTCCAGTTTCTCAGAATCTTTTGATGATGTTATGCACTGTCAGTGATGAGACCTTCAAAGCCTTTGCAATTTGACATTGAGGAACATTGTTTTTAACGTATTCCACAATTTTTTTATGCAAGCCTTCACAGGTTGGAGATCCTCTGGCCTTCTTTACTTCTGAGAGACTCAGCCTCTCAAAGACATCCCTTTTATAGCCAATCATGTTTCACACTTGATGTCTGTTAACTTAATTACTTGCTAGATGCTCTTTCAGCTGATTCTCTTATATGTTAATTGCTTTTTCAGCCCTTTTCTTTGCCTGTGTCCCATCTTTTGAGACCTGCTGCAGCCAGAAAATTTGAAAAAAGCTCATTTTGTGGATAAAAACTGAAAATGTCTCAGTTTCAACATTTGAAATGCTATGTTCTATTCTAAATAACATATTGGCTCGTGATCTAAAAGTCATTGCATTTTTATTTTATTCACAATTTGCACTTTGTCCCAACCATTTGAGAAATGGGGTTGTAGTTCAATGGGATAAAGGCACACCCATTTCTGGCCATTATGTACTCTGCACACTCTGAAATGTGTTGAACAGGAAGAGTATGTAGCCCCATGTATGGAAACTTTGGAGCTGAGAGAAATCAAGCAATGTCACCTGTAACGAGGTCCACTGAGTGTTAAAGTCATTCTCCTTTGGTTTATTGCAATTTTGATCATTCAAACTTGGAGCTGGATCATTCAGACCTATGAAAAAACAATTAAAATACTGAATCCACGATGAACTTGGATGCATTACTTTCACAGTGGAGAGGCAAAAGTGATACCTTCTCGACTTTGAATATAGAGCATAACCCTTAGAGCGCTGAAATAAATTTTTAAAAATACATTAATTTAATTTTCCTGCTTTGTTGAAAACCTATCACGTGGTGACTTGTTTAAAACAAGATGCCACATGATCAGTTTTCAACAACTTTGATTTTGATATCTTACATCATTGAGCAACAATAGCAGCATTTATGATATAATTCCTTATAAATATGGGGAATCTGCCCATGTGAAAGGAGCGTGAGGCACAAGGCTGTATCTGCCCACTGGGCAAAATCCCGTATCAGTGGCAGCAATCATTGCCATAGCAGCAGTCACGAGCGTCGTTGGCAACGCATTGCTGCAGACCTCGATTAGACGCTGTCAAGGCGGAGAGACTCATGAATTCCTTAGCGGCTGAAATTTCTGAACTGGACTATGTCAAAGAAAAAAAACTTGATCCTGAGTTATCAGTAAACAGTATGCGTAATGCCGCATTTTGCTGCAATAATCATATGCAGGGCTGTGGTAAAACGTTTCATGCGTAACTTATCATAGAAATGCAAATTTATTACCTTAATGGAGTAAATCGCATTTGCATGCTAGCTAGCTAATTAGCCTTTCCATTGACTTTGCTGACTAAAAGCAAATGCTAGCGCTACTAGCCTGTAATGATGACAATAACAACCTGAAATAAATGCCTTCAATAAAATGCATTGTTAATTATGGTCAAAATGAGTATATGATAAATGGAACCATCCTATGGGCATTTTTATATCACACCGTGTATCAACCCTCGACTAGCATGATACTGCGGTCTCGGGTTGATACGGCGTGCGATATGAAATTGCCCATATGTTATTCTCCATTTAGCGCTCTAAGGCTTAATATGCCGTTACCATTGTGTACAGTAAGTTTTGCATTTGACTCGGCGAGATTCAAAGCCTCTGAGAGGAAGAGGAGTTTGAAATTTACCTCCCCTTTCACCTTCTTTGAAAAGGTTACAGACTCACAGAAATATAAACAAGGCAATTCAAATTCAAAGTTTCCAACATACCATGATATTTATACACTGAATAATGAAAGGGTCCATTTCTGTTAGTCATTTCCAGGCTATATTTTACTGCAAATATTATTTTTGAACCGTTTTAAACACAAGTAGATCTGGTCCTTTGACCTCAATGTGTCACTAAATGTTCTCCCATTGGCCCGACCAACCAACAGGGCTCCTGAGGTGTACGAACTGTATTTTCTGCGATATCGGTAGGCACAATGTAGGAGGTAAATTTCAAATATCTCCTCCTTGTTGCAGAGGCATGGATTCTTGGTGAGCCAATTGCTAAACGTATTGCTCACATTGGTAGCTGCACATTAAGCCCCGTGTTCAAAGTTGTGAAAATATCGGTTTTAAGCACAGGATTCACAACAAAACACTGTCTCATCTAATCATAATTTGAAATGGAACATCAACATTCACACACCAGAAAGTCTCAAAATGAAAAAGTATCCAGCATTGCCACGGCACACTTAAAAAGTGATCCTTCTCTTTCTTGTTCCGAAACTAGGCAAGCATTCTAAACCTCTCTGTATTCATGTGACAAACAAAAAATCTGGGCCCTTAATTACGAGGTGCAGGTTACCCAATGAGAGGAGTTCCTCATCCAAGAGGGAGAGTGCAGTAGATGCCTGGCCAGTGGAGGGGTGGCTGGGGCTTTGAGATTGGCTGACTGGGCAGGCCTGTGACCCAGCCAATGCAAACGGAGGCGGCGGGAGGACTGGAATTTGTGGTGTGACGAGCAGAGAGGAGAGTTGGGGATCTGGCAGTTGAGGAGCTGGAGTCAGCTCCGGTGGGGAGGGACTTGGAACGTCGAGGCCAGCGAGGTCAATAAGAGTTTCCGTAGTCGGATGGCTTCCCTTACCTGTACCGTTAAGAAATGAAAGGGATAAGAACTCTGTGGTTCTCTTACAGGTTGTACAGTGCTGTTGATTGTGTTGGACTTGTGGTTTACCAGTCAGAAACAACCGAATACGATATGATTTCTGAGGTGGAAGCAGACACAAAACCACAAAATGGAAAACAAGACAGATTCATTACAGATTGTAAAAAAAAAGGCGAAACTTGAGATTTCAAAATGTTTCAAAATGCACCTTCTGTCATCGATGAGCTCAGAGCATCTGCCTCTCCGTTAACGGCCAGGCCCTCCACAGTCTTCTTGTACGAGTTAATGACCCGAGACAGATCATCACTGGCCTGCAAGATGTCACCTTCATGACACAAAGGCGGATAAAACCAGCTTACAAGGTGAGAAAGTAGTTTTTTGCACAGCAAAAGGAAGAGGCCATTCAAAGTGGGTTCATTTATGCTGTATTCTTTGACCAAGCTGAACCCAACATGGAGGATGCACAACTAGACCTTGGAATAAACATATCTCTAAAGTGTGAAACCCTTGCACCAAGCGGTTGCTGAGATCTCGGCTGCGCAAAGTAAACCACATTTTTCAAGTCTAGTAACCTTAGCCTTTGATCCAAGAGAACCTTACATGATGGATGCACAACCAGACATTAGAATAAACGCATGCCAAAAGTATGAAGCCGAGCAGTGGCTGAGATCTCGTCCACTCAAAAAAGCACAACGCTAACACCGATGCAAACAGGAATGCAAACGTCCAGCGCAGATTAGGCAAGATGTTCACATCTGTGTTCTTTACCCAGACTGTTGTCATTGTCCTCAGTTTCCGTGGCCAGTTTGAACACGGTCCGCCTGAGCTTATCGCAGCGGTCATACAGCTCCTGAGAACAGAAATATTAAAACAGGCAGATTCGGCTCATTTGCATTTTTCATTTTCTCAAACCAGTCTGCCGTCTTTAGCAAGCGTTAAAGGATAAAATTCGTCCAAAGACTCTGAAAACAGCAGCCAGTGTTTAACCCCATAAAACCCGAGGATCCATATATGGGTCCATGCAAATGCAGCTGCTGTATGTAAACCAGTGGAACTTAAGGCCAAGTTTAAATTGCAGTGGTGATCCCAAAGTTTCCAAAGATCCCAAATAGGTTCTGCGCACAGGTTGAGCAAACTGTATCATCAAATATAGAAAGGTTTACAGACGATTACCGGCAACATCACCCCCGCCAAAGCAAATCAATATTTTATGTAGGCTAACGTTACGTTTGCATTCATATATGGAAATAAATCACCACCAACCTGTGCCATTATCTACTTGTACGGACTACTGTCAAAACGACCATCCCAACCGCCCTCGTGACTCAGTAATGATTAAACAAACACCCGGCTAACGGGCTATCGCCCTGCTACACCGTGCGCGGTAGGCGGCGGGAGGTCTTCTTTCGTCTTCATGCGCGTCAATACGCCGGTCCTGCTGCGCAGCGCACGACAAAATTTCCCGGTCCTACTGAGAGCCTAACGCCCCCGTACTGGCGGATTAACGACTTTTTCTTTGGTTTTAATAGCGACTGTACTGTATCTAAGGATTTTTAAGGCTTAGTCCTAATTAGGATCAACTGGCCAAACTCTTTAGCCCAAGAATTAAAATCATTATAATTTCTCATAAACATAAACCAATTAAAATTTGATTATATGATGCATTTTTAATGTTTAGGCTTTAAAACTTGTGTTTCCGTACAATGGAAAAGCAATTTGTGGACAGAGATAACAGTTTTCTGTTTTCTCTCGTCTCGGTAAGAGTGCCCTCGAACACTCAAAAAATTTTCTTTTATCTAAGAGAGGGGCAAAAATAAGAAAAAATTGGTGCATCCCAGAAATCAATGGGTAAGAACAAAATAAGAAAAAATTGGGGATATGTACAAAACTAAGAGAAAATGTGTTCTTATATCGCTTCTTGCATGAGGCCCATTGACCCTCAGCATGAAAAAAAAAAAAAGCTTTTTCAGACTTTGAACCTTCTTACAGGAAAACTTCACTGAGAAGTTGAGAATTTAAGAAATCAAATGGACCACATGGTAAATGGACTGCATTTATAAAGCGCTTTTCTAGTCACATAACACAAAGAGCTTCACAAGTATACCATTCGCATTCACCCTGATGGCAGAAGCTGCCATGCAAGGCGTCAACCTGCGCATCAGGAGCAGTGTGGGGTTCAGTGTCTTGCTCAAGGACACTTCAACATGCCCTGTGGAGAAGCCAGGGATCAAACCAGGAACCCTCTGATTCCTAGACCTCCTGCTCTACCTCCTGAGCAACGCCACCCCAAAAAATCAACATCAAAGGGATGAAACTGCAGAGATGGGATACGGTTTTACCTTGATGAGCTCCCGGTCTGCCTCAGAAGACTCATCCCTGTTGAAGTGGGTGAGCATCTCGTTTAGCAGTTTCACATTGTTGTTGACCTCCTCAAGCGTGTTCATGCGCTTCGTCACCTTTTGCATTCTGGCCTCATCCTGAAAGGACAGGTGCAAGGAGCCAGGAAACAGCAATTACAGTGAAGTCGGAACACATTTGGTGTGAATAAATTTATCTATTCCAGAGAAGATCCTTCGATGTAAATGCAATCGCCCTAAAAGTGGAGCTCACAGTTTGCACTTTCAAGCATTTTTATCCCTCCAGCATAAAGCTGCAGGGGGATATAATCGTCAGTGCGGTCGTCTGTCTGTCCTTCTGCAGTCATTTCGTTTCCGGAGCAGAAGTCGAGTACTGTTCAATATTTTTTAACAAAACTTGCCGTGCATATTTATCAGGTCCTACACTGCTGCCTTTTGCTATTTTGGGATTTCTGAGATTAGATTGCGGGGGCCGGGGGATGGATCATCTTCTGATGACTCTTGTATTTTCACTGTCAGGAGTACAAAGCCTTTAGACAAGTTATGTAACTGCCCAAAGACAGAGAGACTGCACTACAGCAAGGTGACAAATTAAAGGAAAAGACCTGAATGAATGCATAACAAATAACAAACGAAGATGTTTTTATCGTTTTACACAAGTGAACTCAACACTAAGGTATAAGGTATTGAATAATCTTTCTTTTGTAGGAATGATCCTAAATCCTCAGGAAGGACTTGCTAGTATTTATGCGGCAGCCATGATGAGCGCTGTTTGAATTCTCTAAGTGCTGAGGAATGGTGTTCCCATTCTTCATTACTCATCTCCTGTAGCTTCGGGTACACTGGACTATCCCTTTGAAAAACAGGCGATCAGCCGAGCAAAGAACACGTGATGGCATCGCCTGGTGCTCTTGCAGTCAGATTCTCCAAGCATCATGGCTGCCTTCTCCAAACTCCTTATAATTTATCCTTTGCATCTTACCTTAACCTCATGATGTTTTTCAGTAAAGTTAAGCATAAGTGGTAGGGAATTACACAATGGGATGTAATTTCCTGACTATTCTAATGCAGTCTTAAACTTGCCACATTGATTTTTCCATTAAATTGCCACCCATCTGTCTACATGAAGGCAGCCAGATTTCCTTAATCATTACACAGGAGCAAACTGGCTGTAGACGGAGCAAGGCACGATCCACCACAGGTGCTCACCTCCTTCACCATGTTCTTGATTAGACGATTCGCTTCCTGCAGGTCTTCTGGATTTTTACTTTTCAGGAGCTCAGCCAGCAGCTACACAGAGAAAATACAGACAATGATCTCTCCGCCTCTCTTTAAAGTCGATTTACACTTGTAACGCGATGTCGACAGATGTCTTCAGAAAAGTGTCTGACGATACAGATTCTTTAGTGCTTAAACAAAGTTTTGGACAACATCTGTGGTGGAAAACTGTCATTTACGTGCAAAATACAGTTATTTCTTAACAACCAAAACAAACCAGTACTTTTGCAAAATCTTCAGCTTAAACTCTCGACATCGGTGACAGTCACCAAATCCTTGGTCCATCCAGCCAATGACATTATAAGGCAACCAATGACAGCGTCTGCGACACTACAAATGTTCAACAGGTACAAGATACCATAGTCGACACTTTTTGCTGTCACTCTTATGGTCGTCAGACACTGTTGTTAGACACACGTCTTACAAGTATAAAACAGAATTTACTCTCACACCCACCACAGTACATCAACATCAGACCCCCCCCCCCACCTTGCTCTTCTCTTCATTTTCAAACACTGGGTTCCTGGGACGCGCAGGGGGAGATGGGATCAGAGTCTTGTCAACGGGGATCTCTGGATCAGTGGTAACAATTCCTAGTAAAGGGACCAAGGTCAATGAGACACAAAATAAGGTCAGTGTTCCCGGCATGTAGGGGGAAAATGCGGATGGGAATATTTCATATTTCATCATTACCTTGTCTCTTCAGCATTTGATAGGCTTCACTTATTTTGGCCTCATCAGGCAGTGCAACAGCCCAGCTGAACAGCATTTCGATAACTTTCATCTTCACCTTCTCGGACACTCGGTCTCCCAGATACTGAAACAAATGCGTAGCAAAAGTTAAAGCCACATACTCACGGATTCACTAATTAAGACTTAATTTTGAGAATTTTTTTAAAGAACTTTCCCATGTTCGTAGTGGCTAGATATAACGAATACGAACAATCGCACGATTTTAGAACCTCCAGGTCAAGCGATATAGATAAAACTATTGAGGAGGTTTCCCTTGTCGGCCAGTTGCTAAAAGTAGACCTGGAAGGTAAAATAAGCGTGTCGCGCAACGAACAAGGAAGCCAAGTCGTCGTCTTTTGGATTTGCATGAGGTAAATAGCCTAACATATATGACATTAAGAAATGATTGCGATGTTTGGATGACTCTACTGTAATAGGATGGTTGTTGACTTGATGTATGTGTGTCATATTTGCATAAAAATCGCTATTCGCTATAATCGCTATCATGTGTACTACGTCACAGAAATGTGTGTGTTTTTTTGGCGAGCGAAAAGAAGTAGGGTTACACACTTTGGCGGTCAAATACAAACATTTCCCGATGTAGTTAATTTTTTTCAAAGGCATCACTGCATTGCGGAGAGATTAATCTATAAGGTTAAGTATTTTAAAGTTATTGTGTGATTTAGGCGATCGTCATCCTATCGAAGATGAGTATGTGGCTTTAACGCATTGTGAATTAATGAAGGAAAATCCATTTCTGTGGAAGAAAGCAAAAATCGTCAACTACTGGTTACCTTGGGCGAAACAACTTTGATCAGCTCATTTAAAAACCGAAATTTCCCAACTTCATTGTGAAACCTTCTTCCACAGTTCTTCATGCACGCTTCCAGTACCTGCAATACCAAAAGATGATTGATCAAAACTGCCCACAGTATAAAAGTTTTTCATGGCAGGCAGTGGTTAAATTCTTCCCTGTTCCACCTCGTAATAGTGTGGACACACTTACCGTCAATGCCTGTATAGCTTCCCATTCTTGGGGAGATTGGATTTTATGAGCTAGCAACCGTACAGCAATCTGCGGACTAGAAAAAAAAAAGGTTTTCATACTCTGACGTAGAATAAAAGTAACCACAATTGCTCAAAAACTGAAATATGTGAAGCATACATAAGAGTGGAGAATATTATTAACGTAAAGCTGCAAATCTTAGCAGTGAATCTCACATGAAAGAGAAGGACAGCCGTAAAGGGACACGTTTTCCAGAATGTGATCTATATTGATGAGGAAGAGGATATATCCTTACCCTTCTAATTCTTTATTGATTTGGTCACAGAATCCTATAATATACTCCCAGTCTTCCTGTCTGTTGGAGGGGTTCGTTGATTTATCTGTTGAAAACATTAAATTAACTGTAAAAAGGAAACACAAAGACTGAAAATGCATCAGTGATAAGCAATAATGTTAAATGTTCTGACAGACATTGCTGAAAAACAGTGGTCTTCAACGTTGTTCCTGGGGACCCACTGTGTATGCTGGTTTTTGCTCCAACCCCAACTGTACTCGCAGCATTATAACAAGCTGTTAATTTGTTTTGAGGGCATTTCATGTTTAGAGCAGATATTTGACCTCTCAACTCACAAGTTATTAGAGAATATTATATGGGCATTTTTATATTGTGCCTCGCACTTGTATCACAGGTGCAGATTTCCTGTATTTATAAAGAAATGCATTATAAAGAGAAATATCTATGTTTGCGATCAAGAATAAAAAAATACCCTACCAACATTGCGATGTACTGGAAATAGCGGCATAAAATGAGAGAAAATACTGTAACCAATCAAATTAAAGATGTAGATGGCTCCTAACTGGTGAAAACTAATTGGGACATCATGACAAATTTATTCGACAACCAAATAGTAAAGAGTCAAACCGGTTTTGTGTTATGTTAATCGAGTTAAGTTCACCTGACATTTTTTGAAATAACCTGAAACAGTTGTGTCCAGCAGCCTAATTTTGGGTTCACAGATTTCCTCAGTGTCCAATTTGATCTGTTTGAAATGTAATATTGCTTGAAATTCTTGCTGTATGGAAATAAACACACTCTTCCAGGGTATTTTATTCTTAATTGCATGTATGGATGTTTCTATGTAACATCTGGCTAAAGAGTAACAACTCTAAATATGAAAAACATCAATTTAAGATATTAACAACTTGTTAAAATCCTGCGATTACAATTGTGGTCGGAACAAAAACCAACATACACAGTCGGTCCCCAGGAATGACGTTGAAGACCACTGCCATAATAAAAATAAAGAGGCACGAGTTTATCAAAAAAATGCCTTATCCAGCAGGCATCAACGCAAAATTAAGATTTTGTACAGCTGCAAGTGCCAAGTGCTAAGCAGTGACTTCAAGCCAACCTGCTATGCGTTCATCAGTAAATAAATAGATCTGAGTGCCTCTCTTGTAATTACTAATTGCATTTAAAGTCAATTCGTGCAATGAGGTGATTGGGTTTTTTTTTTATTCGGAAATGTTCTGGCTGACTGTGCCACCTAAACCAATCAACAGTGACTTAGCGTTAGCCTTGGACTGTTTAATACTTGGTTTCAGAGATAACCCCAGCTAGACCAGCTAGTTTAGGGCGAACTTTATTTGAAGAACTATATAGCAGCGCAATTATATTGTGTACTTGACGACTACACAGCCAGCTAGCTAGTTACACAGTCTTATGTTTATAATGTTTATTTTAAGAAAATAAGACGCTTCCTATCCTGAACCTACTTTAGCCAACTAGCATTCAAGTGACTTGGTTCAGAGAACGACTTTGCCTCTGGTAAACCGGCTAGACTAACATCAACACTTGGTTGGGTAGCTAGCCTGGAATTGGTAGAGAAGTAATTTCAATGTGTCAACTGTGTCAGAGATTTTAGCTTAAGTCTAATGTCAAGCAAGCTGAGCCATGTAGGCAAGCTAGTGGCAGACAAATAGTTGGCAAGTAGCATCATTAAGTAGCATCATTGGATGAAACGTTAGTTCATTACGACGCACCAGACAGTCTTGCTATCTTGATAGGCTAGTTAGCCAACCGCTAAGCCAGCAAGAACACATCGGTAGCACACGCTTGCACAGTGTAAAGAGGTCATGACATCTTATCAAGCTGCAGCAAACATTATCTAAACCACAGCAGGGAGGGAGCTAGGTAGCTAGCTCATCCATATTATCCATATGATGGACCAAGCCTTAGAGCTAACGTTAGATAATGGACCAATGCCGGGCCAGTGCAGTCCAGTGAAACTAATATAAACAGATTTTCATTAGCAGCTATTCAAAAGCGCTTCCCCAGCGACAATAACATGCACTGACAGGTTATTTCATTCCGCAAAACAATGATTAAACTAGGCGCAAGTACTCACTGAGCCAGGACTCCAACGACTCTCCTTCCGGATCCGCCATATTCGCAGCGCCAGACTCGCCGCGTGATGGCGACGCTCATGTCAACAGTAGTTGCGTTTTTGGATGAATTCACTGACCTCCTCTCTCTATTTTTTGATGTCGACAGTATAATTAAAATCAAGTATTTCAATAGTTGCGTTTTTGGATGAATTCATTGATCTCCTCTCTCTATTTTTGATGTCGACAGTATATTTTAAATCAAGTATTTCAAGGACAGTAGTTGCGTTTTTGGATGAATTCACTGATCATCTCGCTCTATTTTTTGATGTCGACAGTATATTTTAAGTCAAGTATTTTTATGGCCAGCACACTGCGCCCTCAATTAAGCTCGCTTCACCAAATCAGAATTTCTAATATCTGAAATCACAACTCGAAATGGCCAGCAACTGGATTACTTAGTGGGACTGTGCGTAGCAGGCAATTAATGAAACAATCCAGTCTTGCTAACTAGTAGGGCCAATGAACTTAAAAATTTTCAAGGCGTTGGCCTTCATGATGAGTGTAAGAGAGTTTAAACTATGGTTTGTCCCAGCGAAGAGGCATAAAAAGGGGGAATCCCGCAGAGCTGTTGGATTATGTCCATTCATTCATTATCTGCGTTGTACACCGCTTCTTAACTGTGACCCTAGTGAATAAAGTGAGTCGGTGCCTATCCCAGCTGACTAAGGACGAAAGGCATAGACCCACCTTGGAGAGCTCGCCAATCCATCATAGGGCACACGCAACATTCACTCACCATTCACTCGCACACCCATACAAATGGGCAATTTAGAGTGTACAATTAGCCTGACATGCATGTCTGTGAACTGTGGGAGGAAACTGGCGATCCCGGAGGAAACCCACGCGAACACAGGGAGAACGTGCAGGCTTCACACAGAAAGGCCTCTATCTGGATGTTGGATAGACCTAATGTCTTTTCCTACATTGGAATTGTGAGATAGGGAAGTTTTGAATTGGCAATGTATATTCACCCCCAGGGAGGTGATAGAGTACCTGTGTGTAGTGTATAAAAATCTGAATTCACTGGAGATGCTTTAATTTAAGTGAATAAAAATGAATTTCTCTCCTGAATATATCAGCTTCAAACAGTTAATACAGGTTTTGTTTATGACACTGACAGCTGGATCGCCAATGTATAGCCAACAGATGCTAATCCACCAGTTTGGCTGCTATGTTGTGATAGAGGTCAGTTTTGACCAACCATTGACCCTCATTCACAGACGCAGTGCTGTCATCTGAAACATTAGCTCTGGTTCCAGGCTGGTCTAAATTGGATTGTTCTGCAGTCTTATTTATAGTTTCATCAAAAAATAAATATGAATAAATAAAATCAGATAGTGCGTTCATAGACTAAGCTATTTTCAGTCTTCAAATTATAATTCATAATATTGTTAGAGCTACTGTGGTATAAAGAAATGCCTCCACTGTCGACCAAAATCTTTTTGCCTTTCTGCTTGTATTGCTGGTGATGCTTTAAAATCTGACAAAAATATACTTTCAGGCGTTAGCATCAATCCTCGGATTTCATCTAATTTTTGCTCCCAAAATCTGAGGTATTCGTGCTCAGATTAAATTTTTTGAACCTGTGAAATTACAGTTTGACTAATGATGACGAGGGAGTCAATAATTCCACTGGTAAAAACAGAATCTTTGTGTGCATAAGAGCCACTAGGCAATTTGGGTTGCATGAAATGAACCCGAATAGTTCACGCCCCTTATTGTCTGCATAATTTCTTCCTCTGACGGTGTCTGTGGAGTACTCATCTAAAACAACGACTGTGTTCGGAATCGCACAATTGTTTACAACATAATGCATATGCCATTGATGTATACTGGGTGCTTCTTCTGCAGAATACTGCGAAATTTTGCAGGTGCAGAAAGTCATCAATGGCATTCCAGCAAATTTCATGTTTGCATACTGTATTTTACTTGATTAGCGTACGACTAGTACATGGGTAATAAGTGGTAGAGGATTCCGAACACAGCCGGCGCATCGTTGGTGCGGGTGGAACAGCATAAAATGGGGCATTATTATTTTCTGACAAATATTATCCAGGGATCTCTTACACGAGGGAGTTTTTTTATCTGGATTGTTACAAAACCGCGTATATTTGCTTGGAATTTGCACTATGAATACATTTCTGCAATTGTTTTGTCTTCGGTTGTCTCGTTCTGGCCTTTATCAAGACTGCTCCACTCCACTCCAACTTCAATGATGATGCATGTGCTTAGGTATTGGAATATACAGGTAACACCACCAGGTGGCGGTATAGCACGAATGAGTCAACTATCTCTACGGGTGCATCTCGATCTCAAAGCGTAGGTTGTATCAGTTGCATCCTTCGAAGGCTGCATTTATAGGGATCGTCACTTACTTCCATCCGCCAAACTGACATTTAAGGTAAGGGACGAGGTTAAATTTAGTGCTGGGTTTAGTTCTAGGGGCTAGAATTAAGGTTAAGGTTGGCGAAACCATTGACGACTCGCTTGAACCACAGCTGTTTAACGGAGATGAAATGACGTTACATCTGTTTGGCAGAGAGAACTAAGTGACGACCCCTAAAAATGCAGCCTTCAAAGGATGCAGCCGACGCTTTGAGATGCACCTGTGCTATTGGCACACAACATTGCTGTTAATGTTGATTTTGTTGCAAAATTGTTGTATTTATTACAATGAATACAACATGCTGGTAACTTTTTTTTTTTTTGATGTTTTGAGGGATCATTTTTAAAATTCTTATGATGCAAAAATGCTTAGCAAAGCCACAGAGAATATACAGCAGGTAAAAGAAGTATTGAACATGTCAACATTTTGCTCATTTAATATATTACTAATGGGACTATTGACATTAAATTTTCACCAGTTGTCTGTAACAACCCAAGTAATCCACCCAGACAAAGGAATCAAAAAAAAAAAGTCTATACATTAAGCTATGTGTAATAAAGTGGAATGACGCAGGGGAAAAGTATTGAACACGCTAACTGAAATTTACTCAATACTCAGAAGAAAAACCTTTGTTGGCAATGACAGCTTCAATATGCCTCATATACGGAGAAACTGGTCAGATGCATTGCTCAGGTGTGATTCTGGCCCATTCTTCCACACAAACTGTCTTCAAATCTTGAATGTCCCGGGGGGCTCTTCTATGAACTCTTGATCTTCAGTTCTTTCCATAGATTTTCAACTGGATTCAAGCCGGGTGATTGACTGGGCCGTTCTAGCAGCTTTATTTTCTTTCTCTGAAACCAGTTGAGAGTTTCCTTGGTTGTGTGTTTGGGATCATTGTCTTGCTGAAATATCCACCCTAGTTTCATCTTCAGCATCCTGGTAGATGACTGCAGATTCTTATGAAGAATGTCTTGGTACATTTCTCCATTCCTCCTTCCTTCAATAATATGAAGTCTGCCAGTACCATATGCTGAAAAACAGCCCAACACCATGATGCTCCCACCTCCAAACTTCACCATTGGAATGGTGTTTGGGGGTGATGTCCAGTGCACTTTGTCAAAACATGGTGTGTGCTTGCTATAACATCAAATGAGTTCAATTTTGCTCTCAGCAGACCAGACAATGCTCTCCCAGTATTTCAAAGGCTTGTCCAAATGTTGTGCAGCAAACTTTAAATGATCTTCAGCATGCTTTTTCTTCAGCAATGGAGTCTTGCGTGGTCCGCGTGCATAGAGGCCATGGCGGTTGAATGCATCACTCATTGTTTTCTTTGAAACAACTGTACCAGCTAATTCTAGGTCTTTCTGAAGCTCTCTGTGGTCCTTGGCTCTTGGACAACTGCTCTGATTATTTTTTTGACTTCTCTCTCAGAAATCTTGCAAAGAGCACCTGGTTGTGGCCTGTTGATGGTGAACTGAGGTGTAAAATCCAGGGGTCAGAAAGTAAAAGTCCTGCCAAGTTTTTCTCCCTCCCACAGAATGAGCTGATCACTCATATTGGCTCCATCTCCTGTCCCAAGTAAATCCAGGTGGTTGGAATAAAGTTCTGGGGAAGATTTTTACTTTCTGAACCCAGACTTTACACCCCTGATGGTGAAATGGTGTTCTTTCCAATTCCGGATTATGGCTCCAATTGTGCTCACTGAAACATTCAGAAGTTCAGAAATACGTCTGATGTCCACGCTTTCATTAGTTAGGAGACCATTGATCCCATTCCATCTTAAATTTGATCAGTTACAGATGATCAGTGTCTTCACATGCAACTTCACTTTAAATGAATGCATAGCTTGCAATATTGCCAAACAAGCAGGACCCTAAACCCAGGAGATATTCTATGAATCATCGATAGCATTTTCAAATATAATGATTAAGGATTTAGTCATCCTGCATGAAAAGCACCTTATAAAGAAAGCTGAATCGCGTGTTAAAATTACCGGTCAAGCAGCAGGGGTAGTGAAGGACGGAGTTCACAAAACCCTGTCTTACATCATAACTGACAACTCCTCTCCTCAGGTTCAGGGCACCCATGGATATGCAAGGCTGATTTAAGCTTCGGTTTTAGTGTGGGATAAGGCTAGTCCTTAAGTAGTGAATTAATGTTGTTATTCAGAATCACAATATTTAAATTAATTGTCAGTCACAAGTGGTGCAGAAAAACAGGTTTTATCAGGAATGTCACTTGCAACCTTTTGTTATTCATGGGACGATATACTAGTGCTTAGCTTACGTGATCAATATTAACCAGTTTTTGCTGTTCATAAAAGGCTCGACAAATGCTTTCTGATCTTCAGAGTCCAGCATGAATCCTGAATCAGTCAGATTTACCCTTAGAGCGCCAAAATAATTTTAATTATCTTATGCTGATGAAAACCTATGCGGCAACTTGTTTAAAGACCTCCCCTGCAGGAGCTCTTTTAAACAAGTCGCCACATGATAGGTTTTCAACATCTTTGACTTTGATATCTCACATCATTGAGAAACAATAGCCGTATTTAGCGCTCTAGGGGTTAAATTAGAGCTAGGTCTGATGAGGGTACTGGCATGAGATACAGCCATAGTCATAGCTTCCATGTCTGAATGTCGAGCTTTTTGCACTCTTTTAGTCTTTCAACACCTTGGGACCAAGTTGGAAACAAGCATTCTCATTTTAACACGTTATCCTTTGACCATTAGCCTCTTAATCCAATCAATCAATCACTTAATCTACCAATCAATCCCCACAACCCTATTTCAACCCAATTATGAATGAATAATTTTTCTCAGAGGCAACAATTAAAGAACTCCCTGAAGCACTGCCCTATCCTTGAGCACATTCCCACTACCGAACCATTCACCAGCCGAACCCAGGGTGGAGGGACTAGAACCGGGACTGGACTTCAGGCCCACACTTACACATCTGCAGACCCGGCCGCTTGTCTGAGAGGCCCAGGGACTTTCCACATGAAGCAAAATTATTCCCTCAACAGGATCAGCAGCCATTCAGGGGACAAGCCTTCAACTCCACAACATTCTGTAGAGAAGCACCCCGCTTCAGAGAGCTTTAGTCCCTTTTTAATGGAAAACATGACATTCTTAATCAAGAACAACATATTACAGAGACCCTTTCTCCATATTTGTAAAAATGATTACATACCTTTACATAATAAAGAGAAAGATGGATGCCCAGAAAAGACTACATGGTTATTTTATTATACTGCTTTTGTCTATCCACCAACACAAGAAAAAAAAAAAGTTATTAGATTTAAAGGGAAAAAAAATCCCAATCCCTTTCTGAAAGAAAATTTACATGAAAATATTAGTCTGTTAAGCAGTCTCCAGCATTTAGTCCACAATCACACGGTGGTGAGCAACTTCTGACATATAAAAATTCAGGACAAAACATGAAGATAATGCAAGAAAAAAGTCCCATGCAGAATCTGCAGATCTTTGCAGTTGAGTTTAGAATTATGACACAGAAAGCGTAGTAGAGTGCAAAGTCATCCAGGAACAGTGATAGTGTAACAGTCACCACTACACTGGTAGCCTTTGACGACGCAGGGAACCGCATGCATACCCAGTCAGGATCATCACAGCCTTGGTGATCAAATCTTTTTCCTCTCCATAAGTACCTCTCAAAATGAATAATATACACTTTGACTAATGGTGTATGATCACACATACAAAATTTGAAGGTGCTTGAACATACAGGATTAATACACAGGATTAAGTGGTGAACTTGTGTTGACCGAGCGTCAGCAGTGGTGACAATGGAATTGCTGCATATTACAGATGTTGCTTCCACATGCACTGCCGGGTTACATCTGAGTACATCTGCTTCTGTCGGCATACATTGCAAAGGTAGTAGAAGCTCATTTGCACCCCCAAAATTAAAACATATCTTTTTTCCTGCCTTTAAGAAGCATAGGGCTCATTATTCAGGCATAAAAACCAAAATCATATTCCATTGTATTCGACCATCCTCCAGGACTAAAGGCCCCTCTGCTTGGTTACCACACAGAAATTAACCAGACCTTTCTGACAAAATGGATCCCTCTACAGCAGCGGAGTCCAGATTACCACCTCATCTAAAGAATCGCTACACAGTTTATACACAGTGAAATATATTTTGTGTTCTGTAATTTCTGAAGACCCGCAGATTCTGCCATGTCTGAGGAGACATTTGTGTCGAAACTAAGAGAGTACACTTCAGACGATGTCAAAAGAGCTCATGCAATTCAGATTATGTCAGGAGCACCTTCTTACTTCAAGGTGAAACAAGTATCCATTACCAGATATTTTGTGCAGGAGAACTATATTTAATATTTTTGCTTGAAACAGTTTCCTGTAGAGTATGCAACCTGAGTCCAGAGCGCTTGATGAATGTACTGGGAAAACAGAAAATAATACTTATGCTTTGAGTGAATAATCTGTGTACAATGTATGTTCATGTACACTGCCTTTGGAAAATTCTGGACAAGCGACTGAATACATTAGGTGCTTATTTTCTTGCTTTGGAGCTCCAATGTCAAAGGCTCCACACCATGGAGAAGCCAGCACGTTGAAAGAAACAGTCCGAAAAACTATTATTCCTAACATATTAGAACAGTCAGTTACTACAGAAAGCACAGAAACCACAGAAAAGAAATGGCATGAACCATTAATTTATGTGAAATGCAGTCTTTCAAACAGAGCACATTTCTCACCAACCACCAGGGCAGCCATTTCCCCTTTTAATACTGAGAGAATCCAGAACAAATCACTCGGTGCTAGATGACACCGATGCTAATCGACACTGCAGTTTGTACACAGGAAAGCAGAGGAGTTTAAGAGCTCTCCCTGAGAGGGGGCCGGAGTCTGTGTGGTTGGTATCCAGCCATAACGAGGAGGAAGAATCCAAAAATGGCCAAATCACTGTATGAGGAGCAAAACATCTGGAGGTCTTACCAAACGAGAGCAGCCATATCACAGATATTGAAGCAGAGATGGTAGTCAGTACAATTCCAGTTTTGCATTTTAAGCATTGCTTGGCGATTTTGTCCACAGCCAGCCAAGGGTCAAAGATTGAAGCACACACAGACAGGGCAGTGCAATCTGTCCTCCATATCTTCATCATGTAATTCTTTCCCCCTGAAAAGATTGCATTGCAGGTTACTGCCAGAATGAGCGGTGGAGATTATGCTTCGGTAATTGCAATGGATGTGGCTTTAGGGAGAGAATGCACTGCTGACATGATTAACAGGACATTACCAGGATCACAAAAGAGCTCATATTTCAATTACATAGTAATGACTGGGGAAAAAAAAAAAAAAAGACATCGCACATTGGGTAACTGCAGTCAGTCACTCCGCTGAAACCCACAGTACAAGTACAAAAGCCCTAAATACATTCAGGTATCACAGCATCTCTAAGTTGAACGAGCACATCTCCCTCTTTTGAACATCTCAAACGCTCACCAGAAAGCAAAACAAACCCGTTGACCTGGGGACTTGTCCTAAATAATGCTCTCACACGAATCTGCATTAAAACACATTCCAATTTTCATCATTTTCCATTTTTATTAATAGAGAACAAAAAGAACAAGATGGGCCAGAAAAGCTGTAATTAGATGTGAGTGGAAAACATTTAAATAACAGACTCCCAAGACAAGGTATGAAATGTGTTTAGTTTTATAAATGGGTGGGCTGGGGGGCAGTTATTTACATTGCTTCTCTCCAGAGGTCAGACCGTTAGACTAGAGACACTGACACACCAGAGATGGAAAAGGCACTATCCAGAGAGAGGAGGAGGACAGACAGGACAAAGACTCAACGGTAGGCCACCATTTAAGACTGCATTCTCAGCACAGTCAATATCAGCCCGGCCGTATGGGCACACACTCTATTCCACTGGGAGAGACCCATTTGCTAACGGGTAAATTCAATTAAGATTATGCCATTAAGCATTTATTGTACACAGAAATGTTATGACAAGGAGCAAATATATGCCAATGCGAACGAAAACATCACAACGACGCCTCCAAATTTTACAGCTCTGAGATTAAACGTCTGACTTCGCATCTCGCGCTACATTCAGAATACGACAGTAGCAGCTGTGTGGAAATACGATTGGGGATTGGCCGCACAGATGCCATGTGATCCGTTTCTTCCACCAGAATTGTCCAATATGGCAAGTGCCCAGTACTCTGCCAAACATAAGTTTCAGGGGACCAGGTCGTTCACATGGGGGCGCCAGAGTTCAACAAACATCTCCTCAATACCCCACCATCTTATGCAAGGTCACCCAAACAGCCAGGACAATTAAAAAAACATAATTCACCAAATCCCAGAGCTGCAAGGTGTCATCTAGCTGGAAAAGCAAACTGAACATGATTCATATAAGGAGAGAAGGTATTAAGACGGAAAAGAGACAAACACTCACATACATTATACATAATACATTTTAATAATGGAATTTCTCTGTTATTTCACCCTAGTCTGCTGTGCAATTGCTCATTTGCACCCAGTCTTGGGAGTTCGGGGACTGAAGTGAGCAATGCGCATTTTTTCTTTCAGCAATTTCCCAGTTTTTTTTTTTTTTTTTGCTTGACAATTTTGAAATACTATTTCTTTTTTTTGATGATGATGTGATGATAGTAGCAGAAGGAAAGCAGGAATTAAAAACTCAGGTTGAGGAGAGGATGGAGGCAGCCGTGGGAGGCTAGAGACAAAAGGAGGATAAAACAAGGATGCGATTTGTTAAATTTGGATCTTGTTGCGCTATGCTTTTCTTATGTGAAAGCGTCCGCGGCTTTCCAGTCTGCCATGGAGCCAAGGGCTCCGCTGAATAATGTCGCCTGAGGCCCAGCTGCCCCCAGCACCGTCACCACCCTGTCCTGCTCCATCACTCTCGTCCATCCTTTCCGGAATCTTCCATTCTTCCGCGTGGTTCTGAATCTCTTTGGGGGTTGCAGGGTGCGCAGAGCCGAGGTTGCAGAGCGCGAGGGTAGGCAGGTGAGTGAGCAGGGATGGGGGAGGGGAGGGGGGGGAGGGGCGTAGGGTGGGGGCGGGGTTACATGTTCTGATTGACAGGCGCGACGTAATTGCGCGGGAACATGCCCGTCTGCCCGTGACAGGCCCCCTTCCACCAGTTCGGGTCGGAGTTGTCTAGAACCTGGATGAAATCCCCTCGTCTGAAGCCAAGCTCTCCGTCCTCCTGGGGGTCGAAGTCGAATAGTGCCTGAACGTATGTGGAGTGCTGGGGGAGAGAGAGGGGCAGAGAAAGACTGATTGAGCCTGCTGCCAACAGTGCACCTGCTGACAGACTAGAGAACTTCCTAAAGTAAACATTCTCGTCAGCTGCAGCAAAGTGGCACTCCGATTGTAACGCTGCGTTAGTATCGTCTGTTTTGCTAAGGCAAGTTCCCAACTCTGTGAAAAAGACCTGCAGGTATTCACGTGGCAGCCATGGGTGCCATTCAAATTCTCAACTTCCCAACTTCTCTCCTTTAACATTGGGTAAACTTGACCATCATTCATGAAAAGAAAGGACATAATGCCAGCCCACAATTTCTTGTGGCAGCAAGAGAGTGAAGCATTATTACATCCTCTTGTGCATGCAATGTCATTCTCCCTGCACCACAACTGTCTTCCCCCACATTCTTAGGAATTCTTCTTTACATCTTTCCTTAACCTCATATCATTCTGTATTAAGCGTAAAGTGTATATCTCAGGTTACACACTACTCTCGTCTAATGTGTACGTACAGCCTTCAAAATGTACATGCAGTATTTCAGAAACCATCTACAAATGCCGTTCAATGACAATTTTCGTCCGTTTCTGTAGTAGCTGGTTTTTTTAACGTAACCTGGTAACTACGTCACGTAGGGGAGTCGTGGAGGAAAGTAGCCTCTGCTTACTATGGCGAGTGATTGGGTGCATGAGGAGGTGGCAAGAAACACTGCACAAATTTATGATGGGTCGCAATCATATAATTTCGAGCCGGTCAGGCTAGAGAGAAGGGAAGGAAATCCAACAAATACTGGCCCGAATAAGTGAAGAGTTGGCGAGGCGTCCTGGAGAGTAGCTATATAGCAACTAGCGTTTGAGCTCGTCTACGATCAGCAGTGAAAACCGTAACAACACCACCACCAACACATATTTTACGGTGTATGAATAATACTGAGAGAAGAAGCCAACGTTTTCTGTACATCTAGCTGCCGCGATAAGGTGATATGTGCAGATGAAGACGTTGACTAAACATGTACTAGCCTAATGATAACGAAGGCATCATGCTAGCTAGCCTGGGTGTAGCTCGCCAGTTCCGACCCTGTCTGTCAAAATGATGTTTATTTTATCGGGATCCTCCCTTCACCCTGACGTTGTAAACATATTCGCTTGACTGTCCCATGCTTCGATAGTGTGGCACAAGCTCTATAACATCTAAGTCTAGTGGTGGCGCCAGTTTTTTCCTGCGGGTGCAAACGTTCATGCGCGCATACATAATCATTGTTGACATGCTGAATAAATGAAATCTCAAATGCCAGGCTTAATCTGGTGTTGATCACGGCTGATTCATGGGAATGCTATGGTCTCTCAGAGAGAGAGAGGTGCCCTTTGTCGCTATTTCTGATAGGTGCTTGTGTGGGCGGTGTCATCCCCATGGTGTGACATTAGCGTATGAAAAATTTGCCCGTCTGACGCGGACAAATTGAACCCACTGGCATAAAATTTGTTTATTATGGACAGGGAACGAATGGACCCTGTACCCTGTTTAGGATGAATTCTTACACCCCGCACAAACACAATAATTCACCATTGCAAGCTGCTGTATAGTGCAGGCTCATTGACAGTCGTCCTCTGACAGGCTCTTCTCTTCTCTGTGAACCTTTTGTGGCGTAGGCATTGCATTATGGGAGCGTTGTAAACCGCAGTTAAAAAGTACAGACTTATGTATTATATTCCGTTTTCTGATAACCAGCAACATAAAAATATGATGTATAATCATTCAGATATTTATTACCCACAAGAAAATAGTACAAAATCTTTGGAAAATTAACCTGACATTTACACTTCAAGGAAAAAATAGTTAGAAACTAGACAGTCCAGGTCGGCTGCGACCCCATGGGGGTAGCCCCTAAAAGCCAGCTTCTCCTCTTTTTTTGTGCATAATTTGGCCAATACCATCGCCACGGCAACCAAAATCATTAGGTGTCATAAGGGAAGTACAACACATGTCCATAACAAATATGAAAGAAATTGCTAAAAAATTACAGCCTGTAGCGCGTCCATAAGAAGGTGTCTACAGACGCGGACGTGACGGCGGAGACGACACGTGAATCCATAAAAGCCGCCCGACTTCATCCGGGGCCTACAGTTAGAGGACAGGACTTATTTGACTATTCGAACGTAGCGTACGTTTATGGTGTGGCTTCACAAAAGGGTCACACTGTGGAGCTACGCTTCCTCACACACAGCCATGACGTCAGGGATCTTAATCCCCAATACCAGCAAGGCCACCTCTGCTAGAATTTTACATCACTCATTTAAGCAGTTATGTTCAGTTTAAAGAAATGAACAATGAAAGGCTGAGCTCCTTGAATTTACAGCCCAAATTAGCTGCCAATTCAAGTGAAATGATAAATATTAGCCCTCGTTGTTTGAGACCCCAGCAAGATTTTTTAATGCAGACTTTGCGACGAGCAAAGCCCTGCACTGTTCTTCATATCCGGAGCATTACGACGCAGAACAGAGGCTTACTGGCAAGTGGTTAGGGTGCTAGGACTGTAATGACTGGCAGTTCAACCATTAGCGTCACCACAATTAACATCAGTGCATTTAACTCACATAGCTCAGTTCGAGCCCCGATTCTACCAACCGGCAGTGGTTGGCAGATATTTCAGAATAGTGCAGATTTGGCCATCGCGCTACAGGGTTTCAAATTGGGAAGGGACTGCCGGAAAGGGAAATAAATAAAAAGCTTTGTATGTTGCTCAAGTGCCTCCTGTTGGCCAGACGGGCGCTCGTCAGGAAGACTCTTAGCCTGTTCATGTCCGGGTGTCCTTCGCCCTTGTTCTGAACGTTCTGAACTTGCGAAGATCCAACCAATGAGTGTATAAGAAGCATTGGCTGACAGGCATGTGCTCCGGAGGAGAGCCGTGAACTGTCGCCACTATCCTGAGTTGGCAGCAAGGGGTCGCATACAAGCAAGCCTTGTACATACTTCACCAATTGGGCATTACAGATGCCAAATTTATTAAAAAAAAAAAAAAAAAACTCACAGCTCCAGCAAGGACAGGCCCGTTCACCCCAATCAAGCCTAAATCGTAACCGTAATATATCATGTAAGCATCATCAATGCTCCTGGCCTCTTTTAATATAACTAATATAACTAGTAAAGCCCCATCAGTGACCTCTGACAGACTGCAGTGACTGTAACGTAACATTTAAAGTGCCATCAGTGCTCCAACCCTCTTTTATAGCAAAGTAGCCGTAATGTAACATGTAAGCATCATCGGTGCTTCTGACCTCAAATAAAATAACATAATGTAACACGTGAAGTGCCATTGCTGCTCCAAGCATCTTTTACAGTAAAATGGCCGTAATGTAACACATAAGCATCATTAGTGCTCCTGGCATCTTAAAATAATTGCAATGTGAAATGTAAAATTCCATCAGTTCTTTTGGCCTTTTGTACAGTAAAACACGAGAAATGTAATGTAACATGTACAGCCCTACCAGCACTCTTGGCCCCTTTCCCAATAAACCACCGTTAAAGTTAAGCTGGAGATGCCCCTGGATCCAGGCCCAGTCCACAGCAGCAGGGCAGGCCTGGGGCATGCTCACCTGAGGGACCTGCTCTATATCCCGCAGGAATATCTGTTGGTTGCGCGACACAGAGGTGGAGCGATGGTAATCCACCAGCTGGTTGAGAGAGTTGAACTTCACCACCCACAGGAAGTACTTCCCCGCTCCGTCACGCAGGACCTTGAAGTGCTGGACGTCGTTTCCGAACCTGGGGTCAGGGGGGTGCAGGCCGGGAGGGAGCAAAGTTAGCCAATGATGGGGGACACAGCAGAGCAATGTAGCTTTGACACTGCAGCGGTCAATCACATCTCCGACACACATCTGCTCTCGTAATCACACAGACTGCTTCCGTCGACTCCACTGCGACGTATCTGACAGTTTGCGACTACACCGTGCTGTGTGTAAGACTTTTAAAATGGAGACAGTTCACAGCTGCCAACACCCTAATGCAAACTGCAGTACGAAAAGGTCAGCATTAAAACAGCATCTGAGACATGGAGTTAAGGCAGGGCCGGGCCCAACGGACCACAGCGCGGCTGAGATTAAACATTTCATTATCCTACTGACCATCCGCAGCATTACACTTGAGTACAAAAGCCCATTATAATACTGCTGCAGTAGCAAAACATGACCTTAACCCTTAGAGTGCTAAATTCAACTGTCATTACTCAATGGTGTTAGATATCAAAACCAAAGCTGTTGAAAACCTATCATGTGGAGACTCGTTTAAAAAAGCTCCCACAGGAAAGCCCTTTTAAACGAGTCGCCACAAGATACGTTTTCAAAAGCACAAGATAATTACATTTATATATTTTTAACATTTATTTCAGCGCTGCGAGGGTTAACCTATATGCCCGAGGAAGTTTTCAGCTCTCAGAAGACGCAGGCAACGTAACCACCAGAGGGCAGCAGTACGAGTTGGTACAGACTCCAGCTCTGTAATAAACTGAATAACTGCATAATAAACTGCATTCCTACCCGCTCTTTAGCACAGATGGAACAGTAATTTGTATGAATGCAATGAATAAGTAGGAATTTACATGAGCAGACAGCATCCATAAATTAAGCCCTAAAGGCATTATAATATGACAGCAAGTCAGACGAGCTGAACTAGTGGCCTAACCTAATGTGATGGATACATTGAATGTGTTTTACATTTGGAATTTTTTTCAGTGTTCTCAGAACAAGTTGGGTTCACTGATGAAATCAGTCAAACAAAAACAGCAAAATTCATATTTTCTAAATTAAAAGCATCAGGTGAACACAGCAGTCCATGATCAGTGGGACCTCTTTTTCCAACCCAAAATGCAACAATAAAAAAAAAAAATAAAGGCAAAAAAAAAAATCTGAGTTTCATTAAGCATTATTGTATACAGTCAAATCTGTATGGCTACTTTAATACATCTGCACAAACAAAAGTTTCTGTGTTCTATTGACACATATCAAGGGCATTTCCGGAGTCAGAATGAACCCTTGACTGGTGAATCTACTTCCTTCAGGACAGTGGGAAGCAGCAGGCATCTGATGAGGGCCAATCATATATTAAGATTGTAGAGTAAGAGTTTAGGGTTCTCGACAGGTGTGGGTACATGCTTTCATCAAAACCAACCAGTTAAGACACCTGATTCCACTAATCACCTCTTAGAGCTGTTGCCTTAGGTCTTCATTAGTTGATTCAGGTGCGTAACTGCATGGCGGGATCGACCTCACACCCACCCCGGCCCTTCCTGGATAAGGCTGGGAATCCCTGGCGCTGGGCGTAAGAGGTCTGGCGTGCGACTGGACACTTACTTGACGGACAGGGAGAAGTCACCCGGGGCGCTCTCGCTCTCTCGGATCAGGAAGGCCCCGTCGTGTCTCTGTTTGTTCAGCATCTCCTCCGCCTTCGCCCGTGGGATCTTCCCGAAGAACCACCTGCAGTCGCCACACAGCAAAGACAAATGAGCTTGCCGGCCCGAAGAGACTAAAGGGAAAATGAACCACTGAGCAGGAAACCAGCAAAAGAAAAAAGAGGAAAAAAAAAAAAAATGGGGTCCCAAAGTGGGATCTGGGGAACCACTGCAGGGGCCCAGCTGTAGACTCCAAGGCTTCAGTGACTCCCCTCAAGGACCTCCAACACTTTAAAACTATTAGTACTTCATATTTAGTCTTTGAGTATATTTGATAGCACCCTGACAGGAGTAAAAAAGAACTCAAATGAGCTCTGAAGGGGTTATTTCAACACTGAAGTAATGCTTCTGTTAGAACGTCCCGGGAACTGAAAATAGTCCCACCTCCCAGTAGGAAAATTGCTTTTGTACGCATCTCATGGTGGGGACTCCCACTGCGAGCGCTGGTATGATTTCTGAAAACCCAGTTCCCCGAGGAGACCGTATGTGACGTCAAAGCACATTGGCTGACAAACCCTTAAACTCCCCCGACCCCCCCCAAATCAAATATTTTGTTAATAAGATGAACTCAAGTTAGTATTATCCTCTCGGGACCACAGTAAACACACAGCAGCAGTAAATGTAAATTGAAGTGATCCCTACATGGTTATAGGGTCTGGTGATGTACTGAATATGACCTGCTGTTTACTGAAGTCCTGTGATATTAAAGTTAGCCAGCAATCAGAGAAACACTGTGGGCCATGTTTGCTGATGTTGGGGGAGTAGATAAGGTTAATATGCAACACCTGATTAACAGCCTGGTACAAACAAACCCCCCTTTTGTTTCTCTTCCCAGGTACAGCTCCAATCGCGATCAAGCAGGGACTGGGAAGTACAAACCCGGAACTTCCCTGCTGTCATGACGTCAGAAACGCAGCATAAGAGCCCATTTACCTCTGAACATAGTGCAGCGTGTCAAAAAGAGGTCTTTTTGGGGCCTGGGCAGCAAAGAATTCTGGGAGTTGAGTAAAGGAATCTGGGAGAGTGCATAAGGCAGCGGGTGGGGGGGGTTACTGAAGGGTAATGTGAGGATCACGGGCTCGCACCCCCCCACCCCCCCCCCCGAGCCCACGAGGTGCTGCGCAAAAGGGAAGGCTACATCAGCTACGGCACAGAGGGCCTTGCTAATAATTAACCCCATATGCAAAAGGAAGTCATAGGGAGAAGTAAACAGGCTTATTCTCAATATCCAGCCAATGAACTGCATCATTCGTTCGGTCTCATCCTGGGTGAAGTACAGGCAGCAGGTAGAACGGTCGATGGAGGGAAAAGCCAGGATGATGTCACAGCCACACACTGATGAGAACAGCAGCACCTCTTTAGTAGGGAGTGCATTTCACTGGGCCTCAGAAAGATGCTGGTTCAAGCCCCACGAAAACCAAAGAATGGGCCTTGCTGAGTCGAATCAAAATTTAGTTGGATACACGTGTCAGATAAATGACTAATGTAATGTCCAGGCTATACAGTGGAGAGGTAATGCAGCACAGTTTATTCCCCAAGATACCAGCACCTCGGTGCACACATAGACCGTATAAAAAGATGGACGCAACACCCTGGTCTGAAAAATGAAACCTATGCGGAAGTACCGTAAAATGGCATTCCATATAACGGCCAGCAGATGGCGACGTCGGTGGTTGCAGATAGAAGTTCAATGCTATAGAAGTCTATGGGAAAATGACCCACCATTTAAATAATGATTTTTACACATTTTATGGTAGCTATAGCAAGTTTCAAGTCTCCTTTGATATATCATGATGTTCATTTTTGTAAATTATGGTCCCAACTGGACTAGAATAAAGGATAAAGCCAGAATATGCTTTTGGGGCATGGCTATCCTCTGGTCCGCGTCCGATACGGTCAGATCCAGAGCCACGGGCCTCCCCGGATCTTCAATGCGCTAGAAATCACATTAATTTTGTATACCCGCTTATTCCTCACTAGGGCAAGCTGGAGCCTATCCCAGCTGACTACGGGCAAAGGCAGGGACCCACCCTGGACAGCTTGCCAATCCATCGCAAACCATTCACAGACCATTCACTCTCACACTCATACCTTTGGGCAATTTAGTGTCTCCAATTAACCAAGTACCACCATAGTACCTGGAGAATACCCATGCGAACACAGGGAGAACATGCAAACTCCACACAGACAGGCCCCAGTCCAGATTCAAACCCACAATCTTCTTGCTGTGAGGCTGCGCCACCGTGCTGTTCTGGAGATCACATCCGGTTTCAAAATGACAACATGGCGCAATTCAAATTGCCAAAAATCGAGGCATCCTTTATGGTATGCTGAAACCAATGGGTGACGTCACGGTAGCTTCGTCCATCTTTTTATACAGTCTATGAGTGCAGAGAGCTCTGCTCTAAATTCACACGCACAGGAATCTGTGTAAGTATGCTCCACAAAGGTTGAGACGGTCAGTGCTTGGCAGAGGACTAATACATAAACACACCTAGAAAGCTCGCCAGCTGTACACATGGAGATCAGCAGGCTACAGACAGAGTGCGTCTGTCTGCTCCACACGAAGGCAGATGAGACAGGACACGATAACCTGACGCAAGAGGAGCGCATGTTTAAAAAAAAAAAAAACCCCACTGTGTAACTGAAATGCCACAGTTCAGACTGAACAAAAAATTCAAACACAAGTTCAATTCCCTGGTGGGATGCTCGCAACAGTTGGTCAGTTTGCGCAAGCCAGTTTGACTGAAATCTCATCTCCTCCGCTATCATCTCGTTGCACGGATTTGCATATTAAAAAAAAATTCAAAGGGGTGGACATCACTCTGGAAAGGGGACTTCAGCAGAAAAACCCCAAAAAATGCAAAGGTAGTCTGACACATTTTCCGACCCAGCCTGGTGAGAGCTTTAACCCTTAGGGTGCTGAAATAAATTTTCAAACACTTAAAAATTGAAATTTCTAGAGCTTTTGAAAACCTATCATGTGGTGACTTGCTGAAAAGAGCTCTCCCGCTTTGATTTCATTTAATTATATCAATGAGAAGCAAATGCTGCGTTTAGGGGTTAGAGGGTTAACCTGGGTATTACACACAGTGAAGAGCACTCCCCATTATGGGAGAAAGAGCTCCAGGAACCCGCTGATCCCTGATCAGCAGCTCTCTCTCACAACTGACTCCCACTCTCTGCACAGAGCCAAAGGGAACTGGGACATCTACCAATGATCAAGGACAACTGCTTACCGCTCCAGTCTCCTAAACCAGCAGCAATCCTTACTGATACACATACACATCTTATTTATACGGCCCGTCAAACAATACGGCACAACATGCTTTACGAACAGCTAAAAAGCAGAATAAAAAAAATTAAATTATGGTGAGAAAGGCTAAAAACAATCAGATGTTTCATTATTCTGGTTTTGGCAATATTCGGAAAAAAAAAGAGAAACAATTCAGCAAAAGATCTAACATCAGTCTGTAAAAGCAAGCCAATAGAAATTAGTCTTTTGGAAAAATATAAAAGAATAGTGACTGGACAGTTCCTGTATTACCCTTAGCGCGCCAAGTACATTTTCAAGCAATCCCAGCGGGTCTCTTTTAAACAAGTTGCCGCATGATAGGTCTTTAATGGCATCCGATTTTGACATCTTGCATCATTGGGCAACTGTAGTTGCCTATGGCGCTGAAAGGGTTAAGTGGGAGGTCATTTTGCACAGCTGCTGAGCGAATCTTTAATTGGATGGGCAGACCCAAAGCTCTGAGCTCAGGCATGGCCGCGGTCACAGCGGGCATGAGGACTGAGCAGATGGCATTGAGACCTGCTGGCACAGCTCACGCCACAGACTGTCTCCTCGCTCATTCACCTGCTGCGATCATACAGCGGGCCAGAGTTTCACCGTACACTGAGCACACTTCGGCAAACTGCTCATCTGCGCAGACAGAAATTTCTTTACTCAAGCAACATGGATAAAGTGCCGTAATCAAGGCCAGAAGGATAACTTTTCAGACCAACTAGGCAAGACATAGATCGCCAAAAATCAAGGAAGTGCAACCAAAAATATATACGTAAGGGATAATTAACGAGAAGGTGAGCATTCCACGGTTTTAATGCACGACGCGGAGGCAAATGCCTCCGCGAAGTGCATTAAAACCGTGGAATGCTCACCTTCGAGTTGATTATCCCGCTTATACCATGGTCATTTGCCAGCCATATCAAATCGCAGCATTAATCTGAAACGGAGATTATGCATTACCCAACATTATGCGCGATCATGCAGACTGTAGCTAACTTGCTACCCACAATTACAATGAACTTATGACGATTTCGGTAGAGTCAGCGAGCTGAAATCAGTCTGCTGGCATAGCACGTCGCTAGCGAACTGTCAGCAGTCGCTGATAAATGAAGTGGACACGTTAGCTTCATTTGTAACCGTACACAATTACAATCGTTTAATGAATAAAGGCTGATTATTTCACTGCTATAATATTTACGGTCATTATCGCTTGAGTACGAGTCAGCGAGGTGAAATCAGTCTGCTGGCATCGCACGTAGCTGGCGAACTGTCAGCAGTCGCTGATACATGAAGTGGACAAGTCAGCTTCATTTGTAACCGTACACAGTTACAATCGTTTAATGGATAAAGCCTGATTACTTCGCTGCGACAATATTTACGCTTGAGTACATTATCGCTTGAGTACCTATTGTTAACCGCCCCGCAGGACGCAACTTATATGACGCTGCTAAATTTAGTGGAAATAAATGAGCTGCTAGGTTTCTGTTGTACCCAGTCAAATATCAGCTCTAACGTTGCTATGGTTACAAGTTGGCTAGTGGATGAATTTCGAATGGTGAAACGACCGTAGCCGAACTACCTGTGCGGTTCCACGGTTTTAATGCATGCCTGCCAGCCAATCAGAAAAAAGTATTCACCCAGACCAGGGTATAAAAAAAATGTATACAACGGCCCAATATGCTAGGAAACTGCATGAGTCTTGCTCTGTGATTAGTGTTACAGCTTTTCATCCTCAAGAGCGCCGAAATAATTTCTTAAAAAATTTAAATGTACTAATCTTGTGCTGCTGAAAACCCATCATGCGGCGACTTCTTTAAAAGAGCTCTTTGAAACAAGAGCTCTTTGAAACAAGTCGCCACATGATAGGTTTTCAACAGCACAAGATAATTAAATTAATGATTTTTTAAAAAATAAGTTATTTTAGCGCTGTATGGGTTATTCAGCATCTCAAACTAAGCCCGGATTCAGCGGCAGGCGTGGCTGAGACACTGGGCAGGGGAGGTGAGGGACAGGAGGGGGCTCCTCGTTCTGCGGACGTCCTACTTACGGATGGGCCTTCATCTCGATGTAGTTCTTCGGAATGAAGCCATCCTTGCCGTTCAGCTCTGCCTTGTACCAATTCTGGTCGCATTCCTCATTTAAAACCTGCAAAGACAGAGAGAGAGAGAGAGAGAGAGAGAGACACACACACACACACACACACACACACACACACACACACACAGAGGAGAGAGGGGGAGAGAGAGAGAGAGATCTGAATAAAGTAGCAAGAAGCAAAGTGCTTATTGGGGTGGGGGGAGTGGGCTTATATTGAGAATAACGGAAGGATGTGGATCCCCCCTTGCAGCAGTTACAGTGGTACGGTCCACCCCTTCCCTTCCTTGACCTGCTTATCGTTTCTCTACAGGTTTCAGTGCATCTTTCCCCACCAAAACCACAGGAAACCTCCCCCACAGTGACACACATCACTCAACAGCACCATCAGTAACAGAGTAACAGGAGTAGAGACAGGCTCACTGGCTCAGAATCACTGGGAGTGGCTGCAAGTCATTACAGAGACACAGTCAGTCATGCGCAGGGTTATACCACCACAGCATTATGGCTCCTTATAGGTCTAGAACATTTGTACATATATATGTATAATTTTTTTTTTTTTACATTTGATTCCGACAGAGTTGGTAGTCCTATCAAGTGTTGTGGCTGACTTAATTTTTTTTTCTGCACTTCCCCTGTGGGAGCCCTTTTAAATAAGTTGCCACATGATAGGTTTTCAACAGCCTTGATTTTGATATCCTACATCACTGAGCAACAACAGCAGAATTCAGCGCTCCAAGGGTTAATTCATGTCTGAAGAGCCCAGCCCTTTTTAAAATCAGCTTTCTGCACAGAACAATGAGCAAGTGGACACTAAAATGGAGAAGTTGTTTACTTTCATATCCCTTATTTGGTGATTTATTGTCTGAGGACACAAGCTTTCAGGCGCCTCGAACATGAAGCCAGGGGATAGAAAAACAAACTCACTCAGTGAACGGCCCGAGGGCTGCGTCCACAACGCCACGCTCAAAGGGCACCTGCAGGTTCTCTGGCCTTAAATCCATTCCCACCACAAACTGGACTCAAAAACAGGTTCTCACACGACACGAGACGACAATGCCCACTGAAGGCCCGCGCAGCGGAAACCGTGCAGGAGGGAGACAACGAACGAGGAGCCGATGAGTTTTCGGTTTCGTGCTCACTTCCTGTTCTGACTCCGCACGCATGCAGTCGTGAAGAGAAGCAAAACGGGGGTCGTCACACATTCCCCTTGACAACCTTGAGGCGAAGCGAGTAAACCGATTTCCAAAGGACTTAAACGCAGACTTGAAGAGGACAGGTGCTAAAATGCCCATGTGACTTGTCAGAAGACATGCAAACCACCTGTGTAATACCAGTGACTCAACACTGTCTCCATTTCATTTCAACAATCCAGTTTATGCAGAGATCATTCATTTATTTGTATGGAAAAACCTAAATGTAGGGGGCTGGGAGAATTTGGAAACAAAGCTAGTTCAACCGACTCAGACATTCCAAGATCTGTCTTTTTTTTACGTTTGAAATAACAGCTGGAGATGATCCCGACAAGCGACCTCAGCAAAATAATTACGCCCGTTTCTTTGGGCCAATCGTCTTTCTGGATTTGACTTTTGTGCTGCTAATTGATCGCAACAAGCAGAACAGCCATCCTTACCACTGCGAGGTTCATAAAGAAAGAGTTTTGTTTGAACTGGTTGTAAAAAGTCTCGTCTCAGGTACAGAATTCCACAGCTGTGCCCTGACCGTCCAATTACTCACCATTGAGATATAAAGGCCCAAACGCTAGCAGACACAGAGCGCATGAACTACATTACAATCACTTAGCAGAGCGTTATACTGGGTGACGTGCAGAAATGGCAGTACATGCACACGCGCTGACAGATGCATGCATCACGACCTCTCTACAACCCCCGAGGCGGAGATCAAGAACATTTTAATCACTGCTCCCGGGGCAGTGACGCGAACTCGAAGAGACGGCACTGTGGCGTCAGCGAACCCTGGGGCTATTCTGTGCGAACGTCTCAGCTTTTACATACAGTGAAGCCAGCGAAGATGAAAAGAACTGCACTTTGCGCGCACACGCGCGCACACACACACACACAGCACTAGTGTGACATTCAAAACCAAGCTTGAAAACACCGCTTTCAGTTATTGTGCTCCTAGGACATGGTACACGCTTCACAGACTTTTAAATTGGATGCCATCTCATTGGAGAAATTCACAGAAGTGACAAAGGACTGAGAAGCCGTTTTAAATAATGTCGCCATGACATTATCAGTTGAATTTCTTTTAAATGTAGCATTGCGTGTTGATTTTATTGGTTGTAATACCGTATTTGCTCATGTTTTTTAAATGAGACTGAGGTCTGAATGGGTTTGCCAGTAAAAATAAAGGTTAACATCTTTAAAAATTCAAGGTTTATTACCTTACATTAGTCATTCGGCGAGCATTTTTTCCCAAAGCAATATGCAGATGATCAGACCAGACGTAGGCTGATCCTACTGTCGCCAAGAGCTACACTAATCTGCACTAATTTTGAGACCAAGGCAAAACGTTTTAGCCACAAGGCAACGGTCTGAAGTTTGTCAGTTTATAACTCTGATATAGTGAGCAAACACCGAGCGCGGTCCGGAGGAGGGTCCCTCTGCTCCGCGGAGACACAAAGACAGACACAAACAGGACAGGCAGGGCCCATGCAGTCCTCACTCTGCACTTCCTGCAGGCTATTTACAGACGAACACGCGTCATCAACGTACACATCACTAGGCAGCAAAGGGGCGGAGGGCTCGCCCTCCAATCATCTGCCAGCAGACAATACCGCCCTTCATTTGCGCACTTTGCGTAACGATCAAAGCAATTATGCAACGCACTCAGGTAACATCACAATCAAAACAAATGCACTTAAGCAGTAGGACCTTAAAACGTTTGCGGTCGGTGAGGCGATTCATGGCAGTATGCGGGCCTTCACACAGCAAAAGCGTCTCGGGTTTGAGTGCTGGCCAGGAATTTTCAGTTTGCATGTTCTCCCCGTGTCCGTGCGGGGTTCCTATGGCAACATCCTTTTTAACCTAAATGCTCTGGAGAAACTGGCATCCAATAATACAGGTGATTCAAATCGCCCAGCCCAAGTTGCAAGCCTCAGGTACATTCCGGAAGGAAGAGCTGAGGAATGGCTAACAATGCATTAGCTACCCTCAGAAACACTGCTAGCTTGGGCTTAACAAAGTTATACTTTCCAACTGGATACATCAGAAGGGGAAGGATTAAATCCGCTCGGACCACAGACCCCAGAACGCCGCTCGGACCACAGACCCCAGAACGCCGCTCGGACCACAGAACCCATAGCGCCGCTCGGACCACAGACCCCAGAACTCCGCTCGGACCACAGACCCCAGAACTCCGCTCGGACCACAGACCCCAGAACTCCGCTCGGACCACAGACCCCAGAACTCCGCTCGGACCACAGACCCCAGAACTCCGCTCGGACCACAGACCCCAGAACTCCGCTCGGACCACAGACCCCAGAACTCCGCTCGGACCACAGACCCCAGAACTCCGCTCGGACCACAGACCCCAGAACTCCGCTCGGATCACAGACCCCAGAACTCCGCTCGGATCACAGACCCCAGAACTCCGCTCAGATCACAGACCCCAGAACTCCGCTCAGATCACAGACCCCAGAACTCCGCTCAGATCACAGACCCCAGAACTCCGCTCAGATCACAGACCCCAGAACTCCGCTCAGATCACAGACCCCAGAACTCCGCTCAGATCACAGACCCCAGAACTCCGCTCAGATCACAGACCCCAGAACTCCCCTCCCATCACAGACCCCAGAACTCCGCTCAGATCACAGACCCCAGAACTCCGCTCAGATCACAGACCCCAGAACTCCGCTCAGATCACAGACCCCAGAACTCCGCTCAGATCACAGACCCCAGAACTCCGCTCAGATCACAGACCCCAGGCTCATGATGGGCCCACCGTCCCGTTTCCCTCAGGATTCCTCACTGCCATCACAGCCGGCTCACACACTACATCATACGCAAAGGCTGTTATAGTTTCCATTCTCACAAGATGACAGGTGGAGCGGAGCAGTGTGGGAGAAGTGAGAGGCAGGCATGTTTGAAACAGAGAGAGAGAGAGCAGAATGGTCAGGTGTGTCACAGAGGAGAGGGGCAGAGACAGGTACGAGAGGACACATGAATGAGGAGTATCAAGAGCTCCGATTCGCCTGTACAGCTGTCTGACAGCTCTAGCAGTCTCCCCAGCACGCACGCACGCACGCACGCACGCACGCAGCTGTCAGAGAATGAGCTGGCCAGGACGGCAGAGCGAAGGCGGGGGGTATGCGATGGATTCACAAATTGAAAAACACAACACAGCTGGAGTGGGACAAAATCTATGCCATGGAGTGTGTATGTGTGCATATGAGAGTGTATGTCTGTGTGTGTCTGTGTGTGTGTGTGTGTTGTGTGGAGTGTGTGTGTGTTGTGTGTTGTGTGTTGTGTGTTGTGTGTGTATGCACGAGAGCAGGCCTGCATTAGGGGGTTGGGTAAACAGACAGAAGTGCGGGGGATAATGATCACCCCTCCCACAGTGAAGCAGTTCCCTCTGCAGCAGCAGCGCTGATAAAAATCATTACGCTAATTTTAGGAAGCTAAGCCCAGCCTACTGACACAGTCATGGCCTCAATCACCCCACCCACTACACCAACCCCTGCACTCAACCCTCTACGGGACGGGGGTGAGGGGGGACGGAGGTGAGACAGGAGGTTTGGTCAGAGCGTTCGAGAGTTAGGGTCTGACTTGTCAGTCCTGCGCAAACTTATCAACCTCATCGCTGCGGTTCACCTCAGGAGAGCCCATTTCACTGAGAAGATCACACTCAGGTTCCCCCCCTAACAGAGATGTGAGCGCAGACAAGTAAAACAAGTGAGAAATCCTATGCTTCAAGTTCAGCAGCTCTCTTAACCCAGAGAGCGTTGAAATAATAAAAAAAATATAAATGTAATTGTTTTGTGCTGTTGAAAACCTATCGTGCGGATTTAAGAAGAGCTCCCCATTGGGAGCACTTTTGAACAACTTGCCACATGATAGGTTTTCAACAGCTATGAATTTGATATCTTATATCGCTGAGCAACACTATTTGTATTTAGCATGCTAAGGGCTAAAGATGGATTTTATTGCCTGATTTTATTGTCAGTGCCTTGTTTCATTGTCATTTGCCTTCTTTTAAAAAAAAAAAAAAAAAGTTAAGCACTTTGTAACCTGTTTTGCTACATAAGTGCTACATAAATACATTTATTATTATTATTATAATTATTACCTCCGCCAACGAAGTTGGGGTGGAGGTTATGTTTTTGCCCCTCTCTGTCTGTCTGTCTGGGTCATTCCATATGAACTCAACCAAAGTCTGGAAATCTCCCATAGTGACCGACTCGGATTTGGCTAAAAAAATTTGTACTGGTACCTTAACATATATGATGAACATGTGCAAAATATTTTGTCAAAATTCTAAAGGGTTTTTGTGCTGTGGCTCTTCAAAATAGGGTGGTATACCCCATTTTTGACCCTTGCCAATCTCGCATGTTTAAGAACAGCCATATTTGGATGCCAATATCTTGGGAATGAAATGAGTTGTGAGCTTGAAAAATGCTACAGTATGTAATTAGCACCCAGGCTTTCAGGATCTGTCATCAGAAAAGTCCCATCTCCTCTAGTTTTTGAGGTATTGGCCTCCAAAATAGTGGTTTTGTTATGTGCGAAAATGAAAATTTCAATTTTCAGGGGGCAACTGTCATGCTACAATAAATCACAACCGTTTATTGGGGCTACATTCCTTCTATTTAGGCACATGACTATCTGTAGAAAGTTTTTGGACAGTATTGAAATCATAATTTAGGAGTAAGGGAGCTCCAAAAATGGCTCCGACTGAAAAAATGCAATTTAAGACCAATTTTTAACAGTCAAAATCACAGCGTAGTCATTTACCCAGGACAACAATTTTTTTCTATATAATTGTACATACATGTCAATCATCTGGTCAAAAAAATCAGATTGTTTTCTTAACTCCTTCATATGTAACTAATTTTATGAAATGTAGGCGTTTTTTATCCCCACGACAGCTTGCGTTTTAACTACTTTTTTGTCAGAAATGCAGAAAATGTGAGGTATTTCTACTCTGAACACATAGATTTGATGGCATCCACAATTTAGTAAGTCAGTTTATCCAAAAATGTAGATAAAATTGAGTTCATAGCCCAAATAAAGGCAACATCTTCTGAACTGATTCAGTGTCTTGGTCAGCAAGCTTATAAAACCTTGCGCTCTGCCCCTGGAGCCCTGGTGCAGACACAATGCATATGATGTTCTGGAATGGAACCCAACTGGTATTCTGACGAACAGGAGGAGGCCATGAGAGTAGTCGGGTCTCAGAATGTTTCATGAAGTTGACAAAGACATCACAGTTTTCACCTGACCGCTCAACAATGCAGCCCACAAACCAATCTTTGTCATAAATGCACGCAACATACTTTCAAAGCGTGTCATATAAACCATTTCATGATGGAGACAGATTTGGTCAGCTTCATTAAAGGACATGCCACACAGCCAAGATAGAATCCTTCTGTCATCAGGTTCAAGTTCACTTATTTTAATGAAACCAGTCTTTCTGCAGTGTGTTGTGACATTCCTCACCCAGAGAAACACCAATTTTGCACATCTCAGTTGCCATACTGAATGTCAATGAACTGAATGAAGCTTCTTTTGTTTTCAATGTTTGGCTGATGCAATGCTGAAATAAAGATGATGCAATACATGGTTAGCTGATGAAATACCTGATAAGCTGATGTAATACAAGCAAAAGCAGTCAGTCATCACTCATTTGCACACCTATGTAGCCTCGTACTATTAATAAGAAACAGGAAGTCTCAATAGTTAGTTGTAGTTAAGTCGTCTAAGGGCGAAAAGTGTCTATAATTGATATAATTATTTACATATGAAGGAGTTGAGAAAACAATCTGATTTTTTGACCAGATGATTGACATATATGTACAATTATATAGAAAAAAAATTGTTGTCCTGGGTAAATGACTACGCTATGATTTTGACTGTTAAAAATTGGTCTTAAATTGCATTTTTTCAATCGGAGCCATTTTTGGAGCTCCCTTATTCCTAAATTATGATTTCAATACTGTCAAAAAACTTTATACAGATAGTCATGTGCCTAAATAGAAGGAATGTAGCCCCAATAAAGGGTTGTGATTTATTGTAGCATGACAGTTGCCCCCTGAAAATTTCACTTTCGCACATAACAAAACCACTATTTTTGGAGGCCAATAACTCGAAAAACTAGAGGTGATGGGACTTTTCTGATGACAGATCCTGAAAGCCTGGGTGCTAATTACAAACTCTAACATTTTTCAGGCTCACAACTCATTTCATTCCCAAGATATTGGCATCCAAATATGGCTGTTCTTAAACATGCAAGATTGGCAAGGGTCAAAAATGGGGTATACCACCCTATTTTGAAGAGCCACAGCACAAAAATCCTTTAGAATTTTGACAAAATATTTTGCACATGTTCATCATATACAGGGTTCCCACAGCTTAGGGCAAGTTAAATTCAAGACTTTTTAAGACTTTTTTAATGCCATTTGATATTAAATTTAAGACCAACTTCATAATAAACACAAATGGAAAAATAACACCTCATCATAGGATTCGGGACAATTTTGCCCAAATGTTTATTTGAACATGAAATATGACCTTTTGATCAAATGAAAACGTTTTTTTGAAAAACATTAATACTAGGATTGGACGATATTAGATTTTTGGCCGATATCCGATATGCCAATATTTTACAACTCATTTGGCCGATATCCGATACTGATACCGATATTTTTTCCCCCACATCTAATTGCAGTGATCATCTAGTTTCTGCAGGGGAATTAACAGACAGAATTATTCTGCAGACTTTTCATCATGTCGGCCTGCTGGCAAATGCAGACATAAGACAAAGCTGAAAATGATGTAACATCAGTAATCACTCCTTGTGCAAAATAAGAAAAATACCTCAATTTACGTTATTTAAAACATGTCATATTTATTCATTACAATTGTTTTTAAACAAAACAAAAATAAGATACTTGCAGCCTGTCCTACTTAAAACAGACTTATGACAACACCCACAACCAATTTTACCTCTATTCACAAGGAACATGTATGAAGTGCATTGTACAACTGTACAGCAACGCCTGTGACCTTTGACCCCTCAGGCGGTACTGCATCAAAAACCAACATCAGTGTGTAAAGTACATCGCCACACGGGCTCAGGAACACTTCAGAAAACCACTGTCAGTAACTACAGTTCGTTGCTACATCTGCAAGTGCAAGTTAAAACTCTACAATGCCAAGTGAAAGCCATTTATCTACAGCACTTAGAAACGCCGCCGGCTTTGCTGGGCCCAAGCTCATCTAAGATGGACTGATGCAAAGTGGAAAAGTGTTCTGTGGTCTGACGAGTCCACATTTCAAATTGTTTTTGGAAACTGTGGACGTCGTGTCTACCGGAGCGAAGAGGAAAAGAACCATCCGGACTGTTATAGGCGCAAAGTTCAAAAGCCAGCATCTGTGATGGTATGGGGGTGTATTAGTGCCCAAGGCATGGGCAACTTACATATATGTGAAGGCTCCATTAATGCTGAAAGGTGCATACAGGTTTTGGAGCAACATATGTTGCCATCCAAGCAACGTCTTTTTCATGGACGCCCCTGCTTATTCCAGCAAGACAATGCCAAGCCACATTCTGCACGTGTTATAACAGCATGGCTCCGTAGTAAAAGAGTCTAGACTGGCCTGGTACTAGACTGGCCTGCCTGTAGTCCAGACCTGTCTCCTATTGAAAATGTGTGGTGCATTATATACAACAACAGAGACCCCGGACTGTTGAACAACTTAAGCTGTACATCAAGCAAGAATGGGAAAGAGTTTCACCTGAAAAACTTCAAAATTGGTCTCCTCAGTTCCCAAACATTTACTGAGTGTCGTTAAAAGGAAAGACGATGTAACACAGTGATAAAAAGGCCCCTGTGCCAACTTTTTTGCAATGTGTTGCTGCCTGTAAATTCTAAGTTAATGATTATTTTCAACAACAAAAAAAGTTTCTCAGTTTGAACATTAAACATCTTGTCTTTGCAGTGTATTCAATTGAATTTAAGTTGAAAAGGATTTGCAAATCATTGTATTCTGTTTTTATCTACAATTTACACAACGTGCCAACTTCACTGGTTTTGGGTATGTATATCGGCAGATATCAGCAGAATGGCCGATGTCCGATATTTAATTTTAAAGCCGATATCGTTCACTGATATGGCACTGCTTTTTTCAGTTCCTCCTCCACCTCTGCCAATTCTGCCATTTTTTCTTTGTGGCGCTTTCTCAGTGTGTTCACTAATTCATCACGAGTTCACATTTTTAAGACTTTTGAAAGATTTATTTAAGACATTTTAATGCCAATTAAGGCCTTGTTTTTAGATTTGTGAATTTAATGCCTTTTAAGACTTTTTAAGGATCCGTGAGAACCCTGATATATGTAAAGGTACCAGTACAAATTTTTTTTAGCCAAATCTGAGTCGGTCATTATGGGACCTCTGGTTGAGTTCATATGGAATGACCCGACCCGTCTGTGAACAACAGAACTCAAAAAGTGATGCACGGATTTGGCTGAAATTTTGTGGGTGCATTGCTATTACATCAAGGAAGGACCCTATTGATTTTCACCGTGATCAGTGAAACAATATGGCCGCCACGGCTGCCATCTTGAAATCGTATGACCCGTGATAACTCAACTTTGCTCCCACTCATGAAGATTTGGACTGTGCTGCCTTGGCGGAGCGTTGCACTCAACGAGTACCTCTAGTTATTATTATTAAAGAGGAACAATTAATTTCTTAAGAGAAGAAAAGGTCTTTTCTATGGCCTGCTTTCATTGGATTCAACACTACTGAGAAAGCATTGCAGAAGCATTGCTACATTTATGATGTCCAGGAAGAACAGGGCGAACAGCACTGTTCTGGCTTTTGAGTGCTTGATCCTGCTGGTTTCTGGCACCTCATTTCATCTGCAAACTTGGCGAGAGAGGCTGCTCCATTTAGGTGATGATTACAGCATTCAACAGTGGAGACACCATCACCACCAGGGCGATTAGAGGGAGCACAAGGGCTCGTACTGCTGCAGGACTGCTGTCATCTCCCATTCCTAGCTGATAAAATGGGCCAAATGCTACGCTCGTGTCTAACCGGCAGTACAAACTCAACCCGGCACCTTCCGGCCAAATGAACTCTCTCACCTTCCACAGACTAGAAAAACCCAGGGGTGCACCTCAGTGTGACAAGTTAGTCCCCTACATCTGCAGCCTAAATGAGGCTGGATGTAGTTCCCAATTCCTGAGTCAGGGTCAAAAATGATGCCCACCACGGCTGCTAGCAGCACCCAACAACACACACAATAGGCCTCTGACATCTATGTGCTCAAAAACTACAAAACCCACAATGCCTCAGCACCCGTAAAACTGCACAGATCTTACACACTGAAAAGCCAGTAGATTAAACAGTGGGGACACTGATAGTGAATGCACACCACTACCTCAGTACAGCTGCAGGGCGAGCCGCAAATGAAAACAGCCCAATCATACCAAAGCGGCCAAGAGTGAGCTCCATTTTCACGGCTCATTTTCTGGCTTGGCTGAGAGACGCTGCCCACTGGAGGAACAGCGGTAGGCTAATATTGGCGATTGAAACAATGTTCTCAATCCATCCAAGTCAATCATGAGCACTTGCATGCATTTTTCTTCCTTTCAAATGCCTCCCCGTACATGGATTAGTTAAGTTAGTGAGCCACTTGGATTACAGCAAAATATTTTGTAGGCTAATCAGGTTAGGCGACTTCAATGCTTCAAATCTGCTTGGCAAATGACTGACCTGGTGACTGCATTGAAATGACTCCGGCTCCTACTTGCACAATATGGCTGCACCAGTGAAGTGCATCTCGGTGTGGCACCGCAAGAACTTGATCCATGTAACTCACCCTTCTCTGGAATGAGCAGGCGTGTGTGCAGGCTTTCATTCTAACCTTGCAGTTACACATCTGATTACACATCTACTAATCCAGGGTCCATGGCAAAAGCTTCCAGGGTTGATTAGTAGAATCAATTGTGAAACTGCATGGTTAGAATGAAAGCCTGCGCCCACACCGGCTCATTCAGGAAAAGAGTGAGTGTCCCTGATGTAACTGCTTCAGTCAACTGTCAATTTTGCAGTACTCTGCATGGCCAGAGGGGGCAGCATAGAGCAGCCATTCTCCAGCTGTGCTGGTCAGCCCATGCTAGCCTGAGGCCTCTTCCACTGCATGGCAGAGCAGTCTGCAGCAGGTTTAAGGCAGGGATTTTAGTCCAGCAATATCGAAGAAAACCAGCAGAGGATTGTGAATTATCAGGCGTCCGGATTAGCAGTAAACACAAATTAATCCCTGACTGACAGAAAAAGCCTCTTAAAAAAAGCTGCCTTCCAGCCTCCTAACACTGGGCATGTTTCAAACAAGAAAAATTATGAAACGTTGAAATGATAACGAAGCCGGCTAAATAATCCAGTCCCACAAACCAGCGCGTCCTTCCCATCGTCCACAAACCAGTTTCTATATCACGCCATTCAGAAAACACTGTCCCATGGAGACAAGATCACTAGATATCAATTAGCCAATAGCAGCTTGCCATACCAAGCATTTGATTATAACATATATATGATATAGCATATAATGATTAAAATGTGTGCTAACCAGTAGAGGGCCTTAGAAAGATGAATCTTTAAAAAGGAATCAAAAAATGTACATGGTGATAAACTCAATTAAATAAAAGGAAGCTTAGAGTGGACAGATGGTCCAGACTAGCTTCAATCATCCAGCATACAGCGAAAGGGACCCATCGCTCTCCATCACAGACATCCTTGCGCCCAAAATTCAAACTACAGATGGTAACCAGCGGGAGATCGGCGAATTGTGGCGATCTACCAAAAAAATGTCTCCAACTCCTCTCTAAAAGCGACAGCCACCGTAGCTCCTAATCAAACCAACGTGAGGATTCAGACCGCACAAAAGAATAGATAAAATTATGATTTTCTTCAGAAATATTGCAGAATAAACGCATGAGCTTTGGCTATACTGGAGTTCTCTACACAGCCAATACAGCGGGCCAGTGAGGCTGATCGAAAAGCCAAAAGCCTGGTGGCAGTGACCTTTACCACCTGCAGACAAGACAGTCCAGCAGTTCTGCAGCTGTGCATTACATCCCAAAAGTGCAGGAAGAAAATCAAGCACAATGATCTCATCCCAAACGATACCTCACATGACTGTGGCAGTCTCTAGACGCCCTCAGAAAACCTCAGTGTGATGCAACCGCCGATAAAGTAGCAGAGGACCACAGCACGCATGACACACACCAGACATTTCCCTAACCAGCTCCAAAGTACTGGCAACGCAAAACAAAAATCCTACTCATTTATCAACAGCCTTCAAGACGCAGTATTTTTAGTTGGACAGGATATATTGGTGAAATTGTGAGGAAAATGGTGAACAACACAGAATAACACGACTTATACAGAAAACCACAAACCAGGCAGCATAGATAAAGAACTGAATGGAGCCTCCAGCCATAGTCATCCTGTAGACAGAGCAAAAAAACTCGCGCTGAGCGGAAAAGGTGCTGATCAGACAGACACTTGTAAAGAAAGCATCATGTCTGAGCGCACTTAAAACAAACAAAAAAAAAAAAAGATAGAACAGCACACCTTAGCTAATATAGCTGTTCTCAGTCAAACCCGGGCCTGGGGGAGCAGGGACAGGCTCTCAGGCGGTAGATGGGCTCCTAACACACCAGACACAGGGGCAGGTATATGGGTGAGGCCTCCTTCCTTTGGAGCGATGAATGTTTAACAAGCACCAAACCAGGAGCAGACAGCAACGTGAGACCACGAAGGGTTAAGAGTGTGAGAGGGCGCCAATCCCATGCTGACCCGCCGTCCGCCCCATCCCCCCATCCCCGCTCCCCCCGGTGCTCGGCAAACAGCCAAAGCCCAGCTCCTCGGGGATAACGGAGCTCAAGCTGATGAGCTCAGAGTGGCATCAGCGCACAGCTGAGCTGTACCTGGCAGAGCTGACTCACTGCCTCGGACTACGTCACCCAGCAGAGCGCGGCACAGCTGGCACGACCTGTGACCCCCCCCCCCCGATTGCTCAGGCTCTCCCCGCGTGGGGCTGTCCACTGCTCCAAAGGAGAAAGAGGCTCACCTACAACAGTTCCCACCCATACATCCATTATCAAATCCCACTGGCTGGGGTAGCACGTGGGGTGGGGCCGTGGGGGTGGGGCTTAAGCCCATCCCAGCCGCTATTTGGTGAGAGCTGAAAGCACCTTAGACAATCCAGCACAGGGCAGAGACACAAAACTCACTCACACACTCGCACCCATGGCAAACCAGAGTCTCCAATCAGCCTGATAAGCATGAATTGGTCCTGAAGAGGGACACAAGGAAACCGACAGGAAACCCGACCAAACACAGGGACACAAGCAAACCCCACACACAGAGGCCCCAGGCAGAGATATAAAGGCCACGCATCACACCTGAACCTCACACACCAGTCTCCAGGGGCAGTATCCGGAGAAGATCCACAGTATAGCGACACGGCGATGACTGAGCGTGATGCATCACACCCCTGGTGAGTCACCCAATTTAGCCCCGTCCATCTTACAGCTGGGACTGACACAAACCTTCCCTCCCAGGGGTTTTCACTGAAAGGAGAGCCGACTGTGAGGAGGACCAGCGAGAAGCGAACAAATGGGCGCGTGCAAAGTAACCAAACATAACCGCCACGCATGCACCAGAGCTGACCCCGCTACATTTCAGACAGGGCAATGTTTTCCCCCTTCATCCAATCACGCGCAAGAGCAGCTCCACCAACACATCCACTCACTCAATTCCGAAAAAAAATCTTGGCTGAGCGGTAGCTTTGAAATTCCAATTAGCCATAGCAGGGTGTGCTCCCCAGAGCTGTGGAGCAGACTTAATTAAGAACGGCTCCCCGAAGTGCGCCCTGCTGCCGCTAACATCCGTCTTCCTGCCCGCCGAGTATTTTTGGCAGGACAAAACGGCGAAGCTTTGATCAAGGATGCCTCCAAAAGGCACCGTCGAAACTGAACGTTGGGCCTGGAGCGGGGAGTTTAGCGATTGTGTCTCACCGCTTTGTTTCACCACATTCTGGAAACGAAGGAATTAAGGTGAAATGAAACGGAAGAAGAATCCAACGTAGATTTCTGAGCAGGAAATGCAACTTCAATATATTATTCCAGCTCTGCTTTAATTTCTTCTCATCCCTTTTTCTGCAAGAAGATTCCAGAAGAAAACAGTAATATCATCCCTGGTCCTGGTCTTGGGGCTAATTGACAGACAAACACCATCAAGAACCTCAGAAAAAAGACAATTAGCCCAACATCAGTCCATCTCCCCGACCAGCCCAGCCAAGCTCACCCAAGTGCAGGGAGTCCGCTTGTGCCTCAATTTTAACTCTGTTGATGGTGACGGCCCGATACCATCCTGTTTTTTAAAGAAAACAACCACTGCGAAAGAAGAAACGAGATTCATCTCAAAAACATTGTGTTTCCCACCATCGAGAATGCACAACATTGCCAGTAAACTTTACCAAAACAGACCGCTGATCACAGAAACCGTGGATGTGGCCGGGTATTCTATTCTGCCCGGTAACAGGAAGCCAATAGGGCTGTAGGGTGCAGTAACGCAGGCTGACAGCACAGTTAACTGTAATAAAACTGATAAGGAGAGGAGCAGGAAACCAGTGTGTAAACTCATCTAACCCCCTCTCGTCTCCTGCCCCTGGAGCTAAAGCAGGGCTCATCCCTCATTTCCTGTGCAGAAAATATTACTTTTACATGTTTGGTTCAACCCAGAGAGGATCAGCATCTATGAAAGCGTCGCCCAACACTGAGTTTCTCAAAACCTTGTGCAGAAAGGGCCAATGGGGCTGTACGCTTTCATTTCAATGAAGCAAGTTACACACCTGACCCCAATACTCAAGCTGCCCCACAGCAAAAGACTCCAGGGGCGATCAATAGAATCAGGTGTGAAACTTCATCGCTGGAATGAATAACTGTACCAACTCTGGACCTTTTCTGTCTAAGATTGAGAACCCCAAATCAAATGGAGGGCTGTTAATAATTTCACACACAGTAGAAAAACGACAGGACTGAATTCACTCAAAAGCCTTGTGTTTGGGTGCCAAGATGGGAGCGTGAAGACTTTGCCCTGACGACACACAGAATCATGCGTGATGAATTCTGCCAACTGCACAGAACAGAGCTATGCGTGCATGCGGCACCAGGCATGGCCTGGACATTACAAACAGCATCACACAGCAGCAGGCCTTATACAGGCGTCATGGGTATTGGCTCAGTCTGTAGTTATGACATCAGTCCACGATGACGGAGTCTGCAGTGACGGAACACAAGCGGGCGCATCTCCCAGGGGACAGTGGGGGCAGGTTAATTAGCATTAGCATCACTCATCTCTGACCCCAGCTACCGAGAGAGACAGATGCGTCTCTCCGGACATCAGTGCTGCTGTGCTCCAGGGTACTGCCCGGTCCGAAAAATGTAAAGCAATATTTGCAGACTCCTGAAATACTGTAGCATGTGTAAAGCGTGAACTACTATATGCGTGCTAATATAATACTGCATTATCTGTAAACTGAGACACATAAGCGTCATCCTCCCGCAGCACTGCGTGACCAGTCAAATCTAAAGTAATATTGGTGTAATCCTGAAGTACTGCAGGATGCAAACTCATATCTGCACGCTATTGTGGTGCGGTGTTATTTATCAACTGTGACGTCATAGCTCCGTACTCCGGCAGTGCTGTGTGACTAATACAATTTAAAGTAAATATCAGTGTACTCCTGAAGTACAGTGGGATGCGTTAAGTGTAAAGTAATACCTGGCTTAGGGACAAGCGCATGTGCATCGCATCAAGTGCTTGCTAAGTGGGTGTAGGAGGCAAAGCACTGTAACAATAACAATGGCCCGTTCCAAATAACAGAGAATACACAACTCAGTCTTACTACTGTTCCTCTGGAATTAGCATATTGGACACAGTAACGGTACAAGCCCACCCACATCATGACAGAACTAGAACAACTTGACCCATTTTAACATAACGTGTCCTGAATTGCTACGAGACAAGTCTTTCATGGTAAAAACAGTATCTGTGAAAACATTTATTTTGACTGATATGCCGCAAATGTGGCCACCCCACCCCACCCCTTCCCCAAACTACAAAACATGATCCGCAGATTAGCAAATACATTCACTCTGAATAAAACTGCCAATACCCAAAGCAGGAAGATAACTTCTCCATTTGTCCCACAATTTTTTGAATCGTAGAACGGAAGGCGGAAAGCCTGTTCAATACAATAAGCAATTTTATGACCTCAAAATATTCAGGGCATCTGCTGTAAATTTCTGAGATGAGCAATTTTGCTTGCAACTTGAAAAGGTTGTATGGCCTTTAAAAAAATATCAGGATAAAAATTGAATGAAGAATAAATCTAGCCACTTTAAGAAAACATTGTGTTGTCCTTACTCTACATTCAGCAGCTCAAAATGGATAAAGCCTACATTTCCTACAGATATGTTTTACTCCAAGAATGTGTGATGGCATATTTTGGGGAAATATTAAACCCTATTCCCTTTGGGCAGTTCAAGCAGCAGAAACTTCAGAACAGTTGTCCACCTGTAACGTTATGTGAATGCGCTAAACTATAGCTGCAAAGAGGCAGATTTATACCATGCGAAAACAATTTTTTAAAAATGGCGAACTCCATTTCAAAGTTCAGATTACAGATCGAATGATGGATACAGTTATATTGCTCCTGGTGGAGAACCCCATTTCGGACAGTTTCAGCGAGCCCCGACAGTAAAAAAACGCGTCTATTCGAGGCAGTCAAAATTGTACACAAAGCAGAAATGAAGGAGCAACAAAGCGCTGATTTCAGCGGCTTTAACGGAGTGTTGAGATGTAAAATGTTAGTCGACAAACGCTCCCATGCAATTAGAATAAAAGGCTCATCTTATTACGAGAAGTCGACGGGGAAACTAGATGCAATGCAGGCCCTACAATGGCAAAAGGCAGCAACTCCAATACATGACAATTGGAGTTACTGCCTTCTGCCATTGTGGGGCTGAATGCCCGCGAGCGCAGCAGCTTTCGAAGATCAACGGCGACTGAGCTGCCGGCAGTTCCTCTCACAGGGAGGCACCATCAACCGTAAAATAAAGTCAGTCGCCACGGTAACAGTGCAGTGTCATAGTGACCGTTGCCGTTAGCGGGAAGAATGGGGGACGTGCGAACCACAGATGAATTCTACACCCGGGCACTTATGTAATGGGCTGCGCGGTATGAACACAATGTTTGAAGTTAACCGACTCACCGCAGCAAAATAAGCCGCCCACCTCCGATAATAATCACTTCTTATGTGGAGTACCAAGAATCACGAGTCAATTTAAATGTGGGGTTGTCAATTTGAAAATATCTTTTACCGAAAAAGTAAATCATTTGCCATGTCTGCTCAATAATTTTAGTGCAGACTGACCCCCCCAAATAATTCACTTTAAAATGCCAGCACTGCAGTGATACTGAGCGGCGCTGAGGCTCGACAGGCGAGACTGCTGCCTCACAGCAAGAAGGCTGTGGGTTTGAATCTGGCCCGGGGCCTTTCTGTGGGGAGTCTGAATGTTCTCCCCGTGTTCACGAGGGATGTGTCCTGGTACTCCGGTTTCCTCCCGCAGTCCGAAAACATGCATGTCAGTTTAATTAGAGACTAGATTTGAGTGTGTGAGTGAATGATGTGCGAATGGTGCATTGTGCCCTGTGATGGATTGGCGAGCTGTCCAGGGTGGGTCCCTGCCTTTCAACCATAGCTCGCTGGGATAGGCTCCAGCTCTCCTGCAACCCTAGCGAGGACGAACCAGAAGATAATGGACAGATTTGTATGATTTATAAAAAGATCAAGTGAGCAGACATGGGGTTCATTTTAACCTCTCATGTATTCCTTAGTTCTTTCCTTGTTTGCACTCAGATCCAAAATTGAGTCCCCTGTCATCAACAAGATCCCGATCCGATGAGGGACTTACAAAAATGGAATAGAGGATTCCCTGATTCTCGGATCTTTTCTTCAGGATTGTTGAGGTCATCCTGGGCAGTAGTATTATTTTCCTGCAGATGTGACTCATGAACAATGGTTCTTATGAATTCAAGTCTCCCCATTAGACTCACGCCAGTAACTGCTCCTAACGGACGTCACTTCAAAAAGGCATTCAAAGGAGAAAGGATGTTCCATTTCTGTGCTTCATGACTCCTCAGACCATCCCCAGCCCACCACCCTCTTCGTTTCCTCCACTTACTATTTTTTGGTGCTCGGATGCAAAGCGAGCAAAGTAATGAGGAGAGCGCAAAAGTTTGAAAATTCAGTTGCCCACGAATAGGGGACTAAATTCCTCCTTTTTAACAGCCATCCCATAAATACATTTCATATAACAGAATTCCTCATCATGTGGGACCAATAGCACGATTTTAAGCATTGCTTACATCATCACCATCTTAACTTAAAAAATCATTAATATATACACTGCCCGGCCAAAAAAAAAAGTCACCGTTTGGAAGTTAATGAACAAATTCTAAAATTGGATCATTATTGCGGTTATTAATATGTTTCAGATGGCAATAATCATTTTAACCCTGACTGATGAAGTGCGTCGCTATTCATTTCTTACAAAATCATGTCCAAATCAAAATCATTCCCTGATGGTGGAAACGATGTTACAGTATTTCAGAACGGGCAAGTTATTGGCCTGTATTTAGCAAAGAAAACCATGAATGACAAAACCAAGCGGGGGGAATCATTTTCACAAACAAATTTTCCACCACTAAGTCCTGACCTTTAACATAATAAAAGTTATTGGGATGTGCTCAAGACCACCGAGTGGTTCAACCATTATGTCGAAAAGACAAGATCTTGGACAAAAATCATGGCATTTCTGATCGAAAAGAAATGTTCTGGCATTGCATATAGTTGTCAAAACAATGACAAGACAAATATGCACAGTAATCAAAGCTACAGGGGTTCCAACTAAATATTTGAGTGTGCGACTTTCTTGGCCAGGCAGTGTAATACTCATAATTAGCCACTCTCTACCTTACCACCACTAATGATCCCATCAAGTATGAGAGAACTTGTCGCCAGTAGAGCTGTTACGAGAATCGAGCACAGACTCGGCGAAGGCAGTGAAACAGAGCGATGCGCGATCAGTAGTGTCCCCCGACACTTTCATGCAAAGGATACAATAAGCTGTTAGAATGAGCCCATAGACACCATAAAAGTAAGCGATGCTCGAGCGGTTTACTCTGAAACAGTACAGCATGTGCTTAAATGAACAGCACATTTCATAAACGTCCAGGGGTACGTTTCCCAGAAGCTTAGTTGTTAACTATATTAGCGACTTGCGTAGATTGTGCAGCCACATCGACATTCTCCTGCAGCAGAGTGATCAATTCCTTAACTCCCCTTGGCCATATAGCACTCTTGCATCACGCCATAAACATCTCTTAATATTACAGTGAACACGCAGAAAGATACAGACCTATTTGCAACCCTGCACCCCAGTGCCAGTTTATTAAATACGCAGAGTTGATTTAGCTTAATCATTTGTACCACATCGCCATTTCTGTACATTTGGTTCTTCGCCTCCCTGCTACATCAACGCATGGTATTTACCGTGAAAATCATTGAGGGCGGCGATATCCACTTTCTTACAGGAAGGCCGTTAACAAAGATACTTATGAACTCATATTTTCTCTCAAATACACAAGATAATTCAAGGCCATTTCAGTGGAGTGGTATACTGAAGAGCTGGACTGTCTTCTTTCGCATGAAACTAATAAGACCATCTTATGCAGTAAGGCAAAGCACCACAGAGCAGTCACACTATTCAGCAAACGCCTGGTGCTGGCCGTCATGAATTCTTAGACAGCAATTCAGCTCGTGAAGTTCCACAGTACCCCAGTTGCAGCAAATCAACTTCAACCATGAATTATTTACTGCATATCTGCATGATATTGTATATCCCTCAAGTACAGTCACTGCACTTTGTACATCACTACAAAGAAACCATCAAGCCAAAATGGCCTGGTTGTGGTTAGAGGCATGGTTGTATTGTGATATTCTGATGATTGATTTCCACTTAAGACATTATGGCCTGGGTGGGTCTTTCACGTGGCAACCATTTGTACATTGAGACAGAATTTTATCCTTAATCCAAGTTCTGGTCTCCTTAGAGGACCATCTGGCAAACTCCATTTCATGACCAAAACTCAGAAAGGCAAGAAGATCGCGCATCGAAACATTTTCATGAAGATTACGCACTGGACTGTGACAACACTGGCAGCTGTTCTTCGTGATTTTGTTTTTTTGAAGGTTAAACTGGCCTGTCACATCCTACGCTCGTCATTTTAATATCTTAAAACACACCATCGCCAAAACAAAGCTGGCTCCTTGAGGTTTACAGACAACGGCATGTCCAGGATGGGGACAAATGGTTTACACACCACATCAGAGACTTCTGACAAAACATACAGGAAGGAAGATGTGGCGCTCATGCTGTGCATTCAGTTGATAAGCAGTAAGAGAAGGGTAAGAATTTGTGGTAAATATGTTTGTGCGCATGCAGACACACGCAAATGCTTAAGAACACACATAAATATACACAGCGGTACACATGCACATACCCTCATACACACACACACACACTTGCACCAATCCACATACACACACGCACACTTGCACCAATCCACATACACACACGCACCAATCCACACACACACACACACACACACACACACACACACACACACACGCACCAATCCACACACACACACACACACACACACACACTTGCACCAATCCACATACACACACGCACACTTGCACCAATCCCCACACACACACACACACACACACACACTCTAGACTCAAAGCCAAAGCAGGGAAGATTTCTTGGAGCTCCCAGCCGGATGATTTAAACTGCAAGGAGAGCCATTACCCAGCTGCAGCACAGACACTTCCAGACCGCAGCAGTATCTGCAGGAGAGCAGGACTCTCTGAGATCGTACACAGTTAAAGAGAGCGGCTCTCTCCTCCAGCAGAGGGCCAGACCCCGCTGCGTTTGCCGCATCACATGACTGCAGCGCTTGGGACAGGACTGACGACTGCACTCTCCACAGCTCCTGATGACGGGCGGAGAGTCCTCATATGATTCACGTGTGATATGATTCACGGGTGAAACAGCTGAGCAGAGATTCACTCATGAATGCAAACATGTTCAGTTTCGGCTCTCTCCTCCCCCTCTGAAAAGGTCCATACTGTAACACAGTGGTGCTGAAACACTGTCCTGAGCTTCCACTGTCTTTGCCAGTTTTTGTTCTGACCACAATTGCAATGTTGGTTTGCAACAAGCTGGTATTATGTCGTAATTAGGTGTATTTATGTTTAGAACAGTAATTTATCTTCAAAATCCACATTTTGATCTACATCTATGTGCAATGAAGAATCAAAATGTCATATATCCACATTGTGACATACTTGAACCGACTGCATTAACAACTGCAGATGTGAAAAACGTAACCAAAAATTGAACAAACATAAACATTAGGTTCCATATTGCTGAAACTGTGCACACAATAAATTAACAATTTTTTTTTAGGCAAAAAAATGATGAGTCACACCCATTTTCTTGGTGTCTAATTTCATCTGCTTTTAAATGATGTTACCGGAAATTCCTTACAACGTGGATAAATAAACACAATATGTTCAAGGGTCATTTATTATTCATGGAAAACATGGATATGTCTGTCAAAATGTGGCTTAAAATAGTAAATTACTGCTTTAAACAAGATATACAGCTAATTAGGACAAATTAACAGCTTATTCGCACAACAGCAAATGTGTTTGGAGAGACAGTGGGGCCCCAGTGCCGAGTTTCAGAGCCACTGCTCCACACAAGCTCTGAACAAGTTAGATGTCATCCACTTTCTCCATTGCCCAAAGAGCTTATAACTAAAACAGCTACAGATAAAACAGGGGAATTCAAACTATACTTCAAGGCAATGAAAATTCAACACCAGTTTGGATTCAAATGATTGTGACTCAAATTTATTTTCTTATTTTAACAGTTCAAATATGTTAGCTGGGTTTACTTTGATGAATTAAAAGTGTTAATGGGCCGATTTGGACAATAATTAACAGATGCATTAAACATGACGAGCACAAGTTGAAAATGAAAAAGAAAGAAAAAAAATCACAAGACTGAACTTTAAAAATGAACTCAAAAGAACAGTCCCCCACAAACATCCACACAGGCAGTACGTCTCCTCATGGACCTGACTAAGCGTCTTCGGTTGTCTTGGGGAAGTAGTCACCACTCTGCCTGTAGTGCATTCTGGAGTTGCTGCCTGGTTTGAGGTCTGGGTACTGTGATGAAAGAGCTCGTCCCAGTTGGACGTACTACACCTAAAACATACTGATGCTGGACGTACTACACCCAAAACGGTGAGCCACTTGCTGGGCACTTACTCCCGCCTCTAGCATACCCAGGGCCCTGTTCCATTGTTCAGTCGACAGACGTGGCATTATGACACTTATAAATGTTTTTTTTTTTTGTGGCTTTTATTATGCCTTTAAACAGGGAAGGCAACCCCTCCTTCATTTCAACCACTGAACTTGCACAACTCCTAATCCCATGTGTTGTACTCAATATGGATTGAAGAGAGTCCGACTCACACAGTTGAGTTACATGATGATCATTCATGTGTAACGAGGTACACATTGTGACCCCAATGGTCACTTAAGAACTCAAATCTGAGAACTCAGGTCCCGAGCAAAAATAAACCAAAATTTAGAGTGTTGCGTTTTCATTGCCTTTGAGTATAGAATATCATAAACCTGTGTGTTTGCCACAGAGCTCTCACTTCATTAAGACTCATTTACAATTCATATAAGGATCACTCCAAGCAAGCAAAAAAAACACACACGAAGAGGAAGTAGGACACTGCGATATGCACAGCACGATCGGGAAACGAACACGTGTTTCTGCACAGCTCAAAGTACACCGAGAACAGACTCAAGTTAAATACCATAAACCCGCAAAGCAGAAAAGAGCATTGAAATGAGCTTCTCTCTTCCTTCTTTTAAAAACTGTAGACAGCCAAGATGAACAGACAAAAACAGAGGCAGTAAAAATAAAACTTGTAATTAATCGTTGGTCTCGGCCCACAGTAGGAGGTTATGATGCTTAAAGGGGAACCGTCACTGCCTGTTCTCTCTCTGCTGCGATAACAAACCCTGTTTCAGGAGATCCAAGTTCCTGCAGGTTTTTGCTCAAACCATAGAAAACCGCACCTGATTCAACAGCTAGAGGGTCTACTGGAGCACATTTTCAGTAGAATCTATGCGCCAAATCAGAGTTGGAGAGAGAACGTTGATGGCGCAAAATCTTCTGGAACAGGGTTTGATTACGGCGGTTGTAGCACCAGATGTGAAAACCGCACCCGGCCCTACAGCGCGTCGTGTCCTGATGTGACCACGCATCACACCATCTCTCATGCACAGCGCACGCACATTTGAGCATCGACTGCACACCACTAAAAATAGACCGACACCGAAGAATCGTATACGTTCACAGCCCTTACTCCAGTGAGCGCCCATTAGACATAAATCACCGGAGACGGCTGGATTCACATTCTTTCCGTCTTTAATTCCCGTTTGGGATTGTGTGAACTTCATCAGATGGTATAGCACAGAGAGGGGAGGACTGGGGAGAGAGGCAGGGGGAGAGATGTGCACCAAGGAGCACGTGGCAGGATTCAAACCAATATTCCAACCACCTACTGAGCAGTGATCTACAGGTTGCTCCACTGAAACACCCCAACAATGGGGTTACTTCACCCTTCCGCTGGTACCAACCCAAAAAAGGAACATGAAGTTGCAGTAAACAGCCAATATTGCTTACAGCTGATCTGATTAATAGGCCTGTTCAGAGAATCTTGAAGGGAACAAATGAGGACAATGCAACAAAGAGAAGGAGAGGGCATCAGTGCCATGTAAAACCAGCACTGCCGGTACTAACACTCCACCAACCCACATAAAGCAAGATAAGAGGGCCATCGGCCTCTACACGCACGAAACGGTACACAAGAACGTTAACAGCATCGACAGCCGCCATCACTCAGCATCACAGTCAGATGCTGTAAATGAACGCATGGATTCAGCAGGCACCAGGTCCAATGTGGATACCAGCGACCTAAAGGCAGCGAAGACTGATGCTGACATAACGACAGACAGAAGGAGGAAGAACGTTACAGTGACGGCCACAATCTAACGTGACGGCATTTGAGATTTCGTCACTACGGTGCTCGCCCACAAGGCAGTTTGTGATCTCATTTCCCTCAGTGTAAGGCAGGTTCGGACGAGCACGTCCGCAAAGGATTTCCTCTCCTGTACCCGCCCACCACCGGCGGGGCCAATGCGAGAGCTTCCAGCAGCCCCCAGGGAAGGGCACGTCGCCCCAGCCGATGTGCGTCACATGTTACCACACATCAGAAAATGAAGCTAAGCTACAGGAACATGCATGCTAGTTACGCCACCGAACTGTTCTTAAGCCACCTTTACAGATGTTACAGCTCATTGATCAATGTTAGCAGAAATAAGGAGCCAGAGCGCTGCACAGAAATATTCTCTTTAAGAAAAATAAATAAATAAATAAATAAAAACTTCTCAACTGACACTTCGACATGATAACTAAACACCATGTAACCATACTCCATGCCAGCAACCTCATACAAAATGTGTAAAACAAAGTGGGCCTTTCGCAGTGGATTCACATTTGAATTTGTTTGATGTGACTACCTATGAGGTAGAGACCTTGTCTCTGAATACGCAGAATTCAAACACCAAGCAAATGTCAGCCGTGTTTCTTTTCTCTGGATTCATAAATTTGCATGAGGTCCAAATGAACATGACTGGAGGTGGCACTTTGAAGTTCCATGTTTTTATCAGCTAAGATTTTCTACACCTCTGAGAATCAGAAAATAATACATTCCTATCAACTCAAGTTAGTCATCTACTGATTATTTCCCAAAGGTTTCATAATGCATAGACTATAGGAGCATTATACAGCGTTTTGTTTGAATGGGCAAAAGACCACAAACATTTCCAAAATGATTTTACCACCTATATATTTTCAGAAAGTACAAAATCGTGCCCATGAATTCATGTTTAGTTTCCGAAACTATTTCAGCCGATAAATTTTGACCATCCGTGTGGAATTAAATGTCGTGCATTCGTCTGACATTTACCAAAAGCAAAGTGGATTACTCATAGCAGGGGCCCATCCACTGAGGAGTAATGCAAGGGTTAACTACTTAAACTCTGATTTTCACTTTAATCTCCCCTTAAGTTGGTTTGAAGTTAAAGTAAGCATTCTTCTATCGTACTGTAGGACAGTGTCATTTACATATTCTGTATCTGAGGGTTGCCACAATTCACTGAGGCTACATCACACTTATATTGAGAGAAATATTCAAACCCAGGACGTCATGCTTTTATGGCCATAGCATTACATCAAATGGAAAATATTTATATTTTGTACATCATTTCAGACACATTTCCCTGTAATTCAACAGGACAAATTTGGAAACCTTTGGATCTCCAGTAGAATTTAAATTTAATCCTGAAGTTCCGCAGGTTGGAATACAGCAACTGCATTCGCCAAACCCACATATGGGCCGGCAGACTTCAAGAGATTTAAGGGTCTGAGAGAGGAGCCCAAAATCTTCATAGATTACACCGTGGCCACTAACCGCTAACCTTCCCAGTCAAACACTTTATTAACACCAGGTAGTGATCCAGACTCACTGCACAGTATCTGAGCCTCACTGCAGAACACAGACCATGACCTGCCTCTCCACTCTCCCAGAGAAACTGAACAGGGCCTGCATCCCTCATAATACCACACCTCTAAAACACAGTCATTGCCAAAATCCCGGCCGGAGACCCGAGACGATTTAAGGTGACCAGCTAAAAAAAAAAAAAAAAAAGTCTACATTATGTGGTCAGGAAACAAGGCAATGCACTCTCCCGGCTGTCACCAGACAAGCCTGCTGCGTTTGGCCATAAAGCTGGGTTCACATTCAAGAATAATTCTGCAGATTTTGGGAGCCGATTCCGCCGCTGTGACAATTTTCTCAACGGCTCAACAGAACATTCTGCCCCATTCTTCTGTAGTGGGAGGTGTGTACACAGCGGATCACTTGGCATCACCAGATTTGCTCCGTAGACTCTCAGGGCCGCACCGATCAAGTTGGAAATATTAAAAATGTTCATTGATATGTATATTTTAAGATTCATGATCTGATATTAGGTGGAGTGGGATCCGAATGGTTAAGTGAATGTGCTCTCCGCAGGCCAGAGGACCAGAAAACCACGAAAGGTGCAATTTTATCTAGTTGTGTAATGCTGCCTCTCATATCTAATAGTCAGTAAAGATGGCCAGGCTTTGTAAATTAGAATAATGAAAATTAAAAACAAAAAATAAACAAACATAGGCAAGCCAATTGCTTCTGTTAGGAGGTACCAATTGTCTGTGAATGGCCCAATTAGAATGCAAAAACGGGGATACGGTGAACTGTGCACCGACCGATGCAGGCTTCCATTTATCAACTTATATAGAAACCTCACTGATGCCGCCATCGATGCCACTTACAAGACCTCTGAAGCACTACACTAAAGTTTCCAGGAAGGAGGTGATGATGTCACCAATCCATTTTCAGCAGAATGTGATTCACTTCCCATCAACTGCTTAAGACAGAGGAGGAATTTCCCTCAAGAAATCAACTCATTGCTATAAGGGGAGAGTGAATTTCAAACCTAACCAACCAGTACTCCTGTAGCGAGGCCCTCCTTCAACAGTTTGATCAACAGATAAATTTCACTGAAGCAGAGTTCAAAATCCCAACGTAACCAGCACAAAGTCTCCTTAAACTAGGTAATTTGTGCCCTTGGACATGGGTCCCCCTGCCACTGAAAGTTTTTGAAGCCCCTAAACTGATGAAATTGTCCAATTTTGTCAAACAAAATGAGACGCACACCTTTGATCAATGTAGAAAGCATTTACCAAAGCTTGTTGTTGTTGTGCTGTCCAGTAGTTTTTGAGGAGAAGCAGAAAGACAACATCCGGGTCATTCCATATGAAATCACCCAAGCTCCCAGCTTGGTGGTCTCAGAAATGCTTCATTCGGTGATATTTTGTTGCCTGTGAAGAGTAAATTAAATTGCATCTGGTTTCAACTTGATATCTCGTTCCGTTCTCATTTTATGGGCCCCCAAAAAAGGGGGCGTGGCCCACGTTAACCCTCTGGTCACAGTTTGTGACCATTTTCAAAGGATTATAACCGATGCACTAATAAGGATACAAATTTCATTCTTTCAGGATATGTTTATTCTGTCCAATAGTCTCCAACAAACCTTTTTTGCGCAGAAGGCAAATTTGGCTATTTATGGGTTACCCAATTTAATGCTTTATAATTCAAGATTTAAGCTTCTTAAAGAGGAATAATTAGGCTCAACTCAGAAAAGACACTTACAGCATTTAGAATTACATTGCATTTCATTTTATTTTCATGATTTTGGTACAGAAAATGGGCTGCAAACATAAAAAATCTTCATGACAATTCACCATTGAAATTGCAAAAAAATATAATACTGAAAATTGAAAAACTGATGGGACTTATATCTATACATTTCTGGGACCATAAACTCCTTGACCACAAGTACAATTCATCTTCAACATTACATTCTATATTACCTACATGCCATTAGCCAAATTATACAGGTATCCAAGTGGCTACCCAAAGTCTCAAAATGGTGTACTGTCAAATCATAAAAAATTATGTATTTAACAAAGTTTTGAGGCATGAAATTTAATATGAGCAAATGATTTTCTGTTGAGTTTAGCATTAATTTATCAATATCAGTGCAGTTGAACATCAGTGGTCACCAGTAACCTCTCCAAACACAAAACATGCCCTTTTTTATAGTTTAGAGTTTTGCCCATTTTTCTTCAAAGTCCTCCAAGCCAGCACAAACACGCATTAAATAAACTGCTGATTAAACGGTCAGAACATTCATCCTGAGATGGAAGCTACCAGTTCCCTCTTCTGAGCTCGAAAACTCATTTCAACACTTCTAAGGAACAAGTACAACTCACTAACTCAGTAATACCTGAATAATGTAATATACCTTATTTAAACAGAATAGACACTCCACTTTCAGGGAAGATAAACAATACATTTCCTCCCTGGATTCAACAGAACCGTGCAATGAACGCACGGTTCACCCAAATGCATGGGCAGTTCACGTTCTAAACAGGAAAAAACCTTGGCATTCGACTTTGTTGAGTACGGTATACAATCCAAAACAAAATGTAGAAGTAGCAGCCTAACCTTTTTCCATGAATCCCTCCACCAGAGACCGATGTATCCAGTAGAAGGAATGTTTCATTCAAAATCATTTCCATTGACCATGTCCTTATCTAAATTTAAATTGACCATGTCCTTATCTAATTTAAATCCTCTAAATGTAACTGAACACTTCAAGGCCAGTTTTGTTTTTCTCTAAATTGCGTCCATTTCAGCCATGCAATGTGCACAACATAGACAGGATACGACCGAGCCTGCTGATACGCATAGGCTTGTATGCTCTGTGTTTGTCCAATAAATGTGTTTCACTTACTGTAGAACATTTTAACACTCAGGAATTGGATAAGAAACGAGCCAATCAATACATTGCCAATCCAATACAATCGTAACTGTGCAGTTACGCAGAAGAGGCTATCAACACCAGTACTCGGGTAGATATAAGGAAGCGCTGGATTTGTCAATGAAGGAATCTATACGAAAATCCACGGTAGGGAACTACGCATTTTTTGAAAGAGATGACTGTAATTGACAGTAGAATGTGAGAGAATCAATACCATGTCGAATTTTTTGCTTCATAAAACCGATTTTTCAAAACCACTAATTGGAATACTGTTGGCTCACTGTAGCTAAAGTGGTTGCTACATAGGACAACAATTTTTTCTGTTGCAAGAGATCATTTTTTTAAACTGCTGGATCGATACTATGGGCAAGGATATTGACCAGTTTGACCCTTTTTCGGGGGCCCATAAAATGAGAACGGAACGAGATATCAACTTGAAACCACTTGTGATTTGATTTGCTCATCACATGCAACAAAATATCAAATGAAGCAATTCTGAAACCATTAAGCTGGGAGCACCCCCCATTTTGAGTGATTTCATATAGAAGGACCCATCCCGTACACATGGACAGACGTACAGTCGGACCAGGGTAACTGTATGCCCTTGTCATATATGGCGGAGGCGAAATATAAATAGTTTATAAAAAAGGGCCCAGTATTCACCTCAGACTGTACTGCACAGACGCTAAAGCTCCTTAAGGAATACTTCGAAAGAGGAGCCTGGATGACCCATCCACTCAAGACACACAAAACAATACAACATGGCACCACTCTCTCCAGCCTCGTCCCAATCCTGCCATACAGTGCAGAGAGCATGCCTTTGTTTTCATCACAGTTATTCAACCGACACCTCCAAAGCAACTTACAGAAATTAGGCCATTTCTACCAGGAGAAATGAGGGTTCAGGGGCCCCCAACAGCGGCACGAATTATTAACCCTTAGAACGCTGAATAAATTTAAGGAATTAAAAATGTAATTATCCTGAGCCGTCAAAAATCAATCATGTGGCAACTTGTTTAAAAGAGCTCCCGCAAGTTGCCACATGATAGGTTTTCAACAGCATGTAATTTTGATATCTTACATCACTGGTCAACAATAGTTGCCTATAGCGGTCTTGGGGTTAATCTTATTGTGGCTACGCTGAACTATTAACCTTGATTCTCAAATGTCACTGGAAAGAATGCTCCTCCCCCACCACACGATATTCCCATCTTAATTCCACCAAACTCCATAAATATTTGAGGGGAAACTGGGCTTGTTTAAAGGGTTAAAAACCTAAGCCAATTGGCTACAGGCCACCCAGGGGACTCAGGACTCATAACCCACAAAACTACACCTGCTCAGTGTGGCTACTGTCCAAGTGTAGAGCCAGGAAAGTGACTTACGAAGCAGTCAAGCAGCCCAGCCTACAGCAGGCTCAGTGATTGGCTGCAAGATGTGACACAGAACACACACTGGAGGAAGGGCCCCTGAACCTGCAAGGTGAAGAGTCACCGCTGAATTCGCACATACTTCCCTCGCTCATAATCTCTCAGCTTTTATATCCCTCTTCACTAGGGCCCACACTTTCATTCACCACCTAAATCACTTACTCTTGGTCAGGGACGTGCGAAGGGGACGGCTGAAGGCTCTCCCAGCATGCAATGGGTTCAAAAGTCAGCCCCGACCCAAGTGACTCATCATCAGGCCAGTGCTCATCTCTAGTTTCAGTGGCATGCAGCAACTAATAGTGCTGCTACTTCCCCTGGATGGGATGCTAGTCCACTGCAGAATTCTCTCCAGCATTTAGTCAGGTTTTCCCAATTTTTCAGTACCCAACCACGCACCAGGGAGGAGTGAGGCACAGTGGGAGTGCAGTGTTTTGCCCAAGGCCACGCCGCGAGGGACCAGCGCGCTTAATCACTGCGCCACCACATCTCCCAATGAATGACTGACAGTAAAAGGTGTACACCATGGACAGTGTGAACACACCAAATCCAACCACCATTTCACTCTCACACTCTCAGCTATGAGCAATTTACAGCCTCCACTTAGCCCAACATGCTTGTCTTAAGGCTGTGGGAGGATGACAAGTTTCATAGAAGAAACCCACAGGAACACATTCAAACTTCTCATAGAAAGGCCCCCCGGCAGATCCGAACCCATGACCTTCTTGCCATGTCCCTAAAACACTACGCATTACGTCAGCTTATCGGCCCAGGCTATTATATGAAGCAGCAGAATGCCAGTGAAAGACGACTCAGCACTGTGAGAGACACACTGCATGCCTTAGCGAGGGTCCATGGTAACCGCAAACGAAGCAGGCGGTGAGGAAACACAGAGTACAGTGGTCTGGCAGGGGAGTCGCACAGCTTACACAGCCAGTGTTGGTCTTGGCTCCGAGCCAGGGGTCAGAGGGCCGGAATGCACTTTGCCTCGCGTAAAAATGCACCAGCGATAATGTGCGATTCTGCCCTTTGACCCCCACATGCCCTCCTTTTGACTCCAAGCAACCAAGTTATGGTAACAGCGCTACCGCGTTTTCAACACAAACACAGCCCTGGCGAACACAGGGCGGACCACTGCACGTACTGCCAACAAGTACACGCAAAATGGCGCAATTTCATTGGCCTGACACTGGCAGAGTCGCCACGATAAAGTCAGCTTGTGGCAGGAAAGGAGTCTTTAAAAAAAAAGAAAAAATGCTGAAATTAGGCAGATCCAAACTGCACTACATCAGCCAAGCCCCTCATTCCTGCACACTACTTTGATTCCTCTTAAGGGCATAGAGCCTGGCTAAACAGCTTGACTGGTCAATGCAGAGCTGCTGGTTCAATACCAAAGTGGGGCAGAGATTCTCAAGAGAAGAAGTTGGGGAAAATTCTACAGATTGGCCCTTGAGCCAGGCCCTTCACCAAAAAACTGCTCCTGGGGCTTTACCCCCTTTTCTCTTGGTCCCTCCTTACTTGCAACCATTCTATCTGGCGTTCCTCCCAAAGTCCATAACAATGAGATAAATGTTCTCAAATTTCCCTGGTTTATAAAAGGTTTATAAAAAGCTTCGTAACACACAATGACAGTTAAAATTTAGCCAGTAATTCAAAGCGAATTGATACATGGTGTCAAAAGGCTAGCATGTTCGGAACTCCTTCATGGGTGAGCAGTTATAGGAGAATATAATGCACCCCCATAGATCATCCTTCAACCAATCACAGTTGAGTATAGACCCGAGGCATAGGCAAGCAATATACAACAACAACAACAACAAAAAAAAGAAAAGGTCAGAGTCTGTATTGTGAAGCTCTATAAATAATCAGACAACTGCCCAGGAGTCAGGGAGGGACAGCTGGAAGAGTTTCACCCAGATAAGACTGAGAGCAGAACTTGCATCACTGAGATCTTAAGATTTAATATCTCCATCGTGAACTCTTGGCCCTGAAACAATTAGCAAAAGCATTCAGAGAGATTTTACAATTACTAAAAAAAGAAAATGGACAAGCCCTGCGAGACGGCTTCACAATGTTAAAGTGGGAAGATTGACCCCATAGGTCAGAAGAAAGGGGTTGAATTTACAGGAGAATGTCTAACCCAACTGCTATCAGAGCTCACACCGCAAGAACCAACTGCTTAGTATTATAAGACAACCACAGGAAGGGCTCAACTCAGATGAAAGATTAGGATTAGAGATTCACTGGAGGACAGAGCCCATCTGAGAGCGTGTGGAAATACCCAGAAGCCCCATTGGGCAGCACCTTGAGCGTGGTTAACACTGAGGTGTAACAGAACCGCTGCGTACCTCGTTACCGAGACGACACACTGCAACAGAGCTGCAGCACAAGTCAAATGCACCGGGAAACATCAAAAATAGGCAAATTATTTTTTTAAATACATTTTTTAAAAAGAGATCGTTCCTGCGCAAACGAGCACTTGTCGCATGTGCGCAAGAGCTTGCGTTTGATGGAGTCCCGCGTGGTTAAGTTTGTTAGTAAAATATGATAATCCGGCACAGTACCCATGGGCAGCTTTCTCTCGCAGATCTTACCCATAATCCCCCCATTTATTCCTGCCCCGGTGCGGGAGCGCCACGTGTGACCGCCGCCCAGCTGCTCTCTTGCGCAACTCCCGCAGGATTTTCATTAGAAGGCTAACGCAGCGCCGCGGGCTAAGAGTATTCCCATCCCACGCGCTGATTAATACTCTTAACACAAATAACGGCCCCGGAGACGCTGCAGACCTGGGCTTCCCTCCCCGCAGGTAAAACAGAATACAGGCCGTTTGATGCTGGTGCTTTTAAATTATCAAACAATTTATTTATTTTATTATTTTTTTTAATAAAAGTTGCGGGTAAAGTACTCAAGTATCCCAACGTCAGTAGTTGGTGTTAGAAGATGGATAAAAAAGCTCGACCAAAGACAACCAGAGGACAGGGACTCATCAGTTTCTTACACCTTCAGGTGTCAATATCAAATCCCAATGACCAATCGCTTTTCAATCAAATTCTGAGCCCTGTTATTTTACATTAAAAGAAATGAGATGGGCTAATATTGCCTACAAAAACTGAAAAACTATATTCCCGAAAGAATGTAAAAATATGAAACAAGACGAAAGTGTGGTCTCTTGCTGAAAGTTTAATGTCAAAGGCTAAAAAAAGTTAAAAAATAGCAATAAGGTTTGGGAGTTCTGTGGGCTCAGCTGCGTAAAGTTCACGCTACATACCGTGCTCAATACAAAACAAATAAAAACTATTTTAACATTTGGCAGCCAGTACAACACCAATAATACAGATTCAATTCTTACTGCAAACTAGCCTTCTCGACAGCAGTCCCGGGGACACATTTATTTTGTTTAATTCAAACAAAGCTGAGAGTTAATTAGGTTTGAATGAGTTTCTAATGGAAAGCTGATCTTTACTCGAGAGCTACAGATTCTATTTGAGGCAAAGAAATGCAGTGTTGGTGCATTCGAGCTAAAAAAACCAGAAGTTCTAATTTTCTCTTTAAAACAAACGTGCCCACTCATTCAAAATGCACTGACTGAATAAATACAGCTGTATTTGTGCAACTGCTTTGTTTCAGAAGTTAAGACACAAAAAAAAAAGAGATATACTGGTCATACCTAATAGAATCACAGGACTGAAGATACTCACCTCCAGAACACACCATGAGAGTGAAAACATCATTTAAGAACTACCAAAATCAGATAAAGGTCTCACAAATGACGCCCCATCAAACTCAGTTCAGCAATGATAGGCCAATGAACAGTACTGGCCCAGGAGCTCACACAGTAGGGAATGTGCAACTCACCGCACATTACTGTCAACAATTAAGAGCACAGGCTCCAAACTGTGCATGTCAGAGATCTGTGCCAAAGAGAATTTTGAGGACAAATACCCTGAGCTCTTTAGACATTGTGGCAGTATTGGCTTTTGAGCCAGATGTATACCATACGATGTCATAACTGATACTGTACAGGTGCTCAATACAGTCTCATTCAAAATATTCCAACGAGACCTTAAAAAAGGCTCGTCTTTATGCGCATGGTGGGAGAAGGTCATGACGTCATGTACCGATCTCCCAATGCAGTCTGGGGCCTTCTGGGACATCGGGTCTACTTTCCAACACATGGGAAATTTTCGTTGTTGCTCTGACAGCGGGAGGGGGCACAGCCAGCTCAACCCACAAGATTTCGCCGAGTCTTCAGCTTCCATTTGAAGTCGGACACGCTCCAGACTCTGCCCTCTCTTGTCTTCGAGTCCTGTAATGCGTAAATTCTCGCCCTGGCCTCATCCTTAAGTAAGAGCACAGTGACAATGCAAAACGGAATTCTGTAGCTCAGATGATGAGAAATGTCCGGCAAAATTTTGGTCGCGCAATGTGCGCCTAGCCTCAGTCAAGATGGGAGGGTGTAAGGACATTTCACAGGAAAGACGCATCTTTGCTGAGATCAGCGAACCAGTAGCAGCAAATACTCCACCCACTGACCTTTCTCATCACAATGAAAAAAGTAAATTGCTTTCTAGAGATTAAACGGTGTTCCTCCACCATGTTATCTTGTGTTTGCTACGGCTCAGTTGACATTTAAGAACGAGGATTAAAAATGATTACACTCAAATCCCCAGCCCGTGCGCGCAGGAATGGTCGCCACATTGGAGTCAATGTCTTGACAGGCCATCCAGCCTATGGTACAAGAGATGAGAGGCATGGCACTCTAATCAACACGGCCCTGAAGCAAAGACTCTGCGAGACCAAGGTGTGACTGAGCGAATACTTCAGATTCACAAAGAAGACATAGAGCACCAGCACCAGGGGTTACTCCAAGAGAAGCAGCCTGTCCTTAAGGGACTGATGGGAGGGCAGGCCAGTCCGACGAGAAGGAATCAGCCGGTGGTTTAGGACTCTGAAGAGATCAGCAATTAGCCATCTGCCACAAGAGCCAATATGGAGGCCTACTCTGATGACTATGACCTGCAGTTCTACTAAAAATGCTGACTTATGCACTTCATTCATTTGTAAAACATTTTCCCTTTCTCTACACAGACTAATGACTTTCCTTTACAAAGCCATTTCACCTCAGTCTGAAAGAGGACCAAAGATCACGGCTCAGTAAATACTCCCACCATCTCTCGCCGCAGATGGATAAAGGGCTTTAACACTGTTCCTTAGAAACATGACTTTACTTCCTTGTTGATTGGACTGCATTTTGTATCAACATAGTTGCTGCGCACCTCCAAAGCAACAGAAGCATTACATACTGTGCCAATCAGTTTTGCTTATGAGTTTGTTCCTGTGAACGAGTCCGTGTGTATGAATGCAAAGTGCATGCGTGTCTGCGTGCTAAGTGCATGTGTGTGTATGGGGGCAGTTAACAAGTAAAGAAACATTGAAAAACAGAAGCTCAGTCATAGGCACGAGTTATCACTGTAAAAGAAACCGGAAAAGACGATTATTAATTGATTCCTCATAACAGACGACACTCAAGTCAAACTATACAACCCTTCACAGACACGCAGGGTTCCAGAGCATCACATTGGCACATATCCTCCATGACAGCAGAGCGCATTTAAAATTCAGACTACAGTATATATATTTTTTTTTCAGTTGTAATGCCGTACAAAATATTTTCTTCTGACCAGTTTGTCTTGCAAAAAGAATCAAATTGCTCAAGTCTAACAAAGTCAGGTCATTTTAGCAAATACTAAAGAGATTTTCAAATTCGAAGACTTCCGAAATTGAATTAAAGTTTAAAAAAAATGTCAAATCATCGTTGGAGTTTATTGATTGTCCACCATTGGCGGCGAACATTTGGAAGCAAGACTCATCAAAATAATGCATGTAATCGCACATCGCTGCGTGCCATACTGACAAGCAAAATGAAATGAAAACGCGAGTTCGCATTTACAGCTTTCGCAGAAAGTAAAATAACTTCAGTTTCAGCACGCTACATGACAGTAATTACATTGTGCACACAAGGCAAGAGCCAGTCACACTGGGAACACAAAAACATGAAATGCAGCGCTTACCTTTAGTACTTCCCCGCGTTTAAAACTCAACTCGTCGTCTGCAGTGGCTTTAAAATCGTACTTGGCGATGGCTTCCATGGTGTGCGAGGCTGAACACCCGTGTGCTGTAATTGAACAGCTAAACTATGTAGCTGCAGTAGATTGGATTAGTCCGTACTCACAAAAACAAGAAAAAGCAAAACCCAGAATCCTGGATTGAGTCTCTGTCTCTCTTCCCGTTCAAGGGCCGTTCCGCAGAGGCTCGCCCGCTCACATATATACCCGGGCCGCAAACCTGAAAATGAAATGGTATGTCAACAACACTAGCGCCTCTACGTGCTTTTATATTTGAAAACTAATAATAATAATGAGTCACTAATTTAAGTGTCCGATGAGGCCGCGCCCTGAGACACGGCTGGCAAGGAAAGACAAATGTATTCTAAAAGAGGAAGGAAATCGTCTAGTTGACATTTCTCGTAGCCAATTACGGCCACCTTGGAATAGCCTGTCCAATCAGCTGTGAGTAAAGACAGTGCCCAATGAGGGGATATAATCGTAAACAGCCCAATGGGATTGCGACAGTCTGTCTCTCGTCCAATGGTTGACCAAGTCTCTGACAGCGTAGTTGATCCTCCACTTGACAAAGGTTGCAAACGCAAGCCTGAAGCGCTGAGAATTTCTGCAAAATACCAGCATTAGCTTTCTGGGAGGTCAATACCTTTGCTAACGCGGAATGCGTGAAAAACTATGGCACTGCGCTATTTGCCAACCCAGCCAATATCTGAATAAATGCAAACCGTTACATGTTAACCCCAATACTGCACATAAACTCGATAGATGTGTGGTTTTCAAGAACCATAACAACATCGATTTCATCGACGATTCAGTGTGTAGTTCTTATTTGATAAAAAAAAAAAGCCATCAGCCACGGAGCATTGCCTCTCAAATAACCCAGCATCTCCGATAGCGACGTCAAATACCAGATAAAGTGGGTATAAAAAAAGACTGAAAACATCCGGCAAGCAACATTCCTCACTCTGGTTCAGCAAACATTAGTATTAACGTTAAACACATTCCCACATGGTAGAATAGCAATAGCATTTGATAATAAAACTTTTGGTTATAGCTACGTAAAGTTATACATTTACGCGTGAATATAACATTACTGCACTGGCACACAGCACTTAGCTTGGGTCCCATTTCCAATGAAACCCAAAAGCATTTCATTACAGGCTTATAAGCAGGGACCACTGATCTATATAGAATAACTATAATAATGATAATAATAATATAGAATATATAGTTCTTATATACAGATCAGTGGCAGGGACAAAGAAATCCTTCATCATGCGACCAAACTTGGCCGATGAACCCTTGGAAACCTGAAGACTACATGTAACAGTAAATGCCACTGGTGATAGAACAACGATCAACAGTCATACACCAACGCTGCGAATTAGCCGGCTCGTCAGCTACGTAAACGCACGCAGGCCAAAGTGTCTGTCTGGTAAGTTGAGTAAATGCAGACGAGAACCGTGGCAGCTAGCTAGCTAACGTCGTACTGTGGACAAGTAGCTACAACAGTAGCATTACTAGCAAGCTTGCGGGCTAGTGAACCTCTTTCCCCCAGTGCTCTTACCCACTTGGACATTCACAGATGTTAGACCACAGTGTGCTGCTCAAGTTGTCAATGATCGCATGAGAGAAGGCACTGATCTACACTGAAGAAAACACACCATGGCTCGTCTGATCTTCGGGCAATATGCGCTCAAGACAGAGTAAAGAAAAGAAAAACTCACCCTCTGTCACAGCGTCATTCGTAGTTAAATGTAGTTCACTCACACGGGCTGCGTTCTTTTATTGAGTCCACCCCTTGAAACATAAACTATATCTAGCTGTTGTACTTGAGTTGATTACTCCGATCTCCAAGTCGGTCGTGCTGCAGGTATCACTGAGATATTATGTATTCTTTCCCCCCCTCAAAGCACCATCATTCCTGTCTCCCACTGACTGAACTAACTCTCGCGACACCTCCCCAATCCGAGGCGCAGGGTTCAGCGACGCTGGCTGCTCTCCTCCCAACTCCGTTAAAAAGTTTGTGACGTCGCCCGTTTCACTCTCAAATGAAGCTCTGAATGAAAAAGAGATATCAATAGTCGTAAAGTTTGGAATCGCAGGGAAATTATCTTCACCCGAAAAGGCCACTTGCATGTACCAAAGAATGATTACATTGATAAAATGCTGCCAAAACATTGATACAAATGAGGTACTGCAGTGCCGTTTGACGTAACCCTGTAAATTCAGTCTTAATTACACGACTGCAAAGCCCCGTTTTTAGCTGCCGTAACTATGCAGGTTCGGCAACTATCAACTCTCTAGCTACCTTATCCCTTTGTGGTCAGTCTAATGTGCCATATTAGTATTATTGAAAATTATTACAACCCTGGCTAAAACCAATTGCGCTGTTTAAAGCCAAAATAATTACTTTAGTTGCCATTGCCACACAAGTGCGTCTAATATTCATCTGTGATCCACAAATTATTCAAAAGAGGCGATCTGTAGGAACCATGGATTGTATAAAAATGGTTCGAACTCATAAAGTAATTATTTCGAGAGATGATGACAAGGCCTGGGGCCCTCTTTATAAAAATTTGCGTGGATTTCATACCCAAATAATTCGGACGCACAAAAAAATAAAACTGTCGTTTTGTGGAAAATCAGCTTATTTATAAACCTATAAGTAAAATAAACTGCATGGAATTTTCATTTATTTAATCAGGGTGGACTTGGAATTTTTGACATTGAGCATTATATTAATCATTTCCCTTTTTTAGTGTCAAATTTGTTTCTTATCAATCAGAAATCTGCAAAGAAAGTGACGAACGCGTCTTTTTAGTGCCTACGCACCGTTTATAAATGAGGCCCCTGGTCTACTAGTCAGTGCCTAAAATTAACTTACCAAGCAAGTAACTGATCGTAGGCAAGATTACATTCTAAAGTAAAGACCTTGTCTGGTTTCATGGCCTCACAGAATCTAATAAATTCACACACTTTCCACTATGTGGAACTGCTTGCTTTGAATGTTGCAGCTGTTTTTCATGCTTATGTGCTTTGTTGCGACCAATTTTTTTTTTTTTTTTTACCCCCAATGGTATATTTAAATTACAACCCCAATTCCGAAATAGTTGGGACAAAGTGTAAATTGCAATAAAATCAAAGTGCAATGACTTTCAGATAACATGACCCAATGTTATTTACAATTGAACATAGATAACATTTCAAATGTTGAAACAGACATTTTACATTTTTATCCAAAAAATGAGCTTATTTCAAATTTATGGCAGCAACATGTCTCAAAAAAGTTGGGACGCAAGAAAAAGAGCTGAAAAAGCATTTAATATATAAGAGAATCAGCTAAAAGAGCATTTAGCAAGTAATTAAGTTAACTGGCATCAGGTGTGTAACATGATTGGCTATAAAAGGATGTCTTAGAGACGCTGAGTTTCTCAGAGCCATCCAACCTGTGAAGGTTTGCATTAAAAAAAAAATTGTGGAATACTTTAAAAGCAATGTTCCTCAACATCAAATTGCAAAGGCTTTGAAGGTTTCATCATCGACAGTGCATAACATCATCAAAAGATTCGAAGAAACTTGAAAAATCTCTGTGCTTAAGGGACAAGACCGAAGAAGTTTATTGGATGCCCATGATCTTTGGGCCCTCAGACGCCCCTGCATCACTCACCGACATGATTCTGTCATTGACATTACTAAATAGGCCCAAGAACACTTCAAGAAACCACTGTCTAAACACGGTTCGCAATGCTATCCACAGATGCCAGCTAAAACTCTATTGTGCAAAAAGAAAGTTGTTGAGCATGATCCTGGAGCGCCGCTGTGTTCTGTGGGCCAAGACTCATTTAAAATGGACTGTAGCAAAGTGTCCTGTGGTCAGACGAGTCCAAATTTGATATTCTTGTTGGAAGTCATGGGCATTGTGTCCTCTGGGCTTAAGAGCAGAAAGACCACCCCTCCTGTTATCGGCATTCTTTTCAAAAGCCAGCATCTCTGATGGTATGGGGATGCATTAGTGCATGTGGTGTGGGACACTTGCATATTTTAAAAAGCACCATGAATGCTGAAAGGTGTGTATATAAAGGTGTTAGAACAACAAATGCTCCCCTTCAGATGTCCTCTATTCCAGGGAAGGCCTTGTGTATTTCAGCCAGACAATGCAAAACCACATACTGCAGCTATTACAACAGCATGGCTTCATAGTTGAAGAGTCCATGTGCAGAACTGGCCGGCCTGCAGTCCTGATCTTTCACCGACTGAGAACATTTGGCACATAATTAAATGAAAAGTCTGTCAAAGGAGACCCAAAACTCTCCAGCAGCTGGAAGCCTGTATTAAACAAGAGTGGGATCAAATTCCAATGGCTGAACTCAAGAAACTTGTCTCAATACTCAGATGCCTCCACTGTGTTAAAAAGAAGAGGGGATGCTACACCATGGTAAACAAGCCCCTGTCCCAACTTTTTTGAGACCTGTAGCAGCCATCAAATTTGAAATGCACTCATTTTATGGATAAAATTGTAAAATTTCTGTCAACATTTGCTGTTAACTCTCTTCTATTGGGAATAAAATACTGGCTGGTGTGGCTTGAGTCATTGCTTTTTGATTTTATTCATAATTTACACTTTGTCCCAACTATTTATTTTTGGGGTTGTATTAAGGTGTTTGCTGTGGCGTGTGTTCAGAGAAAGGTGTATACCACGCTGTGGTAAGATACTCATTTTGAAATTCAGGACTGTATACCGAAAATTCCGTCTAACATATGACCCCACAAAGAACGAGAATTTAAAAAAAAAAAAGAAACTGTAAATAAGAGCAACATGATTAAATAATTTGAGTTTTTTTTCTATCCCCGTCTGTGTGTCATTATTTTTACCTTCAATAACCAAGGTACTGCCAATCCAAATAGATTCTGCAATTATCAATGATTCTAAAACTTTCATGACTATTACATCATGCAGATGCAGTTCAAGACACTGGTGAACCCATCGATTTAAGGCAAAGTCATCGCATGTGCTGTTCAATGTTAGCTGTGGTGTAGAAGAGAGGCTCCTCCATTGCCTTCAGTGGAATGAATGCATCTTGCTACAATGGCACCATCTAGTGTAAGGTCGTCGTCAGTGCGCTAACACTGTTCTGAATTTATTGCTTACGGTACATTATAGAAATAAATTTGGGTGGGTTCACTCAAAAAGCTCGAGACAATCACCGAGATCTAAATATCATATAGCGCTTGCAGGCGCTACTGAAACGGATTACTTTCAATTACCATGGTTTCTATGTAGGCAGGGAGAATTAAGATGGAAAGAGTAGGTGGAGCATTGCATTTGTGGAACATTTTCAATGGTTTCGTATCAATGCTTTCTCAAAGCAATGTCTATCACAATACTGACGACCATACCCCATTAGTGAAATAAAAGATAATTTAAGCGATTTCTGCTTCATTCCATAAAAAAATAGAATATGCACCCTCTGTAAATATTTGAAAGCTGAAAATGCATCAAAGCGCATGATGAACTGATGCATTCATTGGAAATAAGACAACACTTTCCAAGTTACAGATACGAGACGGAGACAAATATGAAAGTATGAACTCAAACCTGACCAAGAGACTAATATGTACAACGGCTTCCCCAAATCAATCACTCAATCACTGGCCAAATAGTGATAAAATTGTGTTTTATTCAGGAGTATTAAAAATAAAACAGTATATTATGTATAGCAGACATCTTGGGTGGATACAAACCAAGGCTGTTGTTTCCATGGTATACTTTTTCTACCCTTTCAGCATAAACGCATTTAGTTAAAATCTCAATTTGTGCTTTGCCCTACACCTTGCCCATGTGACCTGGGGCAGTTGCTAGTCTACTACATTACTTCACTTCTATCTTTGTATATTTACACAGCTGTTATAAAATGTCAGCTTTTAAAAAAAATTGCATATAAAACATTTTAAACTCACGTTTCAAAAAAGAACAGAAAAAACATCCTTCATTTGAAGTCTTTTTTTACAAGTGCTCATTTTTAGTAAACATAGTGATTGATACTTGCCATGAACTCATCAATTGATTCAGAAAAAAAATCAAACAAAATTTGTGTCTACATCAGCTTTCTGTAAATAGTCTGATTTTGCTTCCTCTTTTACAAATGACATACGCAACTGAACAGTGTTGCTAAAATAATTATTAACTTTTACTATAATTCTGGGAATCAGAGAAACCCTTCCAATGATTGGTGCGAGATAATAAGGAAGATGTATATGTAATTCTATAAAAATACCAAATAGTTTACAATAATTTTACATAAATACGGAGCTATAACAGTTTGTAAATTATTTTAAGAACCCTGTGCCAAACAAGTATGAGCTCACTGAAACAGAAAGTCCTGTCTCAAAAATATCAGCCGAAATACAGAGGCTGTGTTTCATTGGTGGGACAGTAAACTGCTAAAATATTTTATGTAACCAAAGCCATTAGTATGGAGTCTTGGTAAAACCACTTGGAAATACATGAATGTCTGAGCCTGTCTGACTAAAATAAACAGGACCACAGAAGATATGAAACAAAAATAATCTGAGTAGAATGGGCAGTCAGCAAAAATGAAAATTATAATCAATGGAAAGCACCTTTTGAACATTACCACAGGTCTTCAATTGAAAAAAAAGAAAAAAATCTGAAAATTTGTGAACAGATAAGTGTATTATGTTAAGCAGAGGCTCATCGCAGTGATAGTGTTGTAGAGGCAATGTCCCAAAACACTTGGCTCTACTGGTTGCTGAATTAAAAAAGAACCAACTTCTGACGTGTGGTGTATGATAACTGATGTCCAAGCAATATGTCCATGTTGAAACAAGTAGTAATTTATTCTTACATACGTGTTGCCTCTCAAACACAGGAACAAATAAGATAAAGAAAAAAAACTATTCCGCAAACATCAGTTGGCACAATCACAGTCAAAAGACTGTTCGTCTCCATCACTCAGCAACACCTGCCGCTGATTCACCACCTACCTAAATAACCTGCGCGTGGTTTTAGAGTGACGTCACGGCATGGAAACAAAATAAGAAAATCATAATATGGCTCTTACAAGTGTCTTCACACAAACTCAGCCATGATCAGTTGCGTGGTCTTCAGTAGTAACTTATTGTCGTAAAATTTAAACACTTCAGAGCAACGGATGTGGGTGTTTTCCGAGTCCAATTCTATCTAAAAAAGGTTGAGCACAGAGTGACACACAGAAGATTGAACAAAAAAGGCGTTTTTCAGGAGAAGAATTCCAATGTGCCGTAATGTCTTTATTTTCTAAGCTGTATGCATCACTAACTGCAAATTTGCCAATGCATAGCTCTTCAAATCCACAGATTACGGTTCCTAAACCTATTCCATTCCCCACTGAGGCCATGAACAACCACAACACATCTGCTAAATGCTGCTGTCAGAGCCACACCCCAGCAGAGCAGACTAATGCAATACACATCCTTACTTAGATGATACTTTGGCATAAACACTGCATAAGCGAGCAGCAGACTGCAAATCAGTGAACACATTTTGAGGAAATTTCGAAGAAGCCCAATGAGATTTTTGTCAAAGATTTTAATTGGTCATTGCACAGAATGGTTTCTGAATTCATGATGTCATTGTTAGCACATAGTTAGCACATTGTTAGCAGTGATTTAACAAAAATAAATTTCTGGCCAACCGAAACGGTAAGGACACCAAGTCTATAGAATATCGGAATGAGATACAGTGACTCACCGTAGAAGATTTATTGCTTTTACAACCAGTACTTGATCAGCATACTACACTCAGTGCAGCTTCATTATCAAACATAGATCAGTCTGACCACAGCCTTTCTGAACACGCGGAATGCACAAACGCTGGATAAGTTCACTGGGAACTCTAAACATGAGCAAATGAGAGCAGAATTTCATATATAAAGCCTGCATGCCCAGTGGTAGAGCTCATACACTGCTAGGCTAATCCTTCACAGTGGGAAATACAATTTAAGATCCTTTACACACCTTTAATATGTAAAAATGTATACTTTTACAGTGTCAAAGGGAAACTCAGAGGGAGTTGTCAAAAACCACAGAACTCCGTGCAAATTTTCTAAGCTGTTTTGTGATCGTTGCCCAAAATCATCTTGTTTCCTAGAGTACATCGGGACATGGTATTCCAATCATATTGGATCACATTTATCCTGGATGACCATCCAATGAGGGCTGAACAGTGACACAAATGTTAATTTTCATGGTTCCCTGTAAAAGCCTTTACCCTCATGTCAAAGGTAAAGACTACCAGCTTTAATTTGAGGGGTACTTACACCTGTAGTGAGCGGACAGCGCAAGAATTGGTTGAAAATGTACCACTGTTCAGATACATGTGGACCTCAATAACATTCCATCACTGCTGCCCTCTGCTGGTGTAATAGAGTTTGCATTTACTTGCACAAGCAAAAACCTTCTCCCCACACCTATCCCTGCTTTTTACCAGTAATCTAGCTGAGTTGACCCCACTACACTTAAATCCGGTTACTTCTTCTCTTCACTCTGACCCGTGGCCTATTCTGCCTTCTGTAAGCTAGAGACAGCAATGATTCTCCTCAAGCCAGCTTCATGGAGGAAAAGTGAAGGACCAGGCTGTGCCCAGCTTTCAGCCATCATATTAGATGATGCACCCCGGACAAAAATAATTGAACGCGTAAATCGTATGATAATAGCAGACAAAGAAGCAGACACAGGTCTGCTGAACGACCAGCTTTAAGCCTTGATTTTCACATTGCCTAGCATTGAGTACAGTGGTACTGATAACAGCCGATATTATAATCTAATATCATAATGCTTTGCTTCACTGGCTCATTAAAAATGAAATATTACTTCCTCACCTGATTGTCAGACTCGAATGCTCTCTTCCAGCCCATTCCTTTCACTTTTTTCCCATTCAATTACAACATAAGCACAGGAGTTGATTTTGGGAATCAAGCTAAAATTCAACCCCCTCCCTCCCACTGGCTGCGCTTGGTCAGTTGGCTTTGAAGAAAGTGCAGAGTAGATTTGTTATATGAAAAACTATTAGAATCTAGCAGCCATTTTGCAGAGCAAACACAATCGTATTATCAATTCATAGATTTCTTCAAATGGAGTGGTTAAATAAAATATTACTCTGATATATATTTCAAATCTTCATTTATGTGCAAAAAATGCAGAGTGATTTTCTAGTGTAGCAATACAAAACAAAATAAATAATCTATCAATAATTTCCTCTGCCTCGATAGTTATTTTTAATTAATACTTTTGTGATTAAAGAAAAATAGTAATAATAACCAAAGGAAAATATTATTTTATGGTAATTCTGGACATTAACAGATAACATTAAGTGTAATATTTAATAATATAAATCTATAGTAATATTAAGGACATGAGTGAACAGAATTTGTGGGTAATGTGTGCGACCCAAACATACATCTACAGTGTTGAACAATCCAACAGGAGTCTGCATGTTTGAACTGTATTAGTAGAGGCACTTACTGTTAACTGTCACAGAACCTTAACACAAATCAATGGGAAACACTCTTAAAAAAACCCAAATATCTAACAATATACTCTCACAGCGAGCTAAACTCCCCAATACTCAGCATATACAGCCAGTGAATGCCCAGGAAAGGCAGGCATGTTTCCAGGTTCCCCAGGATGCTGCCAGTGGATCTCTCTTTCACACAATGCCCACACACGCCTCCACTGAATTAACCAGAGACAATATAGGAGACAGGTCAACAGGAGCAAACAGACTGGCTGACAGCATAAAAACGCTCAGTAGCATTAGCGTAGCATAAACAGAATTCCAAGATTGCACTGCTGTTACAGTTCCAAAAGTGGGTCTCGTGACGTCAAAACGGCATCTTTAGCTGGATAAGTAATAATCCTCATGCCTAATTATTCACTATACATTAGACCAGGCAAGTTGTTTTTGAAGAATCAAAAAAAATGTTGGTATAAAAGATTTATAATCATTGCTATCACAGTTCAAGCTGAGCCGTCAATGAAATTGGCGAACGCTAATTTTTTTCTCTCCCATCGTGTAACGCGCTGATCACTCCTAGATAGCGGCATTATCACCAGAAGTCCATGGCGCAGTGATTCACAATAAATAGAATTTTTGTTAATGGCTGCTACTGATCATTTTTATGCTAGCAACTGACGTGTCTCGTATACGGTCACGGAATTGACTCAGCAGCTGCATGAGACCACTGGCAAAAAAAAGTCTATTGGTCAGAACTGGGAGTGGGGGGCGTTGCTATTGCTTTGATTGGCAGCAGCTGTGCCTGCTGTTTCTCAGAAGCTGGACTCAGGCACCGTCCTCTTCCTACCGAGGGAGGTCGTGCTGTAGCGTGCTCTCTGCAAGGTGGCGTAGGAGGGCTTGTCTGCAGTAAGTCCGCGCGGGGGCACAGCCGACAGCCCGTTCTTCTGCAGGGAGGTGGTGCGCCGCAGCGTGAGCAGGTCCTGCTTGGTGGGGATGTTGGACGAGCTTTGGGAGCGCTTGATATCCGCCACCCCGCGAGCTAGCCTGCCGTTAGCCAGCTCCTGGCCACACCTGCTGCTGCTGCCCGTCCCCCGGGGGTCGCCGTTAGCCCTGCTGTCCGTCGCCCCGCTCGCCGCCCCATTGGAGAGGGACTGCCGGGACGAAGTCCTCTTAGCTGACTCCGTCGGCCTTGGCTCCTCCCCTTCCCGCTGCTTCCTGTGGGAGTCCTTCTTCAAAAATCCAGGCTTCAGGAGAGAGAGGAGGCTTTCTGGGCCCTCTCCTCTCTTCCCTCTGCTCTCCTCGAGCACGCAGCCGCGATCTCCGGGCCCCTGATGGCCCTTCGCCCTCCGCAGCGTGGCGTCGGAGCCTCCAGGAGCTGTAGAGCCAGAGCTCCTGTGAGGATGGGAGTCCGCGGCGACAGAGCTCTGCTCCGGCTTGCTCTTCCTGGAACTCCTCCTGCTCAGGGTGGAGTCGTCCCTCTGCCTGCCGGCGCCGTGTCGCAGCGCACTGCTGGAGCTCTCCGCCACCTGCCGGTACTGGCCCTCCGGTGCCCTCCCGGCCCCTCGCGGCTCCCCCTCTGCCCGGCCCAAACAGCTGAGGCTGCTGCTGCTGCTGGGGGAGCTGACCGAGGGCCTGTCCTTCTCCGCCGGACCGCTCATCAGTGCCACGATGGGGTCCTTGGTGCACCTCGGCCGGCGGCCAGACTCCAGGTACTCCACCAGCTCCCCGGGAGGGCGTGCAGAGGCGGGCTCCGGGGCCGGTTTTCGGCGGTCCCTGGAGCCGAAGGACCAGCGCAGGGGCAGGACTTTGCTGAGGGCGTCGCGGGTTTTGGTGGGGGTCCGCATGCTGACACTGCGGCCCTGGAGCCCCCGCACAAACGGCCTGGGCTCGAACCCTCCTGCGCGGAGAGCAGAGAGCAGAAACAGGGCCTTAGATGGGCCTCCGCAACAGAGCCACACTTAGCTGCATGAGTTCATGTAGTTCCGGTATGATTAGTGATGCCTAGTCAAACTAAAGCAAAACCTCAACAGCGCTTTAAAGCACATAGAACAGCATTATGTTTAAACAATTACCTTTCAAGTAGGATTAATTAAATCATGTGCAGGAGACAAATTTGCTTCTAAAAAACACGATGAGTTTGCTCATTATATCACAGAAAAAGACAGAAAACACCTGCATCTGTGTCAGTTTTATACCCTTTTATCTCCAGTGCCAATTCACAGTGACACTCCGTGGAACTGCCGGAAAAATTTGCCTTGGTGGCTGATTAGCACATAAATGAAAAGAGAAGTTCTCAGCCTTCCAAAATAACACTTTTATGTCATAACAATATAGCTGCTGCTCCCAGTCACAGGTGCAGAAACCATCTGTACTGGTAAGATTTAGGGCTCTGAAAGTGAACAGTCAAAGCAGTTCTCACACTGGTAATTAATTAGAGGTAGTGTGCCTGAATTGAGGCGTGTAAAGTCCATAGGCCTGACATGCTTAACCACATTAATTTGTGCAAAACCACTTTAACACAAGCCAAACTAGTAACACAACCAATGAACAGTCATGGTATTTATTTAGAGCCAATCATCTGCCTCTTTCTTAGTTTTGCTTGCATAAAAAGGTCTAGCACGTGTCAAAGGCCTTTATGAATCAGGCCTGTGGTGTGTCTAAAGTCACGTTGACGGCACATGAAGTTAACCCAAAATCAGACTTTTCGCTCAACATATGACACAACTCTGATATTATCTGACCAGCGTAGCCACGAAGATGGGATTCTTTTGAACTCGGGACACTTCCTCAAGTGGTCCCAAATCAGATACATTTTGGATCAGTGGCCATGCAACCTCACTGAGAACAGTCAGGTCGGATTTGACATGTTTTTTTAATGTGCTCTGCACAGACGTACAGTCGTGCACATTTGACATGTTTGTTTTAGTAGCCTATGGCATGCCTGCTGGTTTGGGACAGAAGTGCCTTCATGTTGATGACAGATAGGTCTATGGGTCACATGCAAAAATGAAAAGGGACCGTCATGGGCAAAAGATTGGAATCAAGGCCTTCATCTTGTGATATGAATGTAGTCTCAATAACTGAAGATTTACAGATCACCATGGCAACTGACCTTTCTCTTCCTTGGGGGGTTCTTCTTGGAAGACGGGTGACTCCGGGGAGTCTGGTGCGGAGGAGGGGCAGGTGGTGGAGGCTCGGGAAACAAAGCTGCCCCTCTTACTGTCTCCTGTCAGCCGGATCAACCAGTGATCAGACATGGAGGAGCTGGTGGAGCCTGGGCAGGGGGAAGACGTGAGTCCAAATTAGCGATCAGTTAGCGGCTAAACATTTCGTTGATGGTCAGTTAGAGGCTAGTGACACAGTAAGCAGTCAGTCAGTGATTTATCTCACGGTTAGTGGTCAGTTAGCGATTAATCTCACAGTTAGCGGCCAGTTAGCGATTAATCACACAGCTTGCATTCAGTTATCGGTTAGTCTCACGGGTAGCGGTCAGCTATCGGAGTCACGCAGTCAACCAACAGCAAAAGTACTTTCAATTTTGTAGATTTGTTTTGTTTGCCAAAGTTTTGTTGTATTCTTCATGAGACAAATAACTTTTTTCTTTCACTCAGCACATCTATTTTTATTTACACTAATTTATTCTATGTCCACTAGCACTCTCTTTTCCTACTTGAGCCATTTGAAAGATCACATCTTAAATTTCGTTTTACACATACCTAGCACAGCATAATGACAAAAAGTTAAATTGAAATGAAACAAGTCAACATGGTCTACAACATCCCCCGCCAATCGTGTGCTTCTTATTTTCGAACTCCATCAAGGCCTTTATGGTCTGAAGCTACACACCAAATTTGGTTGTCCTATCTGTTATAGTTTCTGAGAAACGTTTTCCCCTTTCTCTCGGACGGACGGACGGACAGACGCACACAAGCATGCAGGCACGCAAGGAGGAACTGAGGTCAAACCTATATCCCCCTCCCACTTCGTGGTGGCGGGGGATAATAAAAGCTCTGTTATGTGATTCTTCCATCAATTAGCTCAGCCAGGTAACTTCAATTCTTACTTCCATCTCTCCACTGTAGGATCAGTAAATCCGTGAGATTCAAAAACAATGAGGATGACTTTAAATTTCTGAACATGGACATTCCAGCTCAGTTAAACGATTGGCAAAAGTGTGAGCACTCAGTCAGCAGCAGTCAGTCAGCAGTTTATCAGACATTCAGTGCATCAGTCAGCAATTAGTAAGTCATCAGTCTGTCAGTCAGCCATCAGTTTGTCAGTCAGTCAGTCAGTCAGCCGTCAATCATCTGCTTGTCAGTAATCAGTCAGTCAGTCATCAGTGTGTCAGCAGTGATTCAGTCAGTCAACAGTGAGTCAGCAGGACTGAATGACTGGACTCACCTCTGACCGAGCTACTGGCAGACCAGGGCGGAATGGCGTTGCGTCTCTGGTAGAAGAGAATATAAGCCCCTCGGGTACAGAGCTCCTCCTCTGGCACCAGGTCCACACTGCAGTCATCATACCCGTACCACAGCCCGTCCACTGAGTTCCTGCAGTACGCTGTGTGTGCAGAACACACACAAACACATACATACACACACACACAGACGCACACGCACACACACACACGCACACAGATACACACCAGCACATACATACAGCCACAAATTTACACACACACATACAAAAGCATAAGCACATGCTCGCGCACACACACACATACACACACACACAAATGTATACATGCACACATACACACACAGAGAAATATACACACACACGCACACAAAAATACATGTGCACACACACACGCACAGAAAGAAATAGTCTTCAGCAGTGCTAATTTTATCTGAGTCACCCTGCGTAATCTAAATCCGACTGTCATTAAATCCTAGTGAAAGGCAAAATACTTCACCCATCATGGATTGCAGTTTACAGAATGACACTAAATGAGCTGCTTTCAGTTCATACTGGGGTCAGGTAATGAACATGTGACAGAGCTCTTCGCAGCTACGTCCTGTCAACTATTTGTCTAAGAGCGCTGTCACATGTCACAGTCACTTTCTGCTGCTACTAATGTGACAGAAATGAAACTCCTCAGCTTGCTTTTTTCAGTTGCCTCAAATAAGTCATCAAGTTTACATTCACGGCTACTATAATATAGATTAATAAAATACTGGATCTGGCCAATATTCCCACAACAAAGATGGCCCCCCTCGATACAAGATGGTAAAAATAACCTGAGAGTGAGAGCAAGACACAATTCATAAAAGGTCAAACTACAAATGAAGACCAGTGATCCAAGTTTATATCTCTGTGGTACACATGGACCATGGCATACATTACCCACAGAACACACACAAACGTTTATATTTCCAAATATTCACGCAACCAGAGTAGGGGTCAGAATAAACTGCTAACTCTTCAGCTAAGTTTTATTCTGCCTTTACATGGACAGCTTTCATAGGTGAATATTCATAAAGCACATGTAACATTACCAGTGCCACATAGCAACATTATCGTTTCATCGTTTCACACGAGGTATCCCATCAGGTATTCTAATGAGACAATCAACCTTAATTTAACCCTTTAAGAACTGAATAAATTTTCAAGGAATTGTAAATGTAGTTATCCTGAGCTGTTGAAAACCAATCACGTGGCAACTTTAAAAGAGCTCCCGCAAGTAACCCCATGATACACTGCCCGGCCAAAAAAAAATTTGCTCACTCAAATATTTAGTTGGAACCCCTGTGGCTTTGATTACAGTGCATATTCGTCACGTCATTGTTTTGACAACTATATGCAATGCCAGAACATTTATCTTCTATCAGAAATTCCATAATTTTTGGCCGAGATCTTATCCTCTCGACATAATGGTTGAACCACTCGGTGATCGTTCTTGAGCACATCCCAGTAACTTTTAATGTGTTTAAGGTCAGTACTTTGTGGTGGCAAATTTGTTTGCGAAAATGATTCCTCATACTTGTTTTTGTCATTCATGGTTTTCTTTGCTAAATACAAGCCAATAACTTGCCCGTTCTGAAATACTGTAACATCTTTTCCACCATCAAGGGATGTGTCTTCCGACATGATTTTTTAAGAAATGAGTAGCAACGCGCTTCATCAGTCGGGGTTAAAATGATTATTTCCAGCTGAAACATATTAATAACCGCAATAATGATCCAATTATAGAATTTGTTCATTAGTTTCCAAACGGTGACTTTTTTTTGGCCGGGCAGTGTATGTTTTCAACAGCATCTGATTTTGATATCTTACACCATTGGGCAACTATAGTTGCCCATAGCACTCAAGGGGTTTAGAGATACCACATCTGATATCACTAACAGGATGCTTCACAACGTTTTGCATCGTAAAGCATTACATTTGTTTTCAAGTCAGACAAGCAAGTATTTTGACCTGATGCAGGAAGAACTACACGTGCAGCACAGAGATGGTTTTTCGGATGTTGTGCGTACCCGTGTAGTGGCCCCCGTGCATGCCTCCGTGATGGTTGCAGACAGCATAGAGGTCGTAAAGGAAGTCGGGGGGCGGTCCGGAGTCGGGGGATCGGGGCGGATGCTGCTTCCAGGCGGGGGGCCAGGGGCCCAGGGTACGCAGGCTCTGGCTCCGCTTCACCACGTGAGGCGCCATGTCCAGGCCGGCCAGCGGGAAGCGCACCAGCGTGGAGAGTTTGTGTCGTCGCTCGTTCACCTGCCGGAAACGCTTGAGGTGCAGGATGAGGATGTCCGGTAAAGTCCACAGGCTCATCTTCACCATCCCCTGCTGCGGCTTCTTACAGTGCGGGCACTTCCAGGCGTCGTCCGGCGCCAGCTGGGGGGGGGGGGCGAGCATGCGGATACACACACAAACACACACATACACACACACACACACAAATCAAGGTTAGCAGGGCTACTTCGCTGATAAATGACCTGCAGAGTAAAAGGCCACAGCAGGTGCACTGCACATGAAAGCAAACTCACGGATGAAGCAACCATCAGATTTCCACCGTTCCCTTGTCTACGGGAGATTTCGTCCTCAGCCAACTGATTACAATTAGGACTACCACCTAATCTGATATGAGCGAGAGACCAGGGATTCGGTCAATATCTCGCTCATAACACGTGGACAGCAAAATACATCTCGTCGCAATAATGTCCGTGTCTGGTTAACCGCTTTCCTAACCATTGTTTCCAGGGCCCACTGGAGCCCTTACCTGCCCATAACAGCTTATTAGATCATAGTCCATCATTAGCTCACAGACACATATCCCACGCCACCTGACTCCCTCAGAGCTCACCGTCACCTCCTCTTGAGAGCATAACATGGAGCCGATTGAGTCAGCCGCCCGTGAGGAACGAGCTAGGCGTCCTCCGGGGGCATGTTTATTTATAACAGCACAGTTCTCTCCCAACTTAAAGCATCAGCTTCAAGCCTGATTGCCCCCCCACAGAAAATTACAGACCGGCTTGGGAGAGGGCGGGGGGTTGGGGGGTGGCAAAGGATTGAAGCAGCGGGGAACTCCGGTAGTCAGAGAAAACTAGTTACAGCTAAATAATTACTGTGCTGGGCCCTGAAACACATGGAAGCTGGAATAAATGTCATTGTTTAAGGGGCTCTGGCAGTAGAATTAGTGGAAAGAACTGCATCAATGCGCCGAGGAGATGATGAACAGGCAATGCATTCCATCCATCCATCCATCCATCATATAAACCTCCCTCACTGGGGTCGCTGTTGAGCCGAAGCCTTCCCAAGCTGACTAAGGGCAAAAGGCAGGAACACACCCTGCTAATCCATCACAGGGCACACACACCATTCACAAACACACACACACTCAAACCTATGGGCAATTTAGAGTTTCCAATTAGCCTGACATGCAGGTCTTCGCACTGCGGGAGTAAACTGGAGTACCTGAAAGAAACCCACGCAAAGATGGGGAGGAAATGCAAACTCCACACAGAAAGGCCCCAGGCTGGATTTGAACCTGCAACTTCCTGCTGTGAAGCAACTGTGCTTCCCCCTGCACCAGCGTACTGTCCCGCGGGCAAGACATGCTGCACAATTATGTCATCAGATCACGACACCGTCAGACACTGAAACGCAGATGCATCGTTTCCACCACAGAACGGTACGTGGGAGCACATAATTCAAGAGTTAAGCTCCTTGAAAGATACTCGCACGGGTAGCACAACTCGTGTAATATAATCAGATAGGGCATCACAAACCTCTACAATAATACAGCTTCACCTGGTAAAGTGCAAATTTTGGAGAGGTCAGCTTCATATCATCTTCCAATGACAAGAAAAACTATTTGTTCTGTTCTCATCTCTGCTAGACCGAGGTATGTGGACTCCTCCCATAGGCTAGTGCACAAGCCAATGAGGTGCCGTCGCTGTAATTGTTTCGGTTAGCATCGCTACAGTAGTCACTCCGTAGCTCCATGAGAACTAGCCTATGTTTACGGTTTAGGGTGCGTTCAAAGTTCGCTTCAAACAAATCGATACTTCCAGTATATTCCGCCAGTGCTTACGGTCTGTCACTTTCTATAAAAGTATGCGCCAAAAAACGAAATGTAAATTACACATCACAACCCTGCAGATAGAGAGGTCCCCAGCATTTTTCACCAGTGAAACAACAGAGAGACAGTGCTACAAAGATGAACAGAGGTTAGATAGCTAATGAGTAATGGCCGACTGTTACAGTGGCGGGTACCCAAACAGCACAGGGCAACATAAATTCACCCTTCCCCATGAGTAAATGGTTATGGTCAGCTATAACATTATTCTATATTAATATATAGCCGAGTGGCTAAGGCGTTTGACTGGGAGACAAGTTTTGTGTTTCAAGTGCTGATGCAGCCAGACCGATAACAGCTGCTCGGCCCTTGAGCAAGGCCCACGAGCCAGCATTGCTCAAAGGAAGGATTGGGCCCTGCTTTCTGGAAATCAAAATAAAAAGCAATAGCTAGAAGGAAGCTAATATATTGTAACATTAACCCTTAGAGCGCTAAATGCAGCTATTGTTGTTCAATGATGCAAGTTATCAAAATCAAAGCTGTTGAAAACCTATCAAGTGGTGACTTGTTAAAACAATTCTTTTAAACAAGTTGCTGCATGATAGGTTTTCAAAAGCACAAGATAATTAAATTAATATTATTGAAAATTTTCTTCAGCGCTCTAAGGGTTAGGCATGCTTACGAGGATATAAGCTGTGCGGCTATAGCCTCTACCATATTCCCACCACCAGTTTCATGCCGCCAATCAAAAAAGCACTTCTGAGAAAACCATCTGGGGCAGATCCACGTCCAGCCAACTTTGAGAGGGTAACTTGATGCTAAATCAGCCACATTATATGTTGTTTGCCACTGGGGAAATGGAAAAAGGACACAGATTCTCTTCTCTTCACAGTCTCAAAACTGGTCTCCTCACGCCTCACACAGCAGTGGCAGCGGCGGGGAATATCGTGCATTTTTCACATAAAATACTTCTCTGACTCCAGGCTTTCCAAAAGCTGCTTTCTTTTCACCCCCATTCAATGCCTGTTAGACCAAAACATCTCCCATAATGAGAAAACATTTATTTTAGAAGGCCGTTACATTTAGACTAAAAAGCAAAGACCTCAACACGGCTCAGAGGGTTTAGTGTCCCCTCCTTCTACCCATGATGCTTACCGAAGACTGTCTGTTAAATCAGCACATTTCCAGCCCAAGTATAAGCGCATCAAAACTTCATTTAAACTTAGTCCTACTGAGAGGTCGCAATTTAAACTCAGCAGCAGGCCACAGGGAAGACAGACCGGGCATAGTCAACATCTTCCTGATACACGGAAAATTAACACTAGTGTTTGCGCATGTAGATGACCAAGGCAATTCTTCGTGGGATATGTCTAGGCTATATAAAACAGCTCCACCTAGTGGACAATTTATTATTTTTTCCTCTTAAATAGGGGGGTAACATTACCCTATTAAGTACAGAATATTAAATCAGTAACCGTACCGTAAATGTGTAGTATACCAGTGACTGCCCGAAACCATAACCCTATCACTGAAGGAGGGATGAGGTAAAGCCATTAGAACGGAGAGCATACAGGGATTAGCACTGGGAAAGCGCTACTGGAGCTGGAACACAGACAGCAGGGTCTTTACAGCTGGTCACTGTCCCCACAGATCTCCTCCCTGAAACTGAAGTCCTGCAGATTTCCGCAGATCGACACACCAGCGGGCAAATGTTTTAGAAAACTACACTCATGTTCCACCACCACATTTTAGTGTCACGCCAGCTATTTCTTTTCACTCGTGTAAATAACCTCAAGCGGCACAAAGCAAGATGAGAAATCTGTGATGACACAGGACAGAGACCTAAAATTTGGAGTTAATGAAAAATTTGTATTTGGCCAAATAAGCACCTAAGCAAACTAATTCCATTTTCCAGAAAAGGATATAAATCAACCAAGATTGGCGCAAACTGGACAAGTTCAGAGCATCTCTAGGAAATTTCCAGAGTAGCGTTGTTGGTGTAAACCTTCAGAGTCATATAACTGCCCTTGCAGAAAAAAAGACATGAATCTGCATTACAGGTACAGTAGAGGCTGCAGGTCACGAGCAGGACAGGGGGAGTGTGAGACGAAGGGAGGGGTGGGGGAGAGGAGAGGAACGGGAGTGGAGGAGAAGGTGAGTAGGAGCGGTGCTTTGGATTAGAATTGGAACAGAGGTGACGGATGGATGGAAGGATGAGGGTCACACAGCAGGGGGAGTCAAGGGTAGGGGAACCGCAGGATAGACGGAGTGAAGGAAGAGAGAGCAGAGGAGGAGTCCAGTCCAGACGGCAAAGCCAGTTAAGTTCAAGGGAGGCCCAGGATAGAGGGAGTAAAATGGGGGATTAGAGGAGAACAGGAGCACAGGAGAGATAAAGTCATGGGTGATGGGTAGAGGAGAGGGGGAGTGAAGGATGAGGGGGAAGTAGAGGAGGAGTAGAGAACAGAGAAGTGGAGCAGGGAAGAAGGGGAGTGAAGAGTGAGGGGTGGAGGATCAAGGAAGTGTCAGATAGAGGGGGAGGAGGAGAGAGGCAGAGGAGGAGGGAAGTGGAGGAGGTGTAGAGGATGAGGATCAAGGAAGTGTTGGATAGAGGGGGAGGAGGAGAGAGGCAGAGGAGGAGGGAAGTGGAGGAGGTGTAGAGGATGAGGATCAAGGAAGTGTTGGATAGAGGGGGAGGAAGAGAGAGGCAGAGGAGGAGGGAAGTGGAGGAGGTGTAGAGGATGAGGATCAAGGAAGTGTTGGATAGAGGGGGAGGAGGAGAGAGGGAGAGGAGGAGGGACGTGGAGGAGGTGTAGAGGATGAGGATCAAGGAAGTGTTGGATAGAGGGGGAGGAAGAGAGAGGCAGAGGAGGAGGGTCGTGGAGGAGGTGTAGAGGATGAGGATCAAGGAAGTGTTGGATGGGGGGGGAGGAGAGAGGCAGAGGAGGAGGGAAGTGGAGGAGGTGTAGAGGATGAGGATCAAGGAAGTGTTGGATAGAGGGGGAGGAGGAGAGAGGCAGAGGAGGAGGGTCGTGGAGGGGGTGTAGAGGATGAGGATCAAGGAAGTGTTGGATAGAGGGGGAGGAGGAGAGAGGCAGAGGAGGAGGGTCGTGGAGGAGGTGTAGAGGACGGAGGTGTACCTGCTCCTCTTTGGTGTAGAGCTGGAAGCACTCGTCCAGAGTGCAGCTGTACTGTTGCAGGTGCTGCTGATGCTGTATCCTGACGCTCTCCGCATCCTTCACCACCTCCTCCTGAATGTTCCCAAACAGGCTACAACAGCAAAAACATGGGTACAGCTGCCTTACACGTCTGACTCACTCTCGCATTTAAGGACACAAAACATCCATTATAAACATATTCTGACTCCATAACTAAGTGCACCATGTGTTTCTCACACACTTTGGCATTTGTGGTTTGTAAATAGTTATGATTTAGTACACGAAGGGGAAGGGTATAGCATGATGTAGTGGTAGAATATGGTATGACAGAGTGGTACGGTAGCATGGTAGAGTGGTAGGATGCAGAGTGAGCTAGAGAGTTAAAGTACAGTATGATTGAGAGGCATTACTGTAGCAGTATACAGTATGGTAGAGAAGTACAATATACCTTAGTATAGTACAGTGGCAGGATATAATATGATGGAGAGATTTAATTTTTGTATGGTAGACTGGTACAGTGGTAGGATGTAGTATGGTGGAGTGCTTGGGTGCAACATGACAGGGTAATATGATTGAGTATGCGAGGCCGACAAGAAATAGGTTAGCATGGTAGAGAGGTAGGATATCATAAGACAGAGTGATGGATTACTTTTGTCAGATAGGTAGGGCACAGTATGAGAGAGCGAAAGAGTACAGTATGGTAGTGTGCCCGGGTGCAGTATGATGGAGTGGTAATACGGCAGAGCGGTAGATATTGTCTGGAATAGGAGGGAACAGTTCTGTGATGTGAAATGTCCCAGTATTGTAGAGTGGTAATATCGTAGAGTAGTAGGATTTTGTCTGTAATAGGATGGTGTTGTTTGGTAGAGGGTTATGTGAGAGTACTGTAAACTGGTAATATGGTAAAGTGGTAGGATATTGTCTGGAATAGGAGGGTATAGTTTGGTAAAGTGCGATGTTACAGTATTGTACAGCAGTAATATGGCACAGTGGTAGGATACCGTATGGAATAGGAGGGTTTGGTTTGGTAGAGCGGTATGTGACAGTGCTGTGGAGCGGTGATATGGTAGAGTGGTAGGATATTGTATGGAAAAGGGGGGTATGGTTTGGTAGAGCGGTATGTTATGGTATTGTAGAGTGGGCCGAGCAGGTTCTCACACCATTCTTTGACTTTGTGCTCCCACTCGATGATAAGTTTGACGTGAGGAGGTCCGCCTGGGCCGCACAACTTCAGAGCTCTGTGAAGACAGAGAGCATTAGGCTCGTGATCATGTCTTACCAAGTAACAACAATAAAACCTTCCATCAAACGGTCGAAACACACTGGGGTCGCAACGCCACATCACATGGTGAGCTGTACTTAAAATATCAATTACATTTGTACTAATGTCAGTTGATGATGATTTTTCTCACCATCACCAGGTGATTATTCAGTGTACTGCACTGCATACAAACCTGATATAAGATATATGGCTCTGAACGGGTATGCAGTCTTTGAAACACAGCCCCCGCAAGAAGGAGAAAACGTCCACAAGGTGTCATTATTCAATAAGCAACAGAGATCACAATGTCTGCTTCATCGCCGGCCATTGAAAATGAGTCCATGTTTTATCTCGCCATCCAATTTCATTTACATCTACAAAAATAACTACCTCATAACTGTCGAGGCACTGATGATGGCGATGAATAATTTCCTTCATCATCAATAATACAGGCTCATAATTTCTCTCAGCATCCAATCTATTTTTATTAGCGTTGGGAGGTTTTCGCTTAACCACAGCATCACGCAACGATGAGGGACAGGCAGCTACAGCACCAGCTATCTGTTAAAAACTGAGAACACATCTGTCACAGGCAGTAAAATATGCAGAGCGAAACGGCTGAAAAGATTGAGGGATGCCAGCTGCTGGATGATCACGAACCCGATGCTCTGAATCCTTTCACTGTAAGCGCATCTCCTCGCACACCGTCGCGTAGTCACTTTGACGAAGGCTTAATAACCAAGCTGAAACCTAATTTGAGAGAATGTTCTCTGTCTGTAAATGCATTTAGAACACATCTGCCGCTGTAACTAAGGAACAGAGCTCCAGACTCGTAGATTCTCCTCTCATTTTGACTCCATTCTGCACGCCAACACAAACCAGGCTTTTCTCAAACAATGCAGCGGTGCCAATGTGACAAATCATTACAGAGACAAGGGTCTGGGGGCCAATCCCCCTGAAACCCTGTGGGGTAAAAGGCCCTGCAGCTGTAGTGATCTCATTATTCTTACAGTTAGTACAGTTGGTGAATCATCCGATCATACCTGTTGCTAACCGAACAGGTGTATCTGTAGCAATGCAAGCCTGCTCTGGCCCACCAACAGAACATCACGAGTGGAATCCAATCCAGGAACCACTTATTATCCATATGTACCATACACATTGCATTATGATATGACCATAATTACAATCAAGCTATATAATTACGAACTCACTATCCATGATAATACTCTTTGGATATAACATGACAGAAATGCAATGTACATAATGAGACACCTTTGATGCCAGTAAAACTGCAAATTTCTTTCCGTAAGGTCCATCGAGTGGTTACTGGCCAGACGACTGTGTGAAAGTAGCCAAGTTTTTTCATCACTAGCAAAGATTATACAGGAAAAATTGCAATAAGTGAAAAAAAAAGAAGAAAAATGCAAGGAAGAGATCTGGTTTGCACACCTGACTAACTCCATATGCCACACACAGCTGTTTTATGAAGTTTCACGCCCAGTTTCAGAGGGGCTCATTACAGGCCGAGCAGTGCCCAGGCAAGCTTTATTACAGGGCACTGCGGCCACGAGTCTCCACATAACAAACTCAGCTAAGCCAGCACAGGCATCCAGTTAAACGCAGGCACTTTTTTGTGCTGTGACCAACACAAGTAGCTAATTCTACTGCTTAAGTAACTAATAACTTCAAATATTGTTTTAGTCATTTAAAATGGCATTTTATGAGCAGCATTCATTGCTTAACCTATTCAACTCTGCTGAACCCACATATGACAAGCGTTCGTCAAATGCAACTGGCTTTATTCAAACCTGTGGAACTTCAGGCCCATTATAAAATTCTAGCGGAGATCCCAAAGGTTCCAATGATCCCAAATATGTCCAGCTGAATTACAGAAAAATGTGGGGAAAATGATGCAAAAGATATAGATATTTACAGTTTGTTATATACAGCTATAAAAACATGGTGTCCTGGGTTTGAATATTTTTTCTGGTATAAGCGCTATGTACCTTCAGTGAAGCTCTATAATCAGCAGATTCAGAGTGTGTAAGTGGCACTGTCCAACAATATGGAGAAAAATGTATTTCCTGCCTTTGACTTACTTTAACTGGCCTTTGGGAAAATTCAGGTGAAAATCAAAATGGTACACCTTATATTACTTTCATGTCTTCATTAGATCCATTTTTTCTGCAAGTAGGCTACTTTGGGCTGCAAAACCTCATGTGAAATGTGCGGTATAAGTTGTTATTATTATTGTTGTTGTAACATGCAAGCCTTGGTTAATTTCAAACTAAATTGAGAAAACACTAAAATTGCAAGTAGCTGACATACAGGAATCCCGCTAAATCTTTTGGTCAGTCCTGTTCAAACCGCTAATCGTCTTATCCGATCCCTGCACAACCGCCCTGTCAGCAGTCTCCCATCACAAAGTGCTATCGCTAGTGATTAATGCGGCAATTCACCAGAAATGACAACTTAAAGGGATGAGTTTCTCTCGTAACTGTGCATGGCTCTTCAGCTCTCCCCTGAGTGACATTAATCATTTATATTAACAGATCTATAACTGGGGCATCACAACAGTTACTGGCCGATAATAAAGCCTCTTTCAGGAAATGTGTCACGGCAATGAAAATTTCATGCTCCACTATACAGACGACCATTTATTCTCGTCTATTTTAGCCTGACTGTATAATGGATGATAACGGTGTGCGCACATCAAACCATTCAGGCTTGTATGTAACTCATTCGTATCTACCCTCTATTTAGCCAACCCGGGAGCGCAGGATTCCTTTATGAGAGGCTGGCTGATCCGATCGTGCCTTGTGTTACGGACGGCGAGTCGGCCGATTGCGCAAACGCGCCGCCACTCCAGCACGCGCAGGTGCGCTCGTGTCATTGTTCCCGAGCTGAGAACCGAACCGCGTTTAACAGCGGTGTTATTTGCAAATGAAAGAGCGCATATTAGGGAGAAAAACACCTTTTACGATTCTGCGCTGTTGCTCAGCAGGTGTGTAATTTAATGGCTATATCAGGGCAGTGACCAGACAATGAGAAAAATAAATGTGATGATACAAGCACTGTGGCACCTGTAGGTCTGGCCTGAGGAGCTCAGGGCCACAGCTAGAGCCACACAGCTACAGTAGCAGCTCATTCCTCTATGTAAGTACATAGGAGTGGTGGCAGACCAGTGACAGTGGGTTTGTAGCATTAGGATACTTTCATAATATTTCACTTATAAACAGCAGGGGACAAAATTACACTTTTTTTTAAGTAGAGGGGTTGTTTGTGTCCCCCCAATTCTGCCATGCTGCAGTAGCTACGCATACATCCTCCTGCAAATTAATTGAATCGAGCTATGAAAAAAGGTAAATGATGGATTTTTTCCCCTAAATTTCAGATGGACTTTTATTATGAATCATATTGATTTACCGATTTTAATACATAACCTGACCTCCTCAGTTTTTAAGACAGAAAGACTGTCATCAACTGTACTTGCTATATCCCTGTGTGATATGCTGATGTGATCATACGAAATCATGACCTTCGTGCACTTTCTAGGGTGCACATCCATCTCATACAACGTCTGATTCAATTAATTGGCCAAAGCAACGAAAGACCGCAGATAACTGATTTAAATAATAACTGCACATGCACAATTTTTACATCATGCACCCCACAAATATTAAGATATATGTGATTTCGTATATAGTATGACTTCATTTTGTCCTGCTGAAAGAAATTCAAAAACAAAAAGGCAGGTTTGCGTTTGAGAACATGAATTGGAATTAAAGGCTGAAAAAACCGCTGCTTGTTTCAATTAATTTGCACAAGGCTGTATGTGGGCAAAAGGGAGGCTGACCCTGAGATCAATGCTAACAGAATCACATAGAAGCAAAGATTGAAAGTGGACAGTCCATCAGAATGATGCGAAACAGAGACTTCCTAAAATTCTTCAAACTGGGCAAACTTCTTGTGGATTTTTCCAGAGCAGGGACACTGAAATGCCAGCCCATTTGGGGTCAGTAACTCAAATTTATGGCCCTGAGCCACAACTATGAGTGGATAAAAAAATTACTGCAGGTTTAATATTAACTTAAATACTGAGTGATGTGTTCATTTTCTGAATGGACATTGCCATTTTGGAGGGATCCAGGCAGCAAACGATTCCAACAGATATCGCTTAATGTACGAGGTTACAGCTACATTGGCAAAAGATTATTAACATAAGTAGCCAGAATAATGACACTCTTTAATCTACAGATGGGATTTGTGAATTTGGGGATAATTATTGTCAATAATACCACCATACTTAAATCTGCACATCCTCAGTCCCTCAGAGTTACAGCCAATAAAAAGCTAATTAATACTGCTCAGCTCTAATACCATTCAGCCAAGAATTCCACTTCCTGACTGATCATAACCTTTACCTCCAATCAGATGACATGCATGTACTGATAAAGAGCCTTCCAGCTCTTCATCTCTTTGGTATGTATGCGTGTGCCTGCACGCGTACACGAGCTGTCATTCCTGGTTAAAAAAAATAAAAAATTTTATCAGTTAAATCAATATATTCACGTTGAAATACAAAACTGGGCCTGTGCCAATAAAAATTCCTGTTTCGAACAGGCTGATTACTTGGCCTCTGGTATAGCTGCTTGCAGCTTTTCTCCAGATTTCTCCAGATCCACTACAGACTTGACACTGTACTCCCTCAGGTCATCAGTAATACAACCGCCAAGTATGAGGTCAATCAATGCTTGTCGAGAAAACTGAAGGGCAGGAATATATGCAGACAGACTAGCAGGGACTCCTTCAGCTACAGTGGGATGATATTCTTGGTATTCTTTATAATTATCATTAGCGTTCTTTAAATCACATCTGGTAGATTAACATACACACAAAAAAAACCCAAAAAAAACAGTGCAGCCAGTTCTAATTAGGCCACAGAATTCACTCGGGTGCACTCCTCCACAATGGATGGGTATGTAACTTTAAGAAAACTTTTTTTTGTGCAACTTTCTGGCACCTTCAAATTTAAAAAACGTATACCTCACTCCAGAATTTTTCTAACCATAACATGTTCGTAACAACAAGTGCCAAGCCATTCTGCTAAAACTATTTATTTGCATACTCATTCATGCACAGACACACACCTGCATGCGAGCCAATAGAATGCATTTCTAAGCATACCAGCTGCATATACTCACAAATACACCCTATTTCATTAAATATACAGTACATATATGCTATAAATACACACTATGGCAGAGTTCTATCGTGAGATTGCGTAATGATACTCAGGCAAGCAGTCTGTTCCTTAATTGTGATTGTTTCTCAGAAGATGTGAGACACACTGCAATAGCTCCTAGATGTGGATGGAATTAAATGGTCCTCATCGTTTATGAGCTGTCAGGAGGAGAACTCAAACGGGAAAAGAAAAAAAAAAGAGCATACTACAGCCTTTTGAGCTCCAAGTCTCTGTTCGAAAACCCACGGCAGTCAATTTTCGAAAATGACTGTGCTTTGAAATGCCTCAGTAAGACTGCATGTCAGTAAGCAAGTGCCTCTCACAATTTAGAACCTTCTAATCCCCATGGGGCTGCATTTCTGCCAGTGTTCTGAAGGGTCTCTTCAATTGTGGGATAGATGACAGATTTCAGTCATGAGTTTGATTATGGAAACCAGCCATGATCGTGACCACTGCCTCTACACCCCCACATCTCATTCCTGCTGCTTTTCAGGTTGACAACTGGAAGACTAAATATTAACCCTCTGAACCCCAGAACCACCCAGTGGATTTGAAAATGCATGTTTTCATTGATATATTGCCAAAATTACAGCATTTATCATAGCCAGAAACTGTAAAAACAGAATGATCAGATTTTCATCTTTCCAAAGGTCCAAAAAATCATGAGGGATGTTCAGTGATCAGATTAGGCGGATTCGCATATCAAAATGCGAATCAAATTTCGGCAATTTTGATGAAATGCTAATCAACATAATAATCTCTTCGCAAAAAAATGTAATTCAAAAAATCTTAATGACATTTCATGAATCCCAACTCCTGCGAACTTCCGAATTCCCAAGCCACATAGCAATAGGAGAAGTTTTCAAAACTTTGATTGGCTGGAAAATGATGCTCTTAATTTGCATACCAACCAATCAATTTCTGGGGAGCGCATTCATGCACTTGGGACTCAGGAGGCTTTCTGATACAATCATACGCTCCATCATCTTCGGTCGTGATGGCCAGACTCTGCTATGTGAGCCATCCGGACTAGAGCCATCGTGTATTAAATTACACTATGTTGTTCTTTGGATTTTGTTGGCTAGCAAGCTGAGGAAAATCTTCGTAAATGATCATCATTATCGAGGTGATATGATTTGAAGCACCTATTACTAAAACCCCATAAGTCACACTTGACTTGACTTGAGGGGTTTTAGTAATCAGTGCTTCATTTGTTTCTTGCCCCAACTCTACTCTCTTTACCAGCTATCATAGGCATTAACTTATCTGAGGTTTTGCGGCAGTTTCATGCGACCCAACTAAACTAACATTTCTGGGACGTTAGCTAGTTTGCTGGTTAGTTCAAAGGCAATCTCTTTGGTACAGCTAGCTGGCAAGTGAACCTGTGGTAGTTATGATGCCTATTGGAGAAGTTTCCATAGTTCTGATTTGTCCCTTTCAACGCCATCGCACGCAGAAGGTCTCTTTCAACATTGATTACCAGCTTATTTTACCTTAACAGCACACAGTTCAGGCCTGAGACGTGTTCCTTCATTGCTAGTTTTAGCTGCATTATCTCGTTATGCGTGCTATCGCGTATGACGCAACTGTTCAGATTATAAAGCCAGCCATCTTCCTACCAAGCAGATGCTAATTAGGGGGAGCCGTTGTAATCATTACTACACTAAAGCAATGTGATTTGGTTTTTGCTCTAATGGAAAGAATTCCGTATCAGACCTTCACTTTCGGCTATAACTCAGAATTGCCTTGGATGTATGCTTTACGTTTTTACACAAACGGATGCTCCTCCAGCCACCCAACCATCACGGTAAGCCCATAAAACTCATAAAAACTTGTCCCATTGCTATGTGGTTAAGGGAATCGCAAGTTCGCCGGCCTCTCCCCCGAAACATGCTCAATGATCTCTGATCATTCACATTATGATGTTGTGATGTCATGATGTGGAGAATGCCTTGTGACTGGGTTTTAATGGGAATGGATCCTTTCACATCTCTGATCAGGTTTTAAAAAACATTATGCTACAGTAAGGTATAGATAAGACAGCTGTACTGCAGGTTACAAGTAGTTTACAGAAATTTCATTGGGAAACGGAAGTGCGCTGTACTAAAATATGATAGTTCAGGGTAAAATTGGTGCCTTTTGGAAATTAATTGTTTTGCTTTCGGAGTGGAGTTGTATTTTTACTGTGATTGTAATTTGTCATTAGGAAAGAATAAAAAAGTCATTTTGTCATTTAAAATCTGATATACTGTTTTCTCATTTTTACAGATGTGCTCAACAATTGCTAATCAATTGATAGAATGATTGCCAAAAAATGCTAATTAATTTTTTTCCCTTAATCTGGTCACTGAAGTACAGGAAAATAAGTAAATCTAAGCATAAAATAATGAATTAAGAGCCATATTCTGAGAGAAAGGCACTTTTGAGATACTTAGTGGAGTTGACATCTCAGAACTGCATGAAATTTGGCAGAATGGTCCCCATACATGTGTAACCGAAAATTCTGGAGGTTGAGCTCATAATTTTTCATCGATATGGCTACAGTGCCACCTAGAAGCGGACAAGTCAGGTACCAAATTTAGCATTTTTGAGGAAAAATATTCAGTTTTTGAAGGAATATTGTGGATAACTGCTTCAATGTGCAAAAGAAAAATTGTATTTGATACTGGGATACCCAAATTTTTCAAATGTGAAAGTGCCACCTGGTGATCATGTTGGTTATACGTGCAATGACAAAAAATCTGTGTACAAAGGGAAAGAATATTTTTACAATTTCAGGCTATTTTAATTTTTAAACCAGACCAGTGCCAAATTCATCTTACTCACTTCCTATTCAGACATTTCAGACATTAAAGGTGAGAAAAATTTTGAGGTGCTCAGTTTGGCACTTTTTTGGTTTTTCGAGACATTTGCTCCCAAAGTTGGGTGCAAGCTAATTTTTTCCTGTTTGTACAGTGAATTAACATTAATACCCAGACACCTGTGGAGAGGGGTAGACCATTCATTTCAACCTTCCTTTGGGCTAAACAAAGGACACCAAAGCATATTTCGCACTATACTCCATCTTGGAGCAGTGACTACAGACATATTGACAAAATCTCCAATTCGCTTATTTGCAGTGATGTTCAGGGGCCCATAAAAATGTTAACCGAGAAGACAGAGCCTCGAAATTGGCTGAGTCTCAGCCTTCTCAGGCTATTTTAGCATGCCAAAGGAAGTTTTATGGCACTCTGGATATAAGGGGACGAATTTTCAAAAATATTTCAGTATGGGGGGCGCTGTTACCAATATGTCAGATCTGACAAGTTTGTTGAAATGGAATATGCGTCTTATGTACATTGTGAAAACACTGATCTTGTTTTGCCACTATGTTGGTTTAACTGGTAATGCCAATAGGCGGCGCCCCACCTTATTCAGATCTGGCAAAACCAGACATGTGCCACAGAGAAATCTCTTCAAATGAAATATGTGCAATACATACATAACAATAACACTGATTCTGCTTTGGCAGTTGGCTGGTTTAACTAGTTATAGGTGCTGCCCATAGAGGTATGGGTGCAAGATAAATTTTAAGGTTTCAAACAGAGGTAAGCGACATATTATTTTGGTACATTTGGATAAATTTGTAAAATTCTTTTTTCCCGTTGTGCACAGATTTCTTGTCATTGCATGTATTACCAACATGATCAACAGTTGGCTCTTTAACATTTTAAAAATGTTGCTATCCCCATATCAGATACAATCATAACTTGTTTGGCAGATTGAAGCAGTTATCCACAATATTCCTTCAAAAATGGGTATTTTTCCTCAAAAATGCTCAATTTGGTACGTTACTTGTCCACTTCTAGGTGGCACTGTGAGCCATATCGATAAAATTTGTGAGCTCTAACTCCAGAATTTCCCGTTACACATGAATGGGCACCATTCTGTCAAATTTCATGCAATTCTGAGACGCCAACTCCACTGGCAGTGCCACTCTCTCAGATTATGGCTCGTAATCACTGTATTCAACATGTCTTTTTAAAAATGTATCATAAATCAACCATTTGCACTGACCAGACGCTGCAAAAAATGCAAGATTCTGCATTTCTCAGCACAACTGGGAAGCCCTGTTTCAATCGGTGGACACAAACAATCACAAGATAAATATTCAGTCAAAGTGAGACAGGAGAAAAAATATGACCCCCGACCCCATCCATCACCACCACAGTTTATCTCATCTACAGACCAGACCAAGTTCATCAGAGAATGCCATCCATCACTTACTGCCCAAGTCACTAACTTACTCTACAGGGTACTCTCAAGGGCAGTGACTTACTCTGACTGACTTACCCTCCGTGGCACTGACTTACTCTCCAGGGCACTAAGTCACTCTCTGGGGCAATGACTTTCTCATCAGTGCGCCGATTTACACTCCAGGGCACTGACTTAACTCTCCACATCACTGACATACTCTTCAGGGCACTGACTCACTCTCAACGGCAATGACTTTCTCATCAGTGTGCCGATTTACACTCCAGGGCACTGACTTAACTCTCCACGTCACTGACATACTCTTCAGGGCACTGACTCACTCTCAAGGGCAATGACTTTCTCATCAGTGTGCCGATTTACACTCCAGGGCACTGACTTAACTCTCCGCGTCACTGACATACTCTCCAGGGCACTGACTTACTCTTCGCGTCACTGACATACTCTTCAGGGCACTGACTCACTCTCCAGGTCAACGACTTTCCGCGGCATTGCCTTACTTTCTGGGGCACTGACTCTCTCTCTACGGCACTGACTCAGTCTCCAGGGCAGTGGCATACTCTCCGCTGCACTGACTCACTCTCTGTAGTGGTGACAGAGAGGCTCAGCCCAGAGGCACGACAGAGGGGATGACACAGCTCTTACTCCCCATGTTAGCTCTGAGCTGAAGCACCAGCCGATACGCACGCACAGGAATCAGCATCCCATCCTAATGCAGCCCCTGGCCGAAGGAATTCACTCGAGGGTGCTTCATGCAACAATGTGAGGCTGCGTATCAGCCACTTCAAAGATGTATTGGATAATTATTCCTCTCCGAGATTCATTGATCTGGCCTCGACTTTGTATTTATACACATATTCCCCAGTAGACTTGCTCACCCTGACTCATTATGTACTCTTGCCGAGCCTCAGGACTCTCCCATCTCTATTCCCCTCCAACCCCTCATAATAATGAGCCCACCCCCCATTCTTTTCGTCTCCCTCTCATCTTTTACTTTATATGAAAAGATCTCTCTCTCTCTCTTACTAACTCACTCAGAGAGACAGACAGAGGCGCACACACAGTCATCCAGTGATCAGTAATCACCACTCTGCAAGTCTATCAGACTGAAGGCTATAATTTGGTCTGATGGCCAAATTGCCATATCACTGAATGTAAGATAATATTGAGAACTATTGTGCCAATAAAGGGTCACCTGTTAATATCACAGTCTTAGATAACACTGAAGTGCATTAGTACCCACCCTACTCTTACTCACAGTACAGCATTCATCTGTCTGCATATAAACACTCAGGCTTCCAAACCCACTCCTACAGCCACCATCTGCTTGATGCTGAACCCGCGTCTCAGTCTGTGGTGACGCGTGCGTTAAACGCACCGCCGCAAACATATGGTACCTGCTCAGAGAACAGCTCCTCAACCGAACGCTGGATCGAAACCTGGATTTTGCCTCTCCGGCAAATATCTCCATATCTCCATATTTTGCAGATATGTCTATTTAACCCTGAGAGTGCTGAATACATTTTCAAGGAATTAAAAATGCTCCAGTCTTGAGCTGTTGAAAATCTATCATTAGGCAACTTGTTTAAAAGAGTTTCTCTGCGGTCAAGTGGGGAAAATTTTTTTTAGATTGCTCGTAATGACTAATTGGCTGTCCACCTAGTGACATAATAGGGGGCCTTTATTGTCAAATGATAGGTTTTCCGCAGCATCTGATTTTGATATCTTACATCATTGGGCAACTATAGATGCCCATAGTGCTCTAAGGGTTAAGTATATGCTGGGAAAAGTCTGTCACTTCTCAACGTATTTTTTCATACAATAAATGTAATTTTAGCGCTCCCCCTCACAAATCCAATTCCCCCGTGACATCATACCGACAAGTGAGGTGGAAATCTGGAAAGGCTGCAGAGCTGGCGGGATGTGAGCATTGACTGGGACGACCCTCATAATGATGAGCATCGTGATGTTAATCCAAGCTCTTTATATCTGCATTTACACAATGCTTCGGCAAAACATTACATTGCTTTCATATGAATACACCAGACCAAAGCAAATGCTGATGTTTGCTTGGACGCATTCACATTTTAGTCAGCCTGATTGGCTGCTTCTTTAAGGATTTGGAAATCGCACTCCCTCTCTGACGATGGAGACGGAGCTTAGATTCAGGACCATCGGTGAGATGTGCAAGAGAAAGCAGAACCAGAAGTTGAGTACAAACACACTCAGCTGTGCTGATGCTATTGTGGCTACAATGAGACCAGAACCTTCCGGGTCGCAGTCAAGCACCCTTACCACAAGGTCACAAGCAGCTCGAAAAAGCCAGTCCAGTCTATCCATGCAAAGAGACCTGGATAAAGGATTTAATTTTATTCAGTGCTGAGGTCATATTCCAGCTGTCACATACGGTTCTCACAAATGTCCCTGACATTTAACGTCAATGTCGTACCATTAAGGAACAAAAATTTCAATTAACATGGTGGCAGTGTTTTTTTTTGACCTAGCCTAGATGCTAATGCTACCTTTTGCCTTTTTTCCCCCCCGGTGATTCACTCTTAAGGCATTCCAGTGCAAGACACAAATAGCCGCAGTTCCCTAACTGTGAGACCATGTCGTATTCCGGCGGCGAGTTTTCATCGTTAATCATAGTCATCTGTGCTCTCTTGATAGCCTGCCCCCCAAATCGATGAATAATGCTGCACAGTAAACAACAACCTGAAGAGGACAAAAGTCAACTTAAACCAAAACACCTGCCACTGCATTCGGCCTGTCGACCACAGACTCGGCCTGAATCAATTCCCTCTGCAATCCACCTGTCCCATGTGCCTCCTGATTTATGATCAGGTGAATTTTTTTCCTTTGAGTCGCAAGGGCAGCAGAGGCATCACATTTTTCAGCACTCAAAGTTTAATGCTTTTTTTTCAGATATCAAACTTAACTCACTCCCTACGGCAAGCCGTCGTACGGCAAAATCTACCATTCCCTATGCTAAGTCGGTGCCTGCTGTGTGGATGACCATTCGCAGTCTGATGGAAACACAAAATCAGTTGACGATCGCGGTTCACCTGCACTTCAATAATTTATATTGTGTAATTTTCGGGACAAAAAATGTACTAATGTGATTGAAACAATTAAATAATCAGTAAAATAAGTTGCTGAATTTTCACAAGTAAGGTTGCAGTCCTCCAGAGGGACAAGCCCGAAAGTCCCACTGTCTCTTTATGATACACAAGACAGGCCACTAGAGACAACACCATCTATTCCCGTCACTCTGAAAGAAAATGCTAAAGACCTAGATGAGCCATACCAATATGCAAATTACTTTTCTTTTATTCTTACTCTAAGTTCATGGTTCTTACTTCAACACACACAGCTGAGACTGCTGGAGTAAACGGAGGATGTGACCGGACAATAACAACTTTTTTAATTCCTTTACTAAAGCTAAAGCTCGGCTGAGACCAATGGCAAAGATCGATACAGTCATTCATGCTCTGTGACAGCCACTGTGTGAGCTATCTTTACCGTACTGGAGATTTCCACAGCCCTGAAGCCACAAACTTTTCTTTCAATTCATAAAATAAATGTCTATCCAACAAGCCAGATTTACAAAGACCGTCAGGACATGCACAATTTTTTTGCACATGCAAAATCAGTAACGTAGTCAAAAATGAATACCGCAGCAAATTATTAGCCCCGTTACAGACTTTTGCATGCACTACATAGTTCAGCTCAGGCAAATGTCCGTGCATGCATCGGAAATCAGTGAGTGCACAAGAAGGAAAGCTAAGGGGTCGACTTGACACAGGCCAGCACCAACAGCATCAAATCTTTGTTCCAGACCAAAAAGAAGGTATAAAAACACAGGAGACGCGATGACAGTATTTATAAATCCAGCGCAGGGTCGGAGAGCAGGTACGCGGCAGTGCCTGAAGATGCAGGCAGAATTGGCGTGGTCGGCAGGATTCAGGTGCGGGGCTCACCTGTCCACTGCCGGGTGAAAGAGCGGACGCCCGTCCTGAGGCGACAGGTAACTGTAGGATGCAGATCCTCCCACCACTCTGATCCGAAACGGCATTCCAAAGTTCTGGGGAAAAAAACCCACCACAAAAAATTAGAGCACAGTGACATGCTAAATACATGCAGGAATCTGGTATGGGGATGACGGATGAGTCTAGCTACCTCTAGGGGAGGGTCAGGGACATTGCTGTGTGGGAAAAGGTGAGAAGAGTTAGCCAAACTCTGGGGTGAACCATACCAAAATAACATCCAAAACAGCATACAAATCCACACACCGGCGGGTTAACCTGTTCTAATCCCCTAATCCATTTCGGTAAAAGAAGATTGTGTTGTCATCACTGTTGCAGTTCCATCCATAGTTATTCGGTCAATCCCCTCGTTTACTATTATTTGCAACGAACCAGAATATCACAGCACCTTCACAACCCAGTCAGTAATGTCAGGGAGCAAATATTAACCACCAAAGATCTACATATCTGCTCAGTATATTAAATATCAGCATTACAATGCCACATTACCCTTAAAGCACATTTTTGACCATTGACCGCATCATGGCAGTCATAAAGCTGCTTTGTTTAAAGAACAAATACGAGCCTTTCATACCAAAACACCATTTTACAATATCACTTCTCTCCAGCAATGTCTGAAGCGGGGACATGAAACGATGAACTAAAATCTTCTTTCAGCTCTAGAAAGAATGGAGCGAAAATTATTAGGGAAAGGCATAAGTGAATTGCGTTCCTAATGGGCTGACTTTAAATACTGTCACCAGAGAATAAAGCGGCAGCAGAGCATACAATGTAATAAATTAGGTGGTTAATAAGACCTCACCACCAAATGAAAAGGGCAGATTCATCTGTATGCTAAGTTTCACATATATTTATATTTTAACTCATCTCTGAAACAGCCACTATCAACCCCGATGAAAAAACCACTTCAGTAAAATTACGAATAGCTAATCAAAGAGCGTTGCAGCCCTTTGAATTTGCCCGAGGTAAAACTTGGTGTTTAAATCATAAACATAACTCTTGTCATTTGAGGGGAATTTCACTGGCAGTTTTTTTTTTTGCGCATGACATTAATGCAGTTCCAGAATTATGTAATGTGCACTCCGCGTTTTAAAAATACCTCATGATATTCATTGAGCCTGTTAATATGATTCAATCATTATTATTCATTCATAATATTCATTCTAACGGTTATTGCCAGACTTCTCCCCGTCTGCTCCGCGTAATTTTCCAGTCTGTGGTCAGCTATGATTCAGGCGGACCCGCAGAATCAACATAATTGTCCACTAAATCAGCTTCTCATTGCCGCCGTTTGAAATTAAACTGAAACAAGAAGGTGCATTTGGCACGTAAAAAGATTTGACAGATTAACCGAACTGCGCGAGTGTTCGCCGTCTGGCACAGACACAGCCCTACTTTTTCAGAGGCTAAATATAGCAGCTAGGCAGGACACGGCTGACCACACCTGAGACGATGAGACACGGAGCTCGCAGCCAGAGGGAGACGGTCAGGCTGGAGCCCGACGGCGGGAAGTGACATGAGCCGGGTCTGCCTCGAGAGGCTTTATTAGGGCGGCGACGGCCACAGCTCAGAGTAACAATGAAACAGGCAACTGTCCTTACCCAGAAAGACCTGAAATTCCCAGATTATTGTGAAAACAACGCCCAACAATTCGGCCCCCACCACACTGGGACAGGACATAACAGAGACTGACGTTAGTCTTTAATGCACCAGTCTAAAATGTTTACCCTCCAGTAATATTTTTTAAGCACGACCACAATGCCTCCCATATTCTCTTGTTAATATCACTTCTCTGCACTAACACCGTTCATGAGCAGAGGCCTTATTCATAAGAATGAACATGGATTAAACCTAAATATTGCGTACACTCAAAATGGGAAAATGACTTATGGTTAAAAAAAAGTCCTAATTCATAAAACCAAGAGCAAGATAAATTTCATCCCATTTTTATCTTATTATCAGGATTATTTTGGAATTCTGAGCACAATCCAATTAATCTGGAATATTTTTAATGTCAAGTTTGCAAAGACATTGGCGGACGCATCATTTCTGTGCCCACGTACTGTTTATAAATGAGACCCGAGGTCTCCTTACTTTGAGATAATTACATAGTCAGTATTTTTTCTCATTCACTCAGGGTTTAATACAGTAAATGGAGCCAAACGAGAGAGTGGGTGCTGCAGATAGAGTCCCACACACGCGGCACAGTTCCCTCAGTTTAAGATTCAGACAGATAGCTGCCCAGCGCACGGACAGATTAGGGATAAACCTCAGGACGGCGGTCAGTGGGCTGCAGACCACTGATACGGCTGTTTATCGCATTTCCGAGCGTGGCAGGCTTTGAGAGGGCGGCGGCAGGCAAGACAGACAGATGAAGCCGTGGATAATCCCATCCATCACTGTCTCCGAGCGTAAGGCCACTTGAAAGTAAAGTTAAAAAAAAAAAAAAAACTATTCACAGTAAAGTGACTGTTCCTGGATGCATCCCAGGGTTCTCTGTGAAGACTGTTTGAGTTTGAAAGAAGTCTTTTGAGATCGTCAGCTCATGCCTGAGATGAAGTCGAGCTGTGGAGAGTGGAGATTTTTCCCCAGCCACTAATTAAGTCCCATTGGATAAACTGGCAAAACTCCAGACCAAACAAATGAACAGTAAACAGCCTGATCTATAGGATAAGAGCTGAAAATGGCAGTGTGTGGAAAATAGCTGTAATTAAAAACTATCAAATCACAGTAATGATGCACAAGAGCCCCACAACATTAGTTAAACTACCAGGCGCAATCATCAGTGCAAATGTACTGTACTCTCACTGGCTGTGGCCAGTGGAATAAATTCAAACAAAAAAGGATATTCAGTATTTCGCCGCAGCGACTGCGTAATACTCTGCCCACACCTCAATCACCTCACTGGAGAGAAGTAAAGCGCAACAAAATTCCCAACATATTTCAGTTAAAACCATCTGACATTAACAATCTACAATGGGCTGTTTGAAGAAGGGAGACCAAAATCTCAGCAATGCCACCACAATGACCTGGCGGTACAGTATTACCAAATGAATTAGGGGCTGCACTCTGAACACGAAAGGAGCCAACGTGGCATGATGTAATACACAAACTGTCCTGAGGGGGGCCCCCTATGCAGCCAGCCCAGGTACAGTCCTGATGATGTTCTTGCTGAATGCCAGAGCACAAAGAGCAGTGGAGTCATCGCATAATGGTCACTGGCATCTGTACAGACAGCACGTCAGTGTTAGTCAGGACACCAGGAGCTCGGCCAGATGCAGTGGCATTAATGTGTCTCGCTCTGCCACATGAGGGTAAACACCTCGTCATCATCATTATGGTCACTCAAGAGCGAAGATGAAGGGTAACTTGTCAAGTTGGCTCTGGATATTACTGCGATGACTCCCCTTGCAGAAAGCTCTGGAACGATTATGAAGACACAGACCTCCCTGGCAAAAATGCAGCCCCTACATTCACCCTTATCTTCCTAATTTTGGGCGGCTTAAACAGCCTCACCCACAGAGATACAGTCACAGGACTAATGCGGTAGCGGACTGAGTGACGTATCCGAGATGCGAGAAACTCTGAAAGCATGTAAGCACACACAGCACAATGAAGCTCTTTTAGAGATATATTACCGGTGGCTATTGATAGAGATATATTAGCCGACAAAGATTACAGAGGTTTTAGCACCCAAGCAGGTGACAGACCCAGTGCTAATCACAAACACAATCCAAGCAAGCGAACTGAGGTCGGTTAAAGATGTAATGAACGTTAATCAGCCATGGAGGTTGATATTATGTCAGTTAGTTGGACAAAAATGGAAGTTTTTTTTTGTTTTGTTGGTACAGCGAGTGCAAAAATGCAGATCAATTACAGGTAGCAAAGCGATTGCTTTATGACTGGAAGTCAATCAGGATTGTAACTATAACAAGGATTGAGTAATTACAAGAAAGACATGTGCTATAGCGCATGCGTGCGCACATACACACGCAAACACATACACACACACATGCAGAATCTCAGTGGCTCAGACAAACCAGGCCCAGACATACGGTCACTCTGGGAGTTCACAGGCAGTCACACCCCGCTGCTATGACAGTGTGTGAGTGTGAGGAGGATCTGACCCGGTGAGATCAGGAAACCCCCCGAGGTGCACATTCTACCTACAGTAGAACCCATGGTGCACATTCCACCTACAGTAGAACCCATGAGAACAGGAGCACACGTCACCAGCCTCTCAGCTCACGTCCACGTCGAAAAACTAGTCAGGACATCAACAACATCTCCTGAGAGCTGCCTGCCGTCCCAAATAAGGTGATGCAGTGGATCACATTGGAAAAGGGCTTCAGCCCAGCCCGTGACCTTTCACCCTGGCGATGGCCCTCTCTGCGTTTGCGAGGGCTTTTGCTGGATACTCCAGTATGCCTCCCCTGACCTGAAGATGCGCACGTCAGGCTAATTGGAGCCTCTAAATTTCCCCTGGGATGAGTGTGGGAATGAATGGTTCTGATCCCAGAGACTGACTGGAGAACAGTGTGTATGATGTTTTCTTGCCTCTCACTGATATGCTCCGTACCTCATTAACCGTCTATACACACACAACCGACCCTGAGCAAGAACACTGCAAAAACTGAAAAGAAGTCCACCTTCACAAGCACTTCAATCTTGTATTAAGACTTAAAATAAGAGTTTTCTCAGTAAGACAAAAATTTGCCAATGGGGTGAGATAATTTTGACTTATTTCTAGATTTGCCAATGGGATAAAACAATTTCACTTTGTCAAACATGTGAAAACTTAAAACAAGCACACATAGTCTACTTGAGAGAGGAAAAACTAGGGAGTTAGGACTTATATTTAGACTAAATGACTTGTTAAAGGTGCACTATGCAAGTTTGTTTAGTTTCACTTCTGTTGACATTCAAATTCAAACAAAACAGAGGAAGTCCACCCCTCCCTCCCATGGTTCCCTCCTTCCCATGCTTCCATAACTGTCAACTTTTGTCGGTGATTGGCCGGGACGGTTTATGTTATGGGGCACAGTCTGTACCCCTTGTGTTTTTTTGCAGTTTGTGACGCCTGTGCGGTCTCCAGAGCCCGGGTTATTTATTCATTTTTTTTACAGTGAATTTAGGGGCAGGCAGCTAGTGGATCGTGGAGAGATGTCGGCGAATTGAGACAAAAATATAATAGCGCAGAAAGTAAACAAACCTGCATAGTGCACCTTTAAGACAGACATTTTTTGCAGTGAATAAGCTGGTGAGACAAGGGATGCATGGATTGTACCACTTGGGCTCTACACTATAGTAATGGAACCATAATTCCACATAAACTACATTACATTACATTTACTTAGCAGACGCCTTTATCCAAAGTGACTTACAGTAAGTGCATACAGTGAGGTCACAGACACTGCAGCCGGACAGACTGGATAAAGTACAATTCACCTCAAGCATTAGTCACCTAAAGTCATGAACATGTAGAGCAAAGACTATACAGAAGGCAGTAGCACACAGGAAAAAGAAACAAAGCAAATTGAGCCAAACAGTAAAGGGTTTTAAATTAAATAAAAGCAGGGGAGGGGGGCGATCAGGTCAGAAACTGTCTAAACAAGTGAGTCTTAAGGTCGGGGCTCAAGAGCAGCAGGGACAGAGCAGTTCGTAGGGAGGCGGGAAGGTCATTCCGCCACTGGGGAGCAAGATGGGAGAAGCTGGGTGATCTGGCAGAATGACCAGCTTTCTGACCCAGGGTAGGGGGGGCGAAGTCGTCCTGCAGCTGCAGAATGAAGTGGCCGGGCAGGTGTGTGAGGGATGATCATCTCTTGCAGATAGGAAGGGGCTGTCTTGTTTGCTGCAGCGTAGGCCAGAGTTAGGACTTTGAAACTAACTCTCCCGGTATATAGACTTGTACACTGCGTAACTCCACTTCAACCGGTTACTAAATGCACTTTTAAATGTTTACCCTGCTGCGTTTTCATCCCAATCCCGGTGAGGAGCCAATATATTCAGACACACAACATCAAGGTTGCAACTCTGAGGTTTAACCCACCACATTACTTCAGACAGTGCCGTACTGTACACGATGCAGCACAACGTAGTTTACTGCGAACAGAAAGGGCGCATGATCCAAGTAACATGAAGAACAACAGCTGTCCGCAACTCCTCCGGTTTCCAAGAAGTTTAGAGTAAAGCTTATGCCCTACCTGGCTCTTTCAACCTGCCACCTAATCATCTCCCGGTATAATTGGCTATGCCAGTCGGCCACTCAATTTCTATGTGAGCTGAAGTGTGGCGAGCACGCCGCCACAAAATGGCTGCTGTTGCTTCCCCCAGGTGAATGCTAAACCTTTGTGTGGCGAGATGAGATTTCCCCATATGACTATGAAGTGCTTTGAGTATCCATGAGATGGTGCTATTTAAATGAAATCTACACTCATTCATTCATTCATTAATTCACTAATTCAGTGGTTAAAACGCTGACCTGTCTCGGGGGTGCTCTCACAGAGTGGTCATTGACAGTAAGGAGTAGATGAGGATCAAAACAGGAGTAGAATCACATGGCTGGACTCCATGTCAGGAGCTTTGATGCAGGAGTAGCATGAAGTGAAGAGTGCATGCTCTTAGCATCATTATGCGTCTCTACATGACAAGCAGGCGAACACAGGATTCATTTACATCTGGCAGCCGCTAAAACAAAAGCCTAAAGCTCTATTGCTGTTCGCAGTCTCACCATCGCCTCCCCTTTTTGTTTCAGACATGATTGCGATCATCTTTAGAGTTCTTCAGGCCTCCAGGGAGTTTCACTCGCCTGTTTATTGCAACGCCTCGCTTCCGAAGTGTTTGGTGTGCGAAACACGTCTTTTAGGACCCGAGAGAGTCGGAAGAAGAATATTGCACAATATTAGTTCAGAAAATCATACATATATAGGCAAATGAGTCCATCCATTTTCAAGCTTAAATGCCTGCAATCATATTTTTTTGCTTTTTAAGTCGGCAATTGGAAACCTGCAAATTTCATAACAGCCTGCTGAAGTTCTCTTGGGCAATTAGCATCACACGCGGCCAATTCTGAAACACCGCAGTGCTCACTCGCTCCCATCTGGGAAGGTGGGCTGCCGTAGTGCTGTAGTGCGGTAATGAGCTTCAACGGTCAAAGCAGACATCTTGTTAAGAAGATGCATAGCTTTCTCATTAACGGTAAAATACCAGAAATCTGTTCAATTGCTCGGACTCTGGAGGAGATCATTAGAACAGACAGCCCGACGAAATTAAAGTCTGGTACCTCCTTGTTTTGGGTGATTAACATGGAAATAACAGATTCTGCCCAGCTATTCTACAACTGAATACGACAGCCATGCAATATATAAGTAAGAAAAGTGGCGGAGATCTAGAACATGCAGGCAAAACACGAGGCCATGCCTCTCTGTATCACGATTTAATCTGTTTACTGTTTGACACTACTTAACCTTGTCCAAAATGGCTTCCATAAGCATCAACATCCACCTAACAAAGGCACACGCTAGACACCGCTGGCCACATAAAAACATATTTAAAGGGCAAGGGCATTGCATTTCCTCCCAGCTACAACTGACACTTCCTCTCGCGTTTTCCTTTTGGTTTCAGGCTGGTGGACAGATGGGCTCAAATCCAATGGCTGCCCTCCATTAGCAAAGACTATGTTCTTTTGAACAGATGGTCTCAGTCATGAGTCACAGCCGAGGTATAGTGGTGCAGTGCCTGCACTCAGTCATTGAGAATTTCACATTTGCTTGATAAAACAAAACAGAGCTAATCAGGAGAACTTCTCCAAGGGGGGAAAATAATAACTTCACAATGCCACAGCAAATGGCCAAGCCAGTTTGATGCAAGTCCATAAAAACATCTGCCCTCCAAGGTAAGTCTTAAATCCACACCTTGGCAACTCCTTCACAAGATTTGTAAAAGCCTGTAACAGATCGACGAGAGCCTACAGTTATGAGAGTCTACACCAGTGAAGAAAGTGTTCAGATTCACCGAGGGGCGATAAAGGAGAGAGTGAGCAGTAAACACACTTAAAAAAAAGCTCCTTGTGCTCAGTCAACCACCCTTATCTGGGTTTGTCTTTACACCAGCCTCTGAGCCTGTTGAGTGTTTGCTCTGAACGAGGCCTTGTTAAGCAGTGTTGTGCCAGAGGACGTCAGATAACTCCTATTTACACTCTCCACTCACAGCAGCACGGAGCGAAGGGGGGAGGGGCACAGGTCATCTTGGGGTAGATTTGTTTTACTGGGACAAAAAGAAAGTTGGCAATTCAAGCCACAATGTGACCAAAATAAAATCATGGCAGTCCTCGGGCCCCTGAGCAAGGCCCTTAACCCAACACTGCCCCAGGGGCAGGGGCCCCAGCTTAGTCTCATCAAATGTAAGTTGCTTTCGATACAACCGTTAAATACAAGTAGTTGGAAATAAATGTCGGTGGTAGGACAGTCAATGCATGGGTTGTCTGTACCGCACGCAATCAGGGATAACATAGCAAAATCACAGTCAGGGATAATCCCTCTGATCTCAAGGCCTTATACAGCAAAGAGCTATATGTTCAATTTATGCTGATCATTCTGTGCCCTGTCTAGACAGTCCCGAGCACTGTATGTGGCGCCCAGTGTCTCAAGCTGTTCTGCAGCGTTCATGGTTCAAAAGCAGACTCTTCTCTGATTGGTCGAGTGGTCAAAATGGGAGGGACCGACAGTGGTAATCCATCTGATATCCCTCTAGCTCAGAGTGCCTTATAATCACCAAAGCAAGGGATCATGGGAGTCTTATCGCCCCTCTGCCAGCCCCGTAATGTATTGTCTCTCCGTTCTAATGTCTGCCTGGTGGAGATTCACAACTGCCAATAAGAGAATACCAACTCCCCTGCCTCTTCCAGTTAATTGAATGTGTACAATTAATTTCAATTAAGGACGACTTGTTTTGCATTTCAAACGAGCCTTCCTCTGAGGCTTGCGTAATTATTTAAACACTTTACGCTACAACATGCAAACTTGTAAATACAGAACGCACACTATACTCTCTGTGCAGGGTACAGAGGACTAGCCTGACTCCGTCAGCCTTCAGACTTCCACTTAATTTCATTTTGCTTCGGTACTCAGTCTGATCACTCGAAGCTCTGCCTCGTTTACTATCCGCAGAAAATACGCCGGACCAACCAATGAACAGAAGGCGTGGCCAAGAGCCATGATGTAGCCGCTGCACCGAGTTTGAAATTGTAGTCTCAAATCAACATTGGCAACGGACATAGATACACTGGAGGCCATTCGCTCTGTCGTGGAGAAAATCCCGGGTATCAGCGACTTATAGCCGCAACAAGATGAATGTTTGGGTAGTTTTTTTGAATTGAAATGATGTAGCGCTACCCCCTACAGATTGTCAGATCTATTTAATAGCCATCATGAAATAGGCATCCTGTTCATCTCTGAGGGAGACAGCCAAACCACCTAAGCTAGCTTGTAGCTTCTAGAGTTTCATTGGCCGCGAATTTCACACTATTTAAGTTAGCAGTGAACTTTTTAAAAGCCGTGTTTTTGTTCATGTCACAAGATCTATTCGCTGTCTCAGTGTTATGTTGTCATTATCCATGAATGAAATGGCTGACTGAGACAGCCAAATGCTTACACTGCAAAAAATGATAAATTCATCTTACCTAGTATTTTTATCTTACTTATTTTAAGACTTAAAACACTTATTTCTATCACCATTTTTCTTAGAAAGACAAAACAAATTTTCTTGTTTTGAGGTCATTTTTCCTAGCTTGCCAATGGAGTAAGTAAATTTCACTTGTCAAGTCAAATAGCAACTTGTTTTAAGAAAAAACAAGTGAAATTCACTTGCCCCATTGGCAAGCTAGTTAAAATTACCTCAAAACAAGAATTTTTTTTCTTACTAAGAAAATTGGTGATAGAAACAAGTAAATTCATCTTATCTAGTATTTTTATCTTATCATTTTTTGCAGTGTAGAGCCAAACTGTGTTGGTATAAAGTTAGATAGTGAGCTCGGTATGATGTTAGCGCAAGTATGGTTAACAGTTCAGTTTTTGTGTCAATGCAGTTTTCGTCCTGATGTAAATAATGTGTTATTCTCGCCGATTCTGCCGTTGGTTTCGGGTCTCTTAGGTTTTTTTTTTTTTTAACAGCAGCAGTATCTGCAGGAAAAACGATAGCTTAACAGTTTGTTTCTTGTAAGGAGAACAAAAAGCGCACCTTTAGTTCTTTTAAGTGAATGAGTGAAGGCTAAAATTTGGTAGATGGGCATATGTATGGGTACAGTATAAACTTTAATGTACTGATCAGTTTGTTTTCGCTGCATTCCTGGTTTGAAGGACTGTAGTTTCCAGTAGAAGTATTGGGCGGCTGAGCCAGCGCATAAAATACGTCATCCTCAAATGTCAGTGATTAGCTTACAGGTACACCAATGATTTTAAACGTCTGACAAGCGCCCACCCACCAGGAAGTAAACACTTGTCAATGACGACTACCCAGACTCTGTGTACGAAGCAAAGCGAGGTAGCAGAGTCTGGTTTTACTAGGCTAACAGAGGACAAGCATCAATGTAACAAACAAAACGACTCAGCGGGGTGGAATTTGGTGCCGGTATTGTGCCTGTAGCATCAGAGGATGGTAAAATGAACAGGTACTGCAGAGACCCTCACTGTTACCCACCAGAGTTGGGTATCAGGTATGCATGAAGTAACACTAGATAGTGTTGACCACTTCCCTATGTCTTCTTCTCTGCTTGAGCACAAAAGTGTCCATAAATGTCGGCTAAATTTTTGTGTGGACTCTCAGAGCCGGTATACGTGTACTGTGGTCAGGGCCAGCAAGCAGACGACCATCATTATCACAGCTTTGTTTTTGACTTTATTTTTGAACACCTCACCACTATCCACCCATACGTTCCTCAGTAAGTGTTTATTTCTGACAACTGGACACCTGGCATCACAGTGGGAAATCACTGTACAGATATACTGCATAAATACCCATGTGTTTCTTTCCGCTGGTTGACACCACATTTAAATGCCCAGTGGTGCCTTGCAAATCTTCCAGAAAAATACTCTAGCACAGAGTGTTTGTTGGCGTCCGCTGGGGTGTAATCATTTTACCTGCTCTTTTACACGGATAAACCCAAAACTTAATAACCCCTCCATTGTGCATCGTGACCCTGAAATATGTGTGCCTGCGCTCGTTAATGAAAACGCTTGGCAGGTAATGGATAGCTAGCACGTATCATCACTGAGTGCAGTTAGCTCTCATTGCAGAGCATTACTCTGCTCCGTGAGCGGGCTGCAATATTAATTCTGTCTACTCAGAGACGGGCCTGAATGCGATTTTAGTCACGGCCTCTGCATCCGCCAAAATTAACTTTTTTCAACGGATCTCTGTGTTTCCGATTAAACCTCTTTTTACTCTGAAAGCATCTGATGAATCGCTGACTTCTAAGGTCAGGCAAAGCAGCATCAACTCTTCATATTTTTAATTACAATTGTGTCAGAAGTGCCCAAATATCGGCACAATAGATATAAGCAGTTTGCATCAATAAAGTGCCCCTGTTTATGAAAACAGGAAACATTTGCATTTCAGAGTCATGGTCATTTCACATCAGTGACATGGGAAATGGAATTCAGCGGCAGTTGCCCATTGAGATTTATACACATCATTCCTCAGCCAAAGTAGCAAGACACACATTCACATCTGTGTGAACACACTATAACATGATGGGCAGAATACCAAACTCTTGATCCCCTTTCTTTCGACAGCGTTGAGCTAACTAGTGAGCTGCACCACTGGAGTGGGCCTAAAAACACAAGTAAGCAGATGAGTGTGCCAGGCCAGTGCGAGAGGGGTGGCCAATCTCACCATCTCCTCGGCAGAATCTCGAATGTCTTCTCTGTCCTCGAATGACATCTCGCGTAATGAGTTATTATCTGACAACTGTAACTGCATGCATCATCTTTAATGGCCCCCATCTTGGTGTAAAGGCTAGTTCCATCCAAAAATAACCACTTTCGCCTGCAGTCTCTTCAAAAGCAGCAAAATTCTACAGATTCATCGCCTGCTCGTCGAGAGAGCTCTAAAGCAGCATACGGCCTTTGCTTGTGATCATTAGACTCGCTGAGATTCCTGCTCTTGTCTTGTTGGATCCTGACAGATAGCCGAGTTTTACTGAGTGATCGATACAGGAAATCACTCTGACTAACAGCAAGCCATTCCTCCCATTAATCACGAGCCAATTAATCCATCCTCATTCTTACTACCCCACCCCGCCCCACCCCACCCGCGTCAGGACAGGGAATGTGATTTATGTTCTCATGGCGCGCCAGCGCTTCGACAACTTAAACCGCCCGCGTCGAAAAAACCCAGAGCACGGTGAGCCCGTTTTGGTATTCACCTGCTACTTGACTGCGGCTCAGCCAAGCGTGCACGGACACTTAGAGCGAGCTGTCGTTAGAGCTAATAATTGATCTGTCTGGGGGAGCGCGCACCTGCTCGCATTTTAACTGGAGGCTTTGCTTGGGTACATCAATGCAGCAAAAGCACTCTGAAGGAAAGATAACAGTCAGAGAGACGTAAACAGTAAACAGCCAGCTTCTTGGCCTTGTGCGCAGATGTCCAGCTTCTCAGCACAGTGTTGGGTGCGTGCTGTGCATGTACCTCTGAAAAACCAGAGAAAGGGCAAAAAAATTGGTTTAAACACATCCTGCTGCCCTTTCCCCAGACAGACAGGCAAGGTGCTATTGTCTAAGAGTCAGGGAGTAAAGCCACGTTTCCATCAAATGCGACCATTCCCTCAGAACTGACTGTGCGGGCCGGTAACGAAACCCCGGATCGAGTTTGCGTTTGCACCATAGACAGAAATCTCAGAAGGCAGGATTGTTATTGGATGTATATAGCAATATCAACCATGTACTTTGTGTCTGTGGACCAATCAACAGGCAGCAGTGTTACTACTGCCGCCTTCTAGAATCAGATCAGTGCGCTTGGTAACTCAACAGAGGGGTAACATACTTGAATGGTTCTTTTGGTATCATCCACAACTTTCAACAATCTAAACGTGAAAATAATCGTTCTAATGCGTAACCAAGTCGACACAAGTGAACTGGACTGCTTGGTGGAAACTAGGCTAAAAGGCCCCTTACTCTTGTTTCCCAACCAAAAACTGAGTCGGGTGATTTCGCTTTAACAGCCCAGCCTGCACACTGACACACGGTATGTGAAAGATCGAATTAATAAGCAAATCCAGGTGGTTGGAACATAGTATTAAGGAGGTCTTTGACTCTCTGAATCTTGAGCTTCGACCAGGGCGGTTGGGATTTTATCCCAGGCTCTCAAATTTCTTTTTAATTCAGCTTTAATGACAATTACTTTTTGCTAAGCTAAATTTTTGCTTAGCCAGCAAGCTTGTTATCAATTAGGATTGTTTTTGTTGTGGTGCTGTTTATACAGTTCGAATTTGGCTTCATTAGCATTATTTTACTTACGCTTCCAACGGTATAGAGCCCATGCAAAAAAAACCAAAAAAACAAACAAAGACAAGGGTTTTTGAACATCAGCGAGAATAAAATCTATGATTAAAATGATGAATGAAAAGCGTTACCCTTTTGTTTTTTGAGAAATCTGTGTTTGAATGCACCAAACCCTCTTAAAAATGCAGGACTTTCAGACCATGGAAGGTGAATGTTGCTTCTGACACACTGAGGTTGAAGTAATACACAACACACTAGTCTCAGAAGATCAGCTCGTTGAAATGTCGTGTATGATCACCAAGGTGGGAATCTGCTTGCAGTTCACTGATTGTTCATTGTGGCACATTGTTGGCAATGTTGTCATTTTATATGATACTTGAGTGTTCTATTTTCACATGGTTGTGAGGAAAATGTGATTTAATGCGGTGTAATGCAGGCAGCTGGGTGTAATATAATGTAATGTTGCGTGATGCAGGTGGCCGGGTGAAATGTAATATGGTGTAATAAAGGCGGCTTGGTACCGTGCAAAGTAATGTGATGCAGTGTTGTCTAACGTAGGTGGCTGGGTGCAACGTAATGAAGTGTGATGCAGGCGGTTGGGAGTCATGTAATCTGTTGCAGTGTAATGCAGGCCTCAGGGTGTAGCGTGATGTAATGCAGGAGCTCACCTGCGTCGGTGCGCCGTTAATCATCAGGTAGCACATCTTATTGAGGATGCTCTGCTGCAGCTGTTCCCAGGAGATGGTCATGTCCTCCCGCATCAGGAATGGGGGCCCAAACCTACAGGGGCAGCAAATAGTCACAGAGGGTGAGCGGCAACGAATTAGAGCAAGAAAGCAGTCATTCAGCCGATACCTGGACATCTCGTGTTCAAGAGAGAGGCTGCCACTGACCATGGAAGTCAGTCAACTCAGTCTGGAAAGGTAAAATTTTGTATCAGCATCTGAAAGGTGTACAAGTATGCATCGTAAGTAAAATTTTGAGAAACATTTCCCTGATCCCCGTGCCATTAATGGTAGTTCAGGTTTTTAAATTTTTAAAATCAGTCAGGATGTTAAAGGGTTTTAAAGCAAACAGGACATGGGCTTGCTGGGTGACAATTAATATTCAGTGCAAAGTTACTTCTATAGTGGCGGAGGTCAGTTTTAGCAAAAGCACCAGAGATTAGGATATAAGCACCACACGGGGAAATTCTGTGTATCTCCCGGCATTTTTATGTAAGCAGAGTCCTATCTCAACAGTTTTTTGTTGTCTGTATTGATTTTTGCCTTTTTTTTTTTTTTTGCAGAACTGCATTGCTCAGTTCTGAGTTTATTTCTGTTGTCTGAGTGTTTGGCAGGAAAGCAGAGAACATGGGTCAGAGGTGAAAGGGTGGAGGTCCGCAGTGTGAAACACAATACAGCGAATGTAAGTAACAGACCCAAAAGAGAACTGCGAGTAGCTGCAGGGCGGAACATGAAAATATGGCAGGACTTCAATCTCAGCTGGCTGAGTGAATTCTGCTGCTGCAGGAACCCCGAACTGGAGCCCATCAGAAAATGTACTCAAGGGCCGCACAGGTGGCTCCAAGGTGAGACCGTTATCTGTTTGAATCCCAGCCACAGCTACGGTCGGATATCCGGTCGGGGCAAAGCAACGAGGGAAAAACAAGGCTTAGGCGAATTAAAATTTATTATCGCTCCCTAGCGGCCACTCCTGGTGGGGAGGTGCATGTATCTATACGACCAAACTGTAAACCTTATCCTCAGATGGCATCAGTGTGTGATTGGTGATAGGACTGCATGGAGTTAAAGAAGCGAGTTGGAGGGATCACGCACCTCAACATCATCTTTCTGAGTGGAAGGGAGCAGGGCGGCTGTGCTCAGGGTGGGGAAAGGGGAGGGGGGAAACCACATGACCAAAGGGGACAAATCATTCCCAATTTTTATGCACTCTCTGAGATTCCTTTGGGTTTTGTTCGTGAATCATATAAATATCCTATCTCACAAAGGTGTTCTAAACGCTGACCGTGACTGAACTAAAAATGATTACTTGCGCTCTCAGATCACTTACAGTAATCTCTGCATTTTTTTATGAGGCGCATAAGTGGACATTTCGGCCCTGCCATGCTTGTGTTTGCGCGTGTGAGTGTGTATGTCTGTGTGCATTTGAAGAGTTGGAATGCAAAACCTACAAAGTCCACTCAACCTCTTTTGTTTTAAATTAAGTTTTCAACATTTCATACCTGATATGCTGAGTAAAAAAAAAAAGAAACTCAATTAAAAACAAAAGCGGTTGAGTTTACTTTGTGGGTTTTGCATTCCAACTCCTCATTTTGCATTACCAAAACACAATTTTTTTTCCCTCCTCGCATTCTTGGGAAAACGTGACGGAACGTGTGACATGTTCACGCACTCAAGTTTTCGATACACAAATAGGGTGCTTTATGTTAGCACTGATGCTAACAACATTGATCACGGCACCCAAAGCTTCTGCTGCGCTATGCTAATGCTCTCCACTCTACTCCATTTAACCCTTCCATCCTGTCTCAATCATTGCCGCTTCTTGCAGCCACTTCCTGCTCAGGCGTCTCCTAAAATGTGTCGTCCTTCCTGCAGCCAGCCCATCGCTCCCCACTCCGTCAACATGGCAACATGAATAAAACATCAGGCGAGAGCCAACTGTCTATCCCAGGCTATTTTAATCCAATTCCCAGGCTTCCGTAAGGAGAGCAGGAACCCTTGCAACCTGTCTACCTCCTGAGAGCCTCCTGTTCTCCTCAAATTAATTCAGAAGGTGTTCAACACAAACTCTTTCATTAACTGATGAGATAAGATAAAGACGCTGGGGAGGAGGCATGTAATTCACATCTAAATGGATTCAACACGGTAATTTTCTCATGTAAACTAGACAATATTGATATTTACTCGAGGGTAAAATTCCGTGATTAACTTAAGGGGGTCGGTGTAAAACATTACAGGTACAAGCTGTGTAATAACCAATGTGGTTCACTCTAATCCGCCATCAGGGCGAATGAGAGGCATTAATGTAAAAGTGCTTCGGGGTCTAGACTAGACTAGAAATGCGCTATATAAATGCAGTCCATTTACCATTTAATTACAAGTGTCACAACTCAACAGTTCTAATCTCACTGATAAATTCAAAGAGGTGTTATAGATGTTGAAATATTGAAGATTCTTATAGCAGGTATGTAATGAGAGAAAAATGGAAAACATCTCAACCTGTTGGCAAAATAAATAACAGACAAACTACCTTGCTTGTGAATATCAGAAGTTCCTGTTCATTAACAAATTGGATTTAAAATAAACTGGAGCAGTGCTCCATTCAATTGCTGCTCGCCCGGTATAATGCAGTCCTTGTTCAATAGCTGCTTGAACGGTATTGGTGGTTGCAGCTTTTTTGATTTCTCCAGGGCCAATTAGCCCAACAACTTCAAACTTGGCATAACTCTTCCTTGAGTCTTCTGCAATAAAGCCACCAAGTTTGAAGTTGATTGAAAGAATGGCTGAAAAAATACGCAAAGGATGGGCAGACGGATGTACAGTGCGTGCATGCTAACATACTGTATATACAAACCTACGTATATACTGTGCATACACACATACATGCAAAAAGTAATTCTTTGCTTCAGTGTATAATAAATTGTGAAGACTGGTCTGTTTTTTGGTTGAAAGCTTTGAGCTTTACACCAAGTCCAATCTGTCACAATTAACCCATACATGGTAGATTCACAATTTTGATCTATCCTTCAGGCAAGCAAATGGACAACTATGATAACTATGAGGATACATCAGGGAGGGGGGTGTCACCAAGACACAAAACTGAGTAAAAGCTGCGCTGCTAGGTGAGAGCAGCACCACTCTTTAGATGGATATCTCAGTTCAAGCTGAGAGAGCAAACGTCAACATGGTACCAACCATTTGGTTGGTCACTCAAACATTTTTATTGATCTCGTCACATGCATGGCACTTCACGCACATTCCAAATGTGAAATTGTTGAGATGTGCAAAGTATTTCCAGCAAGAGAGAGAACCAGGGCCTGTTTGTGGGCCTATAAGCCTTAAATAAATACCCACAAATGCCTCATAAAATTTAATAACAGGCCTATCATCTACCAAACTTTTTTGGCATGGACAATGTGCAATTATATCATTGTAAATTACCTGCCTCTTTTAAACATTTACTAAAGCTCGAGTCCTAATTATAATCCATAATCAACTGGATACCTTGCAGCCAGACTGAACCAACCCACACTGAAGACATTTTGAGATATTGGCAGTTTTAACTTTCAAACTTAAAGATCCAAATGAACAAGCTTAAAAGAGGTCACAAACCACACTTTGATGCAGCTCAATAAACTGTATCAAAACCCTATATTTGTTCTGAAAAGAAAAAAAGTAAATGTATAAAAACTACTTTGAAATGGTTGGGTCATATGAACTTCAAAAAGATGGCAGATTTAATAGAAGGGTTATGTGGTAGATACAAAGACGAAAGGTTTCTGAAGCAAGAAAGCTGTGTCTCAGTGAAGAATGGAATCATTGGTTCGCTTCAACATTTAATAATTTCGACAAGAGCTGACAGTTCTCTTTGGTATTATCATATCTGCCAGGTTTGGGGCTCTGTGGGTTGGTGCTTAAGTGTCATTCACCAATCAGTGCCATAAAGACCTTTGTTGTTTGGTTGACATGGTGCTAAACATTACAAGACAAAGGACTGGACTATTATCTAAATTTTCATGAATGTGTGGGCTGGTTCGGTTTTGCAGCAGGGTATCCAATTTGCTTGTTACATGAAGCTGACAAAAAAAAGAAGAAATGACTGCATATTAAAGAACTTAAACCCTTTGAGGATTCAGCAGAGCTCCAGCCAAAACGACTAAATATTATATTTCAGAAAGTTGAACTAATCTCCCAGTCGTAAAGCTCCTAATATCTTATATCACAGGCTTTTTCCCCGGAGTCACTTGTGTATTGTTCTGGAAAGCATTGGATTTTTATCAAGCACTCACTTTACACCCACTTTTCTCTCTCTCTATCACTCTTTTTTCTGCTCGCTCTCCTCATCTCCCTCCCCCTCGCTCTCCCAGAAACTCTCCCACTCAGCCTCTACCTCTCTCTTTATCTTGCTGCCAATCTTTTTACCAGAAAAATAAGTTCAACGAGTGCTCATAAAACACTTTAATATATTATTTTTACATTAAAATGGCCGATGCCAGTTCAGGCACGTCTGCTCAAGTCTGAGACATGATTGACAGAGGAATACGAGGAGTGAATCCACTGAGTCAGGAATCGTAGTGATCAGCTGAGAATCACGGCTCTACATTCCAACACTTATCAAATAAGACTGGAGACTCCAGCACAATCAAAATCACTTCAGTATAATTTTATATGTTTAGCGCTTTTTACAAAAGAACTCCGACAAAGACACTTTATGCATGCTATTTTAAGTTCAAGTTAGTTAAACTTAGAAACGAAAGAACACCGGCTGCCTTAAAAATGCTAGTAAACTCAACTTGAAATTAAGCTTCGCTTCTACATAGACTAGACTCGCAATTATTCAGGACAATGGATAGCCTTGAGTATAACTTTTGAGAAATTATAAACTTGAGTTCAAAATCTAAAGCTCATCATGACAGGTGGAGTTAAAGAGAAAAAAAGTAAGCTCAAATAACTTAATCGATCTTTTTTTTTTTTTTTTACAGTGATAGCAGTAAATAACATCCTGCCAGGATGAAAGACGCCAGAGAAGAAAGAAAAAAACAGCAGTGAGAGGAAATCTATGACAAACCCTGCTATCATGGGGGAGCCCATCCTTTGCTAGCTGACTGACTATAATCGAGATAAGGTGGAGAAAGATCTGAGTAAGAGGTCCATGCAGTTATGTCTGTTGGTAGTGGAGCTGAGTGACCAGGCATTGTGATGCACTGGCGGGGGGGTGGGGGGGTGGGGGGGGGGGTGCAAGCAGGACGGCAGAAGTCAGCAAACGTACCATGAGGAGGGGGCCGGAGTGGTCCATGGACACATCTAGAAGGTAAGTCTATAAAGCAAGATCGATCAGCCCCTGAGCTAGCAATTTTCCACCACACCAATACATACAGCACGGCGAGATACTGCAGACGTAGAGTTCCGCTATGCACTCCTGCTTTCCCACTGTAAGTCGGTCCTGTAACTTTGGATATCAGAGGCAGGTAGCAGCCCTCAGAATATAGATGAGAACCGCTAACACACAGTGACACACCGGGCCGGGAATCCGATTCTCCGCACATACAGTAGCTATCCCGCTGTCACACCCAGCCCGTCTCAGCGGTGAGGCATGAGTGTGGTAGTGGTGGTGTGGACAGGGAGACCAGTGCAATGTCTCTGGATTCATTTATTAATTCATTTTTCGCGACGCCATCATAAGCAGGTGTCGTCTGCACGAGGGACGGACATCTCAGAACAAGGCAGACGTGCCACGAGGGCGGGCGTCTCAGTCCGCTAGAGCGTAAACAAGCCGTGAAGGGCGGGAGGGGACGGGCCGGAACATTCCCTAGACCCCCCGCGGGGATTGCAGATGGCGCGTGCAGCTGGAGGAGCGAACGTGCGCATCTCACGGATTAAGGACCCGCCTACATCGTTCCCGGCCAGACAGCCAGTGCGCGGATTTTCGGGAATAACCTGTACTTCTGACACTTGAACCGATAATCTCTCCCGAAATACTCAGGTGGAGAACTGCGAAGAACTCAAAGTTCCTCTTCAAACCACCCACACTAAGCACTACTTCATCTCCGAACAACTTACACTCTGATCAAAATTCTCATCTGGCTGCGGAACGCACAGGGAGAAGGCTCACGTAGAGACAGTGTTTATAGATAATAGACTGACACTGTGTAAATAATGTGAGCAGTGACAGGCCTGCCGGCGATAAGGGCTTCATTTTCTGACAGGTGGAGGAAATTAGCACATTGTACTGGGGACAGCCGGCACACGCCTGTGTCTGAACAGACAGCAGAGCTTGAGTAACTGGCAGAGAGAGCGGTGAGAACAGGCCTTTTAACGAGGCTTCATGATGTGTTCACAGCAACAGGAAATAAACCGCTCACCTCAGCCGTTACAGGAGTGCACCACTGCAAACCCCAGATCCTGTGGCCTAATGAGCCAGGTCCTGTTTCGTGCACATAAACTCTCAATTACATACAAGAAACACAAACACTGAGGAAATATCCTCTTAATCTTTTAGACACGCCAGATGTCTTTGACCATACCCCCCTCTCGGTTTTACAAAAGACTGCACCGACTGTCCCATCCATCTATCCATCCGTCATAAAACCAGCTTATTCCTGATCAGGGTCATTGGTGGAGAATGGAGAATATCCTGGCATCCAATGCATAAGAAACAGGTATACACCCAGGAGAGTTTATCAGTCCGCTATAGGGCACACATATAATTCATTCACACTCTCATACTTAATAAGCTCTGCAATTAGCCTGCGTGTCTTTGGACTGCAGGAGGAAGGTGAAGTACCCAAAGTAAGCCCACAGGAACGCAGGCAGGATATGCGACCTAACACCACACAGACCAGTCAAAGCTGGATTGAAACTACAACTTTCAAGCTCGCAGGCAACAACACTACCCACCATGCTACCACGGTAAACACTTCCCCTAAAGCTGGAAATGGGAATAAGCAGCAATATATGACAGCGAAGGTGAGCTGCGGCAGGTATACATATGCCATTCTGACATCAGCGGAGGGATTCCTGACTCTATTGCCAGGCCAACACTGCACAACTTCAATTACAATACCGCTATTTTAGCAGATGCTTTAATCCAAAGCCTTTTACAGTTGATTAGATTTAGCAGGGTCAAATCCCTGTTGACTGGCCCAATAGCTACATCAAAAGAATAGCTGAATCCACTAAGGCTTGAATCACTGACCTTCTGGGTAACACCCATCCACAGTGGGGCCCAAGTATGTGCTATGGAGGGCTGAGAGTGTGCAAGTTTTCATTGTGACCAATCACTGCACCTACAGATTTTATAGATTTGCACATCTTCAAGCAGAAAAGGAGCAGGTGTAGTGACTCGTTGGAACAAAAACCTGCATATTCTTGACCCTCCATGGCACATGACCGGGCGCCATTGCCTTAAACACAGGGTTATAATCTCTCCTATAGTCTTCCCCAATCCTTTTACTTTTTTTCCATGCAAGAATAAACAATTTCAGAGTTTCAAAGTCAGAAATGCAATGCAACTGAGTAACCCAACATGCCGTCATATGAATTTACATCTTCCTGAGAAGAAACAATATTGTGGACTGTGTCTGAATCACCCACCACAATGTGAAGATAAAACCGACACAAACGCCCAGACAGCACCATTTTCTCATATCTTTAGCGCGTCTTCAGAGAACATGAAACAATAATGATGAGGCCAGGAATGACAAATATAAACACTGAAAGAACAATAACTCTCTTTTTCATCTTTTCCTCGGTGTCCCACGAAGGGTTTCATTTTTCTTCCTTGAGAAATGAAGTCTTGAGAGCTCTTGAGTTTGGGTGACCTATGTTTTCATTCTGACACAGAGGGACTTTCTGAGGTTATCTGCGCAAATAAAATAAAAATAAACTGAATGGGCACAATCTCCGCAGGCACCACAACAGGTCACTGTAAATAAACCTGAGTGTAAATAATCGTTAATAAACGTAACGTGTTCAAGGTTTACAAACTTTAATCCCGGTAGAATGGGAGCTGATTGGGAGAATCAGATGTCCGATACACGTGGTATGTTTTCCTTGCCTGTTCAGGCTTTCAAGCAGAGAAGCGAACTCATTCTACATTCGAGCAGACACAATATGGCCATGGCTTCAGTCATTGCCCCGGCACGGTCTCCGCTCGTGGGCGTAGAGAGGACTGCGAAGCGAGAATGACACGACGATTAAAATCTTCACACGTCCGTTTCAATTGAAATTCCACGCACCTATCCTGAATGAGTCTGATCCCCGAATCTGTAACACTGACGCATGGCCACTTCAATCAGCCATCAAGATTCATTCGGCCCAGCCAGCAATTCGCAAAAGACCGGGAGGGAATCACACTGGTATTGTCTGCATGGAAATATGAACATTACAGAGCGTATCCCTCGGACAGCTCAATCTGAAATTGAAATTAGAGCCCGCGATTGGGACTTGAAGGTTTTCGTATTTCGCGATCGCATAAAAGCATGCCACCACGCACTGGCCACAAAATCCACTGCGAGCAATTCATTTTCTTTCTCTCTTTCAAACAGAGTATTGATTCCTGCGTATTATGCAATAAACAAGGACTTTTAACCTGGAACCCACCCGATCACTGGTTTTAGTCACATGCTACATGAGGTAATTTTCAGAAACTAGAATGTTGCCTTTTGCATGAGGCCTTATAAATACATTATGGCCACACAGTTTACCTGTTTTAAGTTTTTCATTTGGGAACATCAAAATGACAAAATTTCTAAAAATGGTTGGCTTCTAAGGGTTAAACTAGTGCGGTGCCCAACCGCATAAATGTTGAACCTCTAATGCATTAACCTTGAGAACACAAAATGCAACTATTGTTACTTAGTTACTCAGGGGAGCACAAGATAATAAAAATATATAAATTTTATTAATTTATTTCAGCACTGTAAGGGTTAAAGTGAATCTGTGTTCCACACATGATTGAGAATCATCCTGACCAGCATGGGATATAGGCAATGAAATGTTACAGAAGATGTGTGAGGGAATCATTTTTCAAAAGCTGATTTTTCCAGCATCAATGGGGTCGTTTTCAATTGAAGTGCATGGAGTGTGGGGGAAGCCATCTTACGGTGGCGTCATGCCTCGCCCACAACAGTTCGCATGACCGGAATACTAATCATTGGCCTGATCGAGCTCTAGCTCCTTTGCATTGTTTTCAATTATCCAATTACACCTATATGAACACCTCTGTTTCACAGTAACCCTGCCAAGTCTTGTAAACCCTCTCATGTGTAGACAATGTGATCTACTAACTATTGCTAAACTCTAGACTTTATGTTAATCTGGTTACACCTTTCGTATCTCGTCATTGAGATGACCCCTTGTTGTATCTCGTTAGAGTGTCTGAAGCCTTGCTTCCGAACTTTAGTAAACAAATATTCTTCTGTGGACTTGGATCCTCTCACCTTTGCTACATATTAGTGCACACACTTCTGTGCACTGAAAGTGTGATAGGTGTTTACAGAGGAATTTCTTCCTCTCCTGAAATTCTCTCGATTGTCCATAAAAATTCAACTTCAGTTGACAATCCAGTTACCAATTTTAGGTATTATGACTTGAAAATTATATTTGACTACTGGCACTTTAAAAATATCACTTCAAACATATCAAAAATGAAGGCAAAAAATGCTGTAATATTTCTCATTCCGAAAGGCTTATTTTAGACATGAAAAGGAAATAAACATGACATTTGTGTGAGCCAAGAAGAGTTAAAAGAGGCAAAACTTAAAAAAAAACCAGAGATTCACAGCGAGAAGTCATCTGCCTACAGTGCATTTCAACTGAGCGCCATTAGACAACTGAGAGCCTTGAAAATTCAGATGAAAATCTTAATACTGCATTCATTCATACACTGTGAAAATATAATCATTACAATAAAATACATAATTTATTATTGAGTATACAGTATGTTATAATTATAATATAATTATTAAACAATGATACAAATCCCACAGTAGCTCACAAAACACACCGATAAGTGCAAAAGAGCTTTTTACATATTGCTTTGTGGTACATTCTTCAGCCATAACACTCCTAGACGGCACAGACGGCCAATTTTTACCTCCCCGACATCAAAGAGAAAACTTAAAAAAAAAGACAGATCACACCTGTGTATCACTCCGCACTTCCTCTTAAATTACCTGACAGCCTGCTGTCCGACCCCTGCGGTATTACAGATGAGGAGGAGGATCTTTGTCGAGCCGCCGTGATTGAGGAACTCCGAGGACACGGCGCCCGAGGGAGGTAACCTTTGACCTTCGGGCCCGGAGGAGTATGGGGAGGACGGGAGACTGTGGTGGTACCCTGGACAGCGGGACAGGAGAGAGAGGGGTACAGGGGAGAATAGTGAGCAAGTGCTGCAGGGCTCTGTTCTATTTCTGAAGCTGACAGTGACCAATGAGAAGCACCGATGCTCCACACCGCAGCAGCTGCGGAGGGACTGACGCTGATTTCGTTCACCGGATCCAGTCCAGTCTCCCTCAGCCCTGCTCGCTGAAGATCTGCCATGACTTTCAAACTACCTCCGTTTACGGCTCGTGAGAACAATCGAGCCAAAAAAAAAAAAACAACACAAAAGACTTCAGCACTTCATTACCTGACAGATTAAAGCAAGAGGAAATTTGCTTTTAACTTAAAACCCCAATCACACTGGATGTACAAACTGGTATAGACTTCAAATAAAATGATGCAAGTTACCTTATCAGAAGAACTTAACAGACTGACATCAGAAGCACAATGTCATAATATTAGAAGTAGATGCATTAATTCCAAAAGCAGAATGCTTTGAAGTCTGAAGCAGAATACCCTAAAAGAGGACAACTATAAAACTAGAAGTAGACATAATATTAATTTACTACCCAAAAATCAGAAGAAGACCATCCTAAGTCATGAAATAGACTACCCTAAATCCGTAAAGGTACTAACCTAATCTAAGAAGTATACTATCCTAAAACCAGAAGCAGACCACCCCAAAACTGGTAGGGGAATACACCAAAACAACAAGTGAACGACTTCAAACTAAAAAAAAGGACTACCCAATCATAAGCAGACTACAATAAAAATTAGGAGTGCACTGTATTGAAGCCAGAAACAGACTGACTTGCAGTAAAAAGCGGCGAGACACAGAAGGCCTGCACACAGCCTGGGCGGGATCCAATGGGAACAGGGCATCTCAGCTCCTTAGTGAGAAATGACTGAGACCTGGGTGGCTAATGCCAGCACGTCGGGAGGGTTTATTGTGTGTCAGTCATTAGTGCAGCGGCAGATTAATCAGAAGGGAAGCCGAGTGGTGCGGGGGGGGTTGGGGTTGGGGTGCAGTGACGGCCAGATAAGCATCTCCTCAGTGACATTATTCTGACATTATCTCAGGATTTAATTAACCACACTTGTTTAGCCCCGACACACAATTAATCAATGCCAGCAGTGAATGCCACGCAATAAGATCCCCACTGCAGTCTGAAGACATCCGATCATCCCCACACATGACTGAGAAGGATGATTATGGACCAGGAATGCAGCAACTTAACCCCCTATTAATTTTTCATCCATGTTTTCCCTTATATACAGCGCCCTCCATAATTATTGACACCCCTGGTTAAGATGTGTTCCTTAGCTTCTAATAAATTCAGTTTTTTTCTAAATAATATAGGACTACATTGATAAGAGGAAAATCCAACCTTTAATTCAAGTGCATTTATTCAGTGGGGAAAAAATCTCACATTAAGAAATAATTCTTTTACATCAAATCATGTGTTCCACAATTATTAGCACCCCTGATGTTAATACTTTGTACAACCCCCTTTTTGCCAACAAAACCGCACCTAATCTTCTACAATGTTTCACAAGATGGGAGAATACAGAAAGAAGGATCTTCGACCATTCCTCTTTGCACAATCTCTCTAAATCATCCAGCAACCTGGGTCCTCTCCTCTGCACTCTCCTCATCAGCTCACTTCACAGGTTTTCAATGGGGTTGAGGTCTGGGGACTGAGAAGGCCATGAGAGGAGCTTGATTCGGTGTCTGGTGAACCATTTCTGTGTAGATTTGGCCACATGTTTAGGGTCATTATCTTGCTGAAAGACCCAGTGACGACCCATCTTCAGCTTTCAGGCAGAGGCCACCAGATTTTGATTTAAAATCTCCTGGTATTTCAAATCGTTCATGATGCCATGCACCCCAACAAGGTTCCCAGGGCCTCTGGAAGAGAATCAGGCCCACAACATCACCGATCCTCCCCCATACTTCACAGTGGGCATGAGGTGCTTTTCTGAATATTCATCTTTTGTGTTCCACCAGACCCACTTAGAGTGTTAGTTGACAAAAAGCTCTATCTTGGTCTCATCTGACCAAAGCACATGGTCCCAGTTGAAGTCCCAGTACCGCCTGGCAACTCCAGACGTTTGCGTTTATGATTGTGAGTGACAAAAGATTTTTTCCAAGCATGCCTCCCAAACAGCTTGTTGGCATGTAGATAGCTAGATGCTACCATTTGTTGCAATTCTTTAACAGTGAGCTTTGGAGAACTTTTAATTTCTCTTATCATTCTCCTCACTGTGCGTGGTGGAAAAATAACCTTGCGTCCTCGTCCAGGCTTGTTTACCACTGTTCCAGTCATTTAAAACTTCTTAATTATTCCTCTGACAGTAGATATGGGCAGGTGCAGGCGAGTGGCTATTTTCTTGTAGCCATTGCCTGACTTGTGAAGGTCGACATACATCTGCCTTACTTGAATGGTGTGTTCCTTTGTCTTTCCCATGTTGAAGAGCGGGTAAGAGAAATGGACTCTGTGTCACATCATATTTATACCCCAGGGAAATAGGAAGTGATGAATTACTAATTAAATGCTCCTAGATACTCTGATCAACTTTGTTAACTACTGTAGAAATGAAATACTTAAATTGCATTTATTTCCTATGAATTGTAAGGGGTGCCAATAATTGTAGAGCAGGTGATTTTATGAAAAATAATTATTTCTTTGTCAGGGATTTTTTTTCCCCTTAAAATTCACTTGAGTTGAAGGTTACATTTTTCTACAATTTTCAGTGTGAGAGTATGTTTCTGCAATAAAAACTGAATTTATTTTAAGGCTTTTAACGCATCTTAACAAGGGATGCCAATAATTATGGAGGGCGCTGTATATTATATATATATATATATATATATATATATATATATATATATATATATATATATATATATATATATATATATAATTTGCCATTTTTTGCATAGTGTTCCAAAAGTTACTGTTGCACTTAATTAAAAAACGATTTACTTTGAGAGATTTTTGCATTGTGAGACATTTAGACCAAGTAAAACCTGGAACGTTTGCAGAGGACAGAGAAGTCAGAGCACTCTGCCAAAGCTGAAAATGAAGAGCTGAAGGTAAGGAGCTGATTTGGGGTTTTTGGCCCTCATATCTACATCATGTTAAATGCCCTGACTGATAAGTCTGACGGTCACACAGAATCCTAAAACTGATGTTGAAATAATTTCATACTCAAGGAAATATGCAAGGAATTCCAAGAAGTGTCCACAAAGTTGGCGGAGGAGTTAGGAGAGCTGAAGGTAAACCTTGAGCAGGAGCTGAACATCCAGCACACGGAGATTCAGACCCTCCAGCAGAAGCTCGACATGATGACCTGCCTGATGCAGGACAAAGAAACGACCTTCCAGCAGTAAGTATCTACTAAAGTCTCATGCAATAAATAGGCTGTAAGAAGACAGGAATTGTTCTGTTCTTGTTAAACGTTATATTATCCTAATAAATAAAACAGTAGACGCTCGGAATTTGCGCTTTGCTGAATCCCATGGATTCTATTGTATAGTAAAGTAGCTGAAGAGGAGGCCAAACAGCGCAGGTCAATGCCAAATTTGCAGCATACAAGGAGGAGTTAGTGCACTTTAACAGGGAGCAACAGAATGACCTGAAGGAGGTGAGAAAAGTTACAGAGCACCAGTAGTAGTGCTATGATGTCTTGATGAATGTTTATTTTTCTATGCGCTACAGTAATTTAGTCTTTATAATTAACATTTTAAAGTGGGTATTAATCTGATAATATAGCTAAATTACTAAAAAAAAAAATTAAACATTGAGCAGCAACAGAACAGCCACGAGAGCCTTGAGGAGAAGCTCCACACGATGAACTGTCTGATGCGGCAGAAAGAGGCCACCTTCCAACAGGAAGTATCAAGTAAAAGTCTCATCCAATAAATAGTCTCTGAGATGAAGGCGCTAAAAATGTAAAAATAATGATGGTCTATACTGTGCTCTTTGTCTCTCAGAAAACTCCTGGAGGAGAGAGCAAAGATGACGCAGGAGCGTGACGAACACCAGAAACGGATTGCTGCGCTCAAGGGCCTGCTTGAGAGGAGCACTATCCTTGCAAAGGAAAACACAACCAGATTACTGTGGTAAATATCAAGTAAAACTGTTGTGTGAACAATGACTTTTTGGGTGACGAGCTTAAAGATCCGGTCCAAGAAAATGATGGTGTAATAATTCACGGTGACATCATGTTGATCAACAGCTGACACACTGCCCTTATGAAAGTGACACGTAAATATACTTCATTCCTGATTTTGACAAGATGAAGCCATGCAACATTGTTTGTACTGTTCCATCACGCTGTATTTAAATACACATTTACCAAATGCAAAATTGAAAAAATGGAGTCCTTCGCGTTTGGTGTTGTCTCTTAGGAAACTCTCTCAGAAGGAAGCGCTTCGAAAAGAATTGGTTTTTAAGTGGAACGAATTAAGGGATGATGTTATGGCCCCAATTTGTTATTACATTTACAACATCCACAACAGCAAGGGATGAGAGACACAATTTTTAAAACTTAAACACATTTAATTAACAAAGACAGCTAACAACTAACTAATCTACTGACTAATCTAATGACCAAGATTGATTAACAGGAAAAACAGAAATATTTACAGACCCTTTTGGTTGAGTTCCTTGGTGATGTCCTGGGTAAGGAAAATGCTCTAACACAGGCAAAAATCCACTATAAGCTTCACAGGTCTTACACTGAATGACAGGTCTGGTCACATGTATCCTTCTCTTTGCAATTTCTCCTACTACTTTACTTTCTAAATTCTCCCTCCTTATATACTCTTTTGCAAACCCCTCCCACCTTTTAGACTTTTTTTTTCTTTTCTCTGGGACTTGTTTCAGACATGCCCAGAACATGTCCAAAACTAGCTCCAGTCTGGGCTTAACAAAAAAAGGTAAATACTGCCATCCAGTGGCCTATATTCACATTACAATGAGCATGAAAACATGCTATTGTTGCTCCAGGATGAGGAGATTATTTCAAACAAACATTATTTTTGCATGTCTCTACAAAAAACAATTTTCCGTTCATCTTAATGTTCTGTGAGAGAATTCGACATTTTGAGTCATACTGTGCACCCATTTGCTCAATTCAGAATGAGAATCTCCTAGAATGTTTGCAGAAGACAGAGAAATCAGAGCACTCTGCCAAAGCTGAAAATGGAGAGCTGCGGGTAAGGTGTTGATTTGGGTTTTTGGCCCTCATATCTCCATCATATCAAATGTCCTGATTGATAAGTCTGATGGTCACACAGAATCCTAAAACTGATGTTGAAATTATTTCATACTAGGAGTTAGGAGAGCTGAAGGTAAACATTGAGCAGGAGCAGAACATCCAGCACACAGAGATTCAGACCCTCCAGCAGAAGCTCGACATGATGACCTGCCTGATGCAGGACAAAGAGACGACCTTCCAACAGTAAGTATCTACTAAAAGTCTCATGCAATAAACAGGTTGTAAGAAGACAGAAATAGAATTGGAGATTTCAGTGTATTGATGATTTTGTGACCTACTGCTGTTTAATAAAAGGTCATCTGAGCACGTCGATTGAACTTCCTGCCTGCAGTCGTTACAATGTCCTCATACAAGAAATTTGGTTGGAAACGTGTGCTCGTTCCATCGCGTTTCCCCACTAATGACACGGACATCGATTATGACTCGGGAATTCTCAGGCTTGTCTTTACTGAGGGATTAAAAGCAATGGAATTGCATAAAAATGTTTCAAATGGTCTTATTTCATTAAAACAATTTAAACGATCATGAAACACATGCATTGTTTCCAATCCCTGAGTAAAGAGAAGCAGGGAAGTCCGGAGTCATAATCGCTTTCCATGTTACTTGTGATGAGGTGCACCTTTACGCAAGTGAAACGGAAACTTCAATGCACAAGGATTTTAATTCCGCACGAGAATCTCATTAAGCATTCAAAGAATAATTACGGACTACGGTGAATAAGCCTAAAAATGCGTAAGACCTACGCCGAATGTGTGAGACTTGGCATCTCTGGTCACAGAACCTCAATCAAATCACTGGCGTACAAGAAGCTCGGCACAGGAGAAGATGATCAACCGTCAGACAAGAGCTAAGCAGAAGTGAGGGACTATATATACACAAGGGGGTAACGAGCTAGCCGGGGCAACAGGTGTGAGGAATAATCTAAACATTAACTGAGAGGCGAAAAGACAAGAGGTAATAAAACAATACAAAATGGGAAACACTAACAAAGACTAGATCTTACAGGACATCCTTAAACAATTACAGCTCCATTCAAGGAGTGCCTAAGTGGGGAGAGATGGGAGAAACAGATTAGGACAAGAGATTGTTTCTGCAGAGACTTTGCAACTAAGGAAAAGCACTTGGAGACAACACAGGGTGGAGTTACAGATTAGAGTGGAAAGTGAAGTGAATCAATTAGTAGAGTTAGGAGTCTGTGCAAAATTAATATTAGCCTAATGTGCGAGTTAGTATGTTAGAAATTTAAAAGATTAGTATATTAGTAAGGGTTAGCAGATAAACTAGACAAAACATACAGCGTTAGTGTAATTAGAGATTAATTAGTAATTAGTGTTGAAGGAAGCGTACGAGGCATGAAGGAGCTTGGGAAACTCCAGAAACTTCTGAAATCACCTGAAATGCGACAGCTGGTAGACAGGGGCGTATTTTCTCAACCATTTTTGACAATTTTCGACAATTTTTGCCATGTCCCAAACCGAAATGCAAGGGTTAAAGCATTTAACGGTACCAAACTGACCTGTAGAAAGCACTCAAGGACTGGGCCAAATATAAGTTCAAAGTTCAGTCAGGACAAACCATTTTTATGCCCCGCCCTCCTAAGAGGAAAGGGGGCATTATGTCGACCTCGTGTCCATCCGTCGTCCGTCAACTTTTCGTTTCCGTGGGATAACTATAGAATCCCTCATCGCATTGATGCCATTTCTTAATGGCGTATTGAGAGTGGCTAGAGGAAGGTTCCTTTCGAAAACGAGCGTCGTCCGATATCTAATATGGCCGCCACAGCAGCCATCTCAATATGCCCTTGATCAACATACAGGCGGGGGGCCTCTGCCACGCTCTGCGTTGCTCTTGTTATTAAAAGGCTGGAGCCACAAAACAACTTGGCACACAAGTAACTGGCCCAACAAATGATGTGCAAACTTTCTGAGAGTCAACAGTAGTTGCATTACTGCCAAGTGCCAATATTATTGCCAATATCATAAAATTAACAGAGAGCCTTTTAGGCCGATGGTGTCGCTCATTTAGACCGGCATCACCACAGTATGTGAGCCCGAGGGAGGAGCGCAAATCAAAGTATGCGAGCAAACGTTGAAATGCGGGATTCTCCAAAGAATTAAATGGCTAGTCGGCCAGCACGATAAATTCCATAACCTTCCTTGTACCACCCTTCGCCTTCTCACTGTCACGGCTGTACGGCCGGATACTGTCTGACGTTGTTTGCTTTAGCGTCCGTCTCGGTCTGTTTGGAGAACCCTGCGTGCTCCTCCTTGTGTTCCTCATCCAGGTGTCTGATTAAATTTGTTATAGATGTTCCCCCACGAGGCATTAGCGTTGCATAGATTGCAGATGGCTTGTATTGTACCCGTCTCATTCACTCAGAAGGAGTTCCACACCGCCGACATGTTTCATGAGAGATATTGCAAGCGTGCGTAGGATGGCTCATGGTTATCACGTCATTGATTGGATCGGTGAATTAGACATTATATGGGATTTCACCAATTGCATAAATGCAAATTATCGGCCAATCCGATCAGTGCCGATCAGATCTGCGGAAAGCCTGTAAAAAACATCTGCATCTTTCACACAATTTTATTCCCATTTCCCTGCAATTCAGAAGGACATATTAGGGATTGATGGAAACCTTTGGATCTCCACTGTAATTTAAAATAGGCCTGAAATTCCACAGGTTTGAATACCTGCTGCATTTGACAGATCCACGCACGGGTCCGTAGTTTTTATAGGGTTAATAGTCCATCTCACACGCGAGGCATGATTCATGTTTTACTAACTGATCCCTGGTACAGTGGATCATTCATACATCACATGATCCCCACACTCACTGGCTTCAACCCAAGTGCTAAAAGCTTATTAAAAAAACAAGTATTTGCCACTAACGCGTCTTTGTCCCCCGCCACAAAATGTGAAATCGTGTCAAAATGAGCAATTTCGCGGTGTGACCTTGAGAGTGACGCGAAGGTCACCAAAATCGACTGGCGCCGGGGTATCACCCTAATGCATGTTGACAACAAATTTGAAGAGAATCCGTCAATTTGTTCTTGAGCTATCTCGCTGACAAGGATTCGGGACGGACGAACGGTCGTGAATACTATGTGCCGCCGCTTCGCGCGATCCGCGTGGCGGGGAACAAATATATTTATTTATTTATTTATTTATATAATGCACGTACTAAGGGAACGATCACAATTATGACAGAAGTTAAGGCCGCCAGAACTGCGCTTGAGCTTTGTTTTGTACTCTTAGGCGTAATATAATGGAGCATTTCCTCCCAAAAAAAAAAAAAGAACAAAGTTGAACCCAAACTGGAAATGGTTCCTCAGATTTTAGTCTTGCTTTTACATTGCAGTCACTCTAAATTTCCACATGTGGCTTGTGAAATCTTTCAAAAGGCGAAACCTGACTTTTGTTCCATTTGAAATGCTCAAATTTAAACAGAGTCATGAAAAAAAAAAACATTTTCGGTTCAATCACACAGCAGGTGCATCTCAGAATTCAGGAGCGAGCTTCTGAAGCTACGAGTACCTTTCTCATACCCCCAGAAGAGTAAAATGAGATTTAAATGAACTCTGTCCCGATAGTTTCACCTCAGACGTCTCATCACGTTCCCCGGCGGAGAAGGAGGCTCGCTTTCAATCAGACTTTCATTCTCACCTTTCCTGCCCACCCAGCCAGGAGCGTCAGAGCTGGACCGCCTAAGCACTGTGACAGCCTTAATTAAACAGCTTGGCCCCTGAAGGCAACACGATCCTCCAAAGATGCTCTTTCTCTCGCTCCCTCTCTCCCCCTCCCACACTCTCTCGATCAGAGAGGCCATGATCCCTTCCAAGGGTTTATAGTGAATTTATCTGCTGGATAATGGGAAGGAAATTAAACAGGGACTGAAGGGGAACTGTTTGAAACCACCCTGTAGTGGCTTTGTCTTGAGGTAATTTCACCACCTAGTGGTGAAGCATTGCTACTGCAATTCACTACTGAGGGAGCCATTCACACCGAATTAGGGATGAAAAAATGACGCCCATAATACCTATTTGGATGATTTGTTGAACGAAAACCTGGATTACACCAGTAAAATGATTATATTAATTGTAACATCAGTTTTTAAAGATCAAATTTGTTTTTTTCATGTTTCAACTTTTTACAGGTTATGATTCTTTTGTACTTTTAAACTTAATTCTCTCTCTCTCTCTCTCTCTCTCTCTCTCTTTCCCTCCCTCTCTCGTGTACTGCCACCAGAGGGAGTGAATCTACACCAATATGGTTCCAGTTACTGAAATAAAAATAAAAATGACACAAGACAACAATTATGCAACTCTACGTGATTACAATTTGTCACTCCGCGTGTTTGTACTCGTAACCTTGTTTTGTTTGGAAGGTCGGGTGAGGATGCATATCTTTCTAACAAGACTCATTCATATAAAAATATTGTCAGCTGGCCAAGTGTAAGTACCACAGCTCTAAGCCATCTTTTTACAAGCAGAAATTGAGCACAGATATAAGGATACTGTACGTTAAGTAAACTCCACGAGAAAAATCGGTTATGAAAGTCGTGATGACAGAAATTCCGTAACATATTTCTGGTATTCGTTAAGTAGCCTTGAAGAGCTGAGATCTAGTGAGGATGATGACAGGCAAAACGAGAGGTCTCAAAATGCCCTCATTTAACATCAAAATTTATCCTTTAAGAGGACTGATGTCAGCTGATTGTGGTTCCATGCTCAGTCACTGTGTGAAACGTGAGGCACTGACACTGCGTCCCAGTGACCTGGAGCTACAGGTCTGTGGTTGATGTGATGTCATGTGACTCCCAAACAGCTCCATGAAAAAAAAGATTGAAGAATCATTGCCTTACATCACAAGCATTAAGTAGGCACTGCTATCCAGAGCAATGTACAACACAAAGTCCATAAGGCACAAAAAAGTTGCAAACCCTGAAGAGAAGTATCGTACCAAGGGCCTAATGTGAACACATAGAGAGGACTCGGACCCTGAAGACTTTGAGTCAGAATGGCGCTGGGTTTTGGTTATGACACCTCACTGAGGGTCCTGCAAGGGATGGAAGAAAAAAGGAGACTGAGCTTCATTCCTTCATTCATTCCCATTCCACACCACCCTTCATTCCTTTCCACTGCAACACAGTGCTGCTCCTCATGGGTGTATGGTGAGGGAAATAATTGAGAGTGCCAAGGGGAAGATAAACTTCATCTCCCACAATGCATTGGTAGACAGGGGCCATCTTGTTCACAGCCACTGTAAACTGAGAATATTGTGTCAGATTAGCTGAAAGTGAGCAGCACACATCTCACATGAAGACTGCATTCTCCACATTTCTGTGTGACACAATGCAAGGGAAGAATGAAGTTAAAATGGGAGTTCACCGATGAGCACAACCTGAGCATTGTGTTCTCTGAATATGAAGTCACCGAACTGGTCTCAAGCCATGAATGGCATCCTAAACCCTTCCATGATTCTTGTTCTGTGGTTGGCTCTTCAAAAATGAGGACCAACAACATCACATTACTGCAATAGCAGACAGTGAATTGAAAATATTCTCATGGGGATCAGTTGTAATGAGTGCTATGATACCATTGGCGGACTGTTCGGATGAGTGCTGATAAAACAGAAGTGGCACGCCATTGGAATTATGAAAGCCAATGAAAACCTCACCTTTCAACAATTTATTACGCTAAACCTGTTACTGTTTACTTTCCCTGATTAGCAACCAAACATTGACTCGCCCAATTTGTGAAGACTGCTTGATAGCATGACCTGTTTATTTTTGATAACGTTATTGAATATTGCACTATGAAGTCATGGGCCGTTTTCCTAGCCAAATAAATCATGAGGCAAAAGGTGGATATGACTTTTGAAGACTCTGAGTTCATGTAGCTCGTGAAGCAGCACAGATTTGCGATAATTATTTAGTGAGGCTTATCAAAGTTAAAGCCTTCTGCCCAAAACTTTGGTCAGATTTGACATGCCCGAGACCCCTTCCTCTTAAAATGTATGCTTATTTTCTTCAAACATTCTTATGAAATCAAGCACCATATGCTTGCGAGTCAGAGAAAGTTTTTTTTTTTTTTTTTTTGCATTTAATCATGTTTTACTATCCTTACAATATCACAAATACAAGAGTAGTCAATAGGCAATCACTTTGTCATCATCATTTCTTAATCATTACAGGTCATGTATTGATCTTCATTATTCGGTAAATAACTTGCTTGATTGTTAATCAGGCAAGCTGAACCCTTAGAGTGCTGAAACACTTTTTAAAAATAAATATAAATTTAATTATCTAGTGCGGTCTCTCCCCTCATCTCCCCCTTTTCTCTGACTCTTTTAAACACGTCGCCAACATGAGAGGTTTTCAACACCTTTGATTCTGATAACTTACATCATTGAGCAACAATAGCTGCATTTAGCGCTCTAAGGGTCAATAGGGAACAGCTTGAGAGAAGTAATGCGTTAAAAGATGAACTATCTGGGCCTCTACACTTTTGACGGTAGGGCACTGTGCAAGAAAGATTGATGGATGGACGGATGGATGGATGATGGATGCGAAGAGCAGAAAAGGTATCCTTCGGTTGGTTTTCAAGCTCCTGCTGCTAAAGTACTAATGAGGTGGGACTTGTTGGACTCTCAGCTCAGCAGTTTCTGTAAGCCTCAAGGACACAAGAGACCTGCCTTGTGGGTAGGTAACGACTTCACGTTTTAACACAGGATTGCTCTAAACTTTAAAGTTCAGAATGCAGTGATACTTTCTAAATACAAACGGTTGGTTTTTCCACCAATTAGGCTTCATTACCTATCAACTGTTTGTTTGCTGATCCACCAGATTAATCATGCATTAAAAGGTGAGGATTAGCCCTTCCTAAACTACGTCTGAAGACACTTCTCCAACTGAGACGGAACGCTTCATTCAGTTTTACTCAACCCCTTTCCGCAGAATACAAATAATGCCATTATTTTTCCTGTCATGCACGAGCCTATATAAGCTTAGTAACTCAGTATTTGTGTCTCAGAGACTCTGGAAAAATATACTGAGTCAAAAAAGAAACTTCACAATCATAAATTTGTAAATATTTTCTTGAAACCTTTAATAAAAGAGTTTTTATTATCACTAGGGGTAAATGCGTTGCCAAAGACATCATGACATGCATCAACTCCGACGTGCACAGGTACGTAGCACGTGCGAGTGTACTTTAAGCCAAAACTATTTTCTCGTGTTCCTAGTCACGTGACCATATGAGAGATGTGCAACTGAGCTCACGTTAGAGTGACATCTCGGAAAAACAAGTTTTTACAGTTAATTATTCACTGATTTTCAATGCCATGGCTGTCAAACATTCAGCGTGAACGTGCCATTGGCATGCTGAATACGGAAACGTCCGTCACTGACGTTGCAAGGGTTATGGGATGCAGTCGACGGACTATCCATGATCTTCGGACACGTCTCCAACAAAATGGCACCACAGACCTCGTTCTGGTAGCCCACGTGTGACGTCAAAAGCAGAAGACCGACAAATTGTCTTACGTCATTTGCATAATCGACTTGTCACTGCAACATCCACTAGGAATGAATTATTTAGAGATTGTGTGACTGCCCAAACCATACGTAATCGCCTGCGCACTGCTCTTATTCAAGTTGTAACTTACCATTTTTACTCTTGGACATTTCCGGTGGAACTGGTTACATTATGGACATTATTTATATGATACACCATCTTTAATGAGTACAGAATTAAATAAAATCATTATTTAAAACCTAATGTCTTGTATGTTCAACTTATCGACCTCCAAACGAGTGTTAAGTTTTTATTTTGGCTGAGTATATTCCAGTGAAGCAAGACATTTGGAAATTCAATGACAGAATTACTTAAGAAATAAATTTCGCAATTTATGGACGCCGATGTCTATATCAGAAAAAAGGGGTTAAGACCAGTCTGATGAGTTTAAAATGAGAACGCCGAGCGTCCAGCACTGTGCTTATTATTTATATCACTGCATGTATCACAATCTGACAGCCAATAGTGCCGAGCAGTGCATCTAAGAGGCTTGTTGAAATTCTGTCCTCGACACGCCACCAGGCGACATAGGAAACAAACAGTGATCCCCGTAAGCCATTAACAGAGAATACTACAGGCTTCTGAGGTGACATTAGAAATAAGGCATCAGATGTGTAGTGAACACAGGCAGATGGCATTTTCTAAATGTACAGCAGGGCTTTTTTCCCCCACACGTCAGGCCTTGTTGACTTTGTGAGATGCCTGGCTGAGAATCTGCTGGCATCTGCTCATTAGAATGCCCATCGTACCCTGGGCCACAGGGACCAAACAGGAATCACTGTTTTTGGTTAAGGGGTGAATCCTGTGTGCAATGTGTGTGTGTGAGTCTACGAGCCAGCGTGTTTGTGTCTGTGTGTACATATACGTGCGCATGTGTCCGCAAATGCACGTGCATATGGGAGTGCATGTCTGAGACTGTGTGGCAGCATGGGGCGTTTGCATGCATGACCAAGCATGCGTGCACACGTGTGTGGTATGTGCATCCATACACGCGTCTCTCCAAGTGCATCAGTGTGCATGTCAGACCGTGTGTGTGTGTGTGTCCGTGTGTTCTTGAAAGTGTTACGTTGGCGGAAGGACACCAGTAGTGAGTCGTGAAACCAAAGAATGATTTTTCTTGAACAAAAGATCCAAACAAATAAGGCACCTGGGCCAACAGAAACTTCACGAATGAACAGAAATAATGCAGGGGAAAGGAGGGCAAAAAGCCAACAAAAAACGCCACTCAATGAGAAGAAACAAATTGGGTAGTATGAACTCGATGATATGCTCAAGCGCATGAAAAACGCAGCATGAGAACAGGCATAGAACCATCGTAGACACAACAGACCAGCTGCCAACTGGAAAGCCTCCGCAGAATAAGGTGGTGCAGGACTAATGAGGGAACGAGGAACACCTGAGCAGAACAGGGAGGGAACAAAGCGTGAGCGAGAGACTTCAGACAAGGCTTAATGACATAAGAAACCCATTAAGACAATGGGGCTGCTCAGCTAAGTGCTAATGAAGTATGCAGATTGAAGGAAGCGTGAAAAAGTTATGCAGCAAAGTAAAGCAAAAACTGAAGTAATATTGAAGCGGGACATCATGACAATTAACGCCCTACCTAAATTTGTAATGCTAGTAAAGTGCCTGTCTAAGAAAAAAACCTCCCGTGAATGATAGTAGATGTTAGTGACTAAAAACAGTTAATTGACATTAAGCGTAGGGATGCCCGAAACCTGGACAGCGCTGACGGAAAATGGAAATACCGCAGCCAGCCAATAGCAAGTGCAAGCACTCGAGAAAACAAAACGTTGACAGGAACGCAAACATGAGGAGGATTTCGTTAGGCAGTGCGGGACGGGATCTCGAAACAGACTGAAGGCAAGACCAAGGCAAAACTAAAGGGACACAAGGCAGACAGAACAAGAGCATAACAGGAAGTTTTTATGAGACTAGACAACCTGCACTGCCTTTCAGCACTCCAACTGTGTGTCATACGGAGGCTGGATTTCAAGGGTCTTTCCTGACATCTCAATACAGATCACAAAGACCTGAAAGATGGGAGGAGGGTTATGGGGAGTACAGTCTCTCTTTTGATGCACCCCCCCACCTTCATCCTTCATTGTGCAAGAACAGCTCCTGAGACACGCTCCAGGAGGTGTCCTTTCTGCGCGGTCACAGTACCCCCTAGAGGGACCCTCCTTACACCGGGGCTCTTTCAGCCTGTTCTCAGTCCCCCGCTGCTCCCCTGTCAGGACAATCTGCCCAAATCCTCCACACAAGACACCAGATAAAACCCTTCAAATCACACGTCTGTGCGTCATCCGACTCGCAAACTCCAGCCGGGCACTCCCATGGGAGAAGCCCGCGCACAAAGGGACTGGTGCCCTGCAGTCTGCGCAGGAGGAAGACATGAGGTCCCGCCGAAGCGCACGCACGCTCTGGAGGAGATCACACAGCATCGCTTTGAACTTTCAGCAAATATCAACCCGCAAGGCGCCCGGCTATATTTTCAGGGATTTCGATAACAAGCGCGGCCAGCACAAATCAATATTGTAAGAACGAACTATAGAAACTCACAGGGAAGCCAGGCTACAAATATGCAGCAGAGAAAAGGTTTGTGTAAAATTACCTTTCATCCAGAATGAGAGCGTAACAAAAATGAAAAATCTGCGTCAACTTATTCATGCGCCAAGAATTCATATCAAGTGGAAACAGAATAAAGAGCTAAGGCCTCCATTCATAAAAACTCTGTTCCAGGGTCACTTTTGCTTTCTTCACTCAAAGTGGATGAGGACCTGGAGGGAGTTGGGACAAACTGGTCTGAGATCAGTACTGCTGCTTAAAACTAAGAACTAGCTAAATGAACACAGCCCAAAGTCTTTTCACATCAAAAAGTGATGACCTGCGCTTCTCCTGAAGCATTGTTCTCTCATACCCTCGCACACAGGACGTAAAGCACCTGCAGACTCTACTAAAGAAACCTGCTTTAGATGTTTGATGTGCGAATCCCAACCTGTCCCTCCTTGGCCCATTTTGAATTTTGAAATCAGTTTTGATTATATGACTTAAGGATTTGCTCTCTCCTGATTGGTTGAGGCGATCTCCGTCGGTCACTGTAAATGGCGATATCCACCGCGCGGAAGTGCGCGAGAGATGAATATAACAATCCGACGACCTGGAGCTAAAAATACATTAGACTTTCCGGCAGGAGCTCCTGACAGTGTCCGTATATCCTGTCGCTTCGTCCTTGTGAGGAGCTTTACGTTAGCGTTATCGCCCTTCTCTTATTTTATATTTTCAAGTAGGGTCGTATCATAAAACAGTTACTGACTTCAGTTATAGGTGAATCCAAAGATTTATCCACCTTGGACAGGTGATATTCACCCCAGGCTGTGCCCATCACTTGTCCAAGGCGGATAAATCATTGGATTCATCTGAACTGAAGTCAATAATCGCATATTATTACTCTAAGCAATGTTTACTTATCACTCCAGCAAAGAGCACCGGAGACAGCAGCACAGAACACTGCAGTAAAACAGTGCGTAAGAGAGGGTGTAACAGCTGCAAGCACATTAATCATGATTATAAGCAAGGGCCATGAATACCATGGGACTGCACTTACAGCAGTGCGCACCAGAGCACACTCAGGAGGTGAGGCTCGTTCCCTAACGAGGGATAATTTAACCCTTACAGCGCTAAACGCAGCATTTGCTGCTCACTGGTATAACGGAATAAAATCTAAACTTTTGGCTCACCAATCATGCAGCGCCTTGTTGAAAATTTTCAACAAGTCGCCGCATGATAGGTTTTCAAAAGCTCGAGATACCTACATTTTCAAGCGTTTGAACATTTATTCCAGCGCCCTGAAGCTTAATGATTTAATATGCTGCGGGGTGGCTGTTACGAAGATGATTCAAGGCTGCGCATTGTAAGCTTAGTAACCCCATGGTGACCTGAATACACACTACGAATCGAAGGTTTTTCCAACCTTTTTGATCCTGATTAGGCAAGCGTGATCAAAGTAACGAGCCGCTCAGTGAGACCGGCTGGTCAATGCCGTGTCCATTGTAAGGATCGTACTGCAAACCTAGAGGAAGGCAGATCTCCAGAAACAGGGCCTGTAGCCATCGATTTAGAGCTTTCAGCCATCCTCTTCCAGTAAAAGACACAAATACTTCATCCCTTGTGTTAATGTTCACACGGATCCCTATAATTAAAACTTCAATTAAATAAATGTGCTTTACTCTCTTTGGTGAAACATCCAAGCATCTCATTCTAAAGAAAGACACTTGGATCACATTTTACCAGCCTACGTTCACGACTGCATCATCCTCACTGCTTTTTTTCCACTGGTGAGAAACACAGCATTAGCAGGGTGGTTATCTATCAGTACAATTAAACAATTATATGCCAACACTACGCATTCATTTTCCAGGCCATTGCTTGTGGTCACAGCTAATATACGCAGAGCCGGCAGTTAATTAAGAAACGATTACTCCAAAGTACTTAACAAATGCATAATCAACTTCTCGTCATAAAGGGATTATTAAGCAATGACCCTTCAAAAACAATGTTTTCTTTTTTTCCTCAAAGGTCGCTCATGCTTCAGTAAACTTCAGAACTCGTGGTTGCAGATGGTTTCCTGTAACTGGTATACAACTTCTCACGCTCACAGGGAAGGTTATGAAACAAATCATGAAAGGTCAAAGCAAGATCCAGAAAACGATGAGAAAGCGCAACTACAGTTATCGTTTCATAAAAAAAATAGAAAAAAGCCATAACGACACTGGGACTTTAACTCTCATGATTTTAAACTTATGACTTACTCCGTGAAACTGGTCCGACCGATTAAATTTACATTTATTTCTGTCCCAGAACTTCGCTGACAGGTAATATTTCATTTGCTACACATTCTTGAATTAAAAACAATTAAACAATTATTTGCCTACAGCACATATTAAATTTGGGTCATGTTTTGCTGTGGCACTTGATAAATGCAGAGTTGTGAGTTAATTAATAATTCATTATTTCAAGCCCTGAACACATGGGCAACGCGAAAGTCAGTGATTTTTCTAGACGAGTTACAAATACTTTTGGGGAGCAAAGCATGTGAAGTAATTTAATCTGATTTCCGCTTTGGGTGTTTCTAAATTGCATATAACACCAGTTTACACAATAAAATCACAATAAAGAACAAAATAAACTTCTTCCTTGCAAGAAATTATTAAGGTATAAAACATTTAAAACAATGCATGTTTTATAGCCTCCATCTTGTCTAACGGATTGCTTGTTTTAAACTGGTATTTATAGTTGGTTTCCTGCAGCAGGTGCACCAACCTTATCAATGACATAGATGAGTGCCATACATAAAGTACACAACTAACACCCTTAAAGCAGAACCTCTGCAGGAAACGCTTACATAAATATGTTTCAACTTCACAGGTTGCACCTATTTTCTAAATTCGTTTAAAAAAAAAAAAAAACTCAGTGTTGAGTGAGGGATTTCCATTTTTTTTTTTACCCCTGCCAAAGTTGGCGGAAGGTCATGTGATCAGTGCCGTTTCTTTGTTTGTTCTTGAGATTGTGAACAAGATAACTCAGAAAGTAATGAACAGGTATCTCTGAAATTTTGTGGGTGGGTTGTTATTACATCAGCGATGGACCCAATTGATTTTGACCGCGATCAGTCAAACAATATGGCCGCCAAGGCAGCCATCTTGAAATCCTTTGACACGCGATAAATGAACTTTGCTCCCACTCACAAAGATTTGGACTGTGCTGCCTTGGCGTAGGTTTGCACTCTAGGAGTCTAGTTTTCTTTTAGTTTTATTACTTTTCAAGTCTGCTTACAACAAAAAATTTAAAAAAAGTCTGCTAATTATCACAAACACTCATATTGTAGGACAACTCCAAACAAAAACTAGAGGATCAGGGCTGAGATTCAGAGTTCTCACTGACGGCAGAGCAGTGCAATAATACCAGTGAGGAATAATTTCAGATTATCATCTTTACTGTGCTTTCAGCTCTTATCTCAACACAGTCAAGGTCCATTATGTTTTAGGTATAACTGCTTTGAGAATACAGTCCTGCATTTTATGAAGGCTGTGAGCAGTCTGTCAGAAGGTACTCGGGACGGGTACACTAAACTCCGCACGAATACTGCAGTCAGGTGTTCCCAACCTTTTCAAAACTTCTCCTTTTGTGCATCTGGGAAAGGTGCAGGCTGTGAGCAGTCTGTCAGAAGGTACTCGGGACGGGTACACTAAACTCCGCACGAATACTGCAGTCAGGTGTTCCCAACCTTTTCAAAACTTCTCCTTTTGTGCATCTGGGAAAGGAAAAGTAATTAAGCAGACACGAAATGCTTTGAATTCCCGCTCGGTCTCATCATCGGGAGCTCGTTAAACGTCTTGATTCATGCTGCATCAACATCAAATTATCGCTTTTTCAGCGAGGCTGTGACGGGAGCATGAAGAGCGTCCTTTCGCTTTTTTTCTCGAGATGCTTGGCTTTCTGGCGGAGGCACGAGCCCCTGATGAATGAAGTGGAGCAGTACGGGGGCAGAAAGAGCCGGAACTATTGCTCACGCAAACACTGCATGCGTCACTCGTACTCGACAATCCGATCCAGCGGATGACATTCTGTCAAACCCAGCTAATGCCCTTCCGTTGACTTTTACGTTACATTGCCACTTTTAAGTCAGTTTTCAACAGGATCATTTTCATTAAGAGACTGAAGAGAAAAGAGACTGATGAGAGGCCAGTTAAATGTGTCCAACAGGACATGCAGACAGACAGAGGGACGGCCTCTCTCTTGCAGTAGTTGCGGATGAATAACTGATGAACGGACGACTGATATTGGAGTGTTCAAACCCTTCAGAGCAGTGGAGAGGGGACAGGAATTTCCCTGATGGGAGGGAAGGAACTCACGGGCAAATCTGACCAATCAGATAGAGGATCTGATCCATACCTGACCTCTGACCCCAGACAAAGAGACGGTCCTACAACACCAACACAGCAGGGTTAAGTAATGCAAGGCCCGCAGCCCTCTCGTGTTTGCAGTTGGAGAAATTTTAAGTTATTTTTATAGATATCCTGAGGGGCATTTTAAGTACGTGGCACTGAAACCTGTTTGCATATGCTGAAGAAATGTACACTTCACCCTAAGGGTAAGCCATTTTTGGAAAGGGATTAAAGGCAGACTCCTTATCAGCACGTGGGAACATCAGATCTTCAGTCAACTACTGTGCATCACTTCGTTAAGACACTGCCTCGCACTTTAATGAGACTTTAAATAAATTCCATAAAGGTGAGGTAATCGCCAGTAAGCCACAACTTGGCTACAGTCTCGCATCAGTAAATCAGTGCATGCAAACTGCGGTTATGATGACCACACCCATGCTTAAAATAAGCACTGATATGAAGTCAGACTTGCAGGACTGTTTTAAAACAACTCAGGAGAATAGGTGTATGTTTGCATAGAAATGTGCGAGCACATGTGAGTGAGTGAGGGTGTGTGTCTGAGAGAGAGCATAAGGGTGAGTGTTTATGAGGGTGTGAGTGTGCGTGTGTGACTGTGTGTATGTGAGCTTGTGTGAGTGCATGAGCATGTATGTGCGCGTGAGTGAGAGTACGCAAAGGTATGTGTGCGCGAGTGTGTGTGTGCGCGCGTATGCGTTTGTGAGTGAGTGACGGTGTGTATCTGAGAGAGAGCGGTAGCGTTTGTGGTTTTGAGAGTGTGAGTGCGCGTACGTGTGCGTATGTGAGCGTGTGTGAGCGTATGAGAATGAATGCATGAGTGAGAGTACGCAAGTGCATGTGCGCGTGTGTGTATGTGTTTGTGTAAGTAAGTGAGTGAAGGTGTGTGTCTGAGAGAGAGTGTAAGTGTGTGTGTTAACGAGCGTGTGTGTGCCTGTGTATGTGAGCGTGTGTGAGAGACTGTGCGCGTATGAATATGTATGCGTGCGTGTGAGATACAGAGTATGTGAGACGATGTGCACGCGCGCGCGCATGTGTGTGTGTGTGTGTCAGCACCTATAAGAAAACACTGCTTCACTCCACAGCAGCTGCACGTCCTCACGGCACTTGATTAATGCTCTTCATGAAGACGCCCGGAGTGTGACGTGCTGAAGACTGCTCTCCGACTGGAGTGGCAGAGATCCGGAATCAGTCTAATTCAACTACGCACAGTCCACAGTGTCTCCCACAGAGCACAGCTCTGTGTCTCCAATACACCGCACCGCAGCTCTATTTACAGAGCAGTCATCGCATTCAGAGTCTCTCCCCTCTCCAACGCAAACAGTTTACCTCAGCGATGAAACACAGACCCTCACAAGGCTCCTGTTAAAGTAGCAGCTGTGTGTAAGATGTCCAAATAAGATATCAGTCACAGGCGTAGTGTGAATGAAGAAATGGGGTTTTATTGCAGGACGTGGAGGACAAGGTGTTAGCAGGTAGCAACAGCGCAGCAGATGTAGGGAACACTGCAGTCATCCTGAGAAACTACACAACATATCTGCCTTTGTCGAGAGGCAGGAATGCTTGCTGCCAGGGTGTGCGATTAAAAATACGACATGTCGTTTGGCTGTATTATTATCAGGACAACTGAAATGTAAAAAAAAAACAAGACACCAAAGAAACACATAAAGCAGGGGCCTGAAATACAAGAGGACCGCCGGGTCTTTTCATCTCTTCCTGCGCTCAAGTGTTTCATTTAAGTCGCTGGTTGACTGAGGAATGCACACACTTTGTTTATGAGGCTGGGCTCGGCTGCGGATCGAATGAAAAACCCAAATCCCGCAGACACTGTGTCCCTTGAGCTCTGGAGACCTCTGTCATTAAACAATTTGACGAGTTTCACTGTTGTCGCAAAGCTGACCATCGCTGAGTGACTACAATATAATCACTACTAAAACAATCAAAAGTCAAGTGTTTTGGACGGAGGGACTCACCCCGTCAAAACGCTGCCATTTCTACCCCAGTTATTGACGTCATTTTGACCCCCATGACTAGCCAGACATTTATCCGACGCCAAAATACCTATCGGGAATCCCCGGCTACATCCGGAGGTGACCCCACAGAGCAGGACAAGAGAGCCACAGCACCTGTGGTCACGTGACTGGGCCAGTTTCAGTTCCAGACCAACGCTGGGAAATTTACACACATTCCACAGCGGCCAGCAAGCGTCTCCACAACAACTGCAAGCACTGTGTCATCCACTGAAGCCAATGAACAGCCTGACTGCAACGGGCGTTGCCGCGGTTACCTGAGAATCTTGTAGAGCCTCCCCGTCCATAGAGGGGAGGGGCCTGGAAGGCGTAGATGACATCACTCTCCGCGATGCTGGTCAGGTCGTCCTCGTCGGAGAAGGAGCGCTGGAACCCTGTGGTGTAGACCTCGGTCAGGATGACCTGGGGAAGAAGAGGTCACATGGTTATTACAGGCCCGTACGCCTGACACTGGCTCCAGCGGTGCTTGATACCATAGATGGACGTCTGGTGCACTGGGGCAGGAGAATATGGCTGGACTCTCACTCACAAACACTGCAAATTATGACTGTGGAGGTTCCTGCCCTTTGACCCTTTGTGAAGTTGGGTTTCGGCTTTTATTTTCAGAATTCTCAGTCAGTATTCCGGAAATTTCTGTCACTTTCAATTACAGCAAGTCTCTGTAACATCCAGGTACAGACCACTCTAGTCGCAACATATTTATGAGAGATCTTACACCTAAAAAGAGATGCAGAGGAGTTGAAACAGAGGACTGTATTTGTTTCAAGACTCCATGTCAACACTTCATTGTTTGATTTGATAAATCAATTTCACTGCCTTTCATAATTTCCCAATAAATTCAAATTTATACTGCAGCTGGACCTAAAAAAACACTGCAGATAGAGGGATACTTTAATTGCGGATCCAAGTTCTTCAGTTGGCTGTGACTGCTGTGCATGATTAGGTATCTCAGGCCTGTTTAAACCAGCATGATCCACTCATATTACAGTCCTCCTCTACTTCCACACACACCTGGGTTCCTGAAACAGTGAAACCGGATGTCTCAGACACAAAAAAAACATCCCACTTTGATGGATAGATGTCAGCTCAGATTCACACTTTGTAAAAGCAAATTTGTAATTCTCTGTGGCCCCCTGCCTCTGGTTTATAATGCCCTCCGCAGATTGCAAACAGGCAGAATAGCCTGCCGCTTTTCCACAGGGAATGAGAAACGTTTAGATCGCACAGCAATCCTGACTCAGACATTGTATCATCGCCTGCAGTTCCCTCCGCTGACACTAGGTGGCGGAAACAGCTGAGCGGGAAAGCAGTGGCTCTTAATCCAGCCTCCTTACATTCACAGCTGCGCTTGAGTCTCTCATAATGCCCTCGCTCAGCCCGGAAGTGCGATCAGCTGTGCTGAGTGTGTGCAAGATTATGAGGCCACTCACAGCAGGTTGCCAAACTCCAAACTTCCTAATGGAGGACTGGAGGCGTTGGCTGCGTCCAACTAGTCCTTTTCTCTAAGAAAAGTTCCTAACTCCTAGAAAACCATCCGGAAGTATTTACGTGGCAGCCATGATAAGGGTGTTACAGATTCTTTAAAAATAAAGGAGAGGTGCTACAGTGCTTCCTAATTTATCACCTTTAGCACAGGGTATACTGAATCATCCTTTTCGAAAAGAAAAGAGGAAGTGCTATCCCGCAATTCCGCGATGACCGTCCATCCGGCCAATCACAAAAACAAACAGACATGACGAGCAGGTGGCGGGTGATCACTGTGCCTAGTGTAAGTGCATTTGCATTCTCATATTACCGTGGTTGTCTTCCTGAGCCTTAAAAGAGTCCCCTTTACACCTTTCCTTTAACTCATGACGTTTTACACCGAGAGAATGACAGAGAATTACACGATAGGACATAATTTTTTAACTATTCGGACGCAGCCATGAATTTAGATCGGAGGCCTTATCTACGAAAAATCTTTAAAGTTTTCGGGTGTGGAGAGCTTCGTCCCACTAATCAGATCATGATTTTGAAGAGCAGCGGACCAGAGATAACACTGTTTAAAAAGTCATCATGGACTGGTGTGTGAGGAGGTGCAGAGGTAGAAAAGGTAAAAAAAAGGACGGCATTTTTACAGAGACAGGAAATCTTAGCAGCCAGCTGCTGCCTGTCTCTAACAAGACTTCTGTAGAATCAGAGCTGACCCTGATCATCACCCTGTACCTCTCTACAGCCTGCCTGAAATATTCTTTAATTAATGCCCGTATATCTCCCCTATCATTTTACTGGCTCAGGCAAGCAATTAGATTAATTTATACCCCTCAGAGATGCCCTGCACGAAGGGAGTGCTTTAGATGTATTAGTCTAACAAGGCTTTTTTCCTGTAATCTATATCCCATGTAGAAAATTTGTTAAGGGTCTCTTCCACCGCATTTCAATTGAAAGCAAAGATAAGCAAGGACCAAACAAAATCCAAATTTAGCTTATTTGCCAAGCAAATTTGCGTTGTTAGCTCTGTGTTAAATGTTTAAGTCAGCCAACTTCAACCTGAAGCATCTGTTTGACCTCCTCAAGATCATGCTGTGCTGCGAACAAAACTAAAGGAATGGCTTGCAGCCGAGCGACTGGACTGAGACTCAGACGGTTGCTGGCTCCAGCCCCAGTGCAGCTGTACCTGTAATAAGATCAGTGGAGGTGAGTGGGCGTACAGGATCGCCCTGAGCCCATCTCGCTCGAGAGCGGATTGGTCTGTGCTTGGACTGAACCAGTAAGCAGATACAATAGAATAAAATCTTAGGAGAACTCCGCTACAGTGGGGGAGCCCCTCTTTTTCTGGCTTGTGTTACAGGGGTTGGATGTACAATCAACACCATAATTAATTGGACAGTGACACATTCTTCCCATTTTGGCTCTGTTGAATGGAATTGTCACCTGATCTGAACCCGGGCAAAAAGTCGTTGAAACGAGCAGGAACTGCTGACGGTCGCGGTAACGGCCAGGTGGAGTACCAGGGAAGGTACCGGCACCAGAGAAGTTACCCAGCTTTTTTTGTTGTCTATATGTCACAGATTTCAAGCGGTCATTGCATGAAAAGGATAAGTGACCAAATGTTAAAAATGATTATTTCATTCTACATTATGTTAAACTGACCGTAGTTTTTTTAATGCACTGAAAATTTTGGGAAGCGGATGCTACGATGTACGAAAGGTTCTTTCATTTCTAAACGGTTCATCGGATTTGGATGAAACCACCTGCAAATGAAAGCTGACAGTCTGCAGTTTAACATCACAATCACTGTATCCTTTCAAACTCAAGGTGCTGGAGTACAGAACCAAAGAAAATCACAAGACTTGTCAGATGACAACACAGCTCGCCAGAAAACTTTAACCTTGCTGTCTGCGGACGCCGATGAAGAGGGTACGGCAATTGCTCTCCGATGACATTTGTCCCGGCGAGCTAATAAGTCACTGTCCAATAAATTGTGGTGCTCATTGTAAGAGAGTCTGGTAAGAGGACCACAGCTGAGTAGTGATCTTCACAACCAGCTGTGAGTTAATAATGAGTGTGAGTGGGTGATCTCTCATATGCTGACTGATCTAAGATCTGGAGAGAGGAGAGCGCACCCCTATGAGAGGAGGAGGTCCTGGAGTCATCCCACAAACAAATCTGGCTTATTTCAACACAGAGCCAGACCAAGGACTATAGAGCCCCAAAGCAAGAATATCGCTCTGTCCCCAATTCTCCAACATAATTCACACAACAGACTTGATTAACCCAGGATTGTGTTACGCACGGACCTGACTGTCGGTCTGCGCGCCTGTTTCCAGTTTAAAGCCCAGTCATGAGGCACCGCACATGTCCCAGCAGATCAGGGGCCAGTGACTGCGTGGGATGAATACTTGATCGTTTGAACACTGTCAGCTGAACAGCCTCACCTACAGAGGGGAGCACAGAAGCGCTGTCCCGTCTTCAGCGAGCAGGCCCATTTCCAGGCTGCGCTTCAGCCGCATTATGTTGAATACGGCCTGAATATTGCTTTCTGTGGCAAATTTGTAGTTTTGTCACACTGATGCAATTTCAAACTCGTGCTTGGACGGAAAATTGCATTTTTTATCCGCATGAAATTTGCATTGGCGCATTTCCATTCGGCCTGTTCGCCATACATTTTAGGAAAACTTCCGACTTAAAGGCAAATTCGTACTTAATGTAATTTATCTGGAATTATTTTTGTTACCCTGATGCAATTTAGAACTCCTGCGTGGAGGGAGGATTGTGTTTTTATCCGAAAGCAATTTACTCGGGCTTCTTTCCCTTCGGTTTTCGTCGCTCACATTTGAAGAAAACTTATTTCATGAAATTAATTTTTAATTATTTTGAGGTTCCAGTAAAGATTGTAGGAGGGTAAACCAACAGCAGGAGAAGAAGGCAGGGAAGAGAGAGAGGAGGGAGAAGGAGGGAGTGAGGAGGAGAAAAAGAAGAGAGAAACAGAGCGAGACGGAGGGAGAGACTGAAAAGGAGAGATAGAGTGAGTGAGTGAGTGAGTGAGAGAGTGAGTGATGGAGAGTTATACAGTAGACAGACAAAAAGGAACAATGAGAATGTCACACAGGGGATCAGATGATGTTTAAATATTTACAGCAGTCTCTACAGTAACTCTTACTGACCAGGTGAGTGACACACGATGCCAGCCGGTCACACAGAGAGAGAGAGAGAGAGAGAGAGAGAGAGAGAAAGATCTGAAGTGGATGTATAAGTGAACAGCTGGAATGGGTGCCAGTGACGTGCTTTTATCTCAAGAGTGAAGCTCAATTTATGAGTGTGAGGGGTGTGTGTGTCTGTAATGTGCGTTTCTTCGTGGCATATGCTTGTGTGAATGTGTTTCCCTGTAATGTGTGTGATATATGCGAGTGTGCGTATGTGTGTTTTCATGTTTTGCGGGGACATAATATAGACTTACATAGACTTACAGTCATTCCCTAACCTCTAACCGTGGCCTTAACCATAAACACTACTTGCCCAACCCTAAGCCTAACCCTAACCTTACCCAAACCTGAACTCACCCGAACCTTAACCCCTCAAGCTGACATAGCTCATTTACCTCATGGGGACCGAAAATTGTCCCCATAAGGATGAAGAAATCTTTCATTCCATCGCTTGTGGGGACACTTGGTCTCCACAAGAGGAAGGAATGCCCGTCCACTCACACACACACACACACACACACAGACAAACACACACATCACAGGGAAACACACACTCATATCACAGGGAAACCGTGTGCATGGGTGCGTATGAAAGGGACATATTGTCAGACATACCTGATCCGGGGAGATCTTGCCCTCCTCGGCCACCATGGAGCGCAGGCAGGCAAGCGAGCCGAACAGGGGCACAGCCAGGGCGATGCGCAGGTACCTCTGACCCTTAGCACTGAAGACCAGGGTCACACACAGGGGCCTGTGCACACAGGAGGAGGGGGAATCACTCTCACTCACATCACAGACTGTCACTGGGTCAATACACTCAGCAAACATGTATAATTCAATGCTCATGTTTGTAAAAATGCAGAAAAATCAAACACTGCCTTGAGGGGGGGGAGTGGGGGGGACTACAGAATGGAGCTAAAGAGAGAGGCGTTTGGTAGTAAGTTTTGGGGAGGGACCTAGTCTCCAACCTCACCCCCACCCCAATTCGCCCAATCCCTCACCTGTCAAAGCCCCGCCCAGCACCCCCTCCCCCGAGCTGTAGCCAGACAGTGTCTACAGGCCTGTGAGAGAAAACTGCAGGAAAACTGCACATGCACAGAGGTCTGATTAGGAGAGGAACAGAGCAAGACTCAAAGATTCATCCCTCCTGAAATCCCAGCATCCAGAAAAGGCTAACCGGAGTTCCAAGCCGGTTTAAGATGATCTACACTTTGTTTTCAGCAACTATGGCTGGCCTTAGCTTGTCTGGGCCTGGTAAAAGTTAAACTGATAGCCTAAAGCTGTTTCAACTACTGGACAAGGCTAGTCAGCTGGGGACCCACTTGTTGACAAAACTCAAACCAGTGTGACCGGCTGAATCCAATTTAAGATGGAATTTTCCACAGGGATAATATCAGAGAGTGAAGGCACGACAGTTACTCTCACCTCTTCAGAAGTACACAGCCAGTATGATTGCCATTTATGAAGTCCATTAACACAGAGTTTGAGGTTTTCAGCATTAGCTCAGACCTGGGTACCCAATGCATGAGTGGAACCAATGTACAGACGTGACGACTCATCTCTCATTTTTTTATCAAAACTAATCATATTTCCTCTGTCAAACAATCTCTGACTCAGTTTCCTGAGTCATTACTCAAAACTGTTAACAAAGGAATCTGTGCCAGTATGAAGGTTATAGGTTATAGTACATAAGTCCCTTACTTTGCTCCAAACAGGCTTTGGTGACACTGGGCCTGATTGAAAACAGAGAAGAATAGCACACTAGCTCTTTAAATTACAATAAAATAATACCACATAACCAGACTTCAATTGTAATTCGCGAGAAACACTTGAAAAAATAAACAAAACAAAGCATATAGTTCATAGAAATCCAAATTTTTAAAATTGTGGGTAAGCTAAACTGCGTACAATTTTCTACCAACCAGGACTAACGTGGAGATTTTCATATGAGCACTATCATAGTGGGTTTAATGTCAAATTTGTCTATATAAATCCAAAATTTGCGAAGTAATTGGCGAAGGCATCATTTTTGTGGCCATGCACCATTTTTAAATTAGATTCCTAATAAGTCAGTGAGCCCAGTTAAGGAGGAGTTTTGCTCCACTTTTAATCAGCAGTGTGTGCCTGTATTGGGGAAACGGAGGGACTTCAGCCTGCGTGTTCAGACACACACTGCAAAGCCGAAGATCAGCACCGGGTTTGGGTACGGAGGTTGTGTTTAGTGTGGGAGTTGGGTCAGAGCATCATGACGGAGTACACCTCACTGAGAGTACCTCACCTCACTCAAACACTTTACTGAGAGCACCTCACTGAGAGTACCACACCTCACTCAAACACTTTACTGAGAGCACCTCACCTCACACAAACACCTCACTGAGAGTGGCACACCTCACTCAGAGACCTCAGTGAGAGTACCACACCTCACTCAGACACCTCATGGAGAGTACCTCACCTCACTCAGACACTTTACTGAGAGCACCTCACCTCACACAAACACCTCACTGAGAGTGCCACACCTCACTCAGAGACCTCAGTGAGAGTACCACACCTCACTCAGACACCTCACGGAGAGTACCTCACCTCACTCAGACACCTCACTGAGAGTACCACATCTCACTCAGACACCTCACTAAGAGTACCTCACCTCACTCAGAGACCTCACTGAGAGTACCTCACCTCACTAAGACACCTCACTGAGAGTACCTCACCTCACTCAAACACTTTACTGAGAGCACCTCACCTCACACAAACACCTCACTGAGAGTGCCACACCTCACTCAGAGACCTCAGTGAGAGTACCACACCTCACTCAGACACCTCACGGAGAGTACCTCACCTCACTCAGACACCTCCCTGAGAGTACCAAATCTCACTCAGACACCTCACTAAGAGTATCTCACCTCACTCAGAGACCTCACTGAGAGTACCACACCTCACTCAGACACCTCGCGGAGAGTATCTCACCTCACTCAGACACCTCACTGAGAGTACCACATCTCACTCAGACACCTCACTAAGAGTACCTCACCTCACTCAGAGACCTCACTGAGAGTACCACACCTCACTCAGACACCTCACGGAGAGTACCTCACCTCACTCAGACACCTCACTGAGAGTACCTCACCTCACTCAGAGACCTCACTGAGAGTACCTCACCTCACTCAGAGACCTCACTCAGAGTACCTCATCTCACTCAGACACCTTACTGTGAGTACCACACCTCACTCAGATACTTCACTGAGAGTACCACACCTCACTCAGAGACCTCACTGTGAGTACCTCACCTCACTCAGACACCTCACTGAGAGTACCTCACCTCACTCAGACACCTCACTGAGAGTACCTCACCTCACTCAGACAAGATTCCCACAGGGAGAGACGAGTCATAACCCCTTTGGTTAAAGTTGCCCCTTTTCAATCACACTGACCAGTCTCCTAATTACTGCTCAGATTGCTCAAAATAACCATGCAGACGTACCGTCAAGTTCCATGTATATAAAAAGAGTCGCCCACTGCCAGACCTAATCGTACACAGTAAGGTTTAAGGCCCCGACTGGACAATACAATAACACTGTTTGAGCCATTGGTTGGAGTAATTTATGGAGGACACTTTGAGTTTGCTTCTAATGAATTGGTCCGTCAATAGCTACGTGGGGCCCATAAATTATTTGTTCTGATTCGACATTTGAAATACTAAATATGGCGACTCCCCAAATGGAGCCTCGCAGGCCCTCTGAGGATACACCCCCACTCGCTTTGATGAGTGGTTGCTGAGGACACACCCCCACTTGCTTTGATGAGAGGTTGCTGAGCACACACCCCTACTCACTTTGACGGGCGGTTGCTGAGGACACGCCCCCACTCACTTTGACGAGCAGCTGCTGAGGACACGCCCCCACTCACTTTGACTAGCGGTTGCAGAGGACACACCCCCACTCACTTTGACTAGCAGTTGCTGAGGACACTCGTTGCTTTGACGAGCAGTTACTCCTTCAGTCCAAACGCTCACCCGACCCCCCAGCAAGACCATGAGCTGCCCGTCGAGGCCGGACTGTTGATTTAGCGCTGGCTCTGATGTTAGCGAGATGGCGGAAGCTGCGTACAGGCTGGAGGAAGGTCAGGCAGGGACAGACTGAGCGTGCTCAGTAGGGGGGATATCCTCCTCCCCTCTCCCCTCGAAGCCGGGCTCTCGGCGCTGGCTCCTCCGGCGATCAGGCATTCAGCACGCATTCTGAGGGCGGGAGCGAGCTGCTCCATCTGCTGCTGCGACATCAGAGCGCCGACAACACCAAACACCCCCCCCCCCCCAAAATCCAGTACAGCCCTGAAACTCCCCCGGCAAAAAGGCAGGAAACCACACACAAGCGCCCATTGAATTTAAACACTCATTAACCATTAAAGTGCTGAATAAATTTTCAAGGAATTAAAAAGGAATTATCCTGAGCTGTTGAGAATCTATCATGTGGCAAATTGTTTAGCTCTTTTAAACAAGTTGCCACATTATAGATTTTCAACAGCTAAGGATAATTTTCAACAGCATTTGATTTTGACATCTCACATCACTGGGGAACGATAGTTGCCTATAGCGCTCTAAGGGTTAATTACCCTGCTCTTGTGTACTTCTGGGGGGGGGGATTGAGTTCCAAAAAGCGTGCAGTGCTTGTCGCCGGATGACGGGTAACTGCAAAATCCTTTGGCGGCCTAAGCACTGCTTCTGTACAATACCGAAATAAATAATGAGCATCAGCGCTAATCTGTCGTGTATGAGCAAGCCGCAGATCGGGACCGCGATTTCGGTCCAGCGCAGGTGGAACGACATCGGCCGGGAAGCACACGAGCCAGGCCCGCTTCAACACAAATTTACAATATCACACTCAAAGGTCATATTGAAAGGGCAAGCATATCACTGCTGGTGGATCAGTACAGGACTTTTACATATTTCCTCAATATATTCCTAATATCTAGGGATTAAAAAGTATGGGGAACAGAATACTAATCTTTGAAAATTGCTCGGGTCATGCCCCCCCCCCGCCCTCTTTTCATAAATCATTATTCTATTTCATTCTGCATTTTCCATTTTTCAAATTTTACTCTTTTTTTTGCTGCCTTTCTATTCCATTTCTTTATGGCTCAATTTCACTCGTCATAATCAATTGTAGCTTTATGCGCAACCACAGCACCTACTTCAAGGGTTATTTTATTGATATAATTAGGTTTTTAACAGGCAAGTTTCACAGGGTCCAGGTGCCATCTGTGCGGAACAGTCTCCCATGGCATTCACAACAAACTTCACTCCTGAGTTTTCAGAACTTTGAGTTATGCGTTACTCAGGATAAGAGCATCCACGAGGCGCCAATAACACGATGTATTGCAATGTCATGTAATTGCATATGTGTCACGGGTTATTACAAATGATAATAGCAGGCTGGGTTTGTGGTGATAAAATGTAAGTGCGCGTGATCGGCTCAGTCAGCACAGGGAATCATGGCCATGATGGAGCAGCGATGACACAGGACTGAAGTCACCTGAGGAAAAGGATTACAGTGAAGATGACAAATGACATCATCGCCAGTGACGCAGTCTCTCTCCAGCGGGTAAGCAATCTCCTCTATCTGTCAGCCTGTCAGTCTGCACAGAGAACTTGTTTAGCAGACATACACTTTTAATTCGCGGAAAAAAAAGAGGAGGGCATTTTGAGCGGGACTGAGTGAGATAACACTGAAGTTTGAGATAACACTGCAGTTCGAAAAATGCACACAGACTCACTCACTAACCAGTCTGCTTGACTGTGAGGATGCAGTATGCTCAAATGGGTACAGTATGCAGTGGCTTTGACAGTGGTCTCCAGCCGTGTCCGGGGATAGTTACCATCCTGAAGGTTTGCACTCCAACCAAAGTGCACCTCATTTTCCATTTAGAGATCTTGATATGCTGCTTATCAGCCAAATCAGGTGTGCTGAATTTGGGTTGGAGTAAAAACTTACAGGATGGTAGCTCTGCAGGAACAGGGTTAGAGACCATTAGTCTAGCGCGTTATCCTCTGCCGCCCATCATCACGACAGAATGTACTGAACCCAAGTGCGGGGAATGGTGACCTGCTTCACACAAGGTGTGTGATGCTTGATCTGTCCTCTAGGTATCGAAGGGTGCTGCTATCCATCTACATGGAATTCACTGTATCGCTTTGGGCTGTCCATGCCTGAACATTACGTCACCACTGGGAAAAAGGCTGTTAGCTCTTCCTAATCTCAGTTCTTGATCATTATAAATGGACGGCAGTCTGCTATGACCATGAATCACAGCTCCCCAACTGAGACCCGTCTGGCATAATAGTTAGCCAATGAGCTTAATTCAGAGTGGGGCTTACTGTAGCTCTAAGCCAATCAGAGCAGTTCATCCAGGAGGCAACTCCCAGTGATATTGGATAGGTACCCTTACATTTGGTGCTCCTCCCTTTGGTTGAAATCAAGTTCTCTCTGAAAGCAATAATGTTGGCCGCGCTGATTAAAACACTTGGCTTCAAAAACTACAATTAAAGACTCACACTCATTAACTAGCGTCCTGGAGCCACGAGGAAAGCCTCAATCCCACCTAAGAGACAGAGAACTCAGAAGGGCTGAACCGCATTTAACAACCAACATGGCTTTAGCCATACGGCGCAGTGAAGTAACACTTTGTTTACTGGAAGCAGGATGAATGGCTGTCTAACGTAGCCATCCATCTGCTGTGCCTACAGAGAATTACGCTACGTCTACAAAACCATTCATCGAACAGGAAAAAAAAAAAAAACAGATGAGCCATCTTGGCTTTCACCGCTAGCCAAGCAGTTTGTTGGAGCGATTTTTGTCATTGTCATTATGCCATCGCTATCCTACCCAAGAAAAACGGAACAGTAGAAAGTGCTGGCTTGGCTGCCGTGCCCTCATGCTAGTGCACTTGATAACACCAGGCAACCAGGGCAGCAGGACAGATAACAAGCCCTATTTGGCAGTTTAGTTACAGCCCTATTCAGCTGTGAATTCCACATTATAAAATGCTGCCAAATCCCACAGTGGCCTGAGGGGCTGGCTGGTGGCAGCCCTGCCAGGTACAACCAGGCTCTCTTCATTGAAGGGTGGGTGGAGACAGGGCTTACAGGCCATTCCAGGAATTCGAGAGCAAACTCCCCAGCCGCCAGAGACCGATGTCTGGAGTGCTGCCCCGTGTAATCTGCAGTCTGTCAGGAGCAGGAGCTTATCTCAGTCTTCTACTCCCGTCTCTGACGAAGTTTTTAAAGGTCAACAGCGAATGCCCTGACCTCGTCCTCCCACTGAGTTTATGACCGTTAACAGTAAACGCCTAACCTTGGTGGGGGCCTTTATGAAGTCATGAAACGGAGCGTGTGCAGGGAACAGTGATCAAAACTGTACTCGGCATTTATTAGGCAGACGTTTTAATCTAAAGCCACGTACAATAAATGCATAGAAAACAAGTAAACAACGGATGAGTACAATTCATATTCAGCTTTAATCAGCTCAGTCATGAACAAGTGCACAAGCACCACGGTAGACATGCGTCAACTACAAGAGAATAATACACAGACAGATAAGTAAGAAAACGCGGGAATACAATAAAAAAATATTCTGTGCAAGACAAACCATTCAAAACAAGGACTAGAATTAAAAACAGACAATGATCATTTGGGGGGGGGGGTGGAGGTTAGCTTATGAGTCAGGACCTATACGGTTAGGACTAAGATGAACCCATGGTCAGGTGCTGTCAGAGGGCACCACCACTGACTTTAGGCCCCATGTAAATATTTCCCATCGGGCCCCATGTCCTCAGAAAAAGTTGCTGTAATTTTTGAGGTTCTCAGTCAGTCAGGGCACTCGTCATCATGCAAACTGGCCCCCTTGCATTACATAACACCCAATGAAAATTTACAGTTACAGCCATGTGACCGAAAGACTCTGGGCTCATTCTCTATGTGAGGCATGCTCTCGTTAGCCATTAGCAGGAGACATTTAAACTGATCGGCTCCAGCTGCACACACAAACAGCAAGCAAAATGTCAGGCGTATAATTTGCCCTGGATTAGAGGCATCCGCTGAGCATAATAATAATAATCACAATAATGCTCCTGGCTCGAATATCGCATTGTTTCCCATTGTGAAGAGTCTCGCTCTAGTGAATTTCCAGTTTTGCCTGTTCAGCACCATCACTATTGTTCCCACGCGCAATCGGAGATCCTAATCTTGTTCTCTCTCTAATTCTGCTTGTGCTCGCCCATGACTAGGCAAGGCACACGCCCTTCACCGGGAAGTGCACCGGGTTTCTCTGACTGTGCTACTTTCATTTTACATGCCTGTAAGCTTCATTCTGCGGTTTCTCCTCCTGAAAGAACATTCCTCTCAGATGAAACCATCTCTGTCACCTTCTCTTGCTGTGAATCTGTCTCTGACTGGATCTCAAATTGTGTCTTGTGTTGTGATTTTGCTTCAACGACTGTGTCTCTGCATGACAGCGTGGCTATGAGCCCTTAATCTTGGAAACAATGTCTCAATCGGACAAAGTTCCCATGACAGTATCTCTATGTGACTGTATCGGTATGACATTGTCTCTGTATGACTGTGTCTTTATGACAGTGTCTCTATGTGACAGTGTCACGATGACAATATCTTGATGTGACTGTGACTCCATGTGACCATGAAAATGTCGCTATGGGACAGGATTCCAATGACAGTGTCTTTATGAGACTCTGTTTCTATGATAGTGTCTCTATGTGACAGTTTCTCTATATGACTGGGTTTCTATGACAGTGACTCTATGTGACTGAGTCCCCATCACTATGTCTCAATACAACAATTTTTCCATGTGACTGTGTCCCTATGACAGTCTTTATGAGACTATGTTTCTATGACAGTGCCTCAATCTGACAGTGTCTCTAAATGACTGTCCTTCTAACAGTGTCTCTGTGCGACTGTGTCCCAATGACTGTGTCTTGATGAGACAGTGTTCACAGCTGTGACCATAACAGCGCAGCAGAGGGACTCACCTGGTCTGCCGCAGAGGGATGGGCAGGGAGATGCACAGGAAAGGATCGAAGGTGTTGCTCTGTTTATGGCAAAGTGGGCAGGTCAGGGAGGACCTGGAACAATGACATAAAGGCATATAAGCAATGACATGCTAAAGGCTACCACCAAACGCATCCAGTTGTAAGCCACGACAAACTCAAGGGTGATACCAAACGCATCCGAGGGTAAGCAATGGCATGCTAAAGGTTAATAACAAACACATCCAATGGTAAGCAATGACATGCTAAAGGTTAACAACAAACACATCCAATGGTAAGCAATGGCATGCTAAAGGTTAATAACAAACACATCCAATGGTAAGCAAAGACATGCTAAAGGTTAGCAACAAACACAGCCAATAGTAACCAATTGCATGCTAAAGCTTAACAACAAACACATCCAATGGTAAGCAATGGCATGCTAAAGCTTAACAACAAACACATCCAATGGTAAGCAAAGACATGCTAAACGTTGGCAACAAACACATCCAATCGTAAGCAAAGTCATGCTAAAGACTAATACCAAACATATCCAATGGTAAGCAATGGCATGATGAAGGGTAAAACCAAACAAATCCAATGGCAATAGTTATAATGCTATAGGCAAATACCAGCTAAATGTCCATGACAGCAAGCACACAGCCGATAAGCCACAACATGCCATTTCAAAATCCGTTCCTTTGTGACATCACAAGGATCAGAGGAAAGGAGGGCTGATGAACTTCAGCGAACCATTTAATCAGTTCCTTCATTGTTCTGGGCGGTCATTTCCTCTTGTGATGTCACAAAAGTGTGGCTTTCTGCAGCCCTTCCTATGGGCACTATCCTTTAAATCGACCAAAACTCTGCTGCAATCGTGAACAAAGCTCTCTCCTCTGGCAGCACTCCTCCTGGCCCCATCTCTTCTCCCCTATTGGCTCCTGAAAAGAGGAACTCCCAGCCCATCAAGTTCCTCCTTAACTTACCTTCAAAAAATATGTTGTACCCCCCTGCCCATTCTGCATTCTCTACCCCATCCTCCCCAATCAACTCTATATCTCCCCAAAAAACCTCTCTCTCCCTCCTTGTCTACAGGTCAATACTAGTGAGATTCTGGATTAAAGGAGCTGTGTCACGATTACTATACATGCTCAAAACTTTGAATGAAATTAATTCACTTGATTGCAACTCAAAATCTACTTCCACCCTTGCTAATCTGTCATTGTTTTGCATTGTATTCATATATTGTAGTTACTCTGGCATAATGCTTCTCATATTGAGGAGTTTTCCATGGAAATTAGAGTATTCAAAGTGATACTTTAGCACTTTAGCTGAAGGATGTGAAAAATGTAAACTGGATTTCAATCACAATAATCCTAGAAGAGGGCATTCTTGATCTTCTACTATGATGTTTATTGACAGCTGGAAAACTAGCTTATATTTTGCATATCCTTCGGCTAGAGCGCTAAAACAGCACTTTCAAGCCTCGAATTTCCATAAAACATGCTTTCATATAAAAAGCATAATGTCTGGATAACTAAAATATATAAATACAAAGCAAAACAAAGGTGGATTGGCAATGATGGAATCAGATTTTTATTTGTAGTGGAGCGGATTCACATTGTTAGGCCAGCAATTTTTGAAGTTGTGAGCATGCGCAGTCATCCTGACACCGCTCCTTTAAGGATTACCCATCACTGGTGCACTATGGACTGGCCATTATACTTCCAATTAATTGGTGCGTAGGATGCTGGTCATTCATGGATTTAAGGCATTTCTTGGTTTGCATTAATTGTCTTACAGTGCCTGTCAAAAGAAACAGAATCTCTCCTTTCCCTGAAACACACTGACCTGCCTGTGAGAGGTGTCCGCTTCCGGAATATTCCCGCACCTTGTCCAACATACTCCCTCCGGCTCCCGTGTCGTATCCCATCAGTGTAACAATCCCTTCTCACCTCCCCACCCTACCCCACCCCCTTCATTATTTAGCAGGAGGACAGTGAAAGTGCATTTACGTGCTCGGTGCTATCCTGGGCCTATCTTTAACACCGCTCACTCGTTACAGCGAGGGGGGGGGGGGGGGAGTGGCTGAAATATTTATCAGGCAGGAGAATCAAGCCTATCAATTTGAATATTTCAGGAGGTGTTAAAAAGCTCCGGGGAGAACGTGGCTGGGCGGACAGGTTGGAGAGCAGGGCTCGGGAGGCTGGAGACGGGATCTGTGATACTCGTCTCCGCCCATCCTCCCCCAGAGCTGGAAGTTACAGAGCGGAAACAGCGGCTCCACCTGCACACCAGAAACTCTGGAGCCCTTTGATATCGAACATGTAAGCGTGCAGACAGACTGCGCAACTACAACATTTTAACAGCCTATGATATCAACAATGAGACTGCATAGCCAGGAGTAACAATATGAATGTTTCACAGCTGTGATATCAAACATTAGCACAGCGAAATATAACCGCTTCAGTTTATGAAGCTGAGACTGAGCAGTATTTCCAGAAAGTTTCCACAGAACATTATCAGACATGAGACTACACAGCCAGACATGATAGTTTTAACAGTTATGATATCAAACATAAGACTGCACAGTCAGACTGAGTAATTTTATAGTTTTTCACAGATGCAATATAAAAATGTGACCGCAAGTTTTCACAAATATGATATCAAAATAAGACAACTGTCAGAGTAGTTTAATACTTTTCACTGATAACATATCAAGCATGAGACTGCACTGTCAAATGCAGTAGTTTTCCTTGTTTGATGTAATCAAACTCAAGACTGCAGTCAGACAGTAGTTTAGCAGAGTTGACAAATATGATATAAAACATGAGACTGCGCAGTCGGGCAGCAGATTCAGATTTTTCGCAGATATATTATCAGACATGATACTGGGCAGCCAGACAGTTCTTTCATAGTTTTCACAGACATGATATCAAACATGACTGAACAGTGAAACAGAATGGCTTTCAGGTTTTCACAGATTTTAAGTCAAAAATGTGAGACTGCGCAGTCAGACAGTGTAGTTTTGGAGTTTGCATAAGACTGTGTAGTCAGACAGGGCGACTTTGGTGTTTTCATGAGACCGAGCAGTCAGAAATAGTTGTTTTGGAGTATACATAAATTTGCAGTCAGAAATAGTAGTTTAGGAGTTTTCATAAATTTGCAGTCAGAAATAGTAGTTTTGGAGTTGTCATAAATTTGCAGTCAGAAATAGGCCTCTGCTCACACCAGAACAAAGGGGAGGTGTGAAGACAGTAAAAACACATGCCTCATGAAGGACCTCCCTCCAGTATTGCAGTCCAAACACCAATTAATTATGCAAATTACCAGTACTGCCTGTTCAATGAGGTTACAGTGTAATTAAGCCAGGCCCTAGGTGCAGTTCAGATGAAGTACAGGCTTAGTTCAGCCTGCTCTGTCTGTGCTGTATACAGGAATTGGAAAAGGGCAAATCACCACCATTATAGTAAGAACCACAAAAACACGTTCAGTATTCAGAATATATTCAATATTCAGTACTGTAAGCCTGTGCTTCATCCAGATCTTCAGGAAACCTCGTGTATTCGCAGTTTTTGTAGGAATTTCTCAGAAAAAGGAGCCAGTAGTGAAAGTCAGAGTAGTTTCGGAGTTTGTATGAGACAGTGCAGGCACACAGAGTAAATCTGGAGTTTTCGTGAGACAGCGGGGTCAGATGGTGCAGCTTGAGTTCTCACCGCAGTCAGAGCACAGAGGTGCTCAGAAACAGCTCAGCCGGTGCTGTGGGTACTAGATATGTGGGATTTAACAGGCCCAGATAAGCCTGGAGGCCTATGACAGTACCCCAGCAGGGATCTGCAGACAGTACAGAGGAGAACAGCCTGAGGGGTCACGCCTCACTTTACGCTCTCTCTCTGCTCAAGTACTCTGACCAAGTCCTGTGTGCTCTGTCACAGAGGCAGCCTTTTAATAATCCATCCATGTCAGCAAGCCACAATAGAGCTCCACTCCCCAGATGCCAGCATATTTCAGGGAAGAGAGACTGTCTCTGACAGCAAAGCCTCCGCAACACAATGCTTATTAGGGGCTAATCCTAACTGTCCCAGTCTGGACCGCACGCACAATGAGGCCAATATTCAGCCGCACGGTTTCTCAAATGCTATGGGGCAAGTGGAGCACATGGCCACACAGAATGACTGCATATCAAACCGCATGAGGACTGGCACTGAGTTATTCACCACACAGTGTTTGTCTGTGGGCCAATGATCATGTGTTTGTTAGTGTATGGCGTTGGCGTTGGGCTCAATGTGATTTAGCACTATTTTGCCGTTTCCATAACTATTTTGAGGAATCACACTGATCACATATTTAACATATTTAATGAGTTTAATTTTGGCAAAATTTATACAGGAAATATATAACCCAACTGGTGAGCAATTTGTGTAAAACACTACAGTATGCGCTAACACCATCTCTGCAGTCGACCAGCCGTTTTGAGCTTCAAATGATGAGCAGGCAACTATCTTTCAGGCACTAAGCATCGCCCCTCACGGCCTGTCTGTTAGTATTCAAGAGAGAGACTCGTCACTGAAATAATAGAGCAGCAAACACTTCCAGAATATTCTAAGCAGCCCAGCTCCCGACGGGAGTCAGCTTCACTTTCACAAACTGCCGCTCTCATGTCAAGCTGTCCCTCGGTAGGAGAACAGTTCTCTCACAAAAGAGATTACGGGAGATATTTGGGTTGACATGCCACACTGCCGTTTTTCACGAGGAATAACGATGCCATTCGATTACTGTGCGCAGCGAATGGCATTTTAAGATGAACACTTCATATAATGCTCTCGTGCAGCAAAAGGTGGCATCCCCTCACTGAGAAAAATGACATTCCCATTCAGTGATGTGAACTTGTTTCTTCCATTTGACCCCACTCGACATATCAAGTTTTGGATATTGAACTCAAGTTTGTTAGCTTTCAGAAGTTAAACTTGAATTTATCCATTGTTTCGACTAATTGAGAGTTGAAACAAAGCTAATCTTCAAGTTGAGTTCATTCAAATTTAGTTGAGTTGACTCATATTTTTAAGGCAGCTGGTGAAATTGTGTTTCTAAGCTTAATCCATTTGAAATGTATTACAGTGCCAGTTTCTCCATCTAACTTGTATTTCACTAATAACAAATGCTGCATGCTAAGTAAAATAGTACGACCATCAGTTTCCACACCAAGTCTGCTCTTCTGTGACCCCTTTACTTGGGAAACTTCCTATAGTGAGGAGTAACTTACTGATGGCAACTATTAGATTTGTGCCATAGTTCTTGCGGTCAGGACGGCTTCACATAAGGGTATTCCAGGCCAGATCTTAACTAGCTTCAGTCTGCAGGTCTCCATTTGCAAAACAATTTTCCGCTTTAATGACTCTTTCTGCGCCCAGGTCCCAGACCGGACCCCCCGAATGATCAGAGAAAAGACTAAGCGGAGGCTATTTTTCATCATTTTCAGAGACGAGCGGCTTATGCCAGTGCAAACAGCCAACTAAATTGAGTGCGGCACAGGACCAGAATGAGCAAACACCAGACAGCTCACTCGTACCTGATCCCCATCGGCATGCAAGCGTCACCTCTCCAGGAACCATCTTCTCCATTAGCACAGCCTCATTTACGTCAGTCTTGCGGTGTCTTTCATTTGGGCTGTTCTTCTAGATGATTGCAGAGGTCTTGCAGGTCCAATGCAACGGCCTGTTCACTGCACTACACTGTGGTGTATAGTTCATCTGTGGGCTTACACTGTAATCAGCTTGGGTGCATTCACACTTAGGACTCGGGCAGGGATTCCAGAACACTGGATCACAAAGTCCAGTTTATTACCTCCGCCAAACAAAATTGATCACTGCCGTTTGTCTGTTTGTGAGCAAGATAATTCAAAAAGTAAAGAACGGATATGTCTGAAATTTTGAGGGTGGGTCGCCATTACATCAGGGATGGACCCAATTTTCGCCGCGATCAGTCAAACAATATGGTGGCCACAGCTGCCATCTTGACATCCAGTGACACGCGATAACAGAACTTTGCTCCCACTCACCAAGATTTGGACTGTGCTGCCTTGGTGAAGGTTTGCACTCTAGGAGTGCCTGTAGTTTAGTAAGTGTGAACACAAATCTGAGGTGCACGAGTCTGAGGTGGTCTCGGGCACGGTTCAGGCGTACTCGTACCAAATGTGAAAGCAACCGTACGCGAACACGGAAGAGGACTGTTGCATGACGTGTTAACCATTCGACTCCTTTGTTCTAACAAATATAGCGGCAAAAGGATCTCTCTGGTCAAACAAAGAATTTAAATGCTAGCTTGAATTTGCATTGACAAAAACAAACAATCACAACTGGATACTACTCACATAAGCGCTTAGATTTATGGAAAAATTAAAAGTATTTACATTTGCGTTGTTATCGCGGAACAATAGAATAGTACTGTGACAAACTAAAGAAAATGCAGCCGCAATATTTTACAAGAGCAGAACGCGGTGAGGAAGTCTGGCATCTCAAGTAATGAAAAAATAAATTTCTGTGGCTTCTTATTTTTCGTGTGTAATTCTGTCTTTCAAAACCACCTAGGTGTATACTGGCACCCACTGCATCGGAATTTTGACAAGAGCAACTGCACTCAGGCATGGTACAATATTGATAGTGTGAAAGCTGACCAGCGGGCGGAGGGGGGGGGGGGTGGTTTCAATCATACTGCAGTATGGTACATCCCGAGTGTGAAAGCGCTCTTACAGCATGCGCAAAAATTGATTTGGCAGTGATACATCTTTTCTTATTTTGGTTCTGTTGGATACCTAAGAATGTAAAACCAAATTTTTGAAGTGATTACTTAATCTACATTATGTTAAATATTTTTTTGTGGCACTTCAACCTCATTGTCATTGTATCCTTTCAAACTCAAAGTGCAAGAATGCAGAACCAAATAAAATCAAGGTATATCACAAAACATCTTCATCACCCCTGCCCTTATGAGACCTTGACCTTTGACCCGATGACCTCGAAATTCTAATCAGGTCAGCTACCCTCCTTGGGGAGTTACCATGTCTGATTTGGTGAAAATCCTCCCACTTATTTAGAAGATATAGGACGGACAAGATATTTGTGATGGATAGTGTGATGGACACGCTGACTAATAGAACATTGGAAAACAGTATGTCTCCCACAAATTGAGTGTAACTGTCCAATGAATTATGGTGCTCGCTGTAAATACGTCAGTCTGTGGCCTTGTGGTTATGGTGCTAAACTGGGACTCGAACAATCACTAGTTCAATTCTCTCTGCAGCTGTTGGGCCCTTGAGCAAGGCTCCTAATCCCACTCTGCTGTAAGGGAGAAACTGGCCCCTGATCAGCCCACTCAACTGTAAGCTGCTTCAGACGAATGCGTCAGCCAGACAGCACGTCAGTGCGTGATATACGCCGCAGGATGAAAGTTTTCAGAATGATGTGACATTCTGGTATTTTTTTTTTCCCGAAGGCCTAGGGCCTTCATTCCAGCAATACCTTATGGGTGTTAGATCTACCTGCAGCTAATCATCGCAGACTATGGCTACAGTACAGACGCACACACTGTTTAACTGACAGCCCAAAATCTAAGGGTCTCTTCAAGTGAAATAACTCAGGAGGACAAAAGCCTTTTACACATAATGACAGGACAGAGAGCAGCGTGTCAGTGAAATGATACAGCTCTGGGGCAGCCCCCAGCCTTTTGCAGCCACTGCCAATTCAACTAAATCAGAAAGTAGCGAACAACTGAAAAAAAAATTATGATGGGGCTACAGGGGCGAAAATTAAACAACGTAAAAGGGTGACCCCTGAACATCAGAAAACAGTGAGCGGTAAAAAATAATAATGGTGCTAAAAATACTGTTGGTAAAAACTCCAAAACTGAAAGGATAAACCTTAAAAATTAAAAAATAGCGAACAGTAAAAAAATCATAATGGTGCTATTATGCATGAAAACTAAAGAATGGAAAAGAATGAACGATAAAAAAAAGAAATAGCACAGGGTGAATAAAATAATGATGTTGCTGAATGGGGGAAAAATAAAATTGGACAAAGATGAGTATTCAAAACTCAACAGGTGGGCTCACTGCTTTTTATAAGCACTGACATGTGCCAACCTCAAGTCCTCCTCAGTAAATACTGTGTGAACACCGCCGAGGTCAGAGGTTCATTTGCCTGCATAAACCAGCACAGCCAAGGCCCATTTTTTCTGATTCTCCTCTAGCACATCACGAGCAATCATCAGCTTATTCGCCTCCTCAGAATCAATACTATTTTATTTAAAATTCTGCTTGTTGGCAGTACGGCAAAATATAACGATGGAAAACATTGCAACAAAGCTCAGGGCGCATTGAGGAAAAGAAATGCTGGCAGACAGCCCTTCAGTCACTGACACTATTCCTCAGTCGCACGATGTTCAACACTAATTTTCCGCAGGGCACACGTGTCTCGCCTCATCTCTTGCACCCTTAACCCTTTTAACCCTACGGGCCGTTTTAGTGGCCACTTCAAGAACAAGCACCCAAAATGGCTGAAAACTAAGCCTCTGAAGGGTGACTTCGATCACATGACTTTGGGTTGCCATGTGACCTTGTTTACGATCAGGTTTACCCGTTGCAGTAAGCTGTGTTTTGGCATAGGTGGTGGTCACGACCCCTTTATATAATGCAAGGTTCAAAGGGTTAAGTGACAATACAGGTGTGTAACCCGTGTCACTCCTTCAGTGAGCATGGAGAACAACCGCCTGACTGTTATTTGTTCCTACGAATTTTTTGCTCTATAAATTTGTAACCTCCCACCCCCACCCCTCCCCCACCAAGGGTGTAGGAATGAGTCGTTCCGAAAGACAGGACAGGGTGGTATTTCTGTGTGGGGGGTGTTAATAAAAGAATTCACACATTTCCAGGATATTTCCCTTTAATTAAGTTTGAAAAAGTGCAGGGAGTGGGGGGGGGGGGGGGTTACCAGATTACTGCTTTTAACCCCCATCATCCCTCCCCCCAACCCCTCCTCCCCACCCTATTTAACTGCAGGAATCCCCTCCCCTCTAATTTAGAGATTGCACAGAGCACTCACACCCCCCCCCCTCCCCCACCCTTCATGCTCTGCCCTTCATCATCAGATCAGGTTGCCAGTCCGGTGAAGCCCAGCCTGCAGACTGGGAGTCCATAGAGGGGGTCGCCACCCAGGGAAAGGAGCCCGGAGAGGCGCTGGCCAATGAGCTCCATCCCTAACTGAGGCAGGAGCAGAGGGGGGTCAGGGGGGAGAGCCATTGTGCCGGGAGAGAGAGGGGCCATTATTCTGCCCTGCCCTGTGCTGCTGCCAAGAGACCAGAGCCCCCCCCCCCCTCTCTCTCTCTATTCTTTTGCTCTCACCCTCGCCTTTTCTCACTCCCTCCGTCTCTTTTCATCCTCTCACTTTCTCACTCCCTCTCCGTCTCTCTTGCTCTCTCATTGCCCCCCCCCCCCCCCCCCCCCGTCTGTTTCTTTTTCGGAGTCTCTCACTGTCACGTTCAAAGTGCTTTCATACTGGCGTGAAAGAATAGGCATTTGTATAGCCAAAGCATGGCAAAGATTTTACGAAACATCAAACAAAAAAGAATAATAGCACAGTATGTGAACATGCACCATACTCATACACATCTCTTACTGCATGTAACACTAAACAAATGTTTAATAATGCATAGTAATAATAATAATAATAATAATAATAATAATACTACACCTGTTCATGGATGTCTAAATAAAAAGAACTTTAAATTTTCTCTCTCGCTCTCTCTCTGTCAACCCCCCCCCCCCTTCTATAGGAATATATATATATATATACACATACACACACACAGCGCCCTACACAATTATTGGCACCCCTGGTTAAGATGTGTTAAAAGCCTTAAAATAAATTACATTTTTATTGCAGAAGCATACTTACACACTGAAAATTGTAGACAAATGTGACTATCAACTCAAGTGAATTTTAAGGGAAAAAAAATCCCTCACTAAGAAATAATTATTTTTTATAAAATCACCTGTTCCACAATTATTGGCACCCCTAACAATTCTTTGGAATTGAATGTAATTGAAGTATTTCTACAGTAGTTTACAAAGTTGATCAGAGTATCTAGGAATATTTAATTAGTATTTCATCACTTCCTGTTTCCCTGGGGTATAAATATGACGTGACACAGAGGCCATTTCTCTTATCCACTCTTCAACATGGGAAAGACAAAGGAACACACCATTCAAGTAAGGCAGATGTGTGTCGACCTTCACAAGTCAGGCAATGGCTACAAGAAAATAGCCACTTGTCTGCACCTGCCCATATCTACTGTTAGAGGAATCATTAAGAAGTTTAAAACAACTGGAACAGTGGTAAACAAGCCTGGACGAGGACGCAAGTTTATTTTGCCACCATGCACAGTGAGGAGGATGGTAAGAGAAATAAAAAGTTCTCCAAAGCTTACGGTTAAAGGATAGCAACAAAATGGTAGCATCTTGGGGTCACAAAGTCTCCAAAACAACCATCAGGCGCTATCTACATGCCAACAAGCTGTTTGGGAGGCATGCCGGAAAAAAACCTTTTCTCACTCACAATCATAAACGCAAACGTCTGGAGTTCGCCAAGCGGTACTGGGACTTCAACTGGGACCGTGTGCTTTGGTCAGATGAGACCAAGATAGAGCTTTTTGGCAACAAACACTCTAAGTGGGTCTGGCCGAACACAAAAGATGAGTATGCAGAAAAGCTCCTCATGCCCACTGTGAAGTATGGGGGAGGAACGGTGATGCATGTTGGCCTGATTCTCTTCCAGAGGACCTGGGAACCTTGTTTGGGTGCATGGCATCATGAACACTTTGAAAAACCAGGAAATTTTAAATCAAAATCAGGTGGCCTCTGCCCGAAAGCTGAAGATGGGTCGTCACTGGGTCTTTCAGCAAGATAATGACCCTAAACATGTGGCCAAATCTACACAGAAATGGTTTACCAGACAGAGAATCAAGCTCCTCCCATGGCCATCTCAGTCCCCAGACCTCAACCCTATTGTAAACCTGAGGAGTGAGCTAAAGAGGAGAGTGCAGAGGACAGGACCCAGGTTGCTGGATGATTTAGAGAGATTGTGCAAAAAGGAATGGTGAAGATCCCTCTTTCTGTATGTACTCCCATCTTGTGAAACATTATAGGAAAAGACTAGGTGCTGTTTTGTTGGCTAAAGGGGGTTGTACAAAGTATTAACATCAGGGGTGCTAATAATTGTAGCACACGATTTGATGTAAAAGAATTATTTCTTAATGTGGGATTTTTCTCCCACTGAATAAATGTACTTGAATTAAAGGTTGGATTTTCTTCTTTTTTTCATTGTGGTCCTATATTATTCAGATAAAAACTGAATTTGTTCGAAGCTAAAGAACACAATAATTATGGAGGGCGCTGTATATATATATATATCCTGCTCATGGTTGTAGAGGAACTCTAAGTCTCCCTCTTCATGGTTGGCTGGTGCGTACGCCCACCCCTGACCCTCCCCTGCTGGCACAGCGGAGGTTATAATGGCCCGAGTTCCTCACACACACGCGAGCAGGGGCTCCAGACAAGCAGGGCATTGGTGGATGTGACACGGGCAGGGTGAGGGACCCGAGGGCGGCCGAGCGCAGGTGGTTATTCTTAGAAAACTAATGGGAGAGAGGTGCACATCACACAGCGGACAGTCGCTGTTATTCACCGAACGGAGGAGAGAGGATCTCTTATCTCTGCGGCAGCCATGCTGAAAATGACACTGGATAATTCACAACCTGTGATGAAACGGACGGGGCGTAAATCGCCGTTTTACTTCGAGGAGCGGAAGGCCAGCGGATCTCTAGAGTAGTGCCCCTTACATGAAACTAGTGTACAAACTCCTAACAAATTTTAGGAATATAGCGATATCCGTCTTTAGTAAAATCAACAAGCACCATCAGGAGACGGCATATCCCCTCCGCCTCATGTCATCAACTTCGGATTAGCAAAAGGCACCACGTCAGGTCGTGTTTACCAAGTTTTGCATGAAAATATTGAACAGTTTTCAAGTTGCACTCTAGAAACGAAATGTTCACAGACGGACGGACGGAGAGACAACCGCACCCATGACTGTATGCCCCTGCATTAAATGGCGGGAGGATAATAAAGGTTTAAATCTACAACAGTCTGGTGCTGAAGGCCGACATTATTTAGTTTTGGAAAGCACTCCATTCCTGAATACAGAATCTGACCAATCAAAGAGCGTAAATTTACAAACTTGATGAAGTAGAGACAGTAAACCAGATTACTGCTCATGCTGTGTCCCGTAAGAAAAGGGTCAAAATCATAATGAAATGAAGAAGCCTGAAATACTGACATCCCCTGCCACGGGATGACTGACCTCCGGCTTGGAAACGAAATGCAGAGGAGGGACAGACAGAAGTTTGAAAAGGCACTTCTTCACAATAAGATGTCGCTGTGTATTAAATTTTGGACGATTTAGGAGCTCTGGCCAAGATAAGAGTCATGAGAGACAGATGGACAGACAGACACACAGAACACTCATTCCTATATCCCCACCCACTTCATGGCAGGGCGTCCCAATAATAATAATAATAATAATAATAATGTGTAGCAGCGTGTTTATGTCATAAACTACACTTAATTTAACGGATTTACAGTGCCACAGACGGCCATTTCACCCAGTACTGCACTTCTATCCAGGTTGGCGTTGTTTTTGCGCTCCGTAGGTAGAGGACGGCCCTGAACCCGAGCCTCAGAGCGACTCTATCCCACAGCGCAGTAAAGCCCTTGACAGCGAGAGACACAGGAGCTCGGGGGTGAGTGAGTGAATGAGTGAGTCACACTTTGTTGTCAGGAACAAAGACTCACATTTACCAATAGCCCCCCCCACCACATCCCCCACCACCCGCCCCCACCTGGGTTACACAGTCTGACCATCTCAACACAAATAAAACTACACACAAGTGACTCACAGATTTACAATGATGTAAATGCACTGCAACCAACATAAGGGCTCACACTGATAAATAATGAAGATAGCAGGAGACCATGAGGTCGTGAGAGAGGTATGGATGAGACGGCATTCGGCGTGATTTATCATGGCGCACTACAGGACCTCGGTTAATCATTAATACATCTGCGGTTATGAGGAAATACGGACGAAACGCTGACCCACGGAGCCATTCCGGCTCTGACACGGCATCTGTTATTATTACACAACATGAAGCTATTTCTGAAGTAGGGCTACATCAGGGTGAAACCCTGCTAGCTGGCTTCTGCCCAGCAGGAGCTGACAGACTTCCAGCAGGCGAGCAGCATTAGCATACAGCGTTTGTACAGCACGGATCAAAATTCCTTTAGGGAAGCGCATCTTAAATAACTGAAGTCATGGTTCATCGTGTGAAAAACAGAGCAGAAGAATAAAAGCGAGAAAAGATAATTATCTTCCCTCTGATACACAGTCGCAGGCGCAAAGTTGCCTGGAGCCTAAAGAACTTTTTTTTCATTCTTCGTTTTCACTGTAATTACAAAGTTCTAAGTTAAATTAAAAAACAAAACAAACTGAAACAACCTGATGCTACGCGCATAAGGAAGCGCAGAAAATATCTTTGCTCTCCCCAAGGTGCGGCGCTAATTTTAAACACTTTCGGATGTGGAAACGGAGAGAAAACTCTACACACTGCCGCTACTGTAAATTGTTTTGATCAGCAAACACTGAAAAAAAAAAAAAAAATCAAACCATGAAACAGGAAAAAAATGCTTTCGTGCACCAGCTAGAGTGAAACACACTTATAATTAGCGCGTCAGTAGTCGGTAGATACAGTATAATTGGCCTGGTCTTTATCAGGACAGCTGCCATTGAGCATAAAAGAAACTGACCAATCGGGGAGGTAGGCACAAGGCCCAAGAGTGCTATTCGGGGGCTGCAGAGGTGGACGCAGGAATTGTGGGAAAAGGAACAAGGCAGCGGAGGGGAAAACAGAAAAGAACGACGATAAAGATCAAAGATGCTCTCCGCTCCAGAACACTGGCTCTCAGCCTTCAAAGAGGCCTCAGAGGGGCCTCACCCCGCGTCTCTAATTGGGCCCCAGGGATTTGGGAATCTTCTCCACCGGGGACACACAACAGGGACAGGGTCTTCTGGAGGGGGGATGGGGAGGGGAGGGGAGGCCACAGGAAACTTGGGGTCACAGCATCGGACCAGAGGGGGCTATCTGCACCCCCCAACCCACCCCCTCCACCCCCGCTGAGTGCGAACAGACGTGACATCCGTCAAACGCTGGCCATTTCTGACTCCCATACTATAACGGTAACTGTCTTAACAGAGAGCAATGACACCTCCATGTGTTGCCTCTAGACAGAGTCAATCCGAAGATATCAGTGTTAAGATGGCATCTATGTTATTCTCCATTGCACGAGCATGGTCTCCGCAAGTATCATGCCTGTATGAATGCAGTCTCAATGAGCACTTGATAAAACCCAGAGACCCACAGAGCACTCCTGTAGGTTTGAACACACATACACACAAGCATACACACACCCAGACACCAAACACACAGAGCGCTCATAAAGGAAGGAGTAAAAACAGCAAACTGAGCATCGTCAGCCTTTTAGATTAAAGACAGAACCGCACAATGGTGCCAAAAAAAAACTTGTTCACAACACACAATGCAGTTAACACCCACAGGAGGTGATTACAGATAAAAAAGAAAAGGTGTCAGTACTAAAGAAATGGCGTACATCTGCTGTGCACTTTCTCTCAGTCAGGACTAACCCTACAGTGGCGCAGCTAACACTCGGCAAACACACAGCTGCATAGAGAAAACAGAGAACAAGACAGTAGCTGTTCCAAAGTCCTCCTCAGTTGTGGCAAGATGCCATTCTGGGTGTAAAATAACAGGAAAACAGCGCGCAAAAACAGCCGGGAATGGCACTAAAGCACGAAAAAATACAAAAGGATGGGAACGAAAGTAAGCCTTCCCTGAGATCGTGGCTATTTGTGGAGGTCACCGTCAGGCAACACAAACAGTTGGGACAGTTGCGTTATTGTCCCACACCATTGTTTCTTTACTGCGCACACAAAAACGCAGTTGTCCATGCCACGACACAAACACACACAAACGAAGTTTTGGAAGCAGGAGTGGACCCTGGAGTGTGTAATCGTGTAATTTTCCTGGAATGACGAATCTGGGGCAGTACTGAGAGCGCATGTCTATCCCGTGTGTCCAGACAGGAAGTGTTTGGACCGATAAAAAACAGGGTCACACAGCCCTGGAAGATCGCGCTATGGCGGGATGACACCTGTCGCACACCCTTTCAGTCACATTAACAGGTGTTTGACCGAGTCCGCAGCGGGATAGGTTCTACAGCAGGAACCTGCAGGTTTAAACAACTCTACTGCTAAAGAAAAGCACTCAGGAAACTACAGGCATCTGTAGAGTACTGAAAGGCCACGGCGGAATGCACATCTGAATACAATACACGCTCATGCTTAACCCTTAGAGTGCTGAAATAATAATTAAATTTAGATTTCTAAAATTATCTTGTGCTGTTGAAAACCAATCATGTGGCGACTTGTGTAAAAGAGTTTTTAAACAAGTCACCACATGATAGGTTTTCAACAGCTTTGATTTTGATGTCAATCATCTTTGAGCAACAATGGCTGCATTTAGCATTCTAAGGCTTAAACAGCACGACAAGGATAACAGGCATTACATACAGCCAGACTCCTGCAGCAGCCTCTTATCGCCCGTGAGATCTCCGCCACACATACGATCCACCCCCTTCATATCTCATCAGACAGGACGGCTCCTGCTTGGAGGTGTCCGGAGGGGCTTCCTTAAACTGCAGACAGGAGCGAGCTCTGGTCTTCTCCATGGGCGAGACACTCGCGAGGCTTCACTTAATGTCCATGGCTTTGAATCTGGCAAGTGATGGAGCTCAGGGACACCATGTTTGCTGAGGAGCAATAACACCAACTCCCGAAGCTTGGTTTCACAGCGCTAGCACTCCGGAGCCCTTCAGCTCTTTGTCTGGTTAATAAGCCCCAGGCTGCTGTTCTTCAGCTTGCATCCAGCCCACAAACAACCACACATCCTGCAGAGCTGTTTTTGTAGTGTACAAGTCCCAACTTTAACCAATACCACCCCTTTCATTCTGTGCCAAGAGGACGCCAAACTGGGACCGGCCTTAAGACATTTCATACACACTGCAAAAAATGATAAGATAAAAATACTAGGTAAGCTGAATTTACTTATTTTAAGACTTAAAACACTTATTTCCATCACCATTTTTCTTAGTAAGACAAAAAAAAAAAAATTCTAGTTTTGAGGTCATTTTTACTAGCTTGCCAGTGGGGTAAGTAAATTTCTCTTGTCAAGTCAAATAGTAACTTGTTTTAAGTTTTTTTTTTTTTTTCTTAATACAAGTTACCATTTGACTTGACAAGTGAAATTTACTAGTAAAAATTACCTTAAAACAAGAATTTTTTTTTTGTCTTACTAAGAAAAATGGTGATGGAAATAAGTGTTTTATGTCTTAAAATCAGTAAATTCATCTTACCTAGTATTTTTATCTTACAATTTTTTGCAGTGCAGCCCTTCTTGACCATCCAGGCTGCGTGCGAGACCAATGTAGTTGCCACGGTAACCTATCACTCCCCCATATGTATGGATCGCGCACGCGCAAAATTTTGAAAGGTTACGCATATACACGTGGTTACGGTACACAGTTTACATGGGTAGGGCCAAATAGCGGTAAATAGTGCGTCACGTTCTGCGCGAAATTCAACCTTTTCTTCTAACGTAACGATGGGATTTTCTCCTTTATTTGATAGTTATGCGGTGGAGAGTGACAGGAAGGTGGGTATGAAGAATGGGGAGGACGTGCGCCAAATGACCCGGGCCGCAATCGAACCCGGGTCACCACGGGAAGGACACAGCCTTTATGTTGCGCGCTTAGACCGATGTGGCACCGGAGCGCACATGAAAATATATTTAATGGAACTTATCTTTCCTCAATTTAATTGAACGTCACCTCACAATGAAGATCACATTCATACTGATATTTGCGGGGTTCGCAGCTCACCATGGACGGTCTTGACGGTCTAAACACTCGGCGGCGTTTCGTACTGCCGCTGAACCGCCTCCGAGAGCAATCCAACTTTAGAGCGCCCAAAAGTTTTACGCCGGTCTCATGACCCTTTTATACTGGAATTTAGTGAGATTCAGGAGGTAACAACGGCACATATATACTTGAAATATATACATGAAGACTGATAAACTAAATGTCAGACACAGAGGCAGGACTGAGGATATACAGCGGAGGTGGGGCCAGAAGAGAGAAAACAGGCAGGAGCACCAATAAAAGTAATTAAATACAATTAACGCGTAGGACAAGAGGAACTGAGAAAGAGAAAATAATGCTTGAGGACTGGAAATATTGATATCAAACGCAAGAAAACACAGAAAATAGAACACGAAGCAGACAGAATCCTGACAATAAAACTTGGATTTTTCTCATCACAGCCTTCAGCGGACGTTTCCGCTGAATAATTATCCCCAAGAATAATTCTTTTCAAACCTGAACAATAAGCCCTGGCTCCTTCAGGAAACTCCGTATTTTGAAGACAGAGCGAGCAAAGCGGGGAAGGCCGTGTACAAGTACCAAACACACTCCACTCTGAGCCTGGTCTTTGCAGTTCCCGCCTGGCATTCACAGGCTTTGAGGAAAAATTATGCCGCCGTCTGTTCCAATAATCTAAAAAACCCAAGGCCAAACAACTAATCCACAGGAAATAATGCCGTCTGCATTACCAACACATGATTAATACTGATTTCCTGAAATAAATATATTTTTTAAAAATATACGTTTCATCTTGTGCTGCTGGAAACCTATCATGTGATGACTTGTTTAAAAGAGCTCCCGTGCGGGAGCTCTTTTAAACAAGTCGCCACTTGATAGGTTTTCAACAGCTTTGATTTTGATGTCTTATATCATTGAGAAACAATAGCTGCATTTAGCGGTCTGAGGGTTAACAGGAGGATTGCAATGAAAAATATCTAAATATGACAGTAAAATGAACACAAACAGCTTCAATCTCCAAACTGGCTGTTAGGGAACACAGATGAGACACAGGCGCAGATGCTGGGAGAGAAGTTCATTTCTTTACCATCGCAACAGCAATGTAGTCCTCCCATGCTGACAGATGGCTTGGAGGCGGAAGGGCTTCATATTATCCCTCAGCATCCAATCTCTCAAACACTGATGTACTATACAGCAATCACTAGACAACCTGACATGGCCCGAGCAGCTAGTCAAGAGTAGCAAACAACAGGTCAAGCAAAACACTGAAAACACAACTGACACAAATTACAAAGGGAGTACAGCGGAGAGGCTGCACCAAAATGTCTACAGTGCATTCTAATTACATCCTTTCATTTTCATTTAAAGAGCGGGCGGTGTGGGGGGTTGTTTGCTTCGTCAATAAATAGGGACAAGGGAAAACTGGAGAAAATGCTGAAACCAGTCAAGGCCTTTCGAGCGATACACGCTACCTCTAACAGGGACATTAGAGCTCAGTCTTCTGACCAGAAGCCAGAGGGAGCTCACACACGTCAACCTGTTTCGATGACAGGATACCTCAAAGAAACAAAGAAAGGTTGCTTGACTAGTATTCGTGACAAAAATTTGCTGTTGGGCCCTTCAGCAAAGCCCCTAAGTTCACGACCACTCCAGGGGCTTTACCTCCGTTTCTCTATATCACTCCCTGCTTGCAACCCCTCCATTTCGCATTTTTCCCCGAGAAAAAGTTCTTAGTGGAGCTTGCCTGGTTAAATGGAGGCTGAAAAATGTGTACTGCTCAAAATAACTGGGGCAGCAGTAATTCTGGCTTTCCACGACCTGAGAGCTACAACTCGTATCCCAGAATGCCCTGCAAACAGCAGCTGAAATTGAAATGGAGGACAAAGGAACACATCGCTGCTGTTGCCTGTCACCTTTCTGGGAACTGATCTGAGGAGAATGTGCCTGTGTCAGGTATAATGGCAGCAATGTCAAATCCCCGAGAAATGCCATGAAACCGCAACAAGAATGTGCGTGGACCTCAAAAGCCTGCCTGGATCATTCAGAACTTTTCATCTAAACTTGATATGCGGTACATCTGACTATTGTTTGTAGTGACGCTGGAATTCATCCATTCCTCAGCGAGGCGTGCTCATTGTTATAGTTTCATAGGCACACCAGTTCCGAAAAAGTAGTCATGGTTTCTAGACAGAGCAGATCAAACTCAAGAGTTGGTAGAACCTCACAATGACTGAACTATTGTAACAAACAAGGTACTGATGGCAGCTTGAAATCTGGTGATTCGCTGCAACATGGCAAATACCGTAGGGGCCGGTAACGACAAACAAAGAGCTGATTACCTACCGTATGATTCAAGCCTTTGTGCCTTCCTTCCTACTGATACCTAATTCTTCGTCACAATTTCAGAGCAAAACGTCCCGTGGGTTGCTGTTGTGGACCTGAGATGCAGTTAGTCATCTAGGACCAAAAAACGGCTCATAGCAGGGATGATGGAGTTAGTGCAGTCCCATCAACAAATGACTGAAACGCCAACGTCATATGGAACCAATATGAGCCACAGCACACAGGAGAGAGTTCAATTAGTCAGACTCCTACAGCGGCCACGCTATCACGTATCCTCAGCTGAGTAACCTGTGGGCTGACAAACTGTTTCTCAAAGCCTTAATGGAAATGTGAAATAAGCAAACACAATATAAATCCTTATACAGTACATGAGGCCTCAAGTCAGTGTCTCCAGCCAACAATAAACGTCCCCCAATATGACAAGTACATAATGTAAAATGACATCTCGCCTCAGCTGTATTGTGCATTCCGTTTCTCTCCAATATCAATACGTGTCACAGGCAGCAAGGTCATCCTGAACGGTCTGCTAGATTCGACTTTTTCTGTCGAATTACAATTATCCTCCTTGAGCTTTCGAACCATTCAAATCCATTAAATGCACACCACATCGTAGAGGACATCCTCCGGGGAGTTCACCGGCTAGATTACACATTCAGCTACTCGGCGAAATTAACAATGAGTGGCTGTTTTAAATATCAGTCGGGACGCAGCAGCCGCCGGTTTCGAACTGCTCCCAACGGTCAGGTTTGACGTAGAAACAGGCTGACCATATGGCGAGTCTTGATGAGGACCTGGATGGACTAAATCTCTCCGTGCGAAGTGTTGAGTTTTTGAAGCTACGGCAGTGGTTTGGGAGCATTAATCATGTCTGACGGTCTTCCCTGGGCATCCAAAATCAATACCAATACGGAGGTGGACACTGTACCTTCATTTACTCACTAAAGGCTTTAAAATGGCTTAGGAGCCGAATGCCAGCGGGATGGACCTCATCCACAAGATATTTGTTTTTTCACTTGTCAGTGGGGCATTAGAATAGTAAAGTTCTGACATACAAGTTAGAGAATTTACAACAGTTTATTATTCCAACGTATTAACAGTCAGATAAAGGTGAAAAATAGCTCCTCAGCCAAGAGGGACAATGTTCATTTGAGTGTTGTATTATCGAAGAGGTTGTTGTCACGGTAACCACCTACGACCTTGGCAATGCAGTGTCGCAGGCTTTATGCAAGCCTAGCTTCAGCGGCATAACATTATCACTGAATTTAAAGGGGGTTGCAATTCCAGGTCAGAGGTCACAGGCTCAACTCCAAGGGAGGCCTTTGCTGTTGTATCCTTGAACGCAGCTCTAATTCTGAACTGCTTCGGCAAAATAGTAACATTTGTGCCCATTATCTTTCCTACTAGTTCCTTTTAAGGGTTGAGATACAGAAACATGCCCTGGGATGCGTTTCCCAAAACCAGAGTAGCTAACTAAGTTGGCAACTTAAGTTAGTTCATTTACTGCCAACGGTTCCAACGATCTCAGTTAGCATCTGTGCTTTTAGGAAATGCACCCCTGCACAGTTCAGCCTTCCCTCATAGGGCTCATAAACCGCCAATTCATTCCTATGACAAATTAACCTAGCATGCATGTCTTTGGACTATGGGAATAAACAGAACATGGCCAACATGGACATGGCCAGGAATAATAATAATAATAATAATAATGACAATAATAATAATACATTTTATTTATAATGCACTTTACATTAAAGGAAATCTCAAAGTGCTACAGGTTAAAAGCATAAAATCCAATATATATTAAAAAAAGGAATTAAGACAGCTAAAGAAATGGGGAAGAAAAAAAAATATAAATATAAAATCTATAAAATATCATGAAAACTCCAGAAAGGAAGCCCCTGGGCCAACTTCACGTCCACAACCTCCTGAAGGAGGTAACATTGCCAGTACCCACTGCACAACCAAGCTGCCTCGAAATATCAATAAGACTTTTTTTGTACAGCACTTTTAATACTAACAAAAAGTAACGCAAAGTGCTGAACACAATAAATTGAGAAAACAGAACCCCACCAGCCCCACTAAAACATGCAATTACGAGCAGGTAATTAAAACAGCACTCAATAGTAATGGCAACCAACGAATAAAGCAGGGCGTGAGGACAGTAGACCATAATAATACACACCCTCTGTAAAGCAGCGTAAATATATGACTAGACATATCACCGATGATAGCGACTGCAGCAAGTTGTAATGGAGAATAACAGCCTGGGTAAAATGGTGTGTAAAGAGCTGCAATGGGCCGGATCCTCACCTGTACTGCGCCTGAAAGTGCTCCTGTACGAAGCTGTGGCGGCCCCTCGGCTGCTGCGGACTGGTGGGGCCGACCGCGGGGGCCTCCTCTTCGGCGGCCGGACCCTGAAACAGCGAACAGACAGCATAGTGAGCCAGTGTGACCCCAACGCTTTGCCTCGTAATGTCCTGGGTGAAAGCCAAACCCCACCCCCCCCCCCTCGCCCACACAGCACTCGTCACACTACCTCCACACAACGACCGCTGCTTCAGTCCCTCTCTCCTGTTCACCATCAGGGGCCTGCGCCGAACATTAGAGCCGCGGAGAGGCACTCGGATCGTCTACCGTTGCCAGCGATGAGCGCCAGCACTGAGATTCAGGAGCTGTGCCACACAATTATGAAAATAGCCCCAAATGCCAACGCGTTCCATCGTTTCATAGGGTCCAGACAGTCTTATGATCTGAACACTGCACGTGTTGGAACAAAGAAATGCTTCCCAAGAAAACACATTCTGGGCAGTCATTCCACGAACCGCAACACATGGGGCACAAATATTCAGATGCAACAGCGCAGGTGTTCGCTCAGCCAAATGTTTCGCACGGTGAAAGAGATGCTCAAAATCCCTCCAAAACGTTTAACATGCTTGCAAGTTATCAATGGAGATTCAAGCCCACTTCACCCTCATTATGGGAATATCGTTATTGATCCAACGATCCCAGAACATTCTCTGCATAAACAATAAAGTCACCGTTATGAAATGGCTTCCGGCTTTTAAAATGCAGAGAGATCCAGGTGCTGCTGAACAGTAAACTCTCCCAATAAAAACAGCACAGACACAGGATCTGCGTGGGTATTTATGGGCCAGAATATTCTCATTTAGGAAAAACAAAGCTTGCAGTGCTAATGAGAGAGAAGCCAAGCTGATGTCTCATCTATCGCAGCTCATTCCCAATTTAGTTCTGACAGAAGCCCTGGCGTATTCGTAAATCCACAGAGGAATGTCGACGAAGTGCTGCACTGTTGTACTACGGAACAAATCATGATTATCTTTTTATTGAAATTCCCTTCACTGTGTGTTAAATGGAGATTCAGTGTGTCTGAAACAAATACTCAGTTTTAAGAGTAGCTGAGGAGAGCATTTTGCTCCTGAAACTTTCTCCCCGCACAATAACCCACTCGCTTTCCACAGCCCTGACCTTAGGGTACCAGTGAGAGAGAGAGAGAGAGAGAGAGAGAGAGAACGAGGCTGGCAGCGAACGCTGATCGCCCAAACAGAGATAAACCGAAACAGAACAGACCGGTGATTCACTCCACAGACACAAAGAGAGGCCGCCCGTTAATTAGCAATGCCTTCCAAGCAAAAAACAAAACAAACCGTTCGCCAGATCAAAGGTGACCAGCCTGAGGGAAAAAGAATTAATATTTAAGCGTTTTCAAAACAACACGACTCAGAACCAAAATCCTCCATCTCGGTTTAATGCCACCACAACCACATATACAGGACTTCTCCACGTAGAACCACAGGCAGCAACAGATGGGGTTCAAGGTGCAGGGAGGGCATGGGGGGGCGGGGGCAGACCGCAATCCACACAAACACAGGGAACCGCAGCGCAGAGGTGTTGCTTTCCCACACGTGACATAAAGGCACCTGCGGAGATCAAGCTGACTGTGCATCTAAAGACATTTTCTCATCTGCAGCGAAGCCAAACAAATCTGATAAACCTGATCGATCTCATGCAGTAGTTTTTTTTGGGTAAAATTATTCCAGCATCCACCGCAGAGCCTCTGAAAGGACTGCGACCGACTGATGAGAAGATGGTGGCACTTCAGGCTGTTGGCTGGTGTGCAGTTACATCTGGAGGACTCCATGTTGGCTCTGTGTTAGTCTGGCAGGGCAGCATCGGGTCTGTAATTTGTCATACACTCCCAGGTAGGGAGGGTTCTGACTGCAGGATATTCCCCACCTCACCATGCAAGAGTGACCGTCCTGTCTGCTAAGGTACCAATCATTCACCAGCATCAGACACACAAACAGCACAGAACGGGGACAAACAGGGCGGCTGAAGACTTCATCGTGAAAACAAAGGCCAGCATGTGATTTGGGGTGAAGTGATTGCTGTCAGCACACAAACTGACACAAGTAGCCTCTGATGTGTAAAAAATCTAAAACAGCTCTGAAAACTGAGATAGATTTTTTAGAAATATGTTGTGAAACACAGCCACTCTAGAATTGAAAACAAAATAACCTGTGATATAACGATCAAAAAAAAAGAACGTAAAGAAGCTTTCAAGACTCATCTAGTGATAACTTTGCAGATATTTAGAAGTCCATCTGTGCTCATGTATTTATCATCCATCACCATTCACAACGTGACAGAAAGCCATTCACTCACTTGCACGTAAAGTAAGAAATGCTCCAGTAGCCTCTAATTTCAGTGTCGAGTTCAACCCAGGTCCTGGCCTCCTGTTTACAAAAACACTGCCATGTTTTCTGAAGTTCCACACGTGATCGGACACCAGTACTACAAGTCATTCATCATAAACAGAAATGGCATGAAGCATTTTCTTTAAAACTTTTTCTATAAAAGACTATAAAGTCTCATAAAATCAGCAGTGAATGAATGATTTAGCACATTCAAATAAGCTTCCCTTTCTCAGCTAAACAGACAACAATTCAATCAGTTATAATTAATTTTTCATATAATTGCTAATACTTCATCTAACAGGGAAACTAGCTACCTTCGACCGCTAGAATAGTCACGCCTGTGATAGTGTGTAGCAATGGCGCGGCATCTTGCATACTTTCTGCAGTTGCAATAGAAACATTTGTACAATAAAAATTACTTAGAGCTTAATATTACCGTGGGCTCAAAGTATGCGTTTACGTGAATGTGCATTTAAGTGCATGTATGTACGTGCTTGAGTGCCTGGCCTGCGCGTGTGTGTATGCATGCGCATGTGTGAGCGTGTGCGTGGTTGCATACAAAAAATCCATATAGGTGAGGAATACAAAGAAATGTACAAGTCAGGAACCAGTCCAGAATTGCAGTAACAGTTACACTGACATATTTTTAAAATGGGTTACAGTAGAGGAGCTCAGTGAGGTCCTGTGCACCATTTCTGCTCTGACATGAAGGAGGGGGAGAGAGAGAGCATGAGAGCGTGAGAGGGGGAGAGAGAGAGAGAGAGAGAGAGAGAGAGGGAGAGAGAGAGAGCCGCCTCTCTTATCCTCAGTGAAGCCCAGAGAAGTCTATTAACGCAGGTCTCACACACCCACAGTACAGCCGAGACCCTCCAGTCCAACCACACCACTCACTCCACACTTTCACCAGACCAGCCTCCATCTGCCAGAGGAATAGAATGTTCCAGAGGAGCCTGTGACAGGAGAAGGCAGACGCTGCTTAAAATGCGGCCCGCGCAGGAGGCAGGGCGACAGATCCGATAGCTTAATTCGGAGCATTAATTAGCCGCCAAAGACAAGTTCAGTCGCGGCGGGGGTGAAACTCCAAAACTGTTAATCATTCTTATTTATTTAAGCGAGGCTGTTATCCAGAGAGACAAAATGGGTCTCGGTGGCAACGTTCGTGAAATATGCAATACAAGACGGGAAAGGCAGAGAATTTAGTGTCTAATACTGACACATCACTGACTCGCCTACTCATCAGCCAGCATCAAGTTAACAGTTAGAGTGCTGAAGTTTATTTTTAATATAATTAAATTTTTGTTTTTAATATAAATTTAATTAGCTAGTGTTGGTGAAAACCTATCATGTAGAGACTTTCGGCAGGAGCTCTTAAACGAGTAGCCACATGATAGGTTTCCAATAGCTCTGATTCTGACATCGTACATCATTGAGAAACGATAGCTGCATTTAGCGCTCTAAGGGTTAATGAGGCTCGGATAAGCCAGAGGCATGTCAGAGGAATATAAACATTCAATTTAATGTATTGTATGTATCGTATTTTGAACTCCAGAACCTGCTTTGTCAGGTAAGCAAGTAAGCGTTGTCCCATTGTCAAAGGTGTGGTTAGTATAATGCTCTCAGAACCTCTAACCCACTCTGACCAACAGGTGAAAAGGTGAATCAAACGCTCTGGATGCGATGCTGTTGATGAATTGCACCAATGGGAGCAGGAGGTGGGATAGGCAGGGACGAGGCCTCAGCATGTTCGGACCGGAAACTGCTGTGGCCACCTGAAGGCCAAGGCAGCAATGCCAGCCCACAGGAAGCTAGTGCAGCTCTGGAGCCTAAGTAGGCAGGAAGAAACCTCCACGGTCTTCTCACACACCAGTTGTTTTTCTCCCACCTCATCTCGAATTCGCCATGCAATTTTCTGAAGAGGCAAGAAGATCAAACTAAAAAGGATCCTATTTCCTGAAAACAGGGCTAAATTGAGCCGCTTGATTGTTCCTGGTGTTTTCAGTCGGTGCACACAGCGTAAACACATTTTAACATCCCGTTTATTCTGGTAACAAATCCAGACTGTTTAACAGTCGACCGGCGAGGCTCCCATCCAGCAGCGATACAGATGGTGGAGGTAAATGGATGGTTCTGGCCCACTGGTATGACTGCCGTGTATGATCATTCGCCAGTGCATGGGCCTGATGAAGTAGGCGCCCGACAATCCACCAGGTGGACTGCCCTTAAGATATATCCCCAAAACGCTGCTTTCCAAGCACGCCGACAAGGCCGGATTATCCTTACAATGACTAGTGTGCCTACACCGGGGCATAATGCTGGGAGGGGCATCACATGATTCACAAATCCTGTTTTTTATTTTTTTTTATTTTAATCGGAAGAGATGCATATGCATATTATGAACAAATTCAAACTTAACTCTTGATATGAAAAGAGAATATTTAAAAAAAAGAATACAAATAAAAAACTGTGATTGGGAACAGCCCTGCCAAAGTCACAGGAAGGCCAAACTGGTCCCAGATCAGTGTTGCAAACTGAGCTAGAATCCCGTCACTTAGAATCTGAATGGGCACTGATCTCTTATCAATTGTTGATCACAACAATGTGTTTTTGTTCTGACATCACGTGCTAAAACACACTGAGCGGCGGGGGAATAACCGAGGCGTTGTGCTAATCGGAAAATGGCAGAAGAAAAGTAGTACGAAAGATATCCACGCAACCGAATGTACCAGATATATCTTCTTTTTTAAACATTACTCGCGGCAAAGAAGCTGTCGGTATTGAGGCAACTGTTCCGCCTGTCATTTTCGTTCCTCCAGCGCTAGCAGCAAGTGCTTACATTACAAAAGTTACCAATGTACGTTAGAGGCTAATGCAAATGAGGCAGATGCAGCAGCACATAACATTAGCTGACGTTAATGGTAGCTTGTCGCTTGTGGGCTGACGGCAACAGCTGAATTTGGAGACGGAGAACGTTAGCATGATCGCAGAAGCAGACAATAGCGAGTTCACTACACAAAGCCTGTCCCTTTTTAAAACCCTCTGCCATAGAATTTCAGTTCTTAGTACTGTTAGTACTGTTACATTTAGTAAATGTAAATGTGAGGCCTTTGTTGCCATAAATTTCAATACCAAAGTTAAGTGCCATTTTAGTGACTGGATGGAAAGTACTCATAATTAAGATTTTGGACACTGTCCCTGAAGGCAGCAGGGTTGTCACACTGTCCTTGAAGGCACCGTTATTATTATCACCATTGGCAATCTTCTTTTGAAGGCTTGTTCAGCTGGTGCTTTAGCTGTCATTATTGCTGTATGCCAGTTAAGTTGTTAATAAGTGGAACGCTGGTATAATCAAAGAGAAGAGTGGTCCATTGCTGCGTTCCGTAAGCCATGTTTAATAACTTTTTTGCGGGGGGTTGGGGGGGGGAGAATTTCATGGTCACACTGGGGCATAGCACTGTGTTAATCCGGTCCTGCAAGCCGATAAGATGCTGCAGCATATAAAAATGTACCTCGGATTAGGTTAAATGTTTCTTCTCATTCTCCAAAATTGATAACAGTCATGCGGCAGGAAAGAGTATCAACAAATTCCCTACTTGAATTAAAATAGAAGAAAATCATGCAGCCCCTCGAGAAAAAGGCTGCCCTAACCTCAAGTTTGACTTATACGTTTACCCTATGTCTGCTACCGAAAGCTAAACTTCGGTTTCAAAGTCTGTTCGGAGAGCACAGCCGGAGATCAATGCTAATTCTCCTCCGAGCGCATCAAGACTGCATTCATCCTACATCCCACGAAGCAAGAGTGCACACTGTACTCTTTCAAACTACTGTTATATGCATTTTATCTGGCTCCAGTGAGGCTTCGGGGAGCTGGAATTAGACTTTTTTTTTTCAATCAAATAGACAGTTTAGGCGCTCAGCGTGAGCTTTTGAGATGAAAAGTGTACTCGCCGTCACCTGAAGACCCGAACTCGACAGTCTTGAGGTTACTGAGGCCCGATGCATTTTCCCTCTCCAAGAGACTCTGCTGGAAGTCACAAAGCTGGGCTAAACTACAAAGTCCAGAAGCACCTGAAAAAATCCAGCCCAGCAGCTATATGTACAGGTAACATCCAGCTGACAGTAAGGGGACAAGCTCAATGGAAATGCAACTTTAAAGTTCACTGTGTTCATTCCTCCCTCTTACCACCGAAAACCTAACAGGAAATAAACTACAGTCTGTATTAACCATATTTTACTCTTTTTCCTTGCAAACTCAATTATAAGGCTCATATTTAATGAAAGTTTAAGAGTGTCTGAGATAACGAGAATTATTTTACTTTTAACTATTTGAAAAGGTTTGACAGAATCTAGGCCCTTGGGCAGGTATTATTTGCATCACTGCTGTACACACGTCATGCATACTGTGGATGATTAGGAAACTGCACTGTCAGTTTGTTTCATGATAATGTTTCCATATCACTGCCATACTGCACATACAGAGAACACCCAGGCTGTGTATGAAATATCCTCCAAGATCGTAATTCCTCTAAACATGCTGCCAATTACCTACTGCCCACACAAATACTAGCAATTTCTTGAAATAGGATATTGAGTACACTTGATCAAAATGTCAAGTATGCAAAATTTCCTAGTTTACTGAAAAGACCCAGAATGTGCACATATTTCCATAGTTTGTATCGTGCATTTGGGAAAAAATTGGAAAATAATTAAAATATACTCAGCGCTAAAATTTGTGGAGCTGTTTTAGTGTTCCATTGCAGTTGCAGTTGAAAGGTTTCCTTTTAATGGGGGGACAAACCCAACCAACGGTTGGAAAATAGTACAGAAGAAGAGTCGGTCACACTTTATTGGAAGTTTTGCTCATAAAGGCTTTATACAGCATGTATAATGCCTTTATAAATGAGACATAATGTCTTCATAAATCATACATAAGCAAATGTCATACTTTGTAAAGGGTGGAATCACACATCCTTCTTCAGCATGTGATGCCAGATGTGACAGTGACAATGTCACTTCGCTGACAATGTCACCCTTTATCACATTTAGCCACTAGCTAATTGACACTGTCAGTTATAATCACAGTTGGTGTCACATGTTGAAGAAGGATGTGTAATTTCAACCTTTACAAAGTATGACATTTGCTTATGTATGATTTATGAAGACATTATGTCTCATTTATGAAGGCATTATACATGCTGTATAAAGCCTTTATGAGCAACACTTAAAATAAAGTGTGACTGAAAAATCTGACAGTAGATTTAGAATATTGTACATTTTATAGACGCATTGATTCAGGCATGACCACACACAGAGAAAGGCCGTATTAATAATTATTTCAAGTGCAGACTTGATGGACACAAAACGTATGCAAAAAGGACACAGCTGACGAGCAAAATTTCGGGGATGGCTCCATCCGTTTTTCATCCCACGGACGTGGGAAGTATGTAGCGGGGATGTTAAACGCATGTTCATAGGAAGCCTAGCGGATGAAAACGGATGGAAGTGGATGACAGCTCCGAAAGGGTTACCGGGGATAACTGCGAAGCGGACACATAGCGGAAAGAGGGGATGCATAGCGGATGAAGCGCTTTGTCCGTTTTGAATACTTTATATACGAGATGCATGCGCTTACATCCTTTCCATTTCCGTGCTCCTAACGATGTATAGACGTTCCATGTACCTTATCTTTCCTCCCGCTTTCCGTTTTCAGCTGCAGCGGATGTGAGTTGCGAGGATGCCCAGAGGATGCAGAGAGGATACAGCAGACGTTTAACGGATGATAACGGACATAGAACGTTTGTTGCTCGTATATGTCCCGGATTTACATCGTACACGGCGGAAAGTTCATCCGTTCTAAAAGTTTTGTGCAGCTCAAAACTTTTTGTGCGGATGAAATCACAGTGGACGGATGCTCGATGGATAGAGCGTATGAAACACGTACGCAATGAGTACACAACGGATGCATAGCGTTTTCCAACGGATGGCAAGATTTTTTTACGTTTTACATCCTTTGCATTCATAAGTGCAGTGGGACCGGGCCATAAGAAACTGTTTTGGACGAGGCTCAAGGGACCCCTTAGCAGAAGACCTTAAAGTGCTACAGCGCCCCCCACAGGAACACAGATACACCCTGTCTCCCAGCGACAGTTTGGTTGCCAAAGTTCCAGTGGAACCAGTAAATCCAGTGAGAGGTAGCAATTTTTACATCTTGATCTTTGATCTTGGTGACTCCGCCAGGAAGCTTTAGACTGGTTACGTAGGTCTGGTTAAATATTCAGTACTTAAAACTTTGCACTTGCACATGCAGAAATGTTTTTGACCTATGCATGTGAGCACTGTTTTGTGGATTCATGCAGGCTTGTGTACGTGTGGGCGTAAGTACATACAGTATTTTTTAATTTAAGTTTTGAACGCAAACATAACATTTTCATTTGCACCAGTATTCAATCTTCTGCCCCATCAGGATCGGAGCCCATCTCAAATACCCGCCCTCAAAACACAGGCAAATGACTGCCCACCAGAACTTCACAGTCAAATGTTTATGCCCTCAGGCTAAGATCCTTCCACAGAGACTGTGTGCCGGTTGAAGCTCTTCCAAGGCTGCCAACGAAGGTATCAATATCCTGCGCAGAAAAAAGGAACTGGAAGCGGCGCAGCGTGGAGATGTACTGGAGACAGGACAAAAGCCCGTGAGAGATCGTTGGGGATTACACCAGACCTGGCTGAGAAACAGTTGACCTTCTACTACTCTGCTTTCCAGCCCACTCAGGCCCACCATCCCTTTCTCCTCCTCTCCTTCTCTCCCTCAGTCTCTTCATCCCTCATTCCCCCCTGGGCATAAGGTTAAGGGTCAAAGTGCAGCGAACTCATGTCAGATCTTTTCATCTGAGGACCGCCTCAGTCAAGACAGACAAGATGGCTGTGCAGCAGAAACCAACAATTACATTGACAATACCTTAACACAGACACTCTATCACACACACACACACACACACACACACACACTCATGGTCGCCCTCTCTCACTCACACACACACACACTCACGCACACACACGTACAACCATATGACCCAAACATACAGCTAATGTATGCGCATTCAGACAAATACATGCATGATGAATACGCATACAACATTGAAAAATAGAAAAGTAGGCCCTTCTCACCGGGAAATGACATCATGTATTTAGACTGTTGTGATTCTGATTTTTGCTGTCATGTTAAGTTCTGTGCCTGGCCTAGCCATGTTTAGTATTTCTGTGTTTAGTGACCACTGCTCTGTCTGACTATTCTTAGGATTGTGTTTGTGATTGTGTGTTGGTATTTAGATTTCCTGTTTATTATTTTTCATGTTTAGATCATTTAGTTTCCAAGCCATGTTTTCATTTCCATGCTTTGCACTTTGTCTCCCCTGTCTTGTCATGTGTGTATCTTTGCTCTCGGTCCCTTGTCTTGTGTGCCACTCATTCGGGTGATTTATTGCTTTCTGGGTTTCAATCTTCTTTCATTATCTCGTGTTCTTCCTTCCTCTCTCTTTTACTGTCTTACTAACACATACTAACAGTTTATTGTTTTTGCTAAATACTAACCCACACTAACCTTGTATATTTGGACTAACTTACTAACAAGCACTTGGGATTGTATAGCTGCACTTACTAATTGACTAATGATCTCTCAGCTGTCGCCCAATTCTAGTCTCCGCCTCCTTGCCTATCCCTAATCATCTCTGCTGCAGTTTTCCACTTATATCTCATGCTTTCCTTTTCTTTAGACTATGCACTTTTAGTACTCCTTAACCGGAGCTGTTGTTTGTACTTAGGTTTGTCTTGTGATCCCTGTCTGCGTTTTGGCTACAGCCAAATTCATGTAATTAGTTTATCCCTCATGTGTCTCTCCCTAATCATTGTCACCATTGATTGCACCTGTTCTCCCTGGTCATGTGTTCTCTTGGATGTGTATATAAGATGTCTGTTTGCTTCACACTCTTGTCAGATCGTTCTCCCTAGTTTTCTCGTGCCACGTTTCTCGCCTTGATCTCTCAGTGTTTATCTTTCTGACTGGACCGTCTTTGATATCGAGCTTTGCCTACTCCCTGTACTTTTGCCGCATTCTTGTTTTTGGACCTCTTTTGTCTGACTACGATTTTTTGTGATTGGTGCCCTGTGTATGACTCTGGATTTCGCCCTTTGGATTCTGATTTTGGATTGCGGACATTGTACTGTTGCCAGCTCTGTTGGGGGGTTCCCCCCTTCAGAAATAAAGCCTCCTTTTTGCATTTTACTGGTGTTTGCTCTTGGTTCATTTCGTAAAACCTCACATAGACTCAACTCTTATTTCTGTTACTTTTTTTTCTCAGTGACACAAACTCTGCCAACAAGGTGAGATAATTTTGACTCAGTTCTAGATTTGGCAACGTGATAAGAAAATTACACTTGTCAAGCATGTGGTAATTTAAAATAAGATAATATTTTGAACTTGAGAGAGAAAAACCAAAGACGCCTCGTATTAAGATTAAAAGGCTTGTCAAGACAGACTTTTTACCTTGAAATGACCAAACACTGAAGCGGGCATACTCAAACAAGCGTGTATGTGTGTGTATATATATATATATAGCTGCATGAACACAAAAAAGGCATCCGCCATGTGTGATGACTGTGATTGTAAAGTTTTAGTCCACGGTGTTCAAGGTTTGCTTGAAGATTTGAAGGGTGTAAATCACAGGCATGAGGGTGAATAGGTCTCCAACGAAAAGTCTCATAATGAAAAACATTAAAACTTTGTTTTTTGTTTTTGTTTTACAGTGGACAGCATTGATGAACTGTGCATTAATACAGCATTTCTCCCATTGCAAGATTCTATGCTTTTTACCGCTCCTGAGATAACAGATTTGTTCATCTGCAGAAACAAACACTTCATCCCAGTGTTTACTCAAGTTTTGAATGGTTACCCTGGAAAAGTACCGGGAAAGCTGTAATTACACCTGCTTATTGATGAATAAGACCCTTTCTCAGGTTTTTTTTAGATTAAGCTCATTAAATACAAACAATGAGATCTTAGCGTGTAGAAACCATTCCCTGAAAAGATGGTTTAAGTTTACTTTAATCATTATGGGATAATAGACAGAAATGAAGCACAGAGCTTTCCTTTAAGTCTTGCTGACACACCTTGGTATTGATTGACACTTATATACCTGTAAATGAGGTATAGGGGGTTTCAGGCTTCTGGTACATTCTTCTGAATGTCCTCAATGCACGTACAGGAACTTGGGACACATCACGAACATATTTAATTTCATTTCAGGGAACTCGCCACTGAAAAAAAATCTATTTAACCCTGAATTCAGTCAAAACACATTTCATTTTCATCATTAGCTTTCCAGTAGAGTGACATTAATCATACTCACGCTGAAGTCTTTATTGTCACCACAGATATGGTCAATAGAGTTAATACTGAAAATGTGCGTTATTCATAGATATATATATTTAGAACACTAGATTGCTGATGTCGTCATATTTACATTATCCAAAGTGAAGCACCTAGCCGCCATTTTGATACACCAAACTTCTTCATAAAAATGAATGGTTTCCTATGAGGCCAATTTCAAATAAGTCAATACAAGCGAGAAAATGCCGAGATGTTCGGCTGCCTTATGCAGCAATATTTATTCCAAGATCTGTAATAAAACGTTTCATGCAAAAGTTAACGTATAAACGCAAAGTTGTCACTTTAATAGAAAAAAAATCATGTTTCCTGCTAGCTAGCAAATTAGCAGTCCCATTGACTTGAACAGACCGCTGACTGAAAGCGAACGCTAGCGATTGATAATGGTCACCAACGACCTACCTTGGCGTTGCGGGGACTACATTGACTTAGTGGTAAATAAAATTAAAAAGGTGGCTAACAAGGTAGCTAGCTACTTGTAATTGACATTCAATGACAATACCGAAAGACAAGGAGGGGAGAAAGGCTTCACTAGCGCTTCCTTTTAACAACGTTGGCATTAGCCATATAATTCAGTATAAACAATTTGGTTGATGTCAAATAGTCAACCAGGGTACAATGAAGTGAGGAAACCAGAGTGTAATTTGAGAACGTATACGGACATTCATCGACGTTTCTTCTAATGGCGATAACTTCCAAGCAATTATCTTATCAGAGGTAAAAGCCTCGGTCGCGTTAACGTCACTTCTCTGCTGCACTTTAACGTTAACACCGAGTCACATTTCGATCTTCGCTTTAGAAAGTGTGCCGCTTTCCATCCTCCGAAAAGCACATATTTAGGGAGACAAAATGTAGCACTGCACAGTGATACCAAAATGACACCGACTAACACGCAAGTGTTTTTGAAAATGTCATTTTAAATGAGGCTAAAATGAATGGGAGTCCATGAGCGAATTTTACTTCCGGGAGTATAGGCTCTCAGAACAGATGCTTCACTTGAGTGCACCCTATCAGCAATCTAGTGTTCTTTATGTAAATATATCTATGGTGTTATTCTATTTTAAAAGGCATTGTTGTGACATTTTTGCAATTCCTTATAGATATTACTGTATTGGCGAAGAAAATTCATTGAGTAAGACTATGTAGCTGGAAGAAAATCCACCCGTAAGAAGGTTAATTCATAAGAAATAATTGTAGTGAAGGTATAATATTGGCAACCAGAAAACCTTGAATTTGTGCTGGCACCTAAATATACTGAGCTGATATATTTCAGCGGATCATTGGCAAATGCTTGTTATATTTGATAGAATTTGATGTGATAAAATCATTGCTTGAACAATAAGGTACCTCTGCAAAGTGGCAACATTTTTCTTGTTTCACTGTTAGAAATTATCTTGAGAACAACATCGCTGAAGATATTTCCAAAAGGCTCCAACAAAAGTTTGGCAGATAAAAGTAAGGTCTGAATCATCAACAAAAATCTCTTCCGTTGCCACTTCCTGTCAGGCAAAACAGACGTAATCTCACAAACTGGTGGGGATAAACATCAAAGTCAACACCCGCCATCGAACGGATGATGAAGAACAGTCAGAAAATGGCCAAAAAAAAAAAAAGACTAAATCTGCAGAAACCAAAGTCCATCAATCTTTTCCTGTTTTTCCTGCAGCCTGGTTTCTCAAAGCCATTTGTATGGCTTTCAGTGTCGGAGTCCACCCTAATGCACGGCACCTCGCCTACAAGAGGCAGGGAGATTCCATTACCGTCCTTTCTGTGGAAACGTGTTCATCGCGCATCGCCTGCACCCAGGGAACGGGAAATAGAAAGCGGCATCTGGCCACCGGGAGCACTTTGTCTAAATCAGCACAAACAAACCGCAGAGAAGACAGACGGGCCAGATAAACAGGGGAGATCGGTCAAAGAGTGCACATTCAGGGGAGCATCTTCACTTTGCTACCAGAATACAGAGGAGGGCATTATTCTCTGCCCACCTCTCTTCGAAATTACAGCCTGATTGGGCATTTCTGTCACTTGTTCCATAGAAATTAACAAGAGTTATTCTGAGTAAAGACATTCCGTCTAAAGAAGAAAGACACTGCGCTGACTCATGGTGCTCAATGCGTCCCACTAAACGTTTCTACTGAGCATCCCTGCGAAACATCCATAAGTGAGTGGCTGAGTGAGTGAATGAACAAGGGAAAGAGTGAGTGACTACGTGTGCCATTCAGTGAGTGACTGACTGACTGAGCCAGTGACTGAGAAATTAAGCGACTAAGTGAGCGACTGACTGAGCGACCACAATTTTCAACACACAAAGCAATTAGTGTGGGAAAAAGAAAGGTGAAAGTAAGAAATTGTGAGCAATGAAGGCTGAAAGGACTGGCACTAGCGGTCACCATTCTAATAACACATTGCTGCAACCATTCAAAGCTGGTAATCAGAAAAATCAAATAGAAAAAAACAAAAAACGACTTGTAATGTATACTTCTTTTATTATAAAAAAAGTGGTTGCTCGAAAATAATACACAGCGAAATAAAAAAAAAAAAACAGATGATGATAAATGATTATTCCCCGCTATTTTTTTTCCCCAGGCGTTGAAGTGGCATCACTTGGTTTAGATGGTGGTGATGTAACTTGCTAGCTTTTGATAGGGCAAACACCTTTCAGTAAACAAGCTATCATTTTTATCATGATTTGCATTAGCTGATATCTGCTAAGTCATAAAGGCATAATATTTCATCTATTCAGTCGTGGTGTCCAGTAAAACCTCTATAAATTCAAAGACAAGACAAATAATCTTTCAGTGAATTTCTGATTTTAGTTAATTCTATTTTTATTTACATTCATCAAAAAACCAGCTAACATTAGGCTTACCCATATGGACAACAGTTAATCCAACAAACAAATCGTAATACAGGAAGCAAATAGCAAGCGGGGGGACTAGATATGTTTGCAGAATGATATTTTAAATCAAAAATACATTTTGTTTTGGGTTTGAATCCCTGAAGTCATATGAGCCAACCAAAAACTATAAAAAAAAAAAAAAATATATATATATATATATATACATACAGTATACAGTATATATATATATATATATATATATATATATATATATATATATAAACACAGGGCTGCAAAATACTGTTGCACTGGAGTCAACAGCACATGGACCAAGGAAATAAGATGAGATTATTCGATATTAAAAAAAAAACAGTGCAAGACTGCTGTGTCAGACCAGGTGTGCGTTAGGAAATGAGATTACTGATATCTGAAATACAGCTACTATCAAGATAAGTAACACACCGTCTTTGTTAAATAAGGGACCTGAACAGAAGGATGACGAGAGGTGCATGATTTCAGGGAGTTTGGAGCCTTTCTTGTGAAGAATAGAAAATCATTCGCTCTATTCACAGAAGCAAGCTTGGCCTCCAAACTGCTTGGCACAGCTGCGCTGTAGTTCTGTAGCTGTTAGACTCAGAGCGTTTCTATTTAGGGCGAAGAACCAGGGCTGCTCTGCTGGGGATAGATACTGGCACACTTAACCAGGGCAGCCGAGATGTGAGCGGCCCCAGCACATCGGTCAGGCCTCTGACTTAAAAAGCTGGCTTCGGTTTTCTCTGAAACTGACTATTCCAATGACACAGATTTATAGATGATAAACTGCACCCTAAGAAAAGTCTCTGTTTATCGCAATAGTTCAGCAAGTCTCAATCTATCGAAGAGGAAACCAAGCTTCACCCCTACAACAGTCCAAATTTCTGTAATTATCTACTAGGGGATTATCAGTAGTCCCTTTGGTATACTAGCATTCTACTCCTCACCTGAACAGGTAATTCACTGCAAAAAGTGAAAGATCAAAATACTAGGTAAGATGAATTTACTTATTTTAAGACTTAAAAAACTTATTTCTAACACAGTTTTTCTTAGTTGGACAAAAATTGAGGTAATTTTGACTGGTTGCTAATGGAATAAGAAAATTTCAGTTGTCAATCAAATAGTAACTAATTATAAGTTGTTATTTGCTTGACAAGTGAAAATTTTAAGTTGGCAACTAGTCAAAATTACCTCAAAATGTTTTGTCCAACTAAGACACACTTACATTAACTAGGAGAGATTAGTACGGCCAATAGTCACAAAATGAGTGCAAATATTTAGCCTAATGCCATGCCAAGGTGGCTCAGCAAAAACAATAAAGTGTGAAAACGATAGCATTAGCCTTTATTTGAAGTTGTTCTCAAGCATAAACGATTACTCTTGTGAATATATTCTAGAGTGTGTTCAGTGACAATGCAGTGAATCATAATTTGAGTCTCAGCCAGTATAATTTTTGAGAAAGGCCAGCTTGTATACATCTACACCCGGGGCCAGGGTAAGGAAGTGTTACGGTTCAGGGGAATTTGGTCACTGAGACACTTTAAAAATCCAGCGTTGGCCAGACAGTGAGAGCTTCTATATTCTATTAATAACATTTCGTAGTGTGTGCTTTACCGAGAAACTGTCTCACTCCAATGTAGGTCAAAAGACACTTAGCTGGACCTCAGAACACGGAATAGACACAGGCTCCACCACGCTAGCTACATCTCCTGGTTTTACACTATCTCCTCTTCTCACGGTGCCAGAGGCAAGGACAGCCTTCGATTGTTTTTCTTTTCTTCCGCTATTGTCAGCTAAACCAGCCAAAAATAGAATTCGCCAAGCAGCAATAGCACGTGAATACTAATATCACAGCAATGGTGAGCTGTCCAATTGTCACACTGCGTGCTATTCAAATGAATGAGTGCCAAGGGGCTGGTGTTCACGTCTCCTGGTGTAACGGGAAGAACAATAAACACACCAATCTTCCACCCTAGAAACGTAATTGATTTTCGTGATTTAGATAAATAAACAGGAGCTGGGGACATCAGTCTGTGGGTAAACTAGAGGAATCTGCTCAGCGGAACAGGTCAGGAACTGGCCAACACAGTTTATACGCTTCACTATTCATGATTTAGCCATCTAATGTCTCAAGGAGCAAATCTGAGGTTGTTACCAGGAAGTGCTGTTGGCAGCAACACAATTACATGACTGTATAGCTGAAAAACAGGGTTTTGTCTCAGACACAAAAGGGAAAATCCTGGTTACAACCTAGTCTTTTGGCAGAGCTGGCAGAATCAGTACCACCATAAAATCCTAGGTGATTTATTGTTTCAAGAGAATGAATTTCTTGGGTCAAACTGAGCTCCAGTATGAAGTGAACAGATAAAAATGTCTAATAACCTCCAGAAAACACGGAGACTATATAGTGTGACAGGCAGACTCTTCACAGAAATGCGTTCCCAAAACTTTTTTTCCCCAAAGACCCCCAATCTGAGGGCCAGAGCTCCACAGAACATATCAAAAGATGAATCATTTGAACCTTCTGCACTCCGCGCACCCGTTCCTGGGTCCAGAACAGTGTATTGGAGGAACCAGCTATTAGAAAGTACATGTAACAATTGAGGTGGCACAATAACAGCACTTTCTTCCACACGAGGACCTTCAGGCTTCTAAAACATCCAGTAACATTCTGTTCAAACTACATCTGAAAAATAGTACTTGCAGTTCAAAAATCTGATCAAAAAAGCCACAGTACATCAAGCAGAAATAACATGTGAACCAAGGGTGAAAGTAAGCCAGAACGCAGCGGTAGGCCATACCGGGAAGAGATATACAGTCCTCTACAGCCGGTACGCAGGGGTACGCCTCGGAAGAGCAACTTTCACCCCTGCACACAACGCCAGCCCTTTCAATTTTCAAGCGAATTTCTCCAAAATAAATAAATTTGATGAATACATGAAAATCATCAACAGAATGTGCCGCCCGTGACGTGTTGAAGAAGATTTTAGTGTGCTGGACTAGTGTTATTATTTGTAGTGGGCTACTCGCTTACTGTGATATGTTGCAACTTGTAGGCAGTCTAAATTCTGCATTGTAACGTTAATCCAATGGTAGTGACTTGAGTGCTGTGGATTTTTGCAGACAGCAGTGAGCAGTCGTTTTTGCAAAAAAAAAAAAAACAAAAGAAAAATCCCCAAGTAATAAATTGTGCTGTTTCACAATTAACAACCGAAATCATGAATGACGCTCTGTCATGCGAGCGTGTAGTCCACCACTCACTTCCGCAAACAAACACAAGCGGAAAGAGAGAACACTCAATGCGTTCTTTTGATTGGATGCTGGTTGCCTAGGTGATGCAAGGCTGGGTGCTGGGGTTCGCGCGCATCCTTTTTGACAGGGAACGGCGGTAAAACACAACTTGTTCAAAATGCAAGGAAAAATTGATTATATATTTAAAAGAAAGAGAGATGATAAAACATGGTAAAAACATTTATTGAAACTTTTTTTTCAGAAAAAAAGAACAGATTTTTGCATTGTGTAATGATGTTGAAGTTGTTCTGTTTTTGTTCTGATGTTATTTCCCAAAAAATGATGTTTGCACTTTATCTGAAAACAAATGTTTCGCCATAAATTACGTTACATGTCTAACATCATACATCATGCACTCAGAGACGTACACAGAATTTAAGAATCTCAAAGTCAGAAAAGAGTAGTCTTTAATATCTTTAATATGATGCGAGCGCGCAAAGTGCCCGAGCAAAAAACATTTTTTGAGTTGCACAGTTCCTGCATGAATCTAATCTTACTTTCAGCCCTGATGTGAACGCCGATGCGAAAAGAGCTGCTTCATTCCACAGTGACATAAAGGGTACCGCAAAAAATGAGAGCGACACTCTTTACGAAGAGCCCGAGCGTAACATACCCAGTCACAGTCATGTCAGCCTCACTGCAACTCTAAAGTCACAAAAAAAGCCAAGTGTAGCTAAATTTTGTGTTTAAAGTTTACTATTTCATCAATCACCAATCCAGAATCTGCTACCACAACTTGTATAGCTACTTTGTCCAATCATAGCCACTCCCAAGGATATTCCTAGGGCTCAAGGGGTTCAGAATTTTCAATACCATCCCACTGCAATCATCACCTCCACCAGGAATGACGGGGGTCAAACAGATAAGCACCAGTCAGCAGCCTGGGCTAACTGGAAGTGTGCACAGACTCTCCCAGGTGTCAGATGACCAAACGTATCTTTTTCAGCCACCTTTGCTTACTTAGGGACACGCCCCTTTCCCACAAGCCCCAGCGTCAATAGACCTGCCCTCCAGCAGAGGCTCTTCAATTATTCACCAGCGCATCGTCCCACTCGGGAATCCAGGAGTGCTTGCTCTCTCGCTGTGAGCACCCTCCGGGGTGCAAATAACCAGGACGGACCATCCAGGTCACTTTGCGAGCGGATTTTTCAAGGGTCGGGATGAGGGTAGGGGGGTGAACAATGACAATAATGGATGATGGGTAAATAATTGAAGGGCGACGCTGAGGCGGGGCGGGGCGGAGAGCGGCAATAAGAGCGTCTCTGGAGGAGAGAAGAGCCCTCGATGTCTTAACCCTTCCAGGGGAGAGAGATGAGCTGACTGTAACGTGGCCGGTGGGGATACCAGCCCAGCTCCTGCTGATCTATCTTCCTCACAGAGCAGACCTGAATCAGCATTAATGACTGTCCAACCCTGTTTCTGGAGAGCAGTCCAGTACTGGGACACTCACTCTTTTCCAGAATGAGCCGGTGTGTGCGCAGGCTTTCATTCCAACCAACCAATCACACCCCTGATTCTACTAATCCAACCTTCAAGCTTTTGCCATGGACCCTTGATGAGTAGAATCAGATGTGAAACTGGTTGGTTAGAATGAAAGCCTGCACACACACTGGCTCATTCTGGATGAAAAAAAAACACACCTCATTCAACAGCTAAAGATTTGCCATCAGTTACTGGAGCCAGGTGCACAAAATGGGAGTTGAACTGAAAAGCAACAGGATCGTAGCTGATCCCCGAGCGCCGGGTACCAGAGTTGGTCGTTAAGGCATTAACCCTTTCAAGCACAGGGCGAGGTGTAGAGCAGGGAACACTGCACATTTCTGCCCCTCACTACAACTCGCTGCTCTCCACCGTTTCCAGGAGCAGCTCGTCACGTTCGCCCTTGTCCCTGCCATGCCGAGCGCTTTTCTAAAAATAAAGAGAGGAGGGGGGAGGAGCCTGATGACACGGCGTGCGTGAGCGGGCTTCTGACCTGAAAACGACGCGAGCTCTGATCTCTGAGAGCTCCTCTGCCCCAAGCTGCCGTCCCGACCTGTCACTCTGGCTCCGCCCACGAGACAGGTGCAGTCATGCTGTGTTATTTATTGTTTTTATATTGTGCAGCACTTTGGTAACTTTCTGTTTGTTAAAATTGTGCAATATAAATACAGTGGATTGGAGTTATCACTGTCTCCATGGAGATGCTCATCTGACAGTACTGGCCGGGACGTCTGTCTGCTACCTGACAGGTCAAACAGGCAAGGCCAGTCAAACTGGGGTCCGAAGCCCCTGCGCTTTTCAATCAGCAGATCAAGCTACAGCTCGTATTGTTGCACTTCCGTGCACAAATACAGAATATTGCATAAATAAACACCACATCTTTTAGCAGTGCTCACTGTCCCCTTCCACATACAGGGTACGCACTGCTTTCATCCGTCTCCGCTGAGGTAACAAACCTGCTCAGCATCCCGTGAGCGTGAGATGTGGAGACTTTCATTGTGCGAGACAGCTCTGAGGCAACACACAGGGACCCGGCGGCGTCATACCCGACAACAGACTGCGGCTCGCCAAGCTCCTGTCGGCCTGGGGAGAGTGCTGTGGTGATGTACTTCCGTTTAAGGACATGCCCTTTTTCCACTGAGATACTGGTTGATTTAGCCAAGAACCACATATCACTTTCCTAAAAACACACCTTCATATTCCTGAAGTAAGGTTGGGGATGGTGATTTTTCGTGATACATGCTTAATATGTTTGTTACCTGGGCAATACTGAGCCGTGCACTGATAGAGGACAGCTTTGCTGCAAATTTTTTTTTTTTTTTGGGGGGGAGGGGGCAATCACAGTGAAACACTTAAATTACGATGATAGCGACTGATATGACATCACAGTGATTTTTAGCGGGTGAGTGTGAAGTCACAGTGCTTTTCAGTGGATGAGGGTGATGTCACAGTGCTTTAGAATGGGCAACAGTGATGTCACAGTTGTTTTCACAGTCCATAGGGTCACAGTGCCTTTCAGCATGTACGGGTGATTTCACAGTGCTTAAGAGCAGACGACAGTGATGTCACAGTGGTTTTGACCGGGTTCACAGGGAATCTACTGAAATGAATGGTTTACCAGAGTAACCACTCACAGCACTTATAATGATGAGACCTTAGAACATGCTTCTCTTGACAGTTGAAGCGACAGTTCTGTCAAAATGGCAAACCATGGGGAAGACGGAGGCATTAAGCGAAGCAGGGGCCAATCCCCCGAGGGGCAACGGGGCCTTGCTCAAGGGCCGAACAGCTGCACTGATCTGACAGGGCTACACTGGAGTTTGAACCACTAACCTCCCACAACCCTGTAAGATATCTTTACCACGAGGCCGTAGGACGTCCCAAACATAACACAACTAAAACTTTGCATTTGCAATGTCCCTACCGCCATAGTTCTTCTGATGTTTAGGAAACAGTTCCAGTATGTCTAAGACTCTCTGAAGTGCTAGATTTGCACACTCCAATCTATCAAGGCTATATCTTAAAATACGATGTTAAATGTGAACAAATCTGATATGAGGAAATTATCACGTTCCAACCCTGGATTTCGGCACAATCGCACGGGGCACATTCACACAAATGGAGCTTTAGTGTTAGTGAAGGTAGGCAGGATAGTCAGGTCTTGTCACAAGCCCCTTTCCATCCAATCATTCATGACTTTAGCATCGTCAGCAACATCTGTTCGTAGCCTGTTCACTAATTTAAACGTCCTGAATTGCAGGCTCTGCTGAGGGGTTTGTGATGCTCAGGGACTAACTGAGTCATGCTTGCTCAGATTGTTCCGGAGCATCACTCGAGCAGAGTCACCATCAAACTCGAATGCACGTCGTGCAGTAATAATAAATGGTTGAATCTGACGTTAGCGTCCTGTCTGAATTACACAATATGTTGAGTTATTAATGAAAATCTACTTTGGGTATCAGCATCCTGACTGCCTTTTCTCCACAGACCTGCATTTGAGGATCCATTAGAGTCAAATACCGGCCATACTCATACCGGCCAATTTTAATCCCGACCTCCATTCAAAACTCCTAATTAAATCTCCCTGCCTGGTGGTCAAGACACCAATGTGGGTCTATTCATGGATTTGCGATATGAAGGGCTTTGAGAACAGGATATTCAGGAGAGAAAAATGAGAGAGAGATACTGGAGGGAACGAAAGTGACGGGGAGAGAATGCAAATGATTCCAAATGAGTTTTACCATTGTAGGTCTCTCTCCTTTTATCTCCTAACACAAAATGGATGCCCGTGAGGTGATAGCCCGTCGGGAGTAATTAATACTGGTCTTGTAGCAGAATATATCTATGCTGTCACTACAGTGGAAGCCCTCAGTTCAGCGGTGCTGTTAAATGGACATTACAGGGGATGTAAGTTATGATTGGTCGAGGGGCTCTTGTTCTGTGACATCATAGTGATTGACAGTGTGGGGGTGCGAGGAAAACAGCTGTATGGACTCTTACGAGAGCTGACTCAAGGTGTTCATGGAGCTCGAGGTCACTCAGGGCCCAGCGCAGCAAGAAGGGTCCCAGTGATTTCCCCTCATGCAAATTATTCATGAGCGTCGCTATGTATTAAACATTGTACACTTGCGCTGATGAAAGCCACGGCCAATCGAGCGGCCCTGGTGTGGGGGTGGGGGGTGTCATGTCCATCCAGTCCGCCACCTTGACACTCCTGGTTACTGTGCCACCAGTGGCATTATTAGATGGAGCATTAGTTCAGTCAGGCATACGAGTCATGGCTAAGTCACACGCCCCTTCCTGTCTGATCATTCATGATGTCACGGGACACTCAGGGAACACGACGGGGAGACAGGAAGTAGTGCAGGGACCAGGCTCCTTATTATCACAATTAGAGCCCCACTACAAGGATACTAAGACAGATCAAGAGAAAGCTATTAAAGTACAGAACGAAAGACTAGAACAACTGCGCGGGATTGAAAGGATACAAAACTGACATACAGGAAATGCCAATAACAACGCTCAGAAGACACCAAAACGAACAAATATCAAAGCAAACTCTGCCACACCCAAGAAACAGAGAGACACAAGAATAAACTGACTTAAGTCCAGACACAGGCGGGGATAGCAAAACGGACCGAAAGCCGCATTAGCTGGGAAATCAGGAATTCTTTTGACGACTCTAGACAACGCCGCGCACCATCTGAATTAGACTTGGAGTTCAGATAGACTTACAGCCGGGCTGCCAGGCACAGACGTGACACATGACTTCAGCATCTCCTACCCACCTGGCAAGCCTTTATAACCAAGGCAGCGTTCATTCATCTCTCCGGCTCCATGCCCTTTACACCGCTCCTACTCTGGACTAATAAACATTTGCATCTCAGCTCCCCCACCTCCCCCAGCCTCCTCCTTCAGAAATAACACTCTTCACTGTAGGCAGCATCTGTTCATATTGTGTTCATTAATTCAACGTCCTGAACTGCAGGCACTGCTGGGGCATTTGTGATCTCAGGGACCCCCTGTGTCATGCTTGCACAGATTGTTCCGGAGCATCACTTGAGCAGAGTCACTGCCAAAATCAAATGTATTTCTTTCTGTATTAAATGGTTAAATCTGACCTGAGTGTCCTGTCTCAAAAATATTCATAACACATGGCGCTGTACCCTGGTGCTGAAACACAGCTATTTTCGCAGAGCTGAGAGATTTTCAGGAGATGCACCACTGTAGAAAAGGCCTGTAATTCCTGGCCAGCAAGATCATATTTTATAAAGATGTTTCTCACCAGCAGAGCTCCATGTGTAACAGATGAAGCAGAGTCCTGGGTGACTGTGCAGCGATGCCTTTGCTCTCGGTCCCGTCAGCCAACTCCATACTCCAGTTATAGGCATAATATACTAGATAGCAACTTTGAAAATGTAAAATAACCATGTGAAAGACATCTAATGAAAAGCAGCTATCTAAATATAAAAATGGAGAAATGGATTTGAATTGCAAAAATGGCTGGGCATGTGACATCTTTGATTGTTATTTAAAAAAAAAAAAAAGGACCATGGTGAGGATTAAAATCCCAAAATACCGCAGCCCCTAGGGCCAGTCCGCATAAGCGACACAGTTTTGATGATAATTTACCTAAGGGCACATTTTGTGAGATCACGGGTGTGTTTGGAAATTTAATTGGCAATTATGCATAAGCTATACGACACACACGCGTGCTCCACTAAACCCCATGAGGAAATAAGTCAGCCAACACACGGCTCTAATGACATCCTGTTTCTCCTCTGGTATTACCACAGCACTCACCTATTCAGGAAGTCGCTCATTAATGTGGCCTAATGGCCAGCTTACCCCTGCTGGGGTCTGTTCCATTCTGATGACCAAGGAGAAGGAGAGAGGATTTGTCGCTCCGCAGAACCTCTACAGACATCAGGCCAGGGATCAGTAAATATGGCCCCAGAATGCAATCCGGCCCAGGTTTTCTTTTCCTCCAGGTAAGTGCATGAACAAGAGCTCCAGGTTAAGGGAGGGTGGACTAAGATTTTATGACCATGGCTTAAGAAATCCAAAATGCATGGCAGATCCAGTCTGATATTTGATATCCCACATCATCGTTACATCACCTCCTGTTATTGTATTAGACAGTTTTACCATAAAACACCAGGCACAACATACCCAGCCCGCAATTTTGGTCGACTTTGACCTTGACCCAGTTTGACCTGAAATTTAATCCGGTGATCCTTGGATCCCTGCACACCTTTCCAATGATACTGTGTACTACGATCAAACCATTTTTGTGCCAGACTGCTGACAGACACACAGGCAGACAGACAAACAAATAGCACTGAAAACAGTACCCCTCGAGAGGGGTAATTGGTATTCAAGATGCACAAATGCCTGCAGTTGTCAATTGACAAACTTCATTCATAAGCCTTTTGCAGCAAATGCTATCTGGGTTATTCTCCTCTTGAAAGAAGCATAGAAAGGTATTTTAACCCTTCGAGCGCTGAATGAATTTAAGGATTTAAAAATGTAATCATCCTGCTAGGTTTTCAACAGCATCTGATTTTGATATCTTACATCTTTGAGCAACTATTGTTGCCTATAGTGCTCTGAGTGTTAAAAATATTTTATTAAAGTCAAAAAATTGTAATGTGTTCAGTTTTTACTGACCATTCTTAGGAGTGCAGGATTTATCCATTCATCCTCTATCGTACCTGCGTATTCTGTATCAGGGTGACGGTTGTTGGGGGATTTAATGTGCTGGAGTCTATCCCAGCATCCAATTGGGCAGAGGCAGGAACACACCCTGGACAGCTGGCCAATCCCTCGCAAGTATCACACATCAATGTGCAGGCTGAAGCACAGTAGAACTGTATTTCTAAAACCTGCTCCTGGAGAACCCCTGCCCTGTACATTTTACACATCTCCCTGTTCTGACACATCCAGTTCAGCTCATGAGGTAGTGAGCTGATGAGCCGAATCAGCTGTGCTGAGTCAGGGAGACATTCAAAATGTACTGGACAGGTACTCCAGGAGCAGAGAAGGGAAACACTGTAGTAGAATATATTTTCCTGTGATTGAGAACAGGCACTCATGTTCCTAACAGGGCCAGGTCTCGGGAAGTTAAATAAGGGCACAGCATGGACAGATCACTGCTCGCTCCCACACTCCTGTTATCAACACTGCCTGCTATGTGTTACCCTGATTCAGACCTTCTGCATAACCCATATCCTCCAGGACATCCATGTCTGCACTGCCAGGGTACTCGTTTGCATAGAGGAGATACTGAGTCTGTGTGATGAGTTTGTTTCCTAAATACGAGAGCCAAAATGATAAAAACTCAGACAATACCATAGAGAGAGAGCCCTGCTCTTCTTACATATATGGTTAAAAAAATATTTTTGAAATTCATACCATAAGGTATATTTTATCATGCACTGTAAACCCCAATAGAGTGGTGAACTCAAATGTATCGTGGAAACAGATTACCTCAAAAAATTGTGTAGGCCGACTTAATTGCATTGTGTGGACGGACCTTAAAGAAAATAAGGTAAAGTTACTGTTATTTATTTATTTTTTACATGTTTTTAAGTGCAGTGAACACAAGATCAGTAAGTGGGCATACTCAATTTCTTTGAGGGAATCGGTTTCCACAAAACATTTGAGTTCACCACACTTGTCAGGGTTTACAGTGTGGTCAAAGTTTGAGGTTTTGTATAAAAAGCAATAGGTGCCAACAAAGTAAAAAGCTGTTGGGAGTCACCTGAGTGCACATGACTGTCATCTGACCGAGCTGCCCCATTGCTTGGCTGGTAATATGCTACCTTACTTAAGCTCGCCATCAGGAAGCTGCTCCTCAGTGCGCTCGCTCAACAACCCTCCTCCACCCCAGCTCCACCAATCTATTGTATTCATTAACACGGCTCTCTTTGTCTAAATTTTTGTTCTATAGCAAGGTCTCTTTCATGAGGTCATTGTTGCTGTTGGCTCTGTTCCTTGGAGGGGATCAGTAGCAGCTAACTGCCCTCGGTTCGTCATTCGGACGGGCAGGCATCTCTCATAACAGAGCCATGTCGCCAAACCTATGCTTGTATGCTGCAATAAATATTTTCCTTTTTGACAAAGTGGTCCTATCAGAAATGAGTAAAATGGATGTATTCCCTTTTTGGAAACAAACTCTACATATACAGTCCAGGAGTTCTGAGCAGCAGTAAAAATGCGAAGGGTTTGTGTACAATAAGTTACGTTACCTAATCATGCCTTCACATAATCCAGGGCCATTAAACACCCTGTGGATAAATTTCTCTGGCCATTTTACCAGAACATTCATTCATGCTGGAGAGTCCAGAGCGGACTCGTTCAGAGGGAGAGAATAGTGGTGTTACACACACTGCTGCTCTGAAGAGGTTCACAACCCCTGCTGTTCTTACTCACAGTGTGAGATTTCAGCTCCGTGCGGACAGCGTTTGAACAGTGTGAGATTTCAAAACAAAACACACTGCAAACACAAAATGTTTTTCCAGTTTTGTGTGAGATAATGTTAGGACCAGGTTGCTACCCTAACAGCCTAAGAGCAGATTACTGGTGAAATCATGATGTACCGGGAACATTTTCCAGTCCTGCCGATTCCAGACAGGGCCAACAACCCCCCGAAGGGTTATTATCCAGTCACGAAAGATGGCATGCAGAATATAAGGCAAACATCTTTCATAATAAATGTCTTTAGCCTTCAGATTTTCCTCAATAACTTGCAAAGTGCGAGCACAGAAATGACAGAAGATGATATTTTCCGAGGTGCTGCAGCAGCGTTCAGAGGGAATTTAACGCAACTCATTCTACCCCAGAACTCGCATTATCCGCAGAACAGACACAGAGCAGGGGCGTCCTCAGAAGACCGGGGTCTGATAATAAAGTAACAGAAAAAAAGACAAAAAACAAAACATTTGAATTGTGGATGCTCATTCGAGGTAATTTGATCAGGAATTTTGCAATTCTTTAGACTGCAAGTGTCATCATTTGAGAACAGAAAACTGTTCACCAGGTGTAAAAAAATACTCCACCGCATCCAGGGGGAAACTTTCACTTTCAAACGTGAAGAGTTTTGAAGGTGTGAGGGGGTGTTTGTCAAATTTATCTTAAAATTAGAGGCGGGTCACAAAGGCTGTATCTGTCCTGCCTTCCAAATCAACTTCAGTCCTGTAGTGAATTATCCTAACCCTTAAAGCGCTAAATGCAGTGACTGTCGCCCAGTGATGTAAAATATCAAAATCAAAGATATCAAAATGTGGGACTTGGCAGGGGAGCTCTTTTAAACAAATCATCACATGATAGGTTTTCAACAGCACAAGATAATTAAATTTATCAATTTTTTAAAAAATCTATTTCACTGCTCTAAGGGTTCATTACCAAAAGCATTTGTGACCCACCAGCACCAAACCAGTAACAAGGGTCAATTTTTCAAATATGAGTTTTTGGGCCCATCTGAAAAGGGCATTTAATGAGAGCACAAAAAGTCACATTTGAAAAACTGACCCATGTGACTGGTTTGGTACTGGAGGGTCAGATTTATAAAATCTAACATTTTTGCAGCATGTATTGAAATGCTCAGGAAAGACCGTCGAAGACTGTTGTGTCATCAAAACGAAACGTTTTACTGTGACCTAATCTACGAGTAAACCCATGAGCGCAAAACCAATCAGCTTATGTAACTGGTGAATATAGAAACCTATGCACACGCCTGCCCTCCAGGGCCAGACTTGCTCACCCCAGCCCTGTACGTCCACATGTGACTCAAAGCCCTGGTCATCATGTCCTTTTCACCCCTGTACGAGCCCCTCCCTCAGGGCTAAGCCCGGCTCATTCAATCCCTTTCTCTCTCCGGATCTACGTGGCGGAGGGCTGAAAGAGAAGGCCGGGGTCAGCAGGAAGCGGGGCTTGCGGGCGAAATGCTGCCCCTGCAGTAAAGCGGCTGACTCACCGCGATCCTTTCAGCTGCGCGGCCCAGCTGCTGATACGGAGCGGCGAGCGCAGGGCTTACTGCGGGGCTCAACACACACATTCCTTTCTGTAAACTCACTCTACACTGATGATCGCACTCCCTCTCCCGCTATCGCTCTACGCTCCACTCCATCTATCTCTCCCTGCTCTTCGCTGTCTCTCCATCTCTCTCTACATCTCTGTGTTCCTCTCTCTCTCTCTCTACCCGACCCTATGTCTCCATCTCTTCTTCTACATTTCCATCTGTGCTTCTCTATCTCTGCACTCTTCTCAGACATTATCTGCTCCTCTCCATCTCCATGCTGGTCTATCTCACTCTACCTTTCTCTATCCCTCCATCTCTCTCTCTACATCTGTATCTGTACTTCGCTATCTCTCTACCCTCCCCTGTCACTCTCTCTCTCTTTCTGAACGTTTCTCCATCTCTCTCCACCCTTCTCTACTCTACTCTCCCTCACCAGCGCCTTCTCTGTATCTGCCAACCCTTCCTCATAACTGACACTCCTCCGTCTCTATCCACCCTCTCCTCTCTCCCCTGCTCTTTCCCTCCTGCTTGCCCCCATCTAAATCTCTGTTTGTGGGACAGCCTCATAAAGGCACCGGTTCTCCCTCCCACTGGCAGCTAGATTCCTCACCCCACACATCCAATCCGGAACATTCCACGCAGAGGCACCACAAGGCCTGCTGCTGGCCTCCAGCCACTCCGAGGCTCCAACAGCTCGTGTCGGTTGCCCGCCCTGACCTTCGTCAGGTCCTACAACCCCCAGTCTCCCCGACGACGCAGCACCACGCAGCCCAAATCGCACTCTGTCCCCTAAAAGTCTCTAAACAGGGACAACATCTCTCCCAGCAGCTCCGCTCGGGTCCAGACTCCGTGCCCTCGGCCGGTTTCTATGGAAATGCAATCCGGCGGACGTGATGGGGGGGCAGAACGGCTCGGCGCAGATAAAGCCCTTCTGGCAGCGGCTTCGGCCTCACAGCCATGAGGAATAGGTAGAGGCCTTTTGTCCGGGACTTATTCGGCGGGGAGTATTAATCTGAGGGATAAATGAGGCGACTTGGAGTGAGAGTGTTTACTTGTTTTTGTGTTTGGGAGGGAACGAGGAGCAGGAGAGTTACTGGGGAAGGGGGGGGGGGGCTGGAGCCCCGACCGCTCCTGTGTGAGGGGGACAGAAAGGCGCCGACCACACAAAGGCTGACTCTGGGCGCAGAGCACAGACGCCACTGACACACACACACACAGGGCCTCCAAGGAGAAAACGCCACAAAAAAAGTCGGGAGGATTTTAACTTTCAGATCTGTTTTCCTTTTCCTTTCTAAATCAGTCATTTACAGATCTGTCTCAGCCATTCAGCGCAGGAGAGAGCAGAGACTAATCTGGGAGCAGCATGGAGCAGTTTTCTCACAGTGATAAGGTGGAGACGAGCCTGAACCACCACCAGTGTGAGTAAAACATACATACTGCACTGTATACAGTGAGCAGCACCCACCAATGAGAGCAGCTGGGAGTGAGGGGTCATTTAACTCTTTGAGTGCCATAGGCAACTAATAAGATATCAAAACCAGAAGTTGTTAAAAACCTATCATGTGGCAACTTGTTTAGAAGAGCTCCCACACTGGAGCTCTTTTAAACAAGTTGCCACATGATAGGTTTTCAACAGCTCAGGATGCTTACATTCTTAGTTCCTTGAAAGTGCATTCAGTGCTCAAAGGGTTAACATGTAATACCCAGCAACAGTAACCCTGATTCACAGGGAGAAGATCACAGAGAGCTCACACATGCACGCACGCACGCACACACACACACACACGCGCGCGCGCGCGCGAGCACGCATATGCGCGTACACATACACACTTGTCCTCACCTTCACATGCAGACATGTACAGTCAACACATGCACACACCTGCATGCGCATATACACAGCCTCACATATATACACACATACGAGCACATGCACACATACACACGAATACAAACACGCGCACACATACACACAAACATACACTCACACACACATATATACACACGCAAGCACCCATGTGACACACACAGACCCAGTCCAGTTCAGACCCTATTCAGCGAAAGCTGTTTTTCCAGCTCATCCTCTCTCTGCAGCAGGAAGCCGGACTGAGGGGGTTTGACTGAGAACGAGAACACGAGAATAGCATGTTTCCCAACACCGCAATCGCAGCTCCCACAAACCTCCAAACAAACAGAAGCTCTGCTATTGTGCTTAATGTCATCCTTCGCAGGCAAACAAGAGGCCGGCCAACTCAGGCTGTGAGCTCACAAACACCTACATTCCTACAACTCTGGGGGATTTATTAAAAGACAACGTTGGGGGGGAGGGAGTTCTTACAGTGAAAGAAAAAAAGCCTTTCAAGATTCTCATGAAAAGGTACTTTTCAGCCGGCAATGTACATACAGTATCCCTACCTTATAACAGTGGGGTAAATGTCCAATCCCACTATTACCTGCCTAAGGAAAGTGAAGCTTCAACCCAAAGCTCAGCAGCTTTATTTTAATGCAAATTCTATGAAACCCTCGCATAGGAAACCCTCCCGTACATGGGGACTAGGGTGTTCGACAGGCCCAGCAGGGTCAGGGTCCCATCAAGGCTTGTATCTGCCCCCCTCCCCCACTCAAAGAGATGGGCCAGCCCAGTGCAGGGTGTTTCTGTGGTGTAGATCTTACAGAGACTGTGGATGATACCAAATAGGAGGGAGGTGGGGGAGCGGTTAAGCACAGAGAGGGGGGAGAGAGAGAGAAAAAGATACTTATCCTCCCACTGAGAAAACAATATTAACTCCAGTCTCCTGAGAATTCAGACAAATCTCCAGCTTATGAGAACACTTCTCCAATCAAAACACACATTATAAATACCTGCTCCGCCATCTCTGGTGTGTTGGCAGGGAGGAAATGAGGCGCTTTGAAGCTCACTGCTGTAGCTCATCGTGCAAACCGACCAGGAGACGGCGTATTGATAAATACAGCTGATCTGAGCACCTGAGGAGGATGGTTCACGTGAAATAAAACACTCGTGCCACTGCACAAGTGTACCTCTGTTCAGGTACTCAGTGCCCAGCACGGTTTAAAGAGCATGTCTGCTCAGGTACTCAACACTCAGTACGGTTTATAGAGACAGGTCTGCTCAGGAAATCAACATGCCATACAGTTCATAGAGCAGGGGTGGGCAATCACGGTCCTGGAGGGCCGGTGTGTATGCAGGTTTTTATTCCTATCAATTACCCTGACTAATTGAGTTAATTGATTGCATGCACAAATATAGATTTTCGCAATGATTCGATCAAAGGAAAATGTTTTATGAAGGGAGACAAGACTAGTGTTTGTAGTTTCATGATAATTTAAAGAAATGCGCATGAAACGTCAGATTTCATAAATGGTTTGGCTAATTGAGACAATCAACAAATTAAAGACCAGACGTTGGTGTGAAAACCAGGGACAGATACGGCCCTCGCTGCCCACCTCTGTCATAGAGCATGCCTACTCAGGCACTCAACACTCAGTACAATTTATACAATACAGCGCCCTCCATAATTATTGGCACCCCTGGTTAATATGGGCTCTAATTTCTTGGCGCAGCGCAGGTGGCGAAGCGTGGCGCAGCCCACGCAGTGGTAATTTTGTCCGGCGCAGCCCACGCAGTGGTAATTTCGTGAGGTGCAACACCGGGCGCAGACGAACGTGCGCCGAGATGGGTGTGGCGGCGTAGTAGGGGGAGGTGTCACTTATTTATCAAGACGCAGTGACAATTTCGTAGAAAAAGTCTTCGCTGCAGTAGCGCAGAAAGCTCACCAGCTCCAACCTGGTTCACTTTCTGTGCAGTGGTAATTTGGCTGACCGGCGCGCAGTGCGAACACGTCACTGAAACCTCACAGGCAGGTTTCCAGAATGTCAGGCACATTTCAATACGGTAAATAATTACAGCAACCATTGTTTAATGTAACTATCTGAATCAGCACATAAATTATAGTATCTATATCGATTGTCCTGATGTCAGATCAAAGGCAGTTGGCACGCGTGATGGAAACTCGACCTGACTTAATCAACGCAACTGAATCAATGATGCAAAATAACGACTTCACATCTTTTTCAGCCAACCACACACTGCCTCGGCATCAGGCAGCGCGTATGTAATTCTTGCTTTCTATGCTCGGTAAAGCCGCTTGCATACTGGACGCGAAACAAGTTTTTCGCACGACTGATTACAGTCAAAGTCAATGCAAAGAGCTATCGACTTTTCTTGGTCTTTTTATTCGTCTGTTTTCTTCCTTTGAAGATAGACAACAGTCTTTATTCGGTCTTTCTTTTGAAAATTAATCAGATGGATCGAACAGATTCACGCTTCATTTCCACAGCAGAGATAAAATAGTGCTTGCAATAAGAGAGCAAATCAATTCCATGACCATTGACAGTGTGAATAAATTATTGCATGCACGATCAAGACAGTCCGAAGCGAAATGCAAAATACTCCATGTCCGGCACCCAACAAAAAATAAAAGTATTGATATGAGAACAGATTTATAACGGAATAAAGAATAAAAATACATATACGTCACCAACCAACAGAACATCCAAAAAAGATGACCCGCAAATAAAGCAATCGCAGTGTTCGTTGGATGTTCTGCTGTTGAAATGTTTCTTTTTATTCTTTATTTCATTATCAATCTGTTCTAATTGTCCTCTTTTTTTTTTTTTGGCTGTCAGACACGGAGCTGGCTGGCTGTCTCGCGCCAATGTCGACTCACTTTATTGAGCTGCGCTTAAACAGAAACATTGATTGAAATTCTCGGTACTCATCTTGAAGAACTGAGCCCTCTTATGATAACATTCACGTTTAATATCTAAATGAGTCAATAGATTTGAAGAAATTAAAAATAATAATAGACTGTCGGACACGGAGATATATTAAAACCCTGTCAGACTTTCGGACACAAGACACTGCTTTCAACGCAGTCTGTTGAGCGAAAATTCGTTTCGCGTCCAGTGCGCAAGCGGCTTAATACTAGGCCGCTATTATTGTCACTTAGGTTTTTCGTTTTTAGTAGGGGAAAGGAATACAGCCTGACAGCTATGATCTCGTACTGAGTTAAGTACTGATCACATATTGAAAATAAATGTGTAACGTATCTTGCATTGTTGTCCATGCATGTTAATCCCAAAATTTTAAGCAGCAACAGCCTGTAATAATGGGAACACGCTATCCATCGTCTCTCTTTCCAATGAGCAATATTTGACTCGGCTGTGTTATACTCAAACACGCCTTCTTTGCCAACTTGCGCTAGAAGGAGGGACAGACGCGAGACAGAGGAGTACTTGCGCCGGGCTATGCCGGGCACGAAATTGCAACATACGCCTGGACACACCCCATTGGCGCGGCCCACCCCCCATTCGCCGCGCCTGTGCCTGGTCAACGAAATTGAGCCCTATGTGTTAAAAGCCTTGAAATAAATTAAATTTTTATTGCAGAAGCACACTCTCACACTAAAAATTGTAGAAAAATGTAACGATCAACTCAAGTGAATTTTAAGGGGAAAAAAAAAATCCCTGACAAAGAAATAATTATTTTTCATAAAATCACCTGTTCAACAATTATTGGCACCCTAACAATTCCTAGGAATTAAATGTAATTGAAGTATTTCTGTCATTTCTACAGTAGTTTACAAAGTTGATCAGAGTATCTAGGAACATTTAATTAATAAATCATCACTTCCCGTTTCCCTGGGGTATAAATATGATGTGACACAGAGGCCATTTCTCTTATCCACTCTTCAACATGAGAAAGACAAAGGAAGACACCATTCAAGTAAGGCAGATGTGTGTCAACCTTCACAAGTCAGGGAATGGCTACAAGAAAATAGCCACTCGCCTGCACCTGCCCATAACTACTGTCAGAAGAATCATTAAGAAGTTTAAAACAACTACAACAGTGGTAAACAAGCCTGGACGAGGACGCAAGGTTATTTTGCCACCACGCACAGTGAGGAGGATAGTAAGAGAAATAAAAAGTTCTCCAAAGCTCACTGTTAAAGAATTGCAACAAATGGTCGCATCTTGGGGTCAAAAAGTCTCCAAAACAACCATCAGACTCTATCTACATGCCAACAAGCTGTTTGGGAGGCATGCACGGAAGAAACCTTTTCTCACTCACAATCATAAACGCAAACATCTGGAGTTCGCTTGGTACTGGGACTTCAACTGGGACCGTAGGCTTTAGTCAGATGAGAGCAAGATTGTGTTTGTTGCCAAAAAGCTCAATGTAGGTCTGGCGAAACACAAAAGATGATTATGCAGAAAAGCACCTCATGCCCACTGTGAAGTATGGGGGGGATCGGTGATGCTGTGGGCCTGTTTCTCTTCCAGAGGCCCTGGGAACCTTGTTAGGGTGCATGGCATCATGAACGCTTTGAAATACCAGGACATTTTAAATCAAAATCTGGTGGCTTCTGCCCGAAAGTTGAAGATGGGTTGTCACTGGGTCTTTCAACAAGATAATGACCCTAAACATGTGACCAAATCTACACAGAAATGGTTCACCAAACACAGAATCAAGCTCCTCCCATGGCCATCTCAGTCCCCAGACCTCAATCCCATTGAAAACCTGTGGAGTGAGCTGAAGAGGAGAGTGCAGAGGAGAGGACCCAGGTCGCTGGATGATTTAGAGAGAGAGTGCAAAGAGGAATGGTCGAAGATCCCTCTTTCTGTATTCTCCCATCTTGTGAAACATTATAGGAGAAGATTAGGTGCTGTTTTGTTGGCAAAAGGGAGTTGTACAAAGTATTAACATCAGGGGTGCTAATAATTGTGGCAGACATGATTTGATGCAAAAGAATTATTTTCATTGTGGGATTTTTTTTCCCCACTGAATAAATGCACTTGAATCAAAGGTTGGATTTTCCTCTTTTTTTCATTGTGGTCCTATATTATATGGAAAAAAACTGAATTTATTAGAAGGTAAAGAACACATCTTAACCAGGGGTGCCAATAATTATGGAGGGCGCTTTATGTCTGCTCAGGTACTCAGCACTCAGTACAATTTATAGAGCATGTCTGTTAAGGCACTCAACACTCAGTACGGTTTACAGAGCATGCCTGCTCAGATACTCAACACAGTATAATTTATACAGAATGTCTGCTCAGATACTCAACACTCCGTAAAGTTTATAGGACATGTCAGCCCAGGTACTCAACACTCAATACTCTGTACGGCTGATAGGGTAATTGCTTGCTTGGATATCTAGTACAGTTTGTTGGGTATGTGTGCCCTGATACCTAATACTCACTATGGTATATATGGGGCATGTCTGATTGGATACTGAATATTCAGTATGGTTTTTAGGGTGCATCTGCGTGGATACTCAATACTCAGTACCGCGTTTAGCATACGCCTGTTGGGATTCTCAGTACTAACTGAAGTCCACCGCACATGTCAGTGAGAGTCCACCCCAGTATTTCGTCCAGTCACCTGGAGTTACTGTTTTGCTCAGTTCTTCTGCCTGAAGGGAGGAGTCATCAGTGACATCATCAGGCTGGGCTCATGGCTAGAGATAACTCATGGATTCTTACTTTCTGACAGCTAGACTTTCCACCACAGCTATTACGGATCTTTGAAAAAGAAGACAGACATACAAAAAGTTTAGATCCTAGTTAATATTTAAAAGCTTCCCTGAACTATTCAAGGGCACTTTGAAATATTTACAGATTTAATCAAATGTTTCCGGAAAAAAGACGCTAAATATTTCAGGCGGGAGCAAACCCATTAGAGGCCTGAGGAGGGTGGCTGAGGCAGCGTGGGATGCACCGGGCGGGATATAGCAACGGTTCAAAATGGTGGGGCTGACGAGAGGAAATGAGAGGAGAGACGAGATAAAGGGAGCGAGAGGGTGCACCCTGACCCTCTGTGATGTACTGAATACGTATACAGTGGCTCCAATAAGTATTTGTACACTGCTTGAAAATTCGACTACATAACAGCTTTTGTATATTCGGCTAAATGCTTGCTAAGTATTTGTACACTACTGTACTTCATGGAGCCGGTTACGGATGGCCTGGGCACAAACATGGCTGCCAGTTACTTCCTCCACTTTGGTGGCAAGACTGGAGGCCGAGGACTGTCTCTCCCTCTGTACCAGCAGGGAGATGTACCGGTCAGTGCGCTGGCTGGTCTTCCTGGGACGTCCTTTCCTGGCTGCATTGGCTATGCGTTCAGACTGTTTGTACTTCTTGATGATGTACTGCACGGTCGTGTGGCGTAACAATAGCAGAGTTCCAATTTTTCTGGTGCTTTGGCCTTCTTTATGTAGCTGAATGATTTGCTCCCGCATTCGACGGGGTATCCCGCCTGTCTTAGCCATATATCACAGGAATACATTATGGGCATGGTCAGAAAATTTACATAGGCCAGTCTGTGTACAGAGGGAGTGTCCAGTATGGTCACGCTTGATCAAATCAGACCAAGTGAGTCAACCATGTCCTGTAAACATCTTGAGTCAATTTTAGGTGAGTATTATAAGTTTTGTGACTCACTAATGGAACTGTACCGATACTTATTGGGTCAGATAATCGCCTTTCTGACCAAATATGCCATTTTGACATTAAATATTTGTTTAAAACATATTGATTATCAATTATTTTAATCACTTTTCCACACAATACCAAGCATTTAGCCGAATATACAAAAGCTGTTATGTAGTCGAATTTTCAAGTAGTGTACAAATACTTGGAGCCACTGTAAGGCCTCAACACCCCGTCCCAGATTTCACACAACAGGACCCAGCCCACAACACGCCACAGCTGAGCAATAATAACACTACGCCAAAACTTCTGACAAAAAAAAAAACACAAAGCAGAACTGGAAGAGGCTACAGAACTCATATTCTGCTAATTTGGGCCGATTTGATCCACCTGTAATGTCCCTGTTTTACAACACCCACTCGTTTGAGAGAGCTCTCTCCAGTCGCCGGAGGGGACTGCGATTGATCCGCCACGATGGCCCTGTGATGCTCCAGCCCAGATGCGGCAACACTCTCCTCGCAGGCTGTTCTCAGGCCAGCCCTGCGGGGCCTGACTGACTGCGGCTCAGGCAGATGAGAGGACGCCCCGGCCTGGATTCAGAACCACATCCCCAGGGCTCCACTGACGAGAGCACGCGCACTCTCTCACACACACACACACACACACACACACACACACACACACACACAAGCACACGCCCACTGCCTGCCTGGCACACTTCCTGTCGCCGCTTAACTGTTCCCTGGGTAGCCAGGGGGCCAAGGCCGGTGTAGGATTGGGCCGTGTGCCGAGCTCCGCGCCTGGACATGTTTGGATTCAACCGCCTGGAGCTGCTTCTCTCCAACAGACATGCACACGTCTGTGTTTGTGTTTCTTGGTTGTGGGGACCAAAGAATAATTTTTGCACCAAATTCCCATTTCAATACCGCCAAACCCTCATGTTAATCACTTCACTTCCCCTGAACCTACAAGCCCCCGCCAAATTAAGCCTATTTTTAACCTGAATTCAACACTTCACCTTAACTCTGAGCACAATTCTTATACCCAATCTTAGAACTAGACCTGATCCTAACCATAAGACCAATTACAAACCTATTTCTTCTCACGAGGATGCAAAAAAACGTGCTGACAGTCCTGTTTTTCGGATTGCTCTGTATTCGAGAGATCTTTAAGCCCTCATTAAGAATTTTTTAGTCCCTGCGATTGAACAAGATAAACATGTAAACACACACACGCACACGCGCGCGCACACAGACACACACACACACACACACACACACACACACAGGAATGAACTCACAGCCTGGAACCTACTCAGACTCCAACAAGCCTTCATTCACTGGGACTGCGGTCCCTGAGCAATGGCAGCCTGGGGCATCACTACACACTGCTACATTCTCTCAGGTGCGGAGCACAGATGAATCTGGGTCAGTACATGTTAGTGCTCCTCGGCAGCCGATGCCTCACCCGCCCCCGGTCGCCTCACAGTGACCCCAAAATAACCCCACACACACAAACTCCCTGCCACTCAACACCATTGTGACCTCAGCGGCAGCAACGCATCGTAACTGCCCCTTCCTGACGTCTCATCCGCAACGCTGGGTTATGCTTAGTCAGGTCGCCGCAGAGCTCAAGCCTGCATTATAAACGCTGACCCTGTCAGATAGGCCTCATCTCAAGCAGTTTACACTTCCAAGTACACACAGCACATATTCACTGGGCTTCTGGAGGAACGCAAACTCCGCTCCTGTCGACAAAATGTAAACTTTACAATATAAGGAGGAAGGGGAGGACCTGTCTCCCCCCCACCCCCCCCTTTAGTTTCTCTCTTTCTCTACTTCTTGCTCTCTCACTGCCTCCAGAGAGCAGTTGATGTCACCAAAAACCAAACAAAATGAGGCTGTAAATGTGCACTCAGGGGCAAAGGCGTTGTGCGCTGACAGTGTGTCGGGACGACAACTTGTGTGTGAGCAAGTTTAGATCACCCAGATAGTTTGACTGAAAGATACACACACAATACACACCCCGCCTGAGTCAGACCACACAGGCACAAGAAACAATAAGTCTGATGGGGTTAGATTTGCAAAATAAAAAGACAAATTCTGTATTATGATTTGATACACAATGTTAAGCGGTACTGGGTGTGTCCAACAAAATTACAGCAATCCAAACTACACACGAAAATTCATACAGCTATGCAGCTGGTAGCGTCAGTGCTTATATTCCTAGCAAAATAAATAAATAAACATATCACATGCACACAAACACAGACGCAGACACACACATACACACCTGCATACATACAGATACAAACACAAACACGGACACATGGAGACAGAAACACAGACACAAACACGGACACATGCAGTGATAAACACACACTGGCATAGACAGAGACACACAGACACACAAACAGACAAACATAGGCAAGCATACACACATATAGGTATACACAGACCAACACAGCCACACACACACACACACACACACACATATACCAACACAAATATAGGCAAGCATACTCACATTTGGTATACACAGACCAACACAGCCACACACACACACACACACACACACACACACATGCACACAGGCCCTCAAAACAGATAAGATGCTTTTGAAAAAAGCGACAGCCCCGCAAACCGCCCAGCTCAAACATTTATTTCCCAATATCTTGTAAATAGAACCACATTACGAGGTGAACTTACAAAAAGACAAACGAAGGGCTCGGCCTGAATAATGCATGAAGCAGACTGTGAGAATGGGGTTATTTGTTAAAGAGTATCTCATAAAGCAATGATCTCAAAGTTTTTTTTTGGCATAAATCCCATTAAGAGGTACGAGCTCCTGGATTATTCCCGCCATCTCAGGCTCGCCGTCACACAGCCTCGTGTTTTTACCGCGATAAAAATGAAAAGGGCAGCAACAGACCTGGAGAGAGACCAGCGTTCGGCCGGTTTCAGTGATGAGGGGGTCGGCGAAACATTAGAGATGCGTGTCAATACCCACTCTCGTCCCGCCGGGACACGAGAACAGGAGCTGCTTTCATCACCCGAGCGGTGCATTCATTTCACACACACACACACCATCCCCACCCCCACCCATCTTATCACTATCCATCCTTGTACAAGTAATGTACCACCCACAAAGACATCCGTCCACAGCCTTCCTGAAGGCACCCTCTTCTGTGTCTAAAGGTGGTAACATTTTTTAAAATTATTTTTGGGGTCTGTTTTTTGTTTTTTTCCCTTTTTTTGCTTGTAATTTTCAAAGCCTTCTGGTCTATGTGATTTAATAGACAGTATTCAGTGGGTATTCCCCGTGCTCTCTTCTGAGTGGTCCGTAAGCCAGTCAGTCAGTCAGTAACTCACTCACTCTGTCACTGACTAACTCACTCACTCACACACTCAGTCAGTAACTCACTCACTCGGTCACTGACTAACTCACTCACACACTCAGTCAGTAACTCACTCACTCTGTCACTGACTAACTCACTCACACACTCAGTCAGTAACTCACTCACTCGGTCACTGACTAACTCACTCACACACTCAGTCAGTAACTCACTCACTCGGTCACTGACTAACTCACTCACACACTCAGTCAGTCACTCACTCTCACTCAGGCACTCACTCAGGCACTCACTCACTCACACACTCAGTCAGTCACTCACTACCTTACTCACTAACTCACTAACTCAGTTATTGACTCACTCACTAACTCACTCACTCAATGTGCTCATCCCTGTGGAATCTATGGTATCTGAGAAATCTCACCAGGTTTGTAACTGGACTGCGGGGAGCGATCGGAAGGGTGTGAGGGAGAGATGACTGGGGTGAATGTTTGATGTAACCTGTGCGTGAAAGTGCTGGTGGCTCCACCCACACTCAACCCTCAGGCAGGGGCCGTAACCACATAGCACTTCCTGTTCAGATACGTCACCATTAATATATTTATTTTACACCTTCCATGCAGAGCATATTATGCAAAAATGCTAAACCAGGGATGCATCAATCTGACTTTCCCAGTCTCAATATCAACACTAGGGCTTTATGAATCAGCCGATACAGAGCACTGCTCCAATGTCAGCGCTCAGTAAATAAGGCGTATGCCTCGCTGTGTGTAAGTAACTGGGACCATTCTTTCGAGCGTAAGGAAACATCAGGCTTGACTGAAATATTGCCTCCCTGTAATGAATTGTTGAAAAAAAAATAGATATAAATGTACGGAATTGTCATCCATTAAAATAATGGCGCCCTATATGCAATCGGCCCATTGTCAGCAATGCCTGATCCAGTGGAACCAGTATCAGACCCATTATCAGTATCAGCATTGGTATATTTCTGTGCAAAACTCAAAAAACTCAGATGCTAAAATTATTTTTATGGAGAACTACCACTCTGACTGGCTGGCATCATTAGTAAGTGAAACAGGGGACAGGAGAGAGACCACCCACACATAAATATGTCACTAGCCAGGAATGTGATTATAATATCATTTCATTTTGCAGCACCACCGACCAGTGATGGATTTGCACTTCACACATTAAAATATCAAAGATGGACTTCATGTATCTGCCAGCACAGGAACTGAAGTCACATCTGAAGGCTAAAATTACCAAGTCAGTTCTTTTGAGCAGAATATTACTCCAGGGGCCTTTTTTCTCCTGCAATACTGCGGGTGAAAAGGCCAGTCATTAACAGTGTTTAAAAAGGAATAATTTACATACAACGCCGCCACAGTTAAGCGTACTGCAGTCTGTCGGAGAAGCTGCCATTCCAAAAAGGCCAGCTGGATCCTTTCACAAATCACGGCTGAATCTGCCAGAAATAACAGCGTGAGCTGGTGACAGAATTCATTAATGAACCGACCGCTGATGAAATCTTTACAGGCTTATTCAAAACAGACATGGGGGGGGGATAAAAGCGTAGCATGGCGCGGAAAATTTTTCCCCTCATTGCACTGCTATGAAGTGTTAAGTGCATGTGGAAAGTAATCTTTTGAGTGTTAAATGCATGTGGAAAGCAATCTTTTAAGTGATCAGTACATGTAGAACGCAATCTTTTAAATGTTGAGTGCACGTGGAAAGCAATCTTTAAAGTGTTAAGTACATATGAAATGCAATCTTTTAAGTGTTAAGTGCATTCGTGTTAAGTACATGTGGAACGCAATCTTTTGAGTGATCAGTACATGTAGAACGCAATCTTTTTAGTGTTAAGTGCACGTGGAAAGCAATCTTTTAAGTGTTAAGTGCATATGAAATGCAATATTTTAAGTGTTCAGTACATGTGGAAAGCAATATTTTGGGCCACTTCCCCAACCTGACCAGAAACTGGTGTTGAAAGTTCCCGTCGGATAAAACCTACTTCCGATATTTTACCCCATGCTTAAAGCACTGCCGTTTTCATCTGTTCTCACATGTGAATGACGGCAGGATCTGGATGGACAGTGGTCTTCGTTTCCCAAAGCAAAGGTCAAGAAACTGGAAGGACCGGTTCAGCACACATCGCACCCCAGAGCTCTGAAAATGTCTTTAATGGACGACTTCATCATTCAGCAGATGCTGTTATCAGAAGTAAGACACATGAGTGCATTGCACAGGGTAAGCAAACACCGCTGGTGCTAACAGACAGGCAAAGTTATTAACAAGTAGGCGCCGGTGGGGCCTACTTTGGCCATGTCACAAAAACCAGTGAGATAAGGGAGAATTTGCTATTTTAGATAAAAACTTTCTAATTAAATAGAAAACCAGACAGACAGGGAATCTGCCTTTGCACCTGATAGAGGTTTGGTAAACAGTCTTGGGCAGCGGAGCCAGGATATCTGGTCGGCAATATAAGTCAGCCTTGCAGCGATATTGGCCAGAACTTGGCTGTTGTCATAAGCATTGAATATTACCATTGAATGATTGATGTGTTGTCATGCGTTGCTGTGTGAAAATGTGTTTCTTGAACAGCAATACAAGCTGTGTGGGCTTTTCAAACATACTTGAGGGACAACATTAGCAGGAAAAGCCTTGGGCTACGGGTATGAATTAGTCACAACAAGCTTTTGAGTTGTACGCAAACACTTACCTACCTGGAGTTTGGCTTTTCGTGTTTGTAATTCAGATTCCATAGTGTTATGTTATGCATCTTAAATTAAGAAAATGGTCTAGCAGGTTAGACAAATAATATAGAAAGATAAAAAGGACAATTTCTTTAATTCGTTGAAAATTTGTTATTGATTTTGATTTGAATTGATTATGTTTTTTTTTCATATGGGCTATTCGAGTCAGGCAATTTATTTTTCAGTTATTTCCCAACAGAGTTAATTCTTAATTGACAGATTATTCTTAGCAGCTTAAAGTCACAGTTGAGGACCAGTGTTGATTGAATCCCATCCTTTATGAATAGAGTGCATCGACTTCAACAGAACGTAATTCAGGTAATACGTACAAAGAGAGACAGAATGGCACAGTAGCAGAACGCATCCTTGTTACCAAAAAGATTTAGCCTACTTTCCAGCACGTGATATCCATTTTTCCTGAGCCTATTCCATGGCATTACTGATAGGTACCGGCAGGTAATGACATAAAAATCATCATTAATAATGTCATAATAAGGAAATAAAGCTCGTGATTACTGCACGTGTATCCTATTTACTCTCTCGCTTGCTTTTCCACAAGTGAAAAACCAGAAAAAACCTAAGAAAACACGGCCGCATTCAGAGCCAGAGACAACTGCTGACTGTTAGTGTGGGAATGAGGCCACATCTCTAACCAGGGAGACTGGAGGCTAACCGGTGAGACTGAAACAGTAGAAAGTGAAGGTACGTCCATTCACCCATCAATCCATTACGCGACCCCTTGCTCGAGGACAAGGTCTTGGGGAGGGGGCAGGGGGGGGCCGGCAGGGCTCGAGCCTATCCCAGCATGCAATGCGAGAAACGGCATCCATTGCAGGGCACACCTGAAAGGCTCAGGCTGAATTCGAAGCCACAACCCTCTCGTTCTCATGTGAGGGAGCTACCACCTGCACGACCGTCAGGCACGCAGGCAGCCTACGAGGTGAACAGGCAGATTTCTACTCACATTTCTGGACTACAACCCTCCCAAGGGCCGTAGTTTACTTTTTTCAGTTTGTTTCAGCAGTAATCAGGCACCACAGACCAGCGATGCTCCAGTCACCCCCTGACTCTCGGCTGCTACAGCTGCCCTGATCCGATACAGCCCCACTGAGTCTGCTAATTTACTCCGCGGGCCAGGGAGAGCAGCCCTGCCCTCGCGGCTGAAGGGCAGCTAAAGCGCAGGACCTCGTACCACAGCTGCGCTAGTATGGCACCCATGCGCTTGCATGATAGCATCTAACAGGTTTACCGCGAGGCTACCATCTCCTCCACTGCCCCCAATTACATCCAGCTCCGTATATATACTCAGCGCCATTAAAAACGCACCGGTGAGGTATGTACTGTATTTACGGCAAATTGAAGAATCGATTGATTTTTATTGCTTCTCCAGGGAGGCACGCGAGGAAATAAAGAAAAGCTTGAGGTATTGTAATCCTGACGCGGACCACATGAACGCGCCAAGCACTTCAGTGATAACAAACATTGAGCTGTTTGTGATGTGTACAGTGACACGACTTGTTCTTTTTCGTGGGGTCAATAGCCTACATAAAGCCAACAAAAAAATGAAAAATGCCACTGCATCAAGAAAATGGAACGGCTTGTGACACAGGAGAGAGTTAAAGAGCCTTTGGCATGTAACGGGCAGATCTCAGCCGACGAGTGGTGGTGCGTCATTTGCACTGTTACCGTTCAACAATCAGTCAGCTGTCTATCCGAGAATGGAACACAGGCACCGTCACTGACCGACCCCGCTTAGGGCAGCCACGCGTGACGATGGTAGCTCAAGAGCGGCACATCTGGTTACAGCCTGTACGTGACAGATTCTGGATAACAACCCAAACTGATCATGAAATGAGGGGTCTGAGACGATTGAAGGTGAGCGCAAGTACCGTTTGACGCCGGGTATGTGAGCAACACATGCGTGCACATGGGCGCTACAGAAAACCCAGTTTTTGCCCATTTACGCATGGCTGCCCTTACCGTGTTTGGTCAGCGACAGTCTCTGTTTTCTATTCTCAGAGAAACAGGGAAATAAAGTGCCAAAAAATGACACCGAGGCAGGTGGCCACAGTCAGAAGTGAAGAGTTCCTACTGCTGTTCATGGGCAAAAACTGGGTTTTCTGTAGGGGCTGTGTGCACGCATGTTCCGCTCACATACCCGGCGTCAAACGGTACTTGTGCTCACCTTCAATCGTCTCAGACCCCTCATTTCAGGATCTGTTTTAGTTGCTGTCCGGAATCTGTCACGTACAGGCTGTAACCAGGTGTGGCGCTCCTGAGCTGCCATCGTCACACGTGGCTGCCCTAAGCGGGGTCGGTCAGTGACGGTGCCTGCGTTCCACTCTTGGATAGACAGCCGACTGATTTTTGAACAGTGACAGAGCAAATGACGCACCACCTCTCGTCGGCTGAGATTTGCCCGTAACATGTCAAAGGCTCTTTTTCCCTCTCCTGTGTCACAAGCCGTTCCATTTTCTTGATGAAGAAGCATTTTTAATTTTTTTGTTGGCTTTATGTAGGCTATTAACCACACCCAAAAGAACAAGTCTAGTGTCCCTGTACACATCACGAACAGCTCAGTGTTTGTTATTACTGAAGTGCTTGGCACGTCCACGTGGTGCGCGTCAGGATTACAATACCACAAGCTTTTCTTTATTTCCTCTCGTGCCTCCCTGGAAAAGTAATAAAAATCAATCGATTCTTCACTTTGCCGCAAATACAGTAAATACCTCACCGGTGCGTTTTTAATGGCGCAGAGTATATATATTTATATATATATATATATACACATACACACACACTCAATCATAGTTTTGATGCCTTCAGCGAGAATCTACAATGTAAATAGTCATGAAAATAAAGGGAACGCATTGAATGAGAAGGTGTGTCCAAACTTTTGGCCCAACTCTAATCCCCCAGTGAATGACAGCTCACTACCACAGCAACAAAAGCACGAGACTAACCTCTTTTAGGTCACGCTGAATACTCAGTGGTAAGCATAGCTAGGCCGAATGACAAACTGCATACAAATTGCGAAGTACTCCCGCAGCAACCAACCTTGCGAGAAGGCTGACAGGTTCACGCTACGGCGAGATGGAGACGTTTCTATCCTGGGAGCACATAAAAAAAAATCAGAGGCTGGCAGCTTCGTCGCTTGAGACATTCTGAATGGCGGCGGACGCACAAAGCATTAACTATGGCTGAAATCACCGCATTTAATTCACAGCAGTAATCAAAGGCCTGCTCTCTTCAGCATCATCCGAGACGTCTGAAACGTAGGATATTCACCAGTGATGTTCTTTGATGCTTCAAGTTCTCTACGGTTTCAGAAATAAATGTTTTTCTTTTTTTAGAAAAACTAATGTTTGACAGTAGCCTATCCTAGCCTTGTAAGAGAAACGGCTCCTTCGTGTTTTAACTGATCTCTCCGCTCTTTGATGTTTCCATCGCTCGTTAGTGGGCAGAGTTCAATAAAATGTTACGGCTTCGCATCGCTGGTGTGTGCCATTGACAGTCAGCGTCCATTTAGTGTGGAACACTGTCAGTAAAACACATGAGGTCTGACTCTCTCCAGTTTTCCCACAGGTCAGCAAACTGACATTCTCTCCCAGAGTGGTCTGCACTTACAGACTGTACTCACAGCCCCGGTTACTGCCCAGACCATCCTCATATAGCCTACTCACATCAACTAACTAAAGGCACTCCAGGAGTGCAGACCTCCGCCAAGGCAGCTCAGTCAAAATCTTTGAGAGTGGGTGCAAAGTTCAGTTATTGCGTGTCATAGGTTTTCAAGATGGCTGCTGTGGCAGCCATATTGTTTGACTGATCATGATCAAAATCAATAGGGTCCATCCCTGCGACCCACCCACAACATTTTAGAGATATCTAAACTCTACTTTTTGAGTTTTCACAAACAAACAAACGGAAGTGATCACATAACCTCCTGCCAACTTTGTTTGGCGGAGGTAATAATCCTCTATGACAAAGGAAACAGAGTAAAGGTCACTGAAGTCCAGGTTGTTTGCAGCAGCGGCATTTAAATGTACTGATTCATTTGTTTGCACCGTTATTTCTGACTGCGGATTCCTCGATCAAACTGTTGAAAACGTGTGGCTCCCAAATATTTTTCGCAGTGCACGTTTGCCTCATTTGTGCAGTCCTTTGGACATTTGAGTACAATTAGGACATTCGATTCATGACATTTAAGCCTCAGGGACAATGTGTCCATATTTTAAGTAATTAGGACACCACAGATTTTGCGTCAGTACATGATTTAATCGGTTAATGTATTTTTTTCCGATGTAGCATCTGCCATCGGCACGAGCACGCTAAGCGAAATGAGATCATTCGTTGATTTCCCCAGGCTATGAATATGGAGCACTTATTCATTCAGCAATTTGCTTTGCAATATCTGACATGACAATGTGACCTTAAGAGATTTGCAAATCATGGTTAAATAGGCATTAAGAATGTAAATAATTACAATCAATGATTTCAACGGCTTTCCACTGATGGAAGGCTGCAGTTATAGCAGAGGACACAGCGAAAACCATGTTCCCAGGATGAAGTCATGGAAAAATAAACCATAACACTTCACATCAACCATGACAAGTGTGACTCACCCCACCGTGATGGCTCTCTGTACTGGCTTGCTTTTATCACAAGATAACTCAATGTGGCATCAAAAATTTAAACTTGAGAGCCCAGTTTCTATGGACAGGGTTATGCTCAAGGTGAGGAACTTCAGATGTTGCCAAATCCAGGCTTTTGAAAAACTTGTCTTCTTCAGGATATGTGGACATACAAGTTTAATGACTTACCCAAGCACACAGGTGCATTCTCAGGAGTTACTACCTCCAGGTTAAAAGCTCATAGCCCTGAGAGCAACAGCATGTTGCAAGTGGTGTTCTGGAATAGAGCTGCACTGCAGTGGAGCTAGCTACACAGAGAAAAGTGATTTTGACCCCTAGTAAATGTTCCATATATTAATTAAGCATATTTTAATAGAAAAAGGTGTGTTATTTAACTATTTAACACTGTTCCACAATGCCAAATCTCCATCACCAAATTAATCAAAATGACCAAATGACTTCTCCACACTGCTGAGACCAGGCCATCAGTCACACACGGCGTTGCTGACGTGACATGACGCTCTGCGTCATGTTCTGCAGCCCTACATCTCAGACTCATCTGTTCATTGAGTTTCACCGTGAGCTGCATACCCGGCGCCAGAGAGGCCGGGGCACCTGAGGAGCGTACCGCGGGCGCTGCGTAACCCCACTGCCAGGCCATTCACTGGCACAGGAAGGGCAGGAAGTGTGGCATGAAAGAGCCTGACACAGCTCCGCCGGCACCAGCTGCAGTCTCAAAGAGGCTTTACGTTCCCCGTCTCTCGCGCACTGAAGAGATTTACCGCCATTTATGCGTCATAAAAGACCTGCCTCGTTAGCATTCCCAAAGAGCAGATTATTAAAAGCTTCAATAAATACTTAATTAGTGGTTTAATTGTCTAATAGTAAGGGCGGTGACGCGCAAAGTTCAAAGAGGCTACCCGTGAATCATGAACTGCTGTCTCTCTTCCAGCCGTCCCGGGAGATAAAAGATAAACACTCACACAAATCAGCCAATTTCACCGCAGAGCACAGCCGTATACAGGCATGGTGTGCGAGGACTTTAAGACCCTGCTACTTCCCTGCATGTGTTTTGCCCGTCGGACAGCATAAGACGAACATACCCATAGCATCTAGAGTGCCTCACAAAGCTCATTCATCCGCATCTTCAGTTCCATGTGTCCCAGGTCTCCACACGCTAACTCACGAGCGCTCGACCTCATCCAGAGAGCTTCTCATTTCAGTCATGCAGACTCCACAAATGAAGCCCTTCAGTTTTTGTAATGCATTTGGTCAGTAGAGTGTGTAACAGCTTGGTTGAAATGAAAGCCCAGACCCACACTGGCTGTTTCTGGATCAGGTTGAGAACCCCTGGCTTTAGCCCATACCAATACTACAATGTGCCCAAATTAACAAACATTTCCTGCATAAATTCATAAACTCTCCTTTTACATAATCGGTTGCCAAATATGATTTTTTTTTTCCCTCCCCAAGTAGACGCATTACCCCATGAATACATACAGAAATGAACAGTACACACGCAGGATGTCAAAAAAAAATGTCAGTCCGCTTTTAACGGTTCTTTCCCTTTCAAGTCCTCTCAGCTTTCGGAGAGCTGAGTGTTTCCGCCCATGAAAAGCCCTCCACTGCTGTCAACAGTGACACGGCAGGTGAGGATGTGGGAGCAGCAGGTGCTCACTGGCTCACCCGTCGGCTGGGGGCCGCTCCAAAGCATTGTGGGAAAGCGGCAAGTCAGCAGCTGCTCACCAAGCAAGAGAAGAGTCCTTCTGAATTCACGATGGTAGACGGTTTGGCATTTATTCCGGTACATGAAAGCACACAGCTCCAGCAGACGAGAACTGTCTGGAACAAAAATTCTCTCCTCGCTTTAGCCGCACATAATATTCTCATCCATTCCCCTGTGTTCAGAGGCAGGGTATCAGGCCTACGTCCCCACAATTAACACGGTGTACTGATCTGCGATATTTTACAATATTCAGCTGAGTCTATAATTCAAGGTCAGGAGCGGGGACTGATTGTTATGCAGACAAATTCCCTCATTAATACGGAGCCAGAGCTCATTGTCCAAGCATGACATTAGATTCTACACTTATGTGATTGTTAAAACACGGTGAAAAACATTTTTTAAAGCTGCTATTTAAAAATGAGTAAACTGAATCCATCCCCTCGGCTCTAGTGCCAAGTCACAGGGATCCATTTGCAAATGTGAAGTGCTTTTCTCCATCTAGAATAAAAAAGCTCTTGACACCCTCAAAGGCTCAAATGATTATATCCGCGTCTATACATGCTATACTGATAGCACAAAAATTCCTGAGGAGATAAAAACTGAGCTAAACCTGTCATTTCACCAGAATCACCTCTTGGACAGTGAAAGAGTTACATGTGACATGCAGTTCTGGAGGACAGCCAGAGAGCGTAGGAAAGCAAGCCCCGCAATCTTCATGCACTTTGGTAAATAAGCTACTTTCAACAAACCGTTAAACAGCACCTTTACGGGGCCAGTTTTGAGTCAACAGCCTATTTAGCCAACACTTTCAAATAAACTTTGAACGAGCACTTTTCAAACACTACATACTTTTGAAAGGAAGGCGCAGTTCCAGGGCCCATCCTACAGCTCAAATCAGACATTTTCTACTCTGTCTGGCTTGAGTGCAAAGTCCACACATCAGAAATGCGCAGCCTCCAGGTGTCTTACACCAGACACTTCCATCTGGAGCCCCACGGTCCAGTGTTTGAATCCCAGCTACGCCATTACTGACCCTGGCTTGAAGTTCATATTGGTGAGGTAACAATTGGCTCAGCCTGGCCAGGGATAATAGTTTGTTAGCCCCATCGCTTTCTGGCAGCCAATCCGGGTGGGTCAGGCGCTTGTAGCTGTACATGCGCTGACTGCGTAATCCACCGACATCACAGTTTCTGATTGGCTGTGCACCCGAACACGGTAAAAAAGCGAGGACTAGTTGCCATGTGAGTTCTACAAAACACAAGCCACGCCTTTTCTTCCTGATTTGACGGCAGGGAGCTGGACTAAACCACTCAGCTGCACTCAGGGTGGGGAGAAAGGGGGGAAAAAAATCCAAGGAAAGCCGAGGAGCACCTTCGCAGAGCATGTGCCCACGGCACAGGACTTAGGGTGCCAGCAGAAAGTTGTAACACTGGTGGTTTCGGACAGACGACTGGCGCCAACAAGGGGGGGTGCTAATGTCACACCGGATACAGCTGTGGCCGGCTACTGCGTTTGCACATCAGGCCGAAATCTCTGCAAGAAGGCCTCATGTAATGACCTGCAAGGTTGCAACCAACTCAAATGAGTTCATATCTGCTCATTCCAAGAGGGTCGGGGTAGTGGGTTATGGATGAAACATCAAACCCCCAACACTACTGAGAGAATTACAGCATTATTACAGGTTGCCTACAGAAGAGGTGCCGAGTCTCATCCGCAAAGGGCAGAAGAGGGTGCAGGATTTATTTCACCCCAGAGCTACAACACCTGAATCATCTAAATAACTCATCATGGGGTTCAATCAAGACCTTGTTAAGTAAATTAAGGTGTTTTCGTGTCGGGCAAGGAGGTAAAACAGCACCCACACCGGCCCTTTGCGGATGAGATTGGACACCCCTGACCTATGGCGTCCCACCATATCGCCACTTCAGGCACTTGGGTTGTCATTTCACACTTGCGTCACATTTTTGTTCCCACATAATGGAGTTCTGAACTTAGGTTAGTGAACCAGACCACGCCTAAATATCTCCATGTATCCAAGTCCTAGCAAACCAGCCTATTTATACCACCTTCATTCTACAATCGTCGTCTGTCTCGTTCGATGTCCCTCCCTCCCATTCTTCTCTCACCATATCACTCTAGGAACCCTGGGGGACTTGAAGAGAATTTATGACTCTAATAGGGCTTTTCCACCAGTACCTACTCAGCTGAGCTGAGTCGAGTCGAGCAGAATCGAGTCGAAAATGTGACGTCAACAGACTGCAAGCCACCGACTGGCCAGGGAGCGATTCTTGCTATGATGACCCCACCCATGTTGAGGTGGCGCTCAATTATAATGGAAAACGACCGAAACAGAGTCGAGTCGAGTAGAGGCGAGTAGTGCTTAAACTGCGTTATGGAAAAGCGGCATAAGAAGAGGCGCAACCCCCCACCCTGAGTCTACTCACCTGGGGCTTCCTGTTATCTTACAGTGGTCTCCTACTCAACTCTATTCTGTGCTTCATCAGTACAAATTCCCATGCTCATTCAATTCAATAAATATCATTATATAGTATTTTGGGTGTGGTCAGGAATGCTTTAAATGCACTTTGTGCAGTACGTTACTCTGCTACATGCCAGTAATGCTCCATACTGCAATGAGGACCCGAGCTCCATTTTTCAGATATACCACCTGCCTCACGCCTACCTTTCCGGCAGCTTTGATCTTTCCGTGATTGTTGTTGCCGGGGGCGGAGCTGGCGTCCTCATGCACCCGGTCCAGGAGCCAGAGCAGGAACTCCAGGGCGTCGTGTTGGGAATTCCCTCGGAACTGGGAGCCATACTTGGACACAATGCTCTGTGGACGAGAGAGAGAGAGGCAGGCACAGGATGCATCTGCGCTTAATGCGTACTCATCAACACTCCGCCAGTCACAACAATCAGCGGTGCTAGCCTTTCATTTCAACAGCGAGTTCAAACAAACTGCGATACCTGCTCTTTGTAAAGTCGCCAGATGTGGGGAAAACCCTCAAGACCGTTAAAATGAGGCTCACCTCACAACAGTGCTTTAAGCAATAACTCAGTCATATGCAACATAATATTACTGATAAGCAAAAGGAGCGGGCTGGAAATGCATAGCCTTGTGCACCATAATGGAGATTTTTTTTTGCACAGCATTGGTCACATTTATTTGCTGTAGTGGAAACATTTAGTCACTAAATAGTGGACACATAGTGGAAACTGGACTGATTTCGCTTCAAAGCAGGTGACACATTTGTTTACACAGTAGTGGACAGGTAGTTGACACTTTTGTTTACACGATGGTGGACATGTTTGTTTAAACAGTAGTGGACAAATTTATTTATGAAGTAGAGGACACATAGTTGACATTTATTCTCACGGTAGTGAACACATTCGCTCACATAATAGTGGACAGATTTCTTTGCACAGTATTGGACACATTTGTTTACACGATGGTGGACATGTTTGTTTACACAGTACTGGACAAATTTATTTACAAAGTAGAGGACACGTTGTTGACATATTTGTTCACAAAGTAGAGAACACATTTATTCACACAACAGTGGACACATTTATTTGCACAGTAATGGACACAAGACCACAAAGGAAAAATGAGTCCAAATTTTGCATTTTTGCATATATTATAAAAATATTTTATATTTTTTGCATATTTATCAGTGCTTTGCTTCTAAGATCGTTTTAAATTTTTCATTCATCATTTCTCCACAACGTAAAAATGTGACTCTGATCATTTTTCCATAGTTGTCTTCATTTGTTTACACAGAAATTGAAAAAATTATTTACAAACTAATGGACTAATTTCATTGCATGGAAACTGACACATTTGTGTACTGCAGCAGACACATTGTTTTACACAGTCGTGGAGACATTGGTTCACACACAACAGTGGTTAGATTTGATTACCTTTTGCAAGCGAATGATAAGAAACCAGAACAATTTCATGTTTTTTAATGAAAGCACCTGTAGCCAGCTGGGAGTTCATTAAAAATAAACAAACAGTCGGCATTTCCCGACGCTCATACACAGTACACTCATGGGGGGAGGGGGGGATCCGGAATAAGATGCAAATGCACCCCTCTGTCTCCTCTTGCCCCATCCAGGCAGAATAATCAGTCCCATTTGAAGGTAATCAAAACAGAAAATTTGAGAGCCCGAAGACATAGGACCAGATGAACGCTGACCACGGTTGAGTCACCAAATGACTTATAATCGTACAATTTTCCCCTCCATTTTTTCTGCCTTCCGCATCCTCCGCCAGCATCCTCGGCGTCGAGTCGGCCTTTTTTCTACGCAAGTTACAGGCAAATTGAGAGCGGGGAGATTTCAACGAGATTCTCAACAACTCTTTTTAAACAGCCCGCAGGCAGTGACACAGCACAGAAGGCACTACTCCACACTTGCTCACTGAGCGTAGAGGGACATGACTCCCTGAAGGGCTTTTACTGCGTTTACCGCACTGTGGAAGTGATCACTAGGGCAAGGGCTTGGCATTCATTTTCAGTCGCAGAATATTGAGCATTACTGGCCAGCTATCAGCTAAAATAGCATCTGCAGCTCAAATGTAATTCAGACGCACAGCCAGACTTCGGCTGCCAGAGCTCGCCAGCTTTCTCGATGCCCTGCAGTGACTGCAAGCATCTGCCTGTAAATAACTGAGACTGCCAGCTTCACAGCGAGGGAGCCGCACTTTTCTTTGAATATTATGCGAGCAGAAGTTTTAAAATGTTCTGCTCTTAAGAGATTTTTTTTCGGAGACTGCCACTGCCAATAATTTACAGCACCATCCAAAGCCCAATGTGCATGTAGTCGACAGCAACAGAAGACATAAAACTTGGGTAAGGATGAGGAATAAGTTATTTGATACAAAGTAAATTCAATTTATTTGCACGGTGCATTTCACAGAAGGCCTGTCACAAATATGCTGTACTGAGTGCCAGACGGCCATATTGCCGTGCCAAATGTAAAAAAAAAAAAAAATTCCCAGTAGGGAGAAAAATCCTCAAAGAGTGGTGAGAAAGAACTTCATGATGGGAGGAAATGTCAAGTGGAAGAGGGTTATGGTGGGGGAGGCAGGGTGTCCCAATGCCACCGTCAGCCTGAGAGCCATTAGTGTCATGTGGTCTTTGATCCTGAGAACAACCTAAAGCAAATGAAGTAAAGGACAGCACAACCATGAAAATGCCGTTTGATTGTTTGTTTGCGTTTGCTCAAAGCACCAATGGTTTGGGCGCAACCCCCAAAGACGCTGCTCGAAATGTTTGTACTTCGATCACTTTTTTCTTTTAATTTACTTGGTAGAGCATTCGTTTACTTTTTAAGACTTTGCAGAACCCAGAACCTACACCAAGTAATCTATAATCTAAAGGAAGCAAGATCCTCCCTTATCCTATACAGTTTGTCATGTTAGCACCTACAGAGCTGTCCTTTCACATACTGATAGTCCACATACATGTGCTCTAGCGGGCAACATTTTAAAACATAAGCAACCACTCACTGAAGAAATTCTCAACATATAGTAATAATTCAGTATCTGCCCACTAAGCTTATATTTCACTTCCTGTGCCAAGTACAGGCTTACATCTCTACTATTCAATAAATTAAGCAGAGCATTATCCTTCAGATAATGCCGACTGGACAATACCTCAAAACTATGACTGATGTTGACATCTTACAATATGAATACATAGACAACAGCAAAGAGCCGATCTCAATTAAACCCTTCGAGCGCTGAAATTTTTTTGTAAATATAAATTATCTTGAGCTGTTGAAAACCTATCATGTGGCAACTCGTTTAAAAAAGCTCCCCTGTGGCGGCTGTCTCAAACAAGTCGCCACATGACAGGTTTTCAACAGCTTTGATTTTGATATCTTACATCACAAAGCAACAATGGCTGCATTTAGCGCTCAAAGAAGGGCTTAACGAAAGCAAAGCTCATCTGGTGTTGGAAGCGCGAATCAGCGAGGCGATCCATCTGTGGACTGATAGCAGAGGTATCTCTGCCAGCCCTGCCTGCAACTGTATTAAAATGTCGCAGTCCCATTCTCTCACCAGTCACATCAGTGTACACCGCAAAAATTAAACTGCACATGAATCTCAATCAGTATTTAGTACAGTAATTACACCAAAAATCTAATATCCATTATTTTCTTGTTTCATATGAGAAGAATATTGCCAGCAGGGTAAGAATATTTTGACACATTTTGCTAATGGATTTCAAAAAAAAAAAAAAAAAAAATCAGTTGGCAAGGACCAGCAACTTAATACAAGCAAATACATTCATACAGAAAGAAAAAAGGTTTCTAGCCTCACAACGGGACTTAAACACCTGATAAGATGGTGGTGGCGGGAGTTTTGTAATGAAGTGACTCGATAAAAAGCATTTCTTGATAGCAGTTTGCAACTTATTGTTTACAGTTGCAGTTCCCTCCGTAGCAGTAAGAGGATCTTCGACAGAGGCACTGTGACCAGTCTCGAGCGGGCCAGAAAACATGAGTTTTTAATGGAATTGAGGTTGAGCATCTCCCTTGCACAATCATGCAAGCTGGTGTACTGTACATGAGTTCAGTGGGCTGGTAGATGAGCCGAGGATGCTCTGCTGTCTGTCAGGCGAGCCTTTAGCCTGTGATGTACAGAGAGTGAGGTGTTTCAGGGTGCTGTCCCTCAGCTGCAGTGTGAGGTGATAACTCCTGCAGCAGAGAGGCCCAGGAGAGAAGTTCAGCAAAGGGACACAGAGTCACTCTCTGGCACTCAGCAGGGTGTCCAGCCCAGCTATGCGGCTTCCACTCGCTTATCGAACAATCCCGCTCGCGAGCTTGAAAGCTGGGATCACGGCATGTCAAGCATTCAAGTGCTTTCGGTTAGAAACGAACCACAAAAATGGGTACCCAATGGAAGTATGAGGCTTACAAGTTAAAGCAGGTGACTGCTAACAACAAGAACGAAACCACACAAACCCACGACACATAATGCCCACGCATCTGCTAAACAGCCTACAACAGAGCCCAGGCTCATCCCAACGCGTGATATAGTGATGCTATCTGACCAAGCGTTGATATACGACGTAATACGAGGCTTTTGTCATCCTTAGTAGACTCCAGTTTAAAATGAACCCAACCCCCTAACCCAGGGGTGTCAAACTGACCCGTAAACAGGCCAAGAGGCAGCAGGTTTTCACTCCAACAATGCAGAAGCGCACCTGATACAACTAATCGGTTGTGCAGGCCTTGATCAGTTGATTAAATCAGTGCTTTCAGGTGAGCTTCTGCTTGGTAGGATTGAAGACCTGCAGCCTCGTGGCCCGTTTACGGGTCAGTTTGACTGACACCCCTGCCTTAACCCCTAAGCCTTAACCCGAACCCTAACCGTAAGCGTCAAATAACGATGCAAAAAGCCTCCTTTTGCTTCGTATATCAACGCTTGGTCGGGTAGAATCACTATATGACGTGTCAGAATGAGAATGTGTTGTACTACACATGAGTGAGTGAGTGAGTGACCACAATTTCTACTGCATAGCCCATGGGAACAGTTTGTACTGCTGTGGGAATAAATGTGCAATGATAACATACAATACAGAAACAACAAATATTACTGCCGCAAAATAACAAAATATTGGAGTTTGACTGCTAATTATAGTCCTGTGGTCCTCCCATAGTTTGACAATGGCCCCAAAACGTCACAAAATGGGAGCTCATGTATAATAGCTTAGTCAGTTTCCCACAGGTAATTACTACTTTCTTGGGTTGATTGTTCTCAGAAAAAAGTAACTCTGGCATTTCCAACAGTTCTAGCTCCACTTCTGTAATGTCACCTATTCAAGACTTGCCATTGGCTGAATTAGTTCCTTTCAGGAGCCCCACCCAATGGCAGACTCTTATTTCTCTCAGGCCCTCCTGTCACGTCCCTCCCTCCCCCAGCGGAAGCCTTCTGACAGGCAGCATACGCTCTTCCCAAAGCACATTAATACTGCCACATCACGCTGCCAGCTTCTAAATATAAACATAGGAGCCCTACCTCCTACTTGGCACAGCTTGGTAGCTTGTTAATTATCCCCATCTCAAAGGGAGGCAACTAATCTAATCACCCACTATTCCTCTACCTCCAATCGCCCAAAGGACAAGCCGTATTTACTTAAAAAGAAATTCATTATAACAAAGCACAGCGCACCTCATTACACTGCAGTTATTTTGCTGGTGATTTTAGGTCCAAAGCAGAGATATCGAGAGAAATGTGGGGTTAGGGGCCTTGCTCAAGGGCCCAACAGCTGTACTGATCTTAAACTACTTACACAGGCAAATGAAATAGCCAAAAGACTACAGGCTGCTGCACCTGAATAAAGAGTTTAAGCTAGGAGAATCCCAAGACACTCCTTGCAGCAAACTACAGATTCAGTGGGAGGAGCTAGATCTGATCCAGCTCCACCCACAGCTCTCGTCTACTGGTTAACCCCGACCTGGCCCCAAACACTGATCTAAAGTCCCTAGATCAGGGGTCTCCAACTGGTCCATAAAAGAACTAAAAAAAAAAACGATTTCCATTGTATGATATGGCTCGGTTTTTTCACGATGCAAGCATAACTACTCCTTTTCTTGAGCTGTCCTGACTCATTCCATCTAGGGCCAGGATCTCCAAAGGGCCAAGGGGCTGCAAGTTTTCATAGCAGACAGTTGAGCAAAAGCTCACCTGGTACAAGTAATCAACAGTGCAGTCTGAGATCAGCTGATTAAATTAGTTCTATCAGGTGAACTTCTGCTTTGTTGTACTGAAAACCTGCAGCCCCTCGGTCCTTTTATGGACCAGTAGGAGACCTTGCTCTAGACAGAGAGAGTTACAACAGGACAAAAAAAGGAGCAATTAGTTTCCATCGTAAAAAACAGACCCATTTCATACAATGGAAATTGTTCTTTTTGGTTATTTTATTATAAAGAAAACATTAATTTCTGGGATAAAACATTAACCAGTTTGCGATGGTTTCAACAAGCACAAGAGGGGAAAATGTTCAGTCACAAGAAAAGAGAAAACAACATAAAGTCATTAACTTTGAGACGGTGCCCGATAACGCAATGGAAACAAAATGGTTCCATGACCAGATTTTCTGGAACACTAATGTCGCAGCTCTCTCTATCTAGGTACTCTACCCTGATCATAGCCCCTGAATCTGACCTAACTCCACCACGATAACCAATTAAAAATGAATCTGTCAAAATGAATCCTCCACAGCAAGAAGCTCTTGGGACTCCCAGCCCCCCTGCCTATGTCTTTTGGCCCAAGGTTATGGGCCAGAGTGACCTACTGCCATCAGCAGAGGGATCCTATGACATCACCTTGTGTAATGGCATCACGAGGATTATAATCACTGCTGTGCAAGCACTCTCTCACAGTTCAGATGTTTTCTCCAATCCTGTTATTGTATCAGACCGGGCTGGCCCCACTGTGTCATCAAAATGTAGCAGATTAATTTATTTCCATCATATCAGCATGAATAGTCAATATTTTCAAATAAGCTCTCAACAGCTTTGTCGAAATCTGTTGAAATACATGAGAGATACACAAGAGAAACTTGACGACGCACGGTTTAAAGCTCAAGCTAAACGGAAATCACTGTGCTTCTGATAAATAGCACACCGATTCACATCCTCTCGGAGACGGGACGGAGAAAGATGAAGGAGTCAGTCAAGAGATGCAGAAACTCAGCTCGATTTTGCAAAAACAAAACCATTGCTTCAGCTGTGTCTTCGTCAGAGTCAAACAAGAGGCAACCGAGACTCGCGCTTATCCGGTAACATCAGGTGCAGTCTTCTAGCCAGGAGTCAAATCATCAGTTTGCCATGTCTCCAACCACAAATTACGAATAACAGCCATAGGTGAAATGCAAGACAATGGACGCAGAGATTAGGAATAGAATCAAGGAACATACAAACAGAACAGTGACAAGAAAACACAAGGAGATGATGCTGACGCGTCACACAAATTGTAATACAAAGTTATAAAAAGCCAGCTTCAAGCACCTTATACCAAGAAATGAGGTCCTGCGATAAGGGAGTTACAAAACCGTTACCGACCAGGTTTTTTGCCATTTTCACCCAAATTAAGGCAAATGAACAAAATTGCCTATTTTATTTTTTGAAGTACTAGGGAAGACCCATTTAAACTGTAACTCTATCTAACTTAGTTTAGGAGCTCTGACACAAAATACACCAATTTTGTAACTCCATTACTGCGTGAGCTGGACCATAACATTCCTCACTGACTGCACATTTATATGTCCCAGATATGTCCACCCACATTTCTAGATAAGCAAACAACCAGATTATCAGATACCAGGCACAGAAATGCCAAAACAAGCATGTTTAGGTGCCTCTTCTGTTCCCACAAATGACTGAGACGAGGAGCCGCAGTGTTTACATTAGATGGCTCCAGTTTGCGTGGAGGATTGCATGGTTGAAGACTACATCATGCTCTTCTCTTCATCTGTCTGTAGAGTGTTCTTAACTACAGAATGACAATATTTCAGAGCCATACTACATGGTTCGGAAATAATGTCCATCTGTAGTTAAGATATGCATCATACATATCTTAACTACAGAGGGACATTATTTCAGAGCCATACATACAAAATGTCCACGATAATGCTGAAGGCCGAAGAATGGAAAACCAAAGCCGTGTCCCTAAAAACAAAGCTTCCACAGAGCTCCAACCATCAAAACCACAATCGCATTGATACAAACACATTACAAAACACATGCTTATTATCAGCGCCGGATAGCTCACTCGACAAAGCATCGCGTTGCGAAGCAGAAGAGCCCATCGCTTCGCGGGTTCAATCTCCGCCTCGTGCCAATATTCCGACAGATTTTGCTACCAATCAAAATATGCTACCCTGCGGTTCTGCGCTTGCAGACACCTAAAATCTCGGGCTGTTTCCTCGCTCGTATCTTTGATATCTTCAAAAATCAGAAAAATAGATTTATTTTCAGTGCGAATTTCGACCTGTAAGCGTACGTAGGCCTATATTTGCATGTTCACGCTGGGTTTTTCCTGAAAATGCATAAATTTGATGATAATGGCGTATATGGGCATATATCTTTGAACAAACTTAACCAACTCGTTATAAAACCTGCTTATGTTATAATAAGCTCACAAATAAAGTTACTACAGTACTGTATCATTCATATCTCAATATCAAGGCGAAAACAAAGACTTTACGATCGCTTTGCATTTCGGTAGCATTTTGGTAGCTTTTTCAAATTAGCACACCATTGGCTATTGCGCGACACGGTTGCGGCCTTGCCAGATGTGCTGTTCTGCTTTCTGCCGCTAGATGTCCTCACCTTCCTTCACGATATTCGGGGCGATCGGCCGTCCAGCTAGTACGAACTGCCATTGCATATCAATGGGAGAAATTTTGTTGTTAGCTTCATCGACTTCTCTATCGTCGTTCTTGGGACAGAGACATCTGATAAGTGAGGTTAACATGGATAAAGGCTCCAACTATCAACTTCTGGGCATTTTGGAGTATTAAATGCATTTCTCTGCCAATAAACCAAGGATGTTTTATATTTCTCCTTATAGGTCCATGCCACAGAGATATAAGAAAACTAGAGTGGACGATGTGTGGGCTGGACCAAAGCGGAAATGGAAGAATAGCTACGCCATCTTGGGTATGTATAAATGTCCAATGAGTTATACGTAAACAGTAGGCTAAACATGGGTGTAGAGACGTGTTTTCCGTGTTCTTTTTATCTTTTCTTACCCAAAATGGACTCAAATAAGGAATTATAATTGAACAACAAAATTTATTTAAAAAATGTAGATGTTTATTTAATTGGAAGACATTACAGAGATATCGGAACTTCAGCTGTTGTCCCGTATGAGCGAGTTTTCGTTATTTTCGAGCACGGTTTAGGCCAGTTATACTGCATTTTCCATTGAAAGTCTGTCCCGATATACATACTCAAGATGGCGGCGGCGTGCTGCCACGGAAACCACGTGATTGTCCACTCTAGTTTTCTTATATCTCTGTGGTCCATGCAATCAACACACCCGGGCAAGGATGTTTTTAGGTCCATGACTTCAGCCCAGGAAGTATGGAATTCCTCTTCTTTATTTCCTTGTGGACCTGACGCCCGTCGGCGTATTGCTGCCCCCCACTGATTTCGTTGGATACTCCACATTTTATTCGGTGGCCTTACACCTTATGGTGGAGACCTGAGGAAGTATGGAATTGACCGACGCCATCTATAAAAATGGCGTTCCAAGGGTGCTTATTTCCGGCACCATTTAATTAGATTGCCAATCTGATTACACAGCACAAATGGCCAAGAAAATGTGTCGTCTGTTCGGATTGGCAAATTTGTTCGAGGGGAAATGAGGAGCAACGCTGTTGATCCGGAACGTGCACGCACTATACACTCATTGGCTGAACTGCTGTAGTCAGAGCAACAGCTGGACAACCAAACTCGTGCACGAGCTGTCTTCAAGCTCTAAGTACAGTTCTTATTTTACAGGCCCTCTTGAAAACATCGAACAGTTGCATCAGACCAAGAGCAAAATAATGAAGGATTTGGCCACAAAATTGCATCCTTGGGAAACGCGGAAGCAGGAAGCTAACATGCTAACTGGTTGAAGCAAAGGTACCTCCTCGCTCTTTCCGGGCTGCGTTCCAATCTGAAATAAGATACTCCCCTCACTTTTTCCCTCCACTCGAGTGAGCCCTCCGAATGACGTAGTAGGCGAGTAAGCCCTTCCCAAGCGAGGGAGGGCAATAGATGGAACTGAGGGGGATAGTTGTTGGACATCGGATTGGAATGACCCTCGCAGCGTTTCTTTCACGCTTCGATATTTGTCGACAAGCCAATGGGAAGTTTGTGTTGCCATGAAGCCGACGGAATTAGCTGCCTGTAGCCTACGTTTCACCTTTTACATCTCAGCGGACTCTGTATTGCATGTTTATGGCAAGAAGAAGACTGCTTGCTCGTTTGATTGCTGCGGCACTCGCGACTGTTTTATTGGAAAATAAAGTTGCTTTCACACCAAACAAGAAACAAATTTTTCGCATGACAAATTACATTCAAAGTCAATATAAAGACTTTGTGTCTTTGCATTGACTTTGATTGTAATCTGTCGGATTTTTTGGGGATTCTCCGTCGATTGGAGGGTGAGTGAACACGACGAAGCAAACATTTTTTCGGATCGGAACGCAGCCCCGGTTCTATTATATATCTCAATGGTTGCAAATTGGGAAGGGGCTGCCGGGAAGGGAAAATAATAGTTGCCTTGTTCGTTGCCCAAGCACCTGTTGGCCAAACGGGCGCTCGTCAGGAAGATTCTAAGCCTGTTCATGTCCGGTTATCCTCCACCCTTGTTCTGAACGTTCTGAACTTGCAAAGATCCAACCAATGACTGTATAAGAAGCAGTGGCTGACAGGCATGTGCTTCGGAAGAGAGCCATGAACTGTCTTCACTCTCCTGAATTGGCAACAAGGGGTCGCACACGAGCAAAGCTAGTAAATAGTTCACCAATTGGACATTTCGGATTCGGATGGGATTGGAGATGCCAAACTAAAAAAAAAAAGAAAGAAATACAGGTACAACAGGAGTCAACATCTGTCTCTCTCGGTACAATCTACAGTAATGTACTCCCAAGGGCTAATTATTGGACTTCAAGGCATCTAAGTGTACCCTTTTGAGAGTTTAAAAGGTAAATATACAGTTTCAGTGGTATAACAGGTGTACTTTAGCGTGTGGGGATCCACAAATCTGAACCTCAAATCAAAATTCAGCCCTGGTTTTCTCTCCATCCATCCATCCACCCACCCACCCATCCATCCATTTTCAGCTGCTTATCCATGGCCAGGTCACAGAAGTAACAAACTAGGCAAAGTGGTACAGGCAGTCCCCTCCCCAGTTACTTCCTCCAGCTCTTCCTGGGGGATCCCAAGCTGTTTCCAGGCCAGCCAGAAGATATAATCCCTCCATTGTGTCCTGGGCCAGCCTTGGGCTCTCCTCCCAATTAGACATGCCCGGAGGAGCAGCGGCTCTCCTCTGAGCCTCTCCTGGATGTCCAAGGTCCTCACCCTATCCCTAAGGGTCAGCCCAGCCACCCAACGGAGAAAGCTCACGGTGGCCGCTTGTATTGGTGATTATGTCCTTTACTTAGTAGAACTTCTCTTATGTGGTTAACACACTGGACACGTGCGCTACATTAATTTGTGTGCAACCTTGGCAAATCATTTCAAATGAGAACAAACCACTCTCATGCCAATGCCGTAGCCTAAAGGCAGTCTTGTGTTATGCAAGTAGGGCCTCATTACTGCAAAGTATATAATTTTATATTTCTACCTTAAATAAGAATATCAGTGCTGTTGTGTGAGTAAAATTTGCTGGAGGAAAAACTGTTCACTTTCCTTAATTTAATGGCTATGTAATCTCTGTTGCCTGAAGATAATCTCCATGGTGAGGCTCCGCCTGCTTTTTTTTTACTCAGAGGATCTTTATCATAAGACCCAATCACAGAGCTGAGCATTTTACACAGCCAATCGGTGAACACCTCGGATTGTGACGGGGGCGCTGGGAGTAGGGCACCATTGGCCCCTCCCACTTTTCACTCCATCACACATTCTTTGTCACAATTACTGCGCAAGCTCAGAGCTCCGAGCAATGTTAGCCTAATAAAGGCGCAAAACAAATTAAATCTGCTCTACTGCAAGTAATAATGCGATTCCACCATTGCCAAACCATCTTTGTTTTGCATTGTATTTATTTATATTAGTTACTCAGGCATAATGCTTTTTATACTAAGAAGTTTTCTATGGAAATTTGAGGATTAAAAGCGTTTCAGTGTCTGGCCAAGCGAAAATGAACACTTATGATGAAAATTATATTTCTTTGTAATACATGGGCTGATCTTGTAGCTTAATCTGTCTAGTTTATGGAACCAACTTCATTTTTTCAATACAAGAAATGGAAAAAAAAAATTACAGCCATTTAAATTGCTTGAAGTTTGAAAACTACAGACACACTCGGAAATCTATTTTTCACATAATTTTCATCTCGACAATAAAATATCTAAAACTACATTAAATGTACTTGTTGCTACATTTAATACCTTTTACTATTCATATTTTTCAGCATCTCTTACTATTATTACCAAATTCAAATTAAAAATGAGTTTTTTAGTGATGAGATTGTGTGATGAAATGAGATAGCTGTCATAACAGACTTCAGTAATGATAATTATATCTGTGAAACAATGTTTCTTTTGTAATAAAAGTGTGTTATGTTACCCATTTTAGTTCTTTTCTTGAAATCAACCTACATTTCTCATGAGTATCTAGTAATGTAGTGACATAACCAATACAGCTTGTAATGACGTAATCATATTCTTTTCCCTATTAAATCTAAGAAATTCCATATTTTGCTGCAATTTTTACTAAGGACATGGTTTAATAGGTTTATTGCAATATTGAAACCAGGTTGACTCCAGTTTGTAATGAGAACAGCATGATATGCATCTTTGCGTACACCTTGTCAAATCTTCTGTTAGTATTGTAACCGAGCACATTTTTGCTTATTTCACATTTAAAAATTATTCAAACAATCATTATTATAGCCCAATGAACATCAAAATTGTAGTGACGTAACTGCCTGGCCCTTTAACCAAAAAATAAGAAACAAAACAGAAGACTGGCTGTTTTGCAAGGGCATCCAAGTCATTTTCATCCAGCTTTTGTAGAGCAAGTGTTAGTACTCTGGAAAGAATTTGGGGAATCATACTATACAAAGAGGATGCAAATCTGGACTTCATCGCCCAAAAACATAGCTTGGGCATCTAAAGTCAAAATCTGCTTGAAATTTGACTTAAGGCTGTAAAAACACTGTGGCCAAAAAAAAAATTTTTAAATGCAAAGACTTACTGCTCAAGAAGTGTCTTGGTCTGCCAAAGGAATCATTTATGCGGTTTTCCGACAAAAATCCTGAGCGAAGTCTCTCGGAAAATTATGATCAATACGAGCCTGCGATTTCCACTTGCGCTCACGGCCTTGTTTACTCATTTGCATTTGTCAAACACGAGGATGCGCACTAATCGTGACACAGCTCCTTAAAGTCGCGAATCACTGTATCCCTGCTACTGCCCCTATATTGCAAAACTCACGGTAAAAGAAGTTTCGATCATTCTGCTACAGTCTATGAGATAAGGTAAAATAAAGCAGACGAACATAAAACGGAAAAAATATTTGCATTTTAAATCAATCAAAGAGGACATGGTCACACCAATAAAATGTGTAAAATGTACATTGCAACCAATTAAATAGTTTCAATGGTGAGCGTTACTTGATTGTTCTGCTTAAGCCGAGCAGAGCATGAACTGAGCAGAGTAATCATTGTTGCAATAGGACTGCACTTTTCAGTAAACTAGTCAAACGAACCAGTGGAAAAGAAAGTAAAATGCAGTCAAAGAAAACTGAATGTTAGTGATGTCACATCCCTAATATCCGCAATGCCGTTGGAGCCTGGTTCTTCAACCCCAGAACCAGAACATAAGAAACAGCTCTGTACCCCTGAGCCCGTCAGACCCGCCAGCACTGAAGTGATCTGACTACGGATCAACGAGAAATGTTCATGTTCAATCAAATACTGGAGCTGCTCAAGACATTTGGCCCCTGCACGTCTAAAATGAATCTGGTGCCCCTGGATTGTGATGCCTCTAACTTTATCACTCAATAGCAGAGCGAGAAGCAGACGCATTCTTACTGTTCACTAAGCCTTGGCAAAGCAGGCGATAACCACAGACTAACATAAAGCGACACAATGTCTGAACCAACTGTCTTCAAGGCTGGGATGGGGTTACTTCAGCAAACACAGTTCAGCCATTAACCCGGGCTGTCTGCGGAGGGGGATGGTGAAGGCAGGACCTTTCGCCCAAGGGCAGAGGGCGGGACGAGGCTGGAGTTAGTGGAGACGGGCAGGGGTATAGCGGACTTGGAAGGACCTGACGTGAAAAAAATTTACGTTAGTTGATCTCAGCCTCTCACTCACTTGTTCAATGCTAGATATTAGGAGAGTTTCCCGGAGATGTGGACCTCCATAACTCTGAACTGTCCCCCGACTTTCAAAACCATTCCTTTGCCTCTGGAGTTGAAGTTGGGAATGGGGGCAGATTGGAATTCTACATAAACACCATCATATGCTGGTATAATTCATTTTTACAGACCATCACATTTTTCTCTGATGTGCAAACGTACTATTAGTGCACCTTATTTTCAGGGGCCTTTTGATGAATTTGTAGAAGGACGGACTGCAAATTGAACACAGGCAGTAATAACACCAGGGACTAGATGTTTACTCACGAGCGATGACCTTTTCACCCCGCTCGTGACCCCACCAACGTAAACATCCAGGCACCTCAGGCCGCACACCCCAAAGACAGCAGCGTACTAAAGCTGACTCCGCCCCCCCCAACTCCCCAACTCCCCCAGCAGCCTGCGAAATGGACCTGGTCAGATTCCAGTCTGACAGGGTAAAAGCAAAGATAAATTTACAGTGAAGTGACAGGAACTGTTTAAGTGAAGCCAGAGGGAGCTTTGCTTGTCTAACCCCCAGGACGTGTGGGCTGAGCGCAGCCCTGTTGCCATCTGGCTCTCCCATACTCCTCTGTCCTCTCTGGCTTTATTGTCCCTCCCTCCATCAGGTGAAGAGAGGATGACTGGAACAGCCAGATTAAAAGGGCTGCTCCCCTCACACAGAGCAGAAGGTAATCAGATGCTGGAGAGTCATGGACACTCTTCGATCGTTGGTACTGTTAATTACCCTGTGGTGTACAGTGTATACTACAATGGCTAATATCAACCATATTTGCCATTATTCTCTGTTTTGTGTTTCCTGATTATTATTTTTACGCACCGTAAGCATAATTTTTACCTCCGCCATGGAGGTTATTATTTCACCCGTTTGTTTGTTTGTTTGTCAGGCAGTTAATAGGAAAACTAAAAAATTAAAGAACAGATAAGCACAAAATTTGGTAGGATGGTAGGTGCTAGTCCAAGGATGAGTTGATTCAGTTCTGGAAGTGATCCGGAACATTCTGGATTCTAGATCCTGAGGGACCAATAATACTAACATATGGCACAGCAGAGGTATGCACTCGACCAAGTGCCCTTCTAGCGTTCTTTTTGATTCAAAATTCAAGGCCACCAGCACTATTCGTGAAAACCTAATATTGTTTCCTCGTCCCGGCGTCTCCAGTAAATAGAGTAGCATATTAAATTCACAAAAACATTTCCCACAAATAGCTTTTTTAGGTCTGCCTTTTTGTAAAATGTATTGAAAGTAAACAAACTTGAATTCAAGAGTCACTCTCAAATGAACAGTTTACTTTTGATATGAAAGTCGTCACCTAGCGGAGCATGACGGACATGCTCATTGTTAAAAGGCTTGATGAAATGCAACAAAAATCAACACGGTTATTTCAAGAGGTTGCAATTTTAGCATCCATCTTAGTATTACTGTCACTGACATGTAAATGCTTGTTTAAGTCGGTAAATCCCTGAGAGTATGTTGTAAATGTTTATCAGAATCAAAGCGCAGGTAAAAGCCCCATCAATACAGACTCCTGTGGCCTTTAAAAATATACATTCCGGCCTTAATGCCGTGAGAAAGGAATTTCATGAGGACAGAGATTGATGCGCTGCTGACTTCACCGCCATGGCAGTCTTCAGATGCGAGGAGACGAGGAAGGAGATAAAATGGACTGAGTGCACTCAGAGCTGCGTGTTTACACAAACCTGCCACCACCACTCTTCCCTGTGTGGTTATGAGCAGGGCTTTTCAGGTACGATACTGCGCTGCTCACTGGCTCATGAGAACCCGCACCAGGCAGCAGCAATTTACTGCCTTTTAGTCAAATACGGACGGGTATGTTTAACCGTGTGTGTGGGTTTGGTGTTTACTTCGGCGACAGTCTGAACCCAGGACATGGTGACGCATGCAGCCAGACTTATACACAATCAAACAGGCTCTCACAGTTCATATGCGCTACGTGGACGCTAGGTTAACACTGGGCTACAAGAGGATCACCCAGAGAGTTACATCTTGACGCTCTGGTTTTGAGGGTAAATCCAGCACAGCTATGCTGTTTTTGCTGTTATGGATGCGAGACTATCCATCCATCCATCCATCATTCCATCCATCCGTCCATCGTCAAATCGCTTATTCCTGCTCAGAATCGCTGGACGGCTAAAGGCAGCACACTATGGGCGGAAGGCAAACACACACCCTGTGCTAGAGGCACCCAGAGAGCCTCCGCTAATGTATTTGTCGCAAAGAACAAATATTCCTACAGTGGACATATCTGAATTTGAATCCATCCCAACTTTTTTCTTGGCTCGTGGCCGACACTTTCCACAAAATATCATTAAAATTGATTGAGAAATTCCAGAGAAATTGTCCAGACAATCAAACAGACTTGGGTGAATGCATAACCTCTGCTCAAATTCGTCTCTGGGAGTAAAGAGGTGACCAATCCATATTCTGCTACTCACATAAGGTAAAACACGTAAACCTACTCTGCAAATTCGACCGAATGTCAAATATTCCATCGCCAAGGGCCATCCATGAGGTTTGCAGTTATTCAGACACAATAATGATAATAAATAATAAATTTTATTTATATAGCACCTTTCAAGCAATACAGCACAAAGTGCTTCACAAACAGGTAAAATACATGTACATAAAAATGGTAGAGATACACACATATGCAGACAAAAAGAGAAGTAGAAAGTTGTTACCAGGTAGCTTGAAGCCCCCCAGTACTACCAGAGAAGCCACATGCAATACAGTCATCTTAATATAGATTGCAGCACTTGACTTGTCAAACAGCTGTCAGAAAGTCTCTCTAATTATCACGCTAAAGACGGAGATGGAGGAAGCAGGCGTTGCAGGAAGGGCGAGAGGGAGTCCATTGGGATGGTGCTCCGTCCTCCAGTGGATGCCCGATGTTTGTGTTTTCCGTTAAGGGAGAAGAGGGTTCGGAAAATCAAAACAGCTTGCGACGGGCCTCAGCAGGCCGTGGCAGCAGCTCCCATAAACAAACTCAGAATGCAGGAACAAACCTGTGTTTACTCTCGTGCTTTAACCCTGTTACTGTACAAAAAAATGAGAAAATCTTCTGAGCAAATTATAATTTCCAAAATTCGTACTGTGCAGTTCCAACTGTCACAACCGCAGTGGTGATTACAGTAATCATGGTAATGACGCGTAAGTGATGTGTTTATAGGGGGAGAACGAAGTCGTAATGACACAACGGTGAGAGACCAGTGAGACGGGAGACAGGAAGTGTGGAGGGGGGGGAATGGGAAGGACAGGAGGACCTGACTGCGACCAGAACATTCTCACATGCACACATGCGCGTACATAAACACAGACATGCGCATAAACACACGCACGCTCATACACATGCATGCACATAAGCACACACCTGCGCACGCACATAATCACATGCGAAAAACACACACACACCCACATACGCATACTCATATTCACACACGCACAGAAAAAACAAACACGCATGCACACATACTATACATGCATACATCAAGTGCTACACATCCACACAGGCATGTACACCCACATATATCAAAACCACAAAGGAAAAATGATCAGAGTCCAAATTTTGTATTTTTGTATATTTGATATTTAATATTTGATATTTATAACATATAATTTATATATATATATAATAATATATATATTTTTTAATGTATTTCATATATTTTGCATATTTATTCAGTGCTTCGTTTCTAAGATTGTTTTGAATTTTTAATTCATCAGTTCTCCACAATGTGAAAATGTGACTCCATTGTGGTCTTTGCATGCATGCATGCTCATGGAAAAACACTGACATACATACACACACAAACACACACACACACAAACACACTCTCTGCAGGAGGAATGAAAGGCCCACTGTCTCTCCCCAGCACCTCACCTCCTCTGCAGTCATGAGAGGAGCGCAGAGCCACAGGCAGGGGGAGAGAGAGAGGAGCAGAGCTTCCCTCCTACACACAGAGCTCCTTCAGCTGCCGTCACCGTCCCCTCCAGGAGCACCACACTGCAGGGCCCGAGCTAATGCTCGCTGGAGGGCCATGACAGGGCCCCGGGCCCTCTACATGCCCGGAACCCCACTGCACAGCTCCACATATACAACACGTAAAAACTCATTTACAATCCACGAAAAGCCCTAAAACAGCATTTCACCTGACGCACAATAATACACTGCAGCTTCCCACGCCAGACCAAACACGTTCACCTACGGGGCTCATTTTCACACTGGTACGGCACCCATAAAAAGTAGTTTTTTCCCCAGTAAAATATCAAGTCTTTTTCTTTTTTGGCTCCAATTCAACACATCGGCTGAAATGACCGCGCAGAGCAGAAAGCAGAAGAGAGTAGTCTGCAGGAGGCCATTGAGTGTTCAGAGCGACAGACGAATCTGCGAGCAAAACATGGGCAGAGGAGTATAGGACAGGAGAGACTGGGGTTCGATGAGCCACGGGCACCAACGAGCCATGTCACCGTTCCGCTTATTTTTAGCAGCTCTGACATCTACTGATTACAAATACATGATATGGCTCATTGGTCCCCATGGCTCTTCAGATCCTTGTCTCCCTCATTTACTGTGTTCACTGAAATGCAAGGTAAGCCGGTTGCCCTCCATAAGCGCAAATGTTCCCTCCACCTCCCCTCTAGCCCCTCCTCCACAACCCCCACACGACCAAATGACGGTCCCCCCTCCGTCATTTGGTCACCCTGTACAACAAAAGCGCCAGGACCAATTAGGCAGCAAATCAAGCGTGTTTCCTGGTGCACTGGGCAGATGCAATGACCTCCGACTCAAACGAGCCACTCAACCCGCCGTTTCCAAGGCAGATAAGTGTAGGGCGAATGTTTTATTTTGTCAGCGGTTTATTACAGTTTTTATATTCACTAACGGCGATCACCCGCCTCTCTGAAGCGGTGATGCCGGCTGAGCAGTTGCTGATAATAAGGTAGCAATAACCTCTGATGAGAAGAGTGATCATGGATTTCCAGCTAAAATATCCCATATACACTCAAAAAAAAAAAGTGACGCATGATAACAGTACATAATTTATAAAATTGTGGGTTAGCTAAACTGCATGCCATTTTTACATAATCAGGATCAATGTTGAGTTTTGCTCACGTTCTTTTAATTTTTGCGTGTTTTTTAAGTCACATTTGTTTTATGAATCCAAAATCTGCAAAGAAAGTGACGCATATATCTTTTACGTGCGTGTGCACCATTTATAAATGAGGCCCGTCTGGTTTTTCAGATGCCAATAAAAGATAGGCATTGTAAAAGCCCACAACTGCAAGAGTGACTCTCTTGAAAGCAAGGATATGCAGATAAACTATTTTAAATCCGACACCACATAATATGGCACACTATAAAAATATTTAAATAAACTAATAAAACAATAAACAATAAAAAAAACTCAAGTGTTATCACTGATGTCACACAAGGTACCTGAGCCTGAATTCCAGAGGCATCCACCACACAGCACAGACAGTTTCACATCGTCACAGTGACCTTAACGTGTCGTGAACTGAACATCAACAAGCAGAGATTTATTAAACAGCTTATCAATATCACTAGGGACTGCTGTGCACGAGTCAGTGTAGGGAATGGCAAGCATATTGCGGAGGATTTCTCTCAGCCTATTTATTTGTTTTCCGTGAAAGACTCTGTGACTAAGGATCATTATACATCGAGCTATCCAAACATCCCCTTTATCCGATTGCCTGTTAATTTCTTGTCATTTTAGTTACAGTTTATTGCTCAGCTCCGAGGCAGGTTTTGTCACTTATGGTAAAGCATTCTAATTTCATCACCTCCAGCAGTTATTACAGGGGTTAAGTACTCCTGAACCATGCAATATTATTGCCCCAGAGCAGAACACTTCAGATTTACACTTCTCTGTGACCTTTGGATCAAACGGTCTCAGTTGTGAAGCCTTTCTTTTTCTCTTCCTCTACTCCTCCTGAATCATAGAAGCTGCTTTGACTCTCAGAGTCGTACACAGGACAGAAAGCGCATTGTTCGGCGATCCAGGACCAGGCTACGGGGCTCCCGGGCAGGGCTAGCGACACAAACGCCATTGAAGCGGAGCACCTGCTGACCCCCCGCTCACGCACAGTGCTCTCCCACCGCCAAGCAAACCCGCTAGCCTCGTTAGCATGCGCGAACGCATCCGTAGGCAGGCGGGGCACACCCTGAGTACGCGCGCACACACACACACACACACACACACACAGCGCTCAGTGCTGATATCCCAGGAATGCGGTCCGGTTAATTCCACCGCCCTGAGTGAGTGGCAGGTGGTCTGAGTGTGTAGAGTTCAGTCTTCATTCAGAACAATGCTGGGTAGGGCTGCATTCCACCAACTTCCTCAAACAATCAACCCATTGAGCATGACACACACAACACGCTGTGCGTTTGGCCACAAGTAATGAACTTTACACACATTTTTAAATTCATTCGCAACATTATAAGTCAAAGAGTACAAGGTACAAATGAGCTTCCTTGAGTGCAAGAGTTGTCAAGACACACTACAAAAGCCAGTGAGCAGAAACGGTAGGAGCTGAGGACAGCACACCCTGTACAATTTAAAAACGAGAACATAAAAACGTGACAGTGTCCTCTAAAGACCCCGCAATATGGCACGCCATGTTTACCGTTCTGTTTTTAGAAATAAACAGTACACATTTGTACGGAAATTACAGCAAAAAAGTTATTTTTAGCCTGCTGTTTGACGTTCCCTCAAAGGCCAGCACCATCGCCTGACTCCCCACAGCATAAAAGAAATCCTTGCACAGCTGTCATTGTGTGGGAAGTGTGGATTCTTATCAGTAAAATCATTTATACTGTAGAGCCGATCCATTCAAAGGCTGAGTTAAAAAGTGCTGTCAAGGGTTACGGAATTCTCTATCTTTTCTCTCGCAGAGTAGTTTTGGTCGGGCACACTTAGGTATTAACAGTAGTACTCTATATTTACGCTGATATTTGCAGTGTAGGAAATGTCATTAAAAGACAATTAATAAAAATGACAAACCGTGTCAAACTTGCAATTAGTAATGCGCATATTGTGATGCGATTGTTTCAACGTTACATATTCAGTATGTCAGTGTTACACAGCAATCAGGTCTTGTAGATGAACCCAAAGAATATTATTCTAACACACAATATTCACGCATCATGTATAATCAGACTTCACTAATCATGTTATAAAAAATTTAACAGAAAAAATTCTACTTAAAATGTTTTTTAAACTCGCAATTAAGCTAGACAGCTTATCATTGGCCCTTTAAACAAATTGGCTCATTTTAAGTTTCTTTTAGTCAATTTTTTTTTAATAATTGGCTTATATAAAAAAAGAGAGTCAAACTTTGTTGGCAACACTCTTTTCTTAGTAAGCATAAAAGTAATGGAGACGAGATATCAGGCCTAAATATAGTACTAATAACTGCTTTATCTTTGCACCATATTTTTGCATTCTACCGATATAGCGAATTCATTATAAAGAAACACAAACTGAAATCTGAACGGGCCACAGTGTCTACAGGTTTTTGGTTTGTACCTAGTCATTGGTTAACCCTTTCAAGCCCGCATACAGAAATGTCCATATTATGCTAATTCACTCCTCTGTCTAAATCTTATCCAGAAAGGGCCACTGTGGGTGCAGGCTGTCATTCTAACCAAGCTGTTACACACCAGATTCTACTAATCAAGGTCTTCAGCAAAGATTCAAATTCAAACTGATTATGTATCGCTGAATATTTGCTATGTTTATTTGCTGTGTAAAATCTGCCACATTTTACTGTAAGGAAATGCATCCAACTTGTGCCGAAATGTATAAGCAACATTTAATTTTGCTATTTCAAGACATAAAATATTATGGTTAACTTAGAATTTAAAAAAAAAAAAAAAACTCTGAGCAAACATGAATTGGATATGAGTGGTCTTAATTTACTTGGGCAAAGCAGTCATGTTTGGTTTCGTGCAAGCAGGCTGTCAAAGGGTTAAAAAGCCCGGACGCCTTGTTTATGAGGCCTGAATTTGCTGCTGATACAGCATTTCCCAAACCTGTCCTAGAGTACCACTTTTCCTGCTTGTTTTAGATTTCTCTAATTAGCACGAAAAGTCCTGAATTGGATGTGGGACACCTGCTCAGAAAAAGATCAAGGTCAGTCGAGTCCATCCATCCAATTCTCTATTGAAACCAGAGGTAAACTGACAAGAATCACCGTAACTACGCAACAGGACTGGCGGACAATAAAACCTCCGGACCTCTCTTACATGTGCCATGCTGCATTCTGTAGTCCACAAAACACTGCATTCATTCAACACAAGTTCGAAGGTCAGAGTAGGGATGTTGATAAGTACCGTATTGCCCCTTTCTAAACATCCATCCGTTATTTAAACTGTTTCTTCCTCACTTGGGTTGCAGGTAGCCATCTCCACTAATCATGCCGAAAGTCTGGGATGCACTTTGACCAGCCAGCCAGTCCATCGCAGGACACACACACCATTCACTCACGCTTCCATGCCTATGAGCAATTCAGAGTTTCCAGTTAGCCTGGCATGCATGTCTTTGGACTGTGGGAAGAAACCAGAGTTCCCAGAGGTAACTCACATGAACACAGGGAGAACATGTAAACTCACCCCCAGGCGGATTCAAACCTATGACCATCTGCCTGTTAGCCAACAGGGCAACCCACTACATTATCACTCACTCAAACACATTGAACACGCGGCACATGAACATTTTAAATGACCTGCATGCATTCATATTTATTATGTCAAGAAAACCCAGCTGTGTGTGATCATGAGTCAGAGAGACCACATTTGAGATATTTGGGTCATTCCATATGAAATCAACAAATTCTGAGAGAAGTCCCCACATGACCTGTTCCAAATCAGCTGAAAATTTAGCACAGTAACTACAACATATTTAATGAACCCATGCCAATTTTTTCTTGGATCATGCAAAAAAATTTTTGAGTTAATGACTTTTGAAGTACATCGGGGCAAGTCGAAATGTGGGAGCTTCATTTTTTCCGCCATTTTTGAGTTCTCATAACTTTGTGTGTGATGTAGGTAGATGAACGAAAATTTCAGGGTTGAAAGCCACATATCAAGCTCTGTTGAAAACATTAATTCTAATACTGCCGTGTGTATTTGTGGCCCCACAGCATGAAGTCAAACTTTGAAAATTTGTGATTGCCATTTTCTTGGCAGCGAACTTCAGACATTCATATCTTTGGAAATATGCAAGTTTCATAACTGATCTGTGATCAGATTTATGGCGAGGATACAGAACAATAAAAATAAGCATGATTTGCGTGCATTATGATTTGTTTTATAATTACAGAAAAATCTGAAAACTCGAAAAACCTAATTTTGGTCAGTCTTTGACCACTAATGCCATGTGGGACAGCTCGTTGGTCATTGAAAGCCAAGTCATTTGAAAGGACTCATTTTCATCTACATTTTGATAATAAAGTAAACTTCAAACCATGAATTTTTCTGTCACAAAAACTTTCCAAAATTGCCATAATTGCAAAGTGTAAATCCATTTGTTTAGGTTTGAACATTGCAAATATGATGATAGAGTTTTTCCTCCAAGCTCATGCTGACATCAGAATCATGCCCAAAGTGAATTGAAAGTTGGAAACACCATGGGCAGAATGATAATGAGCTGATTTTGTAAACTTTTTGTGACACAGAAGGATTCAAGGCTAGAAGTTTATTTTTATAGGAATGGAGTGTAGGAATGTAGATAAAGATGAGTTCTTTCAAATTACTTAGCTTCCATTGACTAATAAGCTATCCCACACGTGTCATGGTTTGTGAGGTGTGCGTGTGGTTTGGACTTTCTTTGCGGCCCTCATCCTGGGACGATATTGAATTCCTTGGCTATCAGATTCTTTACCCAGCTGGCTGATTGAGCTGGGCAGCGCTTCACCAGAATCTATAAAAGCAGGAGGTCCGGCAAACCCCCTTCGCTAGCGTGTCCGTTTTTAGCTTCGCACTATAGCCGAAGATATCTGTAGTCAGGTTTTGTATGACTTTTTATCTTCTGATTATTGGAGTTTCTTCTCCCTTTTTTCTATCTTGCTTTGCTTCAGTGCTTCGTTTGGAAGCGCAAGTACTTTCATTTGGTCTGTATTTTTCTCTGTGTTTGTGCTGTGTCGGTGCTGCTCACTTTCTCTCTGGTCGTTGCACTTGGCCTCCTAATTTTACCGGCCATTACAACATGGCATTATGTGTTCTCCAAACTTGCCCAAAATTGGGTTTTTCAAGTTTTCAGATCTTCCTGCAATTCCAAAATGAATCCTTAATACAGGAAAATCATGCTCATTTTATTTTTCTGCATTCTAGGCATTAATTTGATCACACCTCTTTTTTGCATGATCCAAGAAAAATTTGGCATGGGTTCATTAAATATGTCGTAGTTACTGTGCTGAAACTTTCAGTTGAATCTGAAGGGGTAGTGTGGGAGCCACTTGTTGAAATTATATGGAATGACCCATTTATGAGAGCCGATCTAACTGAATTGAGAACTGTGTTCTTCGGCAGTAGCACGTGGTAGCTTAGAACCTTGCACATATTGTCGATTAGTACAGGTCATAGGCTAATCCAGAGTGGTTCTCGAACTTGGACCTGTAGACCACTACGTCTGCTGGTTTTGTTCCATCCACAACAAGGTACAACTCAGTACAAGTCATTGATTGCTGTGCCTCTGCCTGTCGTAGTTTTATACACTCTGAGGCCGTATGCATGAACAAGGTTTGACTTGTACTGGGTGTAAGCGTATACACAGAATACTTATTGCAGCCCCTGTGGTGTAAGAAAAATTGGTATGCACGAAACATAGTTTGACTATTCGCGAAATAACTATTGTGCGAATAAGCTATTCCGTAGTCATAGGTTATTCAATGATGTATTGCTGTTGTTTGCCACAAATCTATTAATAGGCCTGCCCTCACGCTTCATTACTCAGAATGGAGCGTTTCCGTGAGATGGCATACGCGTACGCCAATCTATTTTTTGACCTCTGTTTTTGTGGTCAACGCAAAAAAGATGGTCTTCGCGTTCACGTTTCGGGGGAGTTTGCGGAAACTCCCTCATCATAATAGGGTGACGCTGATGCTGATGACAATGACGGGGAGCCAAATGAACACGTTGAGGACAATATGCAAGGGGTTTGAGTCAGGGCCAGTCTGACTGATGATCATTTTGCCGGTTAAATGAATATGCACGGCAACCTTAAATGTTTGTTCAGCCATTCAGTTATACTTTTTTTTTGGTAAAGACAAGTATAAAATTAATCTCCAAATAAGTGTCAATCTATACAGGGTAATTTGAACATCACTTCATGCCAGTATCCTAAAAACAGAAGGCACAGTTTTGAGACATCCACTGAAAGTGGGCTGCAAATTGTCCTATTCTGCTCAAACCTTTCCCTTGGTTGGTAAAAGTTACACCAGGAAATCTGCAGTATTTACACCACAGATTAAGCTATTCCATATTTTTTCATATGGCTACCTATTCGAGGTTTAAAGTTATACCGCAGTTTAACTTATACCGTGTTCATGCATACCAACAGTGGTAAAACTATTGATTTATACCTGGTTTAGGCTATTCTGTCCCTATTCCGCTTTCATACATACGGACCTGAAAGTTGATCTTCAGCCCTGACATACAACTGATCTTATGTGACCTTGGTTTTTGACCCGATGATCCCCTAAACCAGGGGTGTCCAATCTTATCCAGAAAGGGCCGGTGTGGGTGCTGGTTTTTGTTAGAGCCCAACACCAACACCTGTTTCTACCCACCAAGGTCCCGATTGAATCCCCTGATTAGTTAATTAGTGCAATCAGGTGCTGTAGCACTGCTGGCTAGCACAAAAACCTGTGCCCACTCTGGCCCTTCATGGATAAGATTGGACACCCCTGCCCTAAACCTTATTAGTTCACCTACTTTCTGCAGGGAGTAACCACGTCTGACTTGATGAAAATCTCTCCCTTGCTTCCATTGATTTACCACTGACAAGACATTTGTGACCAATGGTGTGACGGTTGGTAAGATGAACAAACGTGCAGATAGAGAAAACAGTATGCCTCCCCCCACTGTGAGTAACAGAGGCCTAATTACCATCCAAAATTAATGATGTCAATTTTTCTTCATCAGTTGCTTTTCAAGCAAGGGAGACATAACACTCTGTGTTCACATAAATGGTAATGCATTCCATGATTTTTAAAATCCCAGCATTTAAAAGCCCAATGTAAAATATGCTAAGTGAGCGAGGTAAGTCACTGTGGCAATATGTTTCAATTGATCAAATTCAAGACTGAGGTGAATCCACAAGCTGCTAATTAGATTTTAGACCGCAAAACCAAACACCAAGATAACACAAAACAGGTAAGACTGATTATTTGGTTTGTCTTTGAATTGTTAATTACCTACTAAATGGTTTGTTAATGAGTGACCACGCATCCACATTTTCCTCCTCTTGTTGAGGAGTGATAGTCATTTGCAATCAAGAACAATTTGAATATGGTCCTTTCAAGGCATGCAGTGGTATTTCTGACATAATTTGGCTTGAAGGGGTAAATAATCCCCATAATCTTGAGAGGCGCAATTATTTAAGAAAAAAAAATTAACAAATAATTATAATTCTGGTGTTTTGGTTATGGTTGGAGGAAAGCCCAGTAGACAGTCTACCGAATTGAGTTTTGGAACCACTGGGCTTATACACCAGTGACAATGCTCCTCCCTCAAGCCAGCTGGTCGCAAATTCATCTACAATGAATGCTTATCAATGACCCAGTTTGAACACCAGCGCCTATTATACCGGGGTTCATAAAAAACCTGTTGCGTAAGACAGAAATGGACACACTCAGACAGTAGTAAATGGTAGTAAGCTTTTCGTTTGCAGAACACGTATAGCGTCTTATTGACGCATCTAATAACATTCACAGCAAATTATGTCATATTTCGTCAGTGATATACGGGACTATGCAACGTACAAAATAAAACAATCTCTGCGACCAGTCGCCGACTCCAACATCTCGGCTATGGCGATGTAGTCTCGTCCTCCAGTTGTCGAGAAGGAAAATCAGTGTACCTGGAAGAGCACATGAAAAGACCGAGACATTCCCCAGTGCCGCTGTATCCACCTACCTTGAATTCTACTGAGAGCTGAGGCGTGTATTCCAGAGTCCAAAGCGCCCTTACCAACGATGCCAACTGTTCGGTCACCTCACCTTTCACCTGCTGCAAGTCTTCACTTTTTACAATTCCGTTTATTCTCCTCTGGCTTATATCCAATTTGTATTGTTCCAAACCGAGGTACTCGGCAAGAAGGTCCGTATTGCTCAGGCACTGAACCACGGCATTCATGAAACAGGTGTTACCGTGATTTTTCAAACCCTGAACCCCTGGAGTCTTGTCCCCATAGCACCAAGACAGCCGTTCTTTTACTGATCCATGAGAAGACAGTGTCAAGCTCTTTTTCACCGTGTTCTCACCAACAACCTGGTTTTCCTCTTTAAGATTTCCTGAGTTGGCACTAAACGTGCAAGGTGTACTGTCTCGAAACCCACCCTCATCATCCTCTGCATCAGGCGGGTCTATGTCACCGAAGTGAGCCAAAGTACCTAAAGTTTTCAAAACTCTGCTCATAAAATTCCCCACCGATTTTAAGGATTTCCTTCTAAAAAGCTTCCCAGATTTATGTTTCTTTTCTTTGCGCTTTGTGGATTTGATAGGTTGCTTCTTTACTCTGTCCTCTTTCCGATTATCCATGGTTGTTGTAGGCTAGTGAATCGCAGGGACAACGAAAACGAAACAAATCTGACACCCAGAAACAACACTGCTACCTGCTCGTCCGAAGTTCCTCCTTGAGAAATAACGCCACCGAAACGTACACAGAAGTGGCACCGTCTCGGTGCCAAGGCACATGACTACTGTCCGCCAGACATTCCGATAATTCCTCAGAGCTCGCACGAAGCACCCTGTGCTGAGCGTTTCACGTCTATGAGACTCTGGTATACCTGTAACTAATTGCAAGGTAAGTCGACTCCAACTCCATATTTATTCAATAGCCAGCGCCATACGCTCTATACCTCCGTCATTCCAGGCGCGTACAATCGCGCTCGCCTCGTCTCCCTCCCGCACTACCCCTGGGCTGGCGCGAATGTCCGTTTGGTGGATCTTGTGCGGTATGCCCTCCCACCACGAATCTTATTAGCCTGGTTTAGTTTGAAAAGGTGCCGTGGTAATGACAGTACTGGCGTACCGATACGCCGCTCGTGGATCAGGATTCACACAACAGCTCATGAAAACAATGGAGTGGGGTTTTTATGACAGGGAATTATTCATGGCGACAAATATGCGCGGTGAAACGCGGACATATGCACTTGAGAAACGTGAAGCCCGTGAACTATCGTTGAACATTTATTTTGATGTAAAATAATATCACTGTGAACAACAAGAGATGAATAATACTTCAACATTGCAAACAAATCTATCATTATCTAATTTATGAATTGATCACAATGGAAACATTAAAGACTGCGTTCTCTACAATTAAATGGCCCCCTGACAATTACACCGCCGTTGTGTTTCGGAGCCCTCTGCTGTCTCGAGAAGACATTTCAATCCGTAAGGAATTATGATCGCTTCGTAAAGCGCAGTCCTTACTGAGCATTGCGCCCTCAGACCATCCACCCCAACCTGAAGATGTAGTAGGTGCGGTCAGGGTGCTTCCGGATGACGTTCACTCCCTCTGCATTGTCTCAGTCTTTTCTTGAAGTGAAGTGAGTGAGACCTAGAAACGGCCAATTATCTTGAAAGTACTTTATTTGAGGGGATTTTTTTAATTGAGTTCCAGTGTGTCATTAATACGAGCGAGTGAATTGAGACAGAAAATCCTTATAGGTTGCCGTACTTGTTTTCCTGAATTTGATGATGTACCTAAGCTTTTAAAGTCATGATAATAGTCATAGGCTACGAGTTCTTAAAACAGACCTCTAACTTTTCATATAATGGAGCAGAGATGGTTTCCAATAGGGTCTCGGTTTGAGAACGATGGACAGGGAACATTCAGTTCTAAAAGCGGCTATTTTTCAGCTTTTTTAATTTGCTGCTTTTCTTTGCTTCAATTCAGTTTAATTTCACAGATCATCAGGACCACAAATACGACTTTTATATAGGGCACCAACAGGTCAGCGGTGCCAAGCCATCAGCAACGTATTATCACGGGAAAGCCTCTTGACCGATATCAATGGAGTCGCTACCCGAATGCGCACCTCGTTTAAAAAAAAAAAAAGGAAAATGAAGCGTAGATGGAGGGTAACACATGAATATTGAGTGTCCTGTTGGGATTTGTATGCGTGAATATGAATCCCCTGCTCTACAGACAAATTATTATTCATAACCGAAGTAAAAAAAAAAAAACATATATTACCGTGTGAAACAAAGCTACCGTTTTAGACCCTGAGTTGCCAGATAAAGACCGAGCCTACTCTGCATTCAAAACAGAAACTGACACTGAAACGCTCTGTTTTGTAAGCTGGGCATTGTGCTGACTGGATGCAGTTTTGCACTAGGGCACAGTTTGTGGGTAAGTGCAATTCATTTTTGAGTTAGCTTCAGGGGCACTGCAACCGGAGCTGAATTCAGACCAGCTAGATGTGACAATCACCTTGAACCCTCCACTGGTCCCCTTGCTAGGGACAAATAAGCCATTAGGGAATCTTTTTTTCTTATTTCTCCAAACAATCTTGTAGCTATGAGAAAATGCACTTATGTCTACCTATTGAATATAAATAAGTATGAAATTAGAATCTGATAACAAATGTAATTATGATCATATTTTCTCTACATGCAAAATACAGAAAACAACTGTTTTACATTCTGTCAGATTAATGGTGTTTATCTGGATACAGCATTCCAGAGCTAATTCCAGAAATTTAAATGATAAACAATGCAAATTAAAAATGGTGTAGAATAAAGCCTCACAATGTCACCTGACAATTTCCTGAGTCACCAGGAATTAATCAGTTAACAGGTTAATTTATGAATATTCTAGTTTGTTGCTGCATGAACAAAATCACTTCATGTGTGAGCATTAAGACAAGCTAAAACAGGACTGTATACATCTTTGGGACGGGAAAACGGGACAGTGTGTTTGTATGACTGGAGCAATGTGTCCCTTGCTGGTTTACAGCTAAAACCCACAATTTAGGGTTTATGCCCGATTCTCTGGGCTGGTTCAGGCAGTGTGAGGGTATCTCCAGCACAGGATGGCACCGTCTGCACTGGAGCTGATGATGTGTCTGCCGTTAGGGCAAATCCTCACGGCGGTGATGTTGCCGCTGTGCCCGACGCCAACATGGGTCACGTCTCCCTCGACATAGGCCCACACCTTCACCATCTTCTCATCGCCGCCTGCACAGAAATTAGCGTCAACAAACACCCCTCATTTCCCTGTGTACCCATTTTGCTCTGTATTTGGGGTTTCAAATTCAACTTAAATGAATCACACAGAAAAATGTTCAGAGACTCTTACAGAGTCTATTTCAGTCCACTCTTACCCAAGTGGAACCAAATAGAGTTTTTAAGAGTTGATTTGACACTGACTGAGCATTTTGCTGCGTACATACTGCATTCAAGAGAAGTACGAAATTAGTAATGCATTTAACAAGGCCTCTTGAAAAATTGGCAAGAGATGGGGTGTCATACATGTCCAGTGCCAAAAGGGTATTTGTTTCAAATTAAAAGTCATTCAGTGCCCTATTGTGGCTTGCAAATGCAGAAAGAGCAGTAATTTTGCCAACGCTAGCATGAACTTCGAACAAAATAGATGTTTTCCCTATTTTTGCCCACGCCCGACAAGGGGGTGTGGGTATACAGTTTAGCTCTGTCTGTCTGTCTGTCTGTCTGTGTGCGCGCACGCGCGCGTCTCTCCGCGCAACAGCTCGGCCACCGCTGAAGCTAGGGTGACCAAACTTTGTAAGGTAGATGGTCCTAGGGTACCCTGTCCAAATATGCATTTTGAGGTCAAAAGGTCAAGGTCAACAAGAGGCGTAGGTTAGCAACTCTATGGAGTGTGCATCATCTAGTTGATTCTCCGGATAGCTCCTGAGCAAAACAGAATTAATAACAGTCGGTTATTGTTAATAACACGACCCAAACATAGTAACCATTATACCCCCAGCCCATAAGGGGCGGGACTATATAGTAAATACCAAAGAATTCTGTTCGTCCATACTTCCATCCGTTTGTCTGACCGATTTCTCATAAACCGCTCATCAGTTTTCACATTGCATTCTATGCCTCATGGAGAAAAGCAGTGCCAAGTTTCATGTAAATGTGATGATTTTTTCAAAAATTACTTTTGTTTTCCATATTTTGAGTTAAGAAAATTTACCACTGCAAATGTTGTCTGACCAATTTCTCGAACACTGCTAATCACATTGTTTTCAAATGTCAGTTGTGCATTCTATACTTCATGCAGAGGTGCAGTGCCACTTTATATGAAAATATGTCATTATCTCTTCAGTGCACAAGGGTCAGGGGTATTAGTGAGCTGTGCTCACTTTTTACTTGTTCAATAGTCTTCAGTGCGTTGTTATGAGTGTAATACAAATGGGAATTAAAGTACTGCTTATTCCCCTTTGGCTATAGACACCCGAGTAAATGAACCATGGATGCATACAAGCTCCATAAACTTGAGAGGGAATTCCTACAAATACTGAATTTTATGTTTAATTTTGGCAGCTACATGATTTTGTGTATATAAATTGGTCCTTAATCTGTTTGGAGGTTACACACAAGGTTTTATTCAATGATGCCTGTAATGTGTTAATGCGTTTTTAATGCAGAACATCAAACGCTGAGGGTTTTAATGCATTTTTTAAGTGCTGTTGATGTTGTTGCTGGCTTAGCCTTCCGACGACATGAAGAACAAGCTGTATTTTAACCAGCGCGAGTCGTCGTAAAGCCCTTTTTATCTGCGCATTAAATTAGCACAACATTATCACACCCACCTGTGACAAAGTGGTTTCCATCTTCAGAAATGTGCATGCCGTTGATGGATCCTGACAGGGACCCCTCCAGTTCTCTTATAGGCGATCCGTCGTAAACTTCCCAATACCCAATCTGTTCAAGAGAGGATACGTCATTGATAAAGGTCTGATACATCTTTGTAACCTAGTAATGTTTCCGCATTTTTCACTGTCCCAAAATAACACATCTATTACATCTTTATTTCCAAAAACTAAAGGTACTGAATTTTCCGAAACTCAGAAGCCTTCAAATGCACCAGAACATTGAAACAAATCAGTTATGAACATTTGATTTGCCCTCTTATGCAACTCAAGCTAGGCACATGAATGAAAACTTTCACTAATTATTAGTTAATGAACACAAGGGACCTTGATCACTCCTGTGCGGAAAGCATCCAGCTAATTTGTGGCTTTGGCATGTGTTTAGACCAACCCAGCACACAAATTGGAGCTATGAAAGTTGGTGAAACGGTAATATGCGGCAGTTAAAAAGGCGTTGATTTCTCTGATAGGGAGCTAATCTCGAGGGCTGGCAGATGTTTCTCAGCAGCTTGAGCATCCAAAAAGTAATTTAGCCATTTAAGGATATTTTTAGCACAGCATTATCGCAATCCCCACTATAACCAAGGACTTTCCTGCTATTACAAAATAAATCCTGTTATTACAAAACAATGAAGGTGTATAGAAACACGTACTGAACTGGTTTATGTCAGAAGTATAACGGACCGTACGCCCCTGTAGCAGTTACAGGACAAAGAGGCTATTAAACAAACGTTGTCGGCAAAACTAAGAGTTTGAATCGTCATTTTGTGTATGAAATTATGAATGGCAGGAAGCCTTGCCCAAGCACATTTTAGCTAACAGGTTCCAAAATGACCTGGCAGCGTTGACAATACTCTGGGCGCCAGTCAAAAGATCAGTCGTTCACATTTAATTTATTAAGAAAAAAAAGAAGACTACAAATGAAATTAAGAAAAAATATATAAACACACTCATGCACACAAAAAACATCTGGAGTGAAATTTTAATCTTTTTCAAAGAAATTCAATTTCTTTCAAAAGACTTCAGGTGAACTTAATTAGATTAACACGACACAAAACTGGTTTGACTCTTTACCATTTGCTTGCCGAATAAATTTGTCATGATATTCCAATTAATTTTCACCAATTAGGAGTCAACTACATCTTTAATTTGGTTACATTGTTTTCTCTCATTTTATGCCGTGATTTTCAATACATCGCAATGTGGATATGGCATTTTTTTTATTCTTGATGGCAAACATAAATATTTTTGTTAACTTGTGTGAGTTAAGAGGGCAAATAACTTCTCTAAACATTAAATGCCCTTAAGATAAATAAACAGCTCATTAAAATCCTGCGATTAAAATTGTGGTTGGAACAAAAATCATCATACACAGTGGGTCCCCAGGAATGACGACAGATACCACTGTTTTCAAGAACCACAGCATCACCTCATGCTTAATCATGCTCCTCTGCTAATTTGGTTGGACACATCAGGCCTATCATCGTTAGAGCGGCAGTGGCTAAAGATAGCTTCCTGTCAGCTACTCAGTAATGTCTTGTTATCTACCGCAAGTACACAAACGACTGTTTTGAAAAGCATGTCAATTCCTCCCCGGAGAGGCTCAGTTAGAGAAAAAGAGGATTATTAATATGTGAGCAGCCAGTAAGTGGATTAGGACAGAAGACTGCACGGCTAGGCAAAGACAGAACGCGGCTTTATTAGAAAGAGTGTTTTACTGGAATAGCCTCTGAGCTTAAATCCTGATTGTCAGTTATGCATTACCCTGGCATACGGAATACAGAAACAACAGACAAGAACGATGGCACTGAAGTCCGACTCACTGACTGAGCATCCAATTTCTGATAATGATCTTTATGAAATATGAAATGCCAGACCTAGACCATTACCTCTAACTGATTCTTGTGAACATTACTCAGAAAACAGCCAAAACGCATAACGCTACAGTATTGACGAGCACTTCAATGTTCAGAAAGCAGAAGTCAGAATCAAGCTAGAGAGAAATGCATCATTTTGGGTTTCTATATTCAGGCTAGTACCACTGTTTTTGCGGGATAAATAACCGAAACTCAAGCCTCGGGAAAAAGTAGCAAATTGCATTACAGCACTTTCCCTCTGGAGGTATAGGGGCACAGAGGACCATAGAGGCGCTCACGATTTCATCCTCACGTCCTCATATGGCCACGGCCGCCTTAGTACCGCCCCGACTGCCGCCTTCCCCTGAACTGAACCGCTTTCTGCTCCTCCAACACTGACAAGCTGGCATCCGTCCAGGGCCCCACAGGGAGCGGAAATTAATTACGCGCAGAGCTGTCCGCGGCGGGTGCTGTCCATGTCGCATTCTATTAATGCCCTCTATCGGTTTCCACTGCTGCTAATTTCCAGCGTAAAACAGTTTATAAGCAGGCTTTTGTGTTTCTCAAGAAGTTATTGCGACAATTTCTACAGCATAAATATCGGGCATTTAAATACAGGGGAGTATGTCCTCTGCGTGTATGGCATACAGTCTGTTTTTCTGAGCGATGCATTCGTGACGCTGAGGATTTAAGCTCAGTCACGGAGGCTATTCATTCTGTGCTATTCCATTTATTTATGTCTTTAAATTGCAACACAGGCAGCTGTCCTAATCCACTTAAGGGCTGCGAATGTATTAATAATCCTCTATATCTCTAATTGGGCCTCACCAGGAAAAAAATTGACATGCTATGTGAAACAGCGATTTTCTAACTGTTGCGTAGAAATGTCAACTAACAAGGTTAAATGTGGGTGTTGTGGGGGGAAATATCCTCAGTCCGGACCAGTGGACTAAGTGTTCCTCTCACTGCTGTAAATCTATCCTCAATAAATAGACACATTCTCCAGAGGCTGATGCAATTGGATTCGTTGGAAGTCGCTCAAAGTGAAGCACAAAAACCCACGTTAGTCTGCTCAAACCAGGAGGCATTCATTCTTCAACAATCACCCGACACAGACTAACCCCTGACTGTCGGACCTCTCATTTTATTGCTTATTTCAGGGTGTGGATAAACCTGACACTTTTCACCTCATCAGACATCATTGGCTGATATCCTGATTGGTTCATTGCCTTGAAGGAAATTTTACACCCTTAGTTATAATTATGCTGAAGGTGCCTTTTATAAAAAGTGTAAATGCATTTTAGGGCTCTAGAGTCACTTCTGCACTGCACCTGTCTTCCGAAATCTTGGGGTTTTCTTCAGGATTCAGCTGCCCTTAGGTAACCCTTCTGCATGTCCTTCAGTTTGGACATGAATTGGCAGGACCCTTTATAGTAATAATAATGCATCAGTTTTATTTAGCGCTTTTCTGGACACTCAAAGACGCTTTTCAATGGATACATTATTCATTCACTCACACATTCACTCTCTGATGGTGGTAAACTACGTTTCTGTAGCCACATACTGACGGGGGCGTGGCTGCCAGTGTGCGCCTACGGCCCCTTCGACCACCACCAAACATTCACACACAGCCATACAGGAGTGTTCCTATATTCCTCTGTTTAGTCCAGAATGAACCGGTTCTTCTTAGCTAAGCCTCCCAGTAGCTGCCACTAATACGGTCATTCTGGAAGACTTTTTCACATTTTGAAGGTCATTAGACTCTCCTTATCCATTCTGTAGGCCGACATATGTGTTTCGAGGTTCTTCACAGTCCTGTTAGTTTTTTCTGCGAATCAGAAGGACGTATGAACCTGTCGCAGTTCTCACTGCTGAACAGTGATTGTGATTATACTTTGATTTTGGAATACTTAAGAATATTTTACCACCACAGTGTATAATACATTCATTAGTAATATCACTGGAGACCGACCTGCCCTGATGCCAGCTGTGTGGTTTACTGAGTGCCATTTGTAATGTAAAGGGTAGTTAGGGGTTAGAAGCAGGGCTCTTGCAAATGGCTCACCAATCTCCTAGGCCCACAGTGGTGTGCTTTGATCAGAATTTCAAAATCGATACTCTCCTAATATCAGGGATAATGTGGCAGCCTCTGAACTGTTAACTGTGCGACACAAGCTATTATGAGCTTCCACAAACTATACATTGAGCGATTCCTCTGATCCTAGCTAAAATGAAGCCTAATAGCCGATCTGTGTATCGCAGATATCTCCTTTGCGGGCATCTTATAGAGACGCGGGTGCTGTTCAATGCGATTTTAATTGCGGGGGATGTTTATCCTGAGCCAGGCTGCGCGGTCGTGTCTTCAGCGAGCAGATGGCGTTTTTGGCTCGCAAACCTTGCCTGAGCGGCGGGGCCTCGTCCGAGGGAGACGAGAGATTTCTCAGGCCCTGCCCCCTTACACCCCAAACGCACGCGCTGCCCTGCGATAACACAGCCCATCAAACACCCCAACCGCCCGAACATGCTCCATTACACCAGCATCGGCAGGGACTGATCCATCTCTCCGTATTCTGAATCTCAACATCAACAATATGCAGACTGAGTGACAGTACGAATGCAGGCAGTGCCTTGGATACAGAGTTATGGTGTTACGAGAATCCCTGTATTTGTTTCATGTCGACATTACCACTTAATTACCTTTGCCAATGGAGTTAGGTAGAGGTTATGTATTCACCAATGTCCGTTTGCTCATCTGTTTGTCTGGACAAAATCTCCCCAATTTCTCAATTGATTTCAATGACACGTTGTGGCAATGAGCCAAGGAACAATTGATTCACTTTTGGGATAGATTCGATTTTGAATACGGCTGCCACTGTCATAGTTTTACTCTTCTTAGCGACAGATGCGTTGGTGGAGGCATGCGCTCTCTGAGTGCTTTCTAGTTCCAGAGCTGCAGTCACAAATAAAAGTTATTCGTTTAATCTCAGTCAAAATGTCAGTCGACCCATCTGTCACGGTCCAGCTTTAAACATTTGACAAATCCGTCAGTTTGCATTGCGCACAGTTTTAGACCACTCATTAAGGATGAGTCACCGCTACTGATCCTTAATACATTCTGGACTGAGTCGAAAGCATAACTGAGTAGCTTCAGTCCTGGCTGAGGATAGCCTGCCTCTCATATGCTGGATAAGGGATCATAAGATGACCTATTTGCAGTGACAAAATGAGAGGTATAGGGCCAGTCTTACAACCAAAGATGAAGCCAAGCCCTGGACAAAACTGATTTTTCTAAGGAGAAAATCACTTCGAAATCTAACTGATTCCAGGGCGAGGCTCAATCTGTTACTGAAAAACCAGCCCATTCTCCATCCATCCATTAACAGCCTCTTACAAATTAGAGTTATGATGGAGTTGGAGCCAATCTCATCTTACTTTGGGGAAAAGGCAGGGACGCACTGCACACACTATTCACACACAGCTACAGGCAATTTAGTCTCATGCATGCTATGGGAGGTCACCTGAGTTCCGAGAGGAAACTCACACAGACCTGGAGAGAACATGTAAACCAGCCTCATGCCAGATTCTAACCCACTGCCTTCCCGATGAGAGCCAACAGGGCTACTGCCTGTGCCGCAGTGCTGCCTACCCAACACATTATCTAACCTGCAATATTCTTGATCAGAGGGACTTAAAGGGATAGTTCACCGAAAAATGAAAATTCACTCATTATCTAGTCACCCCAAGGCTAATTGATGGCTCGGTGAATTTCTTTGGTCCTCAAAAAACCTTTGGAGTTTCAAAGAAAAACAGCATTGAAGACAAATTCAAATGAACTGGTGGGGTAAATGCACTGATCAATCAACGAAAACAAATATTCTAAACTGCAGCATGTTTCTCCATTTGGAGTTTTCTTTGGCCGTGGTAGCGGGTTTACAGCAGGATGGCCTTTAATCTTAAACTTCTTCTGTGAAGATGAACAAGGCTCCTGGCTAAGTGGTTACATTGGACATTTAGGCAAAATACCTCGTGAAAAGATGTTGTTTTGAGACAAATTTGAATGTCAGGGCTTGCGGACACTTGGATTGCGCCACACGAGCAGTATGGAGGCACTTTGAAAAAAACACAATGTTGTTTTTTACGCTTGAAAGAGCGGCCACAATTGACTTCTGTTGATTTGGATTTGTTTTCAATGCTGTTTTTCTTTGAAACTCCAACAAAAGATTTTTGAGGACCCTATCCCTTTACGTCTGACTCAGCACACAGTGGGCTGATACAATCTGGACTGTTCACTGATCTAAAGCAGGGCACATCCACTCACACATTCCACCTACAGGCAATCAAGGGTCTCCATTTAGCCTATGATGTGTGTCCTAGGACTGCGGGAGGAGACTGGTGTACCTGTAGGAAACGCACGCAAACAAGGGGAGAACATGCAAACTCCACACAGAGGGGCCCAGTCTGGACTCAAACCCACAACCTTCCTGCTGTGAGGTGACAGCGCTATCTTCTACGCCATCGAGCTGATCTCACGTGAACACGAAGAAAGTCTGTGCTTCTGCAAGAGCCCCACCTTCCTGTCGGTGCCGCCGGTGATGATCTGGTACTCGTCTGGGTGGTAACAGACGCTTTTAAACAACGTGTTGGCCAACACCATTTGGTATCGAACAAAACGCCTGCAGTGAAGCAAAAAAAAAGGGGAAGGGTGATTAGCCAAGAGGGAAACGTTAGCGCTGCACTGGGGTCATGTATGTCCCCGAAATACTTTTGCGCTCAAGATAATAGTAAAACATTATTGCCATCCTCCCAGCCCACTGGATTTCTAAAATAAGGAGCCAGTATAAAACCTAAATAGAGTTCTTAACATCACTGAACAGTGAAAACACAACTGTACGTCATGTGGTAATACTGGTACCTGCAGGGTTAAATGAATGGATCAACATTGAGTTCTTGCCAATGGTTTAAGGGATACTTGCATTATGAAGCTGGTGTTGTGACAGTGCGTTCAGGAACCACACGCAAGAGAGGGAAATCCAAAAAACCTATGCCTTTAATGAGTTCCGGGTCAGTACCAAAAGACACAAGATCCAAAAACGGAGTCGACTAGACGGGCCGAGGTCAGAACCAGTAAAACAGAGGATCAATGGTACATAGACGGCAGGAAAAAAGTCGTAGTCAATAAGCAAAGCAGTGGTTCATACATAGGGCATCCAAACACAAAAATGGGTCGAAATCCAGAAAAACAAAATCAATTCAAAAAAGGCAGTGGCAAGAATCTTGGTCGGACGACACAGTCAATGAAAAGCAATAATCAATGGCATACAAGAAGCTCAAAGAATTATTGATCAACACTCAGACAAAGTCAGAACAGCAGTGAGGACTCTAAATACACAGAAGGGAAGTCACATGCTACACAGGGAACAGGTGAATGGGATGAGAACTAATTCCAATGGGAGAATCACGCGAGGGAAATCCCAACCACGAAAATTTGTGAAAGCCAAGACACAGACGGGAATCACGCGGACAGCCTATGACATTAAAACAGCTCCAGTCGGGGAGTTCTAAGTGCAAAGATGACGAGTGCCGGAAAGCAATTAAGCACGTGCGAGAGATCTCACTGAAACACAGGGGGAGACGGGTAAAGCTGAGCAAGAGGCGGAGAATAGAACAGGGCGATTGCTGAGATGGAATTAGTACTAATTAGCAGCGGTGCAATTTTACAGATTTAACTAGAGTGCTCGTTAGTGAGTTAATACAAAACCAGTGAAGTAAATTGTAAATAAAAACAGAATACAATGATTTGCAAATCCTTTTCAACCTATATTCAATTGAATACACTGCAAAGACAAGTTACTTAATGTTCGAACAGGTAAACTTTGTAATTTTTTGCAAATATTAGCTCATTTGGAATTTGATGCTTGCAACATGTTTCAAAAAAGCTGCCACAAGTGGCAAAAAAGACAGAGAGTTGAGGAATGCTCATCAAACACTTATTTGGAACATCCCACAGGTGAACGGGCTAACTGGGAACAGGTGGGTGCCATGATTGAGTATAAAAGCAGCTTCCCTGAAATGCTCAGTCATTCACAAACAAGGATGGGGCGAGGGTCACCACTCCGTGAACAAATGCGTGAGCTGATTGTCGAACAGTTTAAAAACAGCATTCCTCAACGAGCTATTGCAAGAAATTTAGGGATGTCATCATCTACGGTCCGTAATATCGTCAAAAGGTTCAGAGAATCTGGAGAAATCACTGCACGTAAGCGACAAGGCCGACAACCAACATTGAATGCCCGCGACCTTCGATCCCTCAGGCGGAACTGCATCAAAAACTGACATCAGTTTGTAAAGGACATCACCACATGGGATCAGAAACACTTCAGAAAACCACTGTCAATAACTACAGTTCATCGCTACATCTGCAAGTGCAAGTTAAAACTCTACAATGCAAAGCGAAAGCCATTTATCAACAGCACCCAGAAACGTCGCCGGCTTCGCTGGACCCAAGCTCATCTAAGATGGACTGATGCAAAGTGGAAAAGTGTTCTGTGGTCTGACGAGTCCACATTTCAAATTGTTTTTGGAAACTGTGGACGTCGTGTCCTCCGGACCAAAGAGGAAAAGAACCATCTAGACTGTTATAGGCGCAAAGTTCAAAAGCCACCATCTGTGATGGTATGGGGGTGTATTAGTGCCCAAGGCATGGGCAACTTACACATATGTGAAGGCACCATTAATGCTGAAAGGTACATACAGGTTTTGGAGCAACATATGTTGCCATCCAAGCAACGTCTTTTTCATGGACGCCCCTGCTTATTTCAGCAAGACAATGCCAAGCCACATTCTGCACGTGCCAACAGCATGGCTCCGTAGTAAGAGAGTACGGGTACTAGACTGGCCTGCCTGTAGTCCAGACCTGTCTCCCATTGAAAATGTGTGGCGCATTATGAAGCGTAAAATACGACAACGGAGACCTCAGACTGTTGAACAACTTAAGCTGTACATCAAGCAAGAATGGGAAAGAGTTCCACCTGAAAAGCTTCAAAAATTGGTCTCCTCAGTTCCCAAACGTTTACTGAGTGTCGTTAACAGGAAAGGCGATGTAACACAGTGGTAAAAAGGCCCCTGTGCCAACTTTTTTGCAATGTGTTGCTGCCTTTAAATTCTAAGTTAATGATTATTTGCAAAAAAAAAAAAAAGTTTCTCAGTTCGAACATTAAACATCTAGTTTTTGCAGTGTATTCATTTGAATATAAGTTGAAAAGGATTTGCAAATCATTGTATTCTGTTTTTATCTACGATTTACATAACGTGTCAACTTCACTGGTTTTGGTTTTGTAATATATACATGGATTAGTGGGTTAGTAGACTATGATACAAAATACAAATGTTAGTCTTGTTAGTAATCAGAACAGCAAGGCGAAGGAAGTAAACGAGAATTGAAGTAATAATACGAAGCACCAGGAACCACTGAAATGCCCTGAAGCAGGTGAGCACACAGACTGGGGACAAGGACTGAATCAGCTAGATCACGAGACGGGGGTGACAAGTGCAATGGAACTGAAAATGGCAAGTAATGAAACCTGAGAATTAAAATAACAAAAAAGAATAAAGACAAGACAAAATCATTAACACCAACATGAACATAAACATGAACACAAAACCAGAACCATGACAGGTCTATGTTGGTATGAAGGTTGGGAGGGATGAAGAGTGTGATTGGGGGGGGGGGGGGGGGGGGGGGTGCAAAGTGTGCGTGTGTGTGTGTGTGTGTGTGTGTGTGTCTGACTCACTCCAGGTCCCAGATAATGCAGGCCCCGTCCGAGCTGGCCGTGACACACTCCTTGTTGTTGCTCTTGATCTTGATACAGGTGACAGTGGCCTTGTGCTCCTTCATGGTCTCAATGAGCCTGTGTGTTCCCTGCTGAATCTGCCACACTCTCACCTGGCCATGAGAGGGCGTGAGAGAGGGCAAAATGAGAGGGTGAGTCACTGGCAGTGTACATTAATTCAGGGAGTCCAATGGCAGGCTAGCAGGAGTAGATTCAGTGGCTGGAGGTGTACCGACATTCATTAGCCGTTGCATAACATGAGCACTGAGATGACATATGGAGTGGGCTTCAGCTTCATCGCAAAAAGTGGGTCATGTTAGACTGGCTTTGTTTATGGGGTAAATATTTTTTGCTGCGACTCATGATCAAGGTCAAGGTCAAGGTATCTTTATCATCCCCAAGGGGGACAATTTGTTATACAGTCAACAGACAAATTCAATCAATCCTCAGCACGGACAAAGATGAGGTAGAACGTGGAAAGTGACTAAAACATATGAAATAAATAAATAAAGTAAATATAAAATAAAATTGTAATAATAAAAATAGATAAAAACTTAATGAATAAATAAGTGAGATACTTAATTCAGGGCGTTTAGGCAGCCAATAACAGCAGGTACAAATGAGTTCTTCTATCTGTTGTATTTGATTCACCATACATTTGGGAAAGAGTTGTTTCTTAATGGAATTAAGAGACAACTATTGGAATAAAAGATTTATAATCGTTGCTGAAAAGCTTTAAGTTGTGCCCTTAATGAAGTCCCCTAATTACTTCCATTCTTTTTCCAGCCAGTAATGAGTTGGATATTCCTCTGTAGCTCTCCAGCCTACAATCCACAGCATGGCCATTCACAATGAATGACATATTTTCTAACGATTGTTACTATTCATTTGTATGAGGCTAATGACTTCTGCTAGCAACTGACATGTCTCTAGTATCCAGCTCTATTTAATGCCATTGAATCCTGCCTGCTATTCTCCTCTATAATCCCTGTGCATGCATGTAGCCATCATTCAGGCGGGAGCCAGCCATTGTGAATCTGCGTGTTGCATATTAAGGGCCACATATCAATGGCGCGTAAACCCTCTCATCACCCTCCATGAATACTCCTGGATCTGAGCATGACTGTATTTCTGGATACACTGATATTTATATTAAGGTTTTACAGAGTATGAATGCTGCTCTGCAGCAACACCCACTTGATAACCCATTGCGTTGCCTGACCTGCATCTGTTTGGATTCCAAAAGGAAACCACAGTACCCACAGGAAACCCATATAAACACAGAGAGAAGCGATTGACAATGCAACAAGCAATGGACTTAGGGTACTAATCAGAGGCGGCATGTGAACTGGCAACAGGGGAAGCTCAAACAATCCCTTAAAATTAATGATGGGTCATGACCTTTTTTCAATCATTCATTGAAATTACCATTACAGAAACTCTGACAACTCCCAGCATTATCAGGTGCGGCCAGTTTTCATTCCTAACGCACACCTGTCAACTCTCACGCATTCGGTGTGAGTTTTAGTGGTATATTCACATTCCTCTGCTGTAGTCAGCAATTATTCAATCAACGCGATTGTAAGAGATTCTCACGCGGAATTGAAGTCCTTGAGCACTGGAGGGGTTGGAAGTAATGGAATTGCATAAAGATGTTTCAAATGATCTTTAGGAGTTCCCGATAACGTAGGTTAATGAACAGGGCCACTCCTAATGCGCTTTCCTAATCGTCCTTACACCTATATATACCTCCTACATTCCCACAACCCCCGCTCGTCTCATTTCTAAGTCCCTCCAACCCTTCCCCTCTCCAAGCAGGGAGCAAGAAATAGCCACCACCTGGGACCCTGGGAAGCTAGGGAGCCATGCGGTCTCCGACAAGAGATGCGAGCCTCACCCTGAGTCTCACCACCCAGGGGGCGTCCAACGTCTGCACAATCACAGATCAAGTCCGACACCACACCCGCCCCGATCTCCTATCCGCAATCCCACCCAATACTCTCCTCTACTTTGGGAGCGGTCCAGAATTCATGTAATTTCATTTAAACGATTATGAAACGCATGCATTGCTTCCAACCCGAGGAAAGAAAAGCATGAGAACTCCGCAGTCGTAATCGGTAGGCGTTGGCCACATCTAATAATGTTGAGAGTTTTCGGAGTTTCTGAATGATTGACAACAGGTCATGAATAATCATTAATTTTAAGGGCTTGTTTGAGCTTCCCCTGTTGCCAGTTCACAAGCCTCCAGTGGTATTAACTGAGGCATTATTGGGGGTGACCTATGGCTTAGACCGGGGTATTTAAGCTTATCCAGAAAGGGCTAGTGTGGTGGCAGGCTTTCATTCCAACCAAGTAGTTATGCTCCTCAATCTACCAATCTACCATAGAGTCTTCAAAAGAGTCCTTGTTTTCATTTGTGAAATGTGTAACTGATTTGTCTGTGTGAAAGCCTGGGTGAGGCCGAGGTGTTTGCCTGGGACTAAAGTTAGGGTTCAGTATTGGCCCTTAACAAGGCCCTGCACCTGAGGCTGCTCCCGAAGAGACTCGCCGCTGCTAAGTTCAGTCAACTCTAAGGGGATTTGGACAATAGAATCCGATAAGTATGGACTGTATGACCAGAAGTATGTGATCAAGTTAGTCTACATCGTCTCGACCAACCGTGAGTGGAGCTGGCTTTGCGCATGGGGCTACAGTAATTTTAAAACAGGAAAGGGCCTTTTCCAAACCGTTGGAAATGGCAATGTACCATAAGCATCAACATTTTCCTTCATTAGACCTGACACACCAAGCCCAAACACTGAAAACAGTCCAAGATCAAGAAGTATCCACATAATTTTGGCCATGTGAAGGTATTTAACGATATGGGCCTGCAGTGTTCATACCTGCCCTTCCCCCCCACCGCTGAGGATCCTGCCGCAGTCGGTGGTGCCCGCAATGGCAGTAACCCCCATACTGTGGGCATTGTGTATGATCACACTCAGCCTGCCGCTCTCCGGGGTGAACACTCGGATGCTGCCATCATTCCAGGCTGTAAGAAAGCAAACAAACCATTAAACAAACAACACTGTTTACTATCTCAGGATCATACCAAAGACATGCTGAAAGCAGTGTTTTCTTGTTTTAATCAATGGATATACAATGAGGTCGGCAAAATTCTGGAAGCACCTTTTAAAAATGGCTTTAAATTTTAAGTCCGTACAGCACAATTACTAAAGGATCCACACAGGTCATCTCAATCCATTAGAGTGCGAACTAAAACAAAAGGACATTTAAAGGGGTCAAGGCCACCAGCACTTTCCAAAACCTGATGAGCATACTTTCACAGTTCAGAGGGGCCAGATAATGGGTGATTAAAGGTGCATTGGTCAGAAAAACATCAAAATACTCTGAGTTGGCAAGGGAAACGGTGTGAAAAGTGATAATCGTGTATGCCAAACAATTCAGCAACAATTACACAGATAATGCTTGGATGAATGCTAAGAATTGTCATATCTTTCCTTTGGAAACCTCCAATTCCTTTCTTCTAAATCTTGATTCAAGGAATTGGAATCTCCTTCGCATTGTGAGAATTCTATCGACTGCCAGGTCAGACAAAAGGAAGGAAAGAAAGAATAAGGAAGTGACCATTATTCTCTGAGAGGAAACTGGGTGAATGGTAGGGCACTGTGAGTAAAAAGGGTGAATGGGAGGTCACTGAGAGGAAACTGTGAGTGGTAGGGCACTGAGAGGGTGATTGTACAGCACTGAGAGGAAACCGGGTCAATAGGAGGTCACTGAGTGGAATAAGGGTGAGTGGTAAGGCACTGGAAGAGTGAAAGGTAGGGCACTGTGAGTAAAAAGGGTGAGTGGTAGGGCACTGTGAGTAAAAAGGGTGAGTGGTAGGGCACTGTGAGTAAACAGGGTGAGTGGTAGGGCACTGTGAGCAAACAGGGTGAGTGATAGAGCACTGTGAGTAAACAGGGTGAGTGGTAGAGCACTGTGAGTAAACAGGGTGAGTGGTAGAGCACTGTGAGTAAACAGGGTGAGTGGTTAAGCACTGTGAGTAAACAGGGTGAGTGGTAGGGCACTGGGAGAGTGAAAGGTAGGGCACTGTGAGTAAACAGGGTGAGTGGTAGGGCACTGAGTAAAAAGGGTGAGTGGTAGGGCACTGGGAGAGTGAATGGCAGGGCACTGTGAGTAAACGGGCTGAGTGGTTGAGCACTGTGAGTAAACAGGGTGAGTGGTAGGGCACTGGAAGAGTGAATGGTAGGGCACTGGGAGAGTGAATGGCAGGGCACTGTGAGTAAACAGGGTGAGTGGTAGGGCACTGTGAGTAAATAGGGTGAGTGTAGAGCACTGTGAGTAAACAAGGTGAGTGGTAGAGCACTGTGAGTAAACAGGGTGAGTGGTTGAGCACTGTGAGTAAACAGGGTGACTGGTAGGGCACTGGGAGAGTGAATGGAAGGGCACTGTGAGTAAACAGGATGAGTGGTAGGGCACTGTGAGTAAACAGGGTGAGTGGTAGAGCACTGTGAGTAAACAGGGTGAGTGGTAGGGCACTGTGAGTAAACAGGGTGAGTGGTAGAGCACTGTGAGTAAACAAGGTGAGTGGTAGAGCACTGTGAGTAAACGGGGTGATTGGTAGGGCACTGGGAGAGTGAATGGTAGGGCACTGTAAGTAAACAGGGTGAGTGGTAAGCACTGTGAGTAAACAGGGTGAGTGGTTGAGCACTGTGAGTAAACAGGGTGAGTGGTTGAGCACTGTGAGTAAACAGAGTGACTGGTAGAGCACTGTGAGTAAACAGTGTGAGTGGTTGAGCACTGTGAGTAAACAGGGTGAGTGGTAGAGCACTGTGAGTAAACAGGGTGAGTGGTTGGGCACTGTGAGTAAACAGGGTGAGTGGTTCAGCACTGTGAGTAAACAGGGTGAGTGGTAGAGCACTGTGAGTAAACAGGGTGAGTGGTAGAGCGCTGTGAGTAAACAGGGTGAGTGGTAGAGCACTGTGAGTAAACAGTGTGAGTGGTTGAGCACTGTGAGTAAACAGGGTGAGTGGTTGGGCACTGTGAGCAAACAGGGTGAGTGGTTGAGCACTGTGAGTAAACAGAGTGACTGGTAGAGCACTGTGAGTAAACAGGGTGAGTGGTAGGGCACTGTGAGTAAACACAGTGAGTTGTAGAGCACTGTGAGTAAACAGGGCGAGTGGTTGAGCACTGTGAGTAAACAGGGCGAGTGGTAGGGCACTGAGTTGTCTCTGCTCACCGCTGATGATGCTCATGCCGTCCCTCATGAACTCCAGAGCGTTGCAAGTCATGTTGGGCACATGAATACGCAGCAGCTCCTTAGATGTGCCAGTGTGCCACACCCTAATGCTGCCCAACGAGCAGGTGGCAAAGAGATCAGAGCACCCACTGAGGGAGAGGGGGAGGAAGGGGAAGAATGAGGGAGGAATGGGGTGAGAGGGAAAATGAGGAGCGAAGAGAGGAAGAGTTAGAGAGGAGGAGAGAGCGAGAGAAAGGGAGAGAATTTAGAAGAGAGGGAGTTTAAGAGAGGGCAAGAGGGAGGGAAGAAGGGAGGAATGGGGAGGGGGAGAGGGTGCAGGAAAGAGGAGGAGGAGACAGAGGGGAAGAGAGGTTGAGGGAGAGAGAAAGTCCAGAAACTGTTATCAGCTTACTGCAACTACTGTATGCAGACTGTCGTTAGAAACAGGAGCTTATATTAGTTACTCTAACATATTGTTCTTGGAACGACTCAAAGCGTTTTATGTTGAAAACAGACTGGCTTATAGTGCCCTCTAGTGGACAGTATTTTTATTACTCAAACAGGTGCAGAGAATGTTCTCACACGCCGTCGGCAGTTTCCAGCAGGAAACAGCTTTGACATAGTGCAATGGTTCAATTTATCCACAGTACCATCAATTAACAAAATATAGATTGAGATGAGCCCTGCTCTGAACGGTGCTGTAGCAATACTGACACATTTTTGTACATGCTGCAATCACCCCCAAGTTTGTTTAACTAGCTGTTTACCGACAGCTGACTTAACTGCATAAAAGTAACAAACCCATATATGGGTCCATAAAATGCAGCTGCTTTATTGAGACCTGTTGAACTTCTGGCCCACTTTAAATTCTAGAAGAGATCTCAAAGTTTCTATCAATCCCAAACAGCCCCGGCGCTAGAACAGGGATTTGGGGTGGAACAGACACGTCCCTTTATGACAATTCGGATAGTCCTGGCTAGTTTTCAATTATTTTACTCTATTGATGCATTTTCCAATTATTGTAATTGGAAACTGAAGACACGGTTTCTCTCCATATGTGATCTAACAGCGATGAAATCATGGGCTAAATTCAGTAAAACTGAGAATTGGGGTGAACAAAACATCCGTTTTAAACAATTTAGGCCTGACCTGTTCTTATTCATTTTCATGATTAACAGAAGGTTCACTCCGAGAGCGCTCCACACTTAACAGGTGCTGCTTGTTCTCCCCGATTAGGTAAGACAACAATCAGTCATCTGGACGCGTTTGCTTCATTTAATCAACGTTATTCAAAATTGCTCTCGGTATTGAGTGAAAAAAAGTGGCAATCGGCACGGAAATAAGCTATTAGAAGCATGCGGCTCAAGCTGTTTGCGCAGATATGCAATTTTGAATAACGTTGATTTAAATTCAGCAAATACAGGTCCAGATGAATGATTGTCGTCCTACCTCAGCAACACCTGTTAAGTGCGGAGTGCTCTCGAGGTGAACCTTTTGTTAATCATGAAAATGACCGAGAACAGGTCAGGACTAATAATTGTTTAAAACGGATGTTTTGTCCACCCCGATTCTCAGTTCTACTGAATTTACCCCCTGTTTTCATCTCTGTTAGATCACACATGGAGAGAAACCGTGTCTTCAGCTGCCAATTACGATAAATGGAAAACGCGTCAATAAAGTAAAATGACTGAGAACAAGACAGGACTATCGTAATTGTCATAAAGGGACGTGCCTGTGCCCCCCCGAATTCCCTGTTCTAGCGCCGGGCCTGACAAATATGTTCTGCTGAATTACAGGGAAATGAGTATAAAAGGAAAATGTGCATTAAGTGATGCATAAGTTCTACGTTGTAGATATTTTCTGTCCGAGGTAATACAGTGGCTATAAATATGGAGTCCTGGGTTTGAATATTTTGCTCAATATAAGTGTGACAAGCTTCAGTGGTGTGCAGCAACTAGTAGATACAGAATATTGAAGTGAAACCATCCTACAATATGGAAGAAAAAATCTTTTCCTAACTCTGAACCTACTTCAAGGGAAATTCAAGCAAAAATCTGAGTTTCGAGGGTTGAAGCACATTATTGTCTAGTCTGTTTAATATGCACAACTGAGTTGCTCCATATGAACTTTGATCAATGTTGTGCAGTTGTTTCGGTGACTTTCTCTCTGTATTTATTGACCCTTAGAGCACTAAATGCAGCTACTGTTGCTCAATGATGTAAGACATCAAAATTCAAGCTGTTGAAAACATACCTTCCCACAGTGGAGCTCTTTTATACAAGTTGCCACATAATCAGGTTTCAACAGCACAAGATAGTTAAATGTATATATATTTTTAATATATATTATTATAATATACTCTAGAGGTTAAAATCATAGTGAATAAAAGTGTCAGCCTTGTAAATGTAGTGCACGTAGGACTGAGGCAGTCTGTCACTCACAAAGGGAAGGCCACGTCATTGACGGCGCAGTCGTGGCTGGTGGCGATGAGCTCTTCTTTGAAGTCCGTGTAGATGAAGCGGTAGATTTGCGCTGCCTCAGTTCCGACGAACAGCTGGTGGCCCTCTCCTCTCAGGGCGATAGACGTCACCCCGCCTTCCAACTGGACCTTCCTGTCAGACACACAGGATGGAGCGAACCAGGCACGACTGAGACACCGCATCACAATGAGCCATGTGCGCAACTGGCTGCTAATTACAGTGCAAAGGTTGCAAAGAAAATGGCTGACAATTTATAACACTTCAATATCAATATGTGTTGGAAGCAAGCACAAAAAAAAACTTCTTTACAAAATTGCTTGCATTTTATAACCTTTAAAGGCACTATGAAAAGACTGCTAGAGCAAAACAGACTTCTGAGTTATAACATACCGTACAAATGCGAGTAAAACAAATGTTTCGGCTAAATTTTTGAAGGGAGGGGAATAGATTTGATTGACAATGAATGCAGGCGCCCATTCTGTACTGCAATGGATTTCAATGTGATTGACAGAGGTATATAAACTTTAGGATGCGTGTATATTGTTATTAAGACTTGACAAAATTGATAAAAAAAAGTTTATTTTGATTTTAGCGCGGCCTCAAGCTGTTTGGTCGCACATTTGATTGGGATACTAACAACTGGATATTTCTTATGCTGATGTAACCATCACCATTTACAACTGAAAGTATTCGAGTTTAGAATTTTGATAAAACATTCCCAAAAAACCAGACTGTCAGAGAGTTAAACGAGTCTCCCGGTCGCCAAACTCACTTAATGGCTTTGAAATGAGGCCCGGAGCACAGAGAGAAGGTCCCATCACCGGATCCCAAGAGCACGTCTCCGGTCTTCAGAACCTTCAGGCACTTCACCCCCTACAGAGGGAAGAGCATTTACTACATCTCAGCCGTCAGTCTTCACCAGCAGCAACAAAATCTGAATGTTTCCTACACGCAACACTTTATAACGTAGTGGAAGGGCGGCTCTCTGCCAACACCCCAAAATATCGAAAGCAAGGCTACATTCCACCTGGTTTATTTTCATCTAAGTGATAAATTGTTTTCTCATTCAACTTGTTAGCACGACTTCATACTCTCCAAGCTAAGATGCAAACAGTCAAATCCAAAAATGTCTTTTTTTATTCTTTTCTTATATTGCATTGTATTTTGGCGAAGTGTCAACAAGTAAATTCCGAATATAATATCTTTGTTTATGCAAAAGTTCAGTTGCTAACCGAAGACGTCAAGCAATGAACTTGAAGTACTCTAAGGCTGTCAATCACAAGGATAAGAATCATAAATATTTGACAAAAACATTAATCTTTTACAATAATTTTCAATTAAATTTGGGACTGATAAAATGATACATTAAATAATTTACTTGAGTTAGAAGAGTGGTGTGTTTTGTCGACGTCTCTGCTCACCTTGCTGAATTTCTGTTTCGCCGGCCCACAGCTGTTGAGGAGCTTGGTCTTCAGGTTCACTTTCAGCACGTCTCCAGTGGTGGTACCACAGAAGAAGAAACTGTCGTCCTGTAGGATCTGCAGCATGGAGAGGCCACACTCAGAAACCTCCATCTGCACAATCGGTTTTGACCTTTTCTGCAATGTTGACCTTGATCCTTGACCCTTGACCCTGAACTGTGGAAATCCAATCACCTCTTACTTTTGTCATGTATCACCTTGCCACAAAGTTTCATAAAAATCAGTCCCAAACATTTTCTATAATCCTGCTTGCACATGAACAGACAGACTGACAGGCAAACCTGATAACATTATGTTTCATATCATGAGGTTCCCCCATCCCCAAGCAATTGGAGAGAGACAGATTCTTCAGACAATTAGGCTTTATTGTGGCATGTTGATGAATATAAAGCCGAGATCTTGTTGCGCAAGAAGAACAGACATCTTGCCTTTCACACCCAGTTTTTATACCTTCATCACAGGAAATATCTTCCAAATACGGTCTTTCCGCTTTCTCATTCTCACGCTACAAAAGGATGGGCAAACCAAAACACTGCCAACTGCCCGTGAGAACTACAACCAAAAGATAAGCATGCATAACACTAAAAAGGTGTTATGGCTCTGTGTTTTGATGTCTTGCCTTGTGTTCATGGTCATGTCTTTTCTTTATTCCTTTTGTTTATTATACATTCCAATTTCCTGTTTATGCCATTTCAGGTTTCATTGCACTTGTCAGCCCTGTCTTGTGATCAGTTTGGTTCAGTCCGTCTCCCCAGTCTGTGTGCCTACATGCTTCGGGTGATTTCAATGGTTTCTGGTGTTTCATATTATTACTTCAATTCTCGTTTACTTCCTTCACCTTGCTTTCCAAGATTACTAATAATGCTAAAATTTATATTGTGTATCATAGTTTGCCAACCAAACTAATCCATGTATATATTACTAACTTACTAATGAACACTTGGGTTAATTTGTAAAGCTGCACCTCTACTACCATCTCAGCTATCGCCCTGTTCTAGTCTTCGCCTCTTGCCTTGCTTTCTCAGCCTCTCCCAGCGTTTCCACGAGATCTCTCACACGTGCTTAATTGCTTTCCTGTACTCATTGTCTGTGCACTTAGAACTCCTTGACCAGAGCTGTTTTTCTGTCATAGGTTGGTTGCGTTGATCCTGTCCGCGTTTTGGCTTTTGCCAATTGTTGTGGTTGTCTTATTAGTCTTATCCAATTCACTTGTTCCCTGCATAGCATGTGACTTCCCTCTTGTCTATTTAGAGTTTTCAATGCAGTTCATTCTTTGTCAGAATGTTGATTTGTATTCATTTGTGCAGAGCTCCTCGTATGCCTTTTGTCTAGGGATGGCAAATTTGAAGCTTCAAAACGTTTCAAAACATTTGAACCATTGTTTCAAAATGTTTTGAAACATTTCAAAACTTGCTCGCTCAACATTGGCATCCACAGGCAGAAGTTGTCATTGCAGCCTTTATTTATTGTTGGTGTTGATCTGCTGAAACCTTCCTTTGCTCAAATCCAAAAATATTACTAGTTCTGACACAGGCACGATCAGTTGATTATTTTTTGTACGATATGACTATTTCTTATTGAATGGCACTGTTTGTTTATTTTGCCGTTAAATGTCCTCATTCCTTCATTCAGAATGATTGTGCCAGGTCAGCTTTTTATATATAAACTAGCCGATACCCGTGCTACGCAAAGCTGAGTTAGTCGATCTTACTTGTGAAAACAGCTTCAAAATGCAGTTTGCACTTCACAACTAAGTTTGAAACCTGGCGCATCACCTTTGTCACACAGTAAAACCGGTGTAAGCGGAAAACAGACTCATTATTCATGGTGGTTTCCGGGAGTTGTGTGAAATTACTCAAATCGCCAACTCAGTAATAATAGGCTATATAGATATAGATGGAATCGAAAATTACAATTTTTGATTCTGCATAGTTGGTATTGCACCTAATTGAGATTATACACATCAAGAAAATGTGGTATAAAGTTTTAGATTCAGAAACATTAAGCTCATGTTGCCACATGATAGGTTTTCAACAAATTTGATTTTGATGGCTAACATCATTGAGCAACAACAGATGCATTTCGTCCTCAAAGAGTTAATAAGATTAACTTCAAGCGACTTAACTCAGTTATGTGAAAGCAGTTGACATAACACATTAAAGTAAATCAGACACTCAATTTCTTTGAGTGAATGAAACCATGAGCAGGTTCACTACTGTGGGTGACAGTTTCAGTAAAATCTCAGAGCCTACACTCAGTAAGCTTACTTCCAGCCAGTGACACTCTCAGCACACCCTCACATCTGCGTGTCTTCCTCAGTTTACCGCAGGGTGAGGTGCACCTTTGATGGTGCACCTTTATGGTGGTACCACTGCTAATCTCAGGACGTCTAAGTCAAACTGACGTGACGACATGAGAAACTCAGCGGGGGTGGGGGAAAGGGGGAGTCCTCACCTCAATACAGTTCACTATTCGCTTCAGTTGTCCCATCTGACACTCTGTAGGCCGCACCTTCCTGTTCGGAAGATCCAACTCCCAAACGCGGAGCGTTCCGCTGTTGGAGACATGGTGAGATGTGAGTCACTGATGCTCTCACTGAAATGACTGTTTCGGTTTAGCCGGGAGCTCATTGTGTCTTGTGCTCTTAAAGGGTAATGTGGGTATTTTTGATCCTGGTCCCCACTTTCCCACCTATTTGTGTTTATATGATTAATAGGGACAAAATTCTTTTCAATCTGTCCATTACTGAGCAAGAATGCTATATTTATATTCTGGGTTATCGCGTTCTCGCTCAATATTGAACCAATTAAAAATTGTTTTTCTCTATTTATCATTTATAGATACAAACTGATGGGAAAATATTTCCAAGTTTCAAAAATGATCCTTTCAGTAATACAAGGGGGAAATTCAAGGTCAATTAATAACTAATAGTCAATAACAGCACATGGCTTGCCACTTACGGGATCATTTTGACTTAATCGTCCTAACTAGCTGTAATAATTAATTCAAAACAGCCATAAAAAATCCCACCGTGAGCCCATTCTAAGAGCAGTTGTCCTGCATGATAAAGGTGCAGAACAGCAAATCTTCAAATTATCACTCAAGACTTTGGGGACTCCAATTGAACAATTATTAATGCTGGCCAGACTGGTTTCACTTTTGACTCTCAGCTCAGGGGAAAAACCAGGAGTTAGCAGCCCTTAAAGGACCATGATTTTAGGAAAAGGGATCTACATGATTCCCAGATCCCCAACATGGCATTCGCCTCCCATGCGATGATATATACAAAATGAGATTGCTTCAGAAAGTCATCTAACATCACAAAGAGACTTACTTCCCGGCAGAGACAAAGACGTCGTCATTCAGGTTGGAGAACTCTATCGTGTGACAGTGACCAGCGCTTTGTGCAGAGGCAGGACTGCCGCAGATGGCCTCTTTCGTTTCGATATTCCACACGACGATACTGGAATGAACACAGACCAGCCACCAAAAATTCACTGCCTGAATTTACAGTCGTGGTCTGCAAAGCCACCTACTCCATCCGACACGTATTTACAGGCCACAACCATTTTCCTTTTTGACTAACAAAAAATCGGACGCAGGGCTGGTTTCACAGACAAATCACCAGCTTAGTGCCGAACTATATCAAGTTTGGGACGAAGAATCTCCATTCAAAATCGATTTTAGTCGAGGACTAAGCTAAATCTACTGTTTGTTATGCAAATTAGACCATTTTTTGTTTTTCAAAATATTGGCATGCATCGCAAGAAGATGACTGATGAAAAGTAATGTACATTGAACCATGTAGCCTTCTTTTCTGAAGTTCAAAGCAAAATGGCTCACCTGCCATCATCTTGTCCTCCAAGTGACACCAGATACTTGTCATTAGGAGAAAAGGCCAGGTCTTCAACTTTGGCCTTGTGTAGCTGAAGTCGAGCATAGATCTCCCGCTTAGAGTAATCCCAGATAATAATATCAGCCTGGAGCAACACAACACAGCATCACAGTAAAACATGAGGGCCCCACTCAGTTAAGTGAACTTTTCTCTTTGACCTCACTTGAAGTGTTTCGGATATTGAACTCAATGAGTTTTCAAAAGTTAAAATGAAAGTGATCCATTGTCTTGACCAATTTTGAGTTGAAACAAAGCCTAACATTAAGTTGACTCACATTTTAAAGGTACTCAGCAAACTCCACTGTCTTCATTTAATGTATTCCAGTGATTGTGCATTGCAATAGGAATAATCATGTACTTAACGGAGAGGGATGATGTCAAAGAATAGCCTAGACATCGAAATACATAGCCGTCAAAGTATGCAAATGTATAACCATTACTAATAATGGCACAAATAAATATGCATATTTTGGTGTTAATAGGTGCAAATACTTCAAAACGTATTCCTTGCCATGACCGAATACTGTGACCAGAAATATATTATTATCATGATAATAGCAAGCATGCAAAACAAAGGATTTACTGTGCACACTTATTGTTCCATCAATTATCTATCATTAATGATCAACGGTATCTCTGTGCACAGCGTATAATAATGGATGCAAATGTATTACCACTAAATAATAAATGGTATAAATAAATGTGAATATTTTAGGAGCAGTTTTTTCATACTGTGCTCTTTGCTTTTGTTGTATACTGTCGTGAGAAATCCAGAATTTCTTCTCTCATAATAACACACATCTAAATTCAGTCCGTCGTTTTCCAGATCTCACACTGCGAGTGATTGATGAAGTGAACAGGGGGATATTTACCTTGAAGCCCATGAAGGTGACCTGCCCAGAGGCGATGTATTTACCACTTTTTGACACAGTTACACAGGAAACATTATTTGTATGCCCTTGCAGGAAGGCTTGTTTTCCACTTTCAATGCTCTTCAGAATGACCGTGTTTCCCAAGGGGTAAATTAGATATTCCTGATCGGGGTGCGCTCTCAGACCGGAAAACACGTGTCCTGCAAGAAATGGCAGTGGTGGCCTCAAGTAAGGGAAGACCTGGGACTGATCATTCAAACATAAACATAGTACACCTTTCGATTCCCTAAATTCTATGTGTAGTAAGCTTTTCACTGACAGGGTGTCACAAATATAGGAGGAGCAGTGTCCAGCCCAAATAATTTTTTTTTAAATCGACCACCTGGGAGAGAAACTCTCCTAGTATGTTGAGAAAAAAACTCCCCAGAAGATTAAATCTCAGGACAAACCTGATGATAGAGGGAGAGCCTCACCTTTCAGCAATACAACCAAAATTTAAATGTGTCTTAAAATTATAATATTTCACCCCCTATTTATAGTTCAGAGTTTGTCTTCAGTAAGGAAGCAAGTATACAAGCTTTTTTTTAAACTTTTGCACTACAGTTAAATAGAAAATTATTTGGACTGTGTCACATTGTTTTGTCATTTGGCTTTGTACTGCAGCACACGAGATTTATAAAACTACATTGACCGTGCTGTGAAAACCATCAGTATTTTTTCAGGGCCAGACTCTGGATTTGGCTTCTCTGACTTGTCAATCACCCCATCCAGGGCCTGGAAGAGCATCTCAAAGCAAGATATTGAACATCAGGTGAAGTCTATGGGTTACAGACTTCCAGTAATCAAATACAATGGATTTGCAACCAAGCCCTAGTAAGGACTTTACTTCACATCAATGTCCCATTATTTTTGCTCACATGGGTGAGCAAAATCATTTGCTATTGATGGAAATAACCTCAGAGTATATCTGACCGGTGGCGCTTTAATGTCACATTCATAGCTTTTTATCAAATATTACGATGGCACAGCATGGTATAAGATGAAATGCGTAATCAATAAATATGGGTGCCATTCTCAATACTTCTACATTATCTCTCCTATGCATTGCCAATACAGTTGCATCAAAAATTATGTTGACTGTGTGCATGTATATATAAATACACACAGAGCGATTAATCTTTGCATATTTGAACTAGCAACGCCTTTATAGACCATAGATCTGCCTTTATACCCAGATAGCAAGCACCTCCGCTCCGGATCTGCCCCGGATTGCGGTCTGGGTAATATGTACAATCTACCTTTATGGTCTCTAGAATCATTACAACACACTAAATATCACCAATGAATCATGGACTCAACATTTAAGTAAGCTAACCCCACACTATGAACAAACGAATTGCGTAGACTAGAGCGGCGAATAATAAGCCCGACAAAACGTAATTTCACATTTGCTTTCCAGATATCTTGCCCATGTAATAGGACAGAGAATTACCATTAAACCCAATGATTGAATCGAGTTCAAGCTGCGGCACTTCTTGTGAGTCTTCAGCCATGGTTTTCTGTTCTACAAGAAATGCACTTGGTAAGAAATTTATCCCCTGAATGGTAGAATCGCTGAAAACTTCTGAAGTACCCCTATCGCCGCAGAAGCGGTGAGGAATGTTTTGTTTAGGGCAGTTTCTAGGTGATGGCTCTGATGGGACATGCGCAGTAGCTGAATTGCTGCCGGTAATGAATGTTAATTTGCGAGTAAAAACGCTGTCTACAATTGTTTACTGCACCGTGGCAGTGGAGCAAACAAGCACTAAGCTTGATGAATTTAACATTTGTTCACATTCGTCGTATTGAGACTGTGCATGTTAGTCGAAGCAGATGCACCCACGAACGTTTCTCAGGATAAATTTCAGTGGAATGCCCTTTATCACTCCATGAACCCAAATATTTCACTTATGCCAAAAAAGCAGTGTCTTCAGATACGGCAGTTTTTATTGGTACGGCAATCGATTTGAAGGGATTAGAATAAGGATTCGGGATTATGGTTAGGGCTCAGGGTTAGGTTAAGGCAGGGTTTGAAATGGGGACTGCCGTACCTCTCTACATTGAAATGCATTGGAAACCTGCCGTACGCGTAGCAACTCCCTAAAATAAAATTGTAAGAAGTCGAAATAAAATTTTAACTGAATTCCGCTTTGAAACAATAATGATGTTAATGTATGAAAAAGATTGAAACGGATTAATGATATAACCATGACACTTACAAATACTTCATTTTTGGAAGTATTTTTGACATAATACAAGTGTTTTGAATAAGAAAAATCAATGCAATATTTTCAAAAATATGAATTTTAATCAAATTTTCATACTATTTATAACAACAACAACAACGATGATAACAATTATTAATTCTACAAAGGCACAATCAGAAAATATGCTTTACTGATAACATTATCACTTCAGTCTCATTCAAAGGGGAAATAGGAATTGAGACCTCTCACTGAGTACTTTCAAACTCGACTTTTAAGCTCACATTTTTCCAGTTTGCGGCAACATAGTCTTTGAGAGGACTGAATCTTGATGTATAATAGAAGCAAAGGTGCTGGAGCATAAAGAATCAAGATACAGTTCATAAGGTGGGCCTATTCTAGCCCATTTTCACAGAGACTGGAGAAAAGGCGGCAGAGTTCTGAACTCCCCAGACTTCCAGACACTGAATCCGGAAGCTTCTCTTACAGAGCGGCAAACTGTCGTAGGTGTCGCAGCGTTCTGTCTGGCCACTCTTCAGATCGGCTGCGATGCACAGTGCCTGCCCGCCACCACCACCTGTAAACCAATCACACAGATGATCTGTCAGGGAAGGCAGTGACTTCCCCTAATAACGCAAGATTACCCTGTTGCCGTGAACTGACCCTGATTAACAATTAAACAGTTTATTTCCAGAAAAATCACTACCAATGGTTCAAAAAGGTGTAAAGTCCAGGGGTCAGATTACTAAGACTATCCCACAGGACTCCCATACACATGCATTCATCCATAATTTAGATGGTAATAGTCCAAGGGTCAGAAATTAAAATTTATGCCATGAGTCTCTCCTGATCAAGAACTCAGCCAGCTGATATCACTGCATATATTCACCTCCAGCCTCCAGTTCACCTCAGCATCGAACAAATTGGCAAATCCAGGAAACATTAGAAAATTGGGCTTTTGCTTTCTGAAGCTGTATTTTTCCCACCTGATAAGAGCTACATGTTATCATATCCATTTTCTACTCAATAAACCCAGATAGTGAGGTGCAGTCAAAGGTTTGGTGGAGGCTGATTACCTCCAAAAATTGTGTTTGCCAATTTTATTGCCTTCAGTGGATGGCACTTTAAAAAAAATGTGGTAAATATTACAATGAATGCCAGATCATTAGGTTGGCTGACACAGTTTTATGAGGCAATCGGTTTCTACAAAACATCTGAAGACCAGAAAGGAAAAACGAACAAGTCCAAATTTTGCATTTTTGTATATTTTATACATTGTATATTATAATATTTATTATATATTTTTTATTTTTTGCATATTTTTTCAGGTCTTCATTTATAAGATCATTTAGAATTTTTAATTTTATTTCTCCACAACGTGAAAATGTGACTCTAATCATTTTTCTATTGTGGTCTTCATTTGAGTCCACGGCATTATCAGGGTTTATAGTGGTGATGCTTTTTTAATACAATTATTGGCGTTAATAAAAAAAGCATGGTATCATGGCTCAACATCAATACCATAGAAGCTCTTAAATGGTAACTTCACTTCTGAGGCTGTGATTAACCATAGTTTAGTAAATGTAATATTTGTTGGTTATTTGAAATCTTCCAGCCCACTCTTTCTTGTTCAGTGTGCAGTGTTCATTCAGGGTGTTTCTCAATGTGAAGAGATCTGCCTACCGATGATGAGCCTGTCCTCATCTCCTGCCATGAACATAGATGCAGAAAGGGGGCGCTGTTCTTTGATTCTCTTGGGAGGTACAGCAGGGGGACCTCCTGAAGGCATGCTGAAGGGAATGGTCAGAAAGTTAGGGTCCTGGGGTGTGCCTGCAGGACAGGTGAAGGTCGTGGACGTCACCGTGTCGCTGTTCCCGAAAGCACAGGTTTGAGCAGCACCTTGAGTTCGGTCCGCAGCATCTGGGAGATTGAGTATGGGCCTCTGGTAGCGCTCCATCCCTGGGCACAGCTGAAATATACCATTTACCTTAGTATAAAGTCAAAGGAACTTCAACTGCAATCATGTGATGACCCTAGTGGGGGAGCCAATTGTGTTGTATAGTGGTTCTCAAACTCGGTCCTGGGGCACCCTGTGTAGGCTGGTTTTTATTCAAACCGCAGTGGCGATCCCAGAATTTTCACAAGATATTAATTTTTACCTCTGCCAAAGAGGTTATTTTTTTGCTGCCGTTGGTTTATCCGTCTGTCGGTCTATTTGTATACAAGATAACTCAAAAAGTAACGAACGGATATCTCTGAAATTTTATGGATGGGTTGCTATCAAGGGTGGACCCTATTGATTTTGACCGTGATTTTTCAAACTATGTGGCTGCCACAGCTGCCATCTTGAAATCCAATGACATGCGAAAACTGAACTTCGCTACCAGTTATATCACTCAAATTTTGTGGGGAGATTGGTCTCACATAAGGGACGGAACCTATCCTTAAATTAATTTCGAGCCATGTTCACGCCACAATATTTCAACTGTGCTGCCTTGGCAGAGGTTTGCACTCTCGGAGTGACTCGATTTCTAAATTATGGGTTTTTGAAGTCAGATTCCTTAAACTTTTCACGTTCTGCCAGAAATGAACTTTGCATGCCATGAAAATTAAATCTTCTTGGGTCATGTAATGCTTCGAGGTCTATATTACGAACAGTGAATCCATTTTAGTGTGCATAGATTTGCATGAAGAGGTAATTATCAATAACATCAAATTAAAGACTATTGACAATCAATTAGCTCTTAAATAGCTCCTAAGTGCGGGTACCTATAGCCACCAAACCTAACCAGATGTAAGATCATGAAGAATTTAATGATGAAGCAAATTAGGAAATTAGGAAATTAGGAAAACCATTATTTTGAAGAGACAATCTCAAATAATTCAGATTCTCTACACCTATGTAAACCTGGTTAACACTTAGGGCTTGATTTACTAAGATCCCAAATAAAGAGCGCTAAATTGCCTGGACACGCTTATAGATTGCGCATGTTGTTGGTTTGCGTGTTGCGGGATATCTACTTAGATTGCCTGCATAAATGACAAGAGGCGCATAAGTGGTCAAGAACGCCCTACTTAAATGAGGATTTTGCGTGAGTCAATGGTTTTCGCCATGGACAGTGTGAGAAAGGAGACTGATGCATGGAGAATGTGAGAGAGCCGACTGAACGCGAGTGCAAAATTAAATTTGAAGCCATGGAATTAGAGGTGTTAGTGCAAGAGGCGAATAAACATATTTTGGAGTTACAGCAAAGAAATCTTAACATAACCAGGAGAAATGCAATATTACCCAGAGGATTTTATTTTCCAGCAGGGTTGCAGAATAGGGATTAATATTTTTCTCAAAAATAAGACATTTTCTATCCCGGGCAAAGAATCACATTTTCCTGGGAATCCTGCGAAATTAACTTGTTTCCAAGGTATAATTTTGGCTACCGTTATATAAAATTGGTCATAGTTCAGGAAACATACATAAAGAGAGATGTGTTTCCCAAACATGACTGATTTAAATGTATTATCTGGTGGTATTCATAATTATTGAGGCACAAAAAAATCATTTCAACATTAATCTATATTATAAAAATATAAACCATTTAAAAAAAATATTAATGATATGCCGTTGTCTGACTGAACAGCCTCATGGAAATGATATTTTACAATTCTTCATATTATAAACTAACAAAATTCATTAAGGCAAGTAGTTTGCTGCTTTTAAAGTGATGGTTTTGAGCTCAGATTCCATAATCTGCTCGCATTCAGACACTGCGGGTGCATCCGCAGGAGGCCGGCACGGTGTGTGCCACAGTGTCAGACTGTCGGCTGAATAAAGTCAGCGATGCCTCGAAGTTAAAAGGCAAAGCTATAAAACGCACCCACTCACTGGGTGTTAAATCTCCTGAAGAATCCATCTGAAACCTTTCTTTTTTCAGTGAGAGCCCCATTTCACCAAAGCCAGTGGCATCTCTGTCTGAAGTGTTTTGCATAAAGTATGAATCCAGTGGTCTTGTAGTTTTGAGTTTGAGTTTTATCCTGTCTGAGATTTTAAATGTTGACACGAGCAGAAAAGATTTGTTCTCTCCGTTGTAGATTTGTCTTTCGTTGTACCTACGCCTCCTTGTCACAACAATAACCGTAGCCATTGCACAGTTAAGGCCTGGCTTTCAAATGTGCTTAATATAGATGCAAAAACAGCCACCGCAATCAGGTTTAGGTTTGGTAAATCACATTGTGTGCGCTAAATTAATCTATTAACATCTACTCCTCCCAATATTTTGCACGTTCTGGCAAACACGCCTATATTGCATAGTCATTGAAGGCAAATGCGCTAAATGGGTTGTGCGTTATTTTGCCCGTTTGACAGACGCAATCCTCATGCGCCCAGTTAGTGGATCAGCTTTAACATGTATTCACGCATGCTGTCAAGTTTGCGCACGTTTTTACACACGCAAACCTTTAGTTAATCGGGCCCGTTGAGCACTAAATGCAACTATTGTTGCTCAGTGATGTAAGATATCAAAATGAAAGCTGTTGAAAATGTATCATGTGGTGACATGTTTAAAAGAGCTGCTGCAGGGCTAGTTTAGATAATAAACCTCAATCCTCCATTTTTAAATCTCTTTTTATGTCATTGTTGGCCATGTAGTGCAATAAGACGTGATTGTAATATTGTGGATTAAGATAGTAGTATAACACTTTAAACATCAAAAGCACCACATCAAGAAAAATCGACCATTTGTCAGATTCTAGCATTGTAGCTGTGCTAGATTGACACTAGATGTGCTAGTGTCTACTCTGCCTAAAACATTACTATTCTGTAATTGAGCTGGGTATTAAAAGTAGCTTATGGATTCTTTATTGTAGGGGGTGGGTAATTTGGGTTTCCAAACAATTTAAGAACAATTAAACTATGTTTATTTGAAAGTTTTATATTGAAAACCTATGCCCCCATATTAAGTCATATTTTAAATTACATACTTAATACATTTCACAAAGTGTTAACTTGCCCAGGACGGTTGCTCCACCTGACATTTTGAAGGTTCGAGATGGCAAAACATAAAATATCATTTTTATGACAAACTGGAAATATGTTCAAACTAAACAGGTTTTATAGAATAAAATGATGCTTATGAATCATTTAAAATTATTTTAAGCCAAAGTGCACTTGGACAATGTCACGTCATTGACCCATACACAAGGGTTCGCCAGGACCGAAACCCTGGACTAGTGACTCAAGTGTTTGACTGGGACTCAGTAAGTGAGTTTTTTGAATCTCTGCGCAGCCATACTGAAGATCAGTGGGCCCTTGAGTAAGGCCATTATCCAAACATTGCTCAGAAGGGACTAACTCACGATAAGCTGCTTCAGAAAAAAAAAAGGACTGCAATGTGCTAATAATCAACACATAGATTCATATTTTACATATTACATAGCAGTGATTTCATTAGGCCTTTCAAAATGTAAACCGTGTTTAAGGCTTAAAATGATACCTTTACTCACAGTAAACACAAAGCACTCTGCAGTTCCAAAGAAAGAGAGGCCTTCCCCAGTACGGTTTTTTCTCTGTATCCAATCTGAGGACAGGAAGGCGCCACAGACCTGTTAACAGAGGAGAGGGTAAAAATGCGATGGACTCACGCGTTGAATTTTTGATTTTACTCTTCTGAAAAGTTAGAATCTTTTACTCACCCCTTCGTCCACGGTCTTTAAAATCAAAACGGTTGGTTCATAGCCCTCAACATGGGAATAAAACCTGTAATGAAAAATATCTGTCAGCAATTACAGCGTGCAATCAGTATAAATTGTAATCAATTAACTCTACATAATTTTACACCTTGTACTGTAAGGGCATCACCAATTCTGATGAAATTGTACCCAACTCACCAAAAATACACATGCTTATTCTTCACAACCTTTTCAACTCAACTGTGAAAATTTCAGAAGTTATTAATTTCCGCATTTGGAGACATCCCAGCAGATGATGGTTTGTGCTGCCGTCAAAGACAGGCTTCAGTAGCCTAATAGCTAATGTATTTAAATGGTGTTTCCTCCTCTGTCGCTTTATACTAATGAGATGTGATGCTGCTGACCCCTTTGCCCATTAACAGGCAACAGTTTGAGCAGAGGTCAGTCTCTATTCAGACATTTCCCTTAATTAGGGTAACATGCCGGCCGGACCACCAGATATGCGGTAGGTGCCTAATGGTAACTGCAGTCACTTAGGGATGACTGAGGAGATCAGTCATTATGGGGCATTTAATGGTCATAAAATCCTATGGCTTCAAGCTGAAATCAAAGTGACACTATTGTTAACTCCTGGAAGCCGTTTGTGACTCTTGCGATCATGCTGATGTCAAATTGATTGATTGATTGACTGATTAGTGAGTGACACTAGTCTCATCAAAACACTCCCTCCTTGCATATCCTGGAGCAAAAAGACTGTGCAAAAGCCACATGAACATCAAGCACCCCCCCAAAAAAACCCCTATTTGCGATTAGAACTTTTTATGTAAAATTGCATATTGAAATACACTTAGGAACACAAAAATTCTGTTAGAACTCCAGTTCAACAAGAGACAACATGATATGAATACAGCAATAGCAAAACAGCACAGTATGTTATAAATTGACTTCATTTTTTAATTTGCCATTTGGTGTTGGAGAAGTATTAATCTTACCATTTGTGTTTGGATGGAGAAAAGCTGGAAAGTGAGTGTCTCACTGTCTCTCTCAGTTCAATTTAATGGATGACTATCAGCAATATTTTGGTCCAGCCAATTCAGACCTCACTACTACACCCTAAAACAACACTTTACAGGACAAGTGTAGATCTCAGAGATTGGAAAAGCTGAAATTGAGATTGCTGTATCTTCAGAGGTTTGCACATCAGTGAGCAAATTTTATCCCGCATTTGACTCAAGGCTATGGAATCATGCGGGCTACTACAGCAATGCTTTTTCAGTGCACTGAGGAAAGTGCACTGGAAAAATGGAAAAGGTGGAACTGGATTCAGATGCGAAGATGGATTAGGTTTTATTATGCCTTTTAGGAAGCTCTGCACAGGCAGAGAAGGCACATGCCAAAACAAACAGGACACGTGGTTCCAAATGAAGCACCTATTACTAAAACCCCATAAGTCACACTTGACTTGACTTGACTTGTGGGGTTTTAGTAATCAGTGCTTAAAATCTGGTTACAATATTGCGGCGAACTAGAACTGAACTAACAGGGCATTTGGTTAAGAGTTTTCTATGGCTATGCATATACATTGTTTACAAAATCTACACAAGAGTAGCATGGGGAAAAGTCTTACAGACTTTGCACTGAATGAGTTTGAAGTTTGCAGTTATATAGGCATAGGCAGTAAATAACTCAATGAGAAATAGACTTGGTGGAGCGTGGAATGCGGGCCGGGTCTTAACAGGCCGATGACTGAGGGCGCTGGAGGCGTGGTGTTACAACTACATAGCATGTTTGGACCAAAAACATGCGCCTTTGCCCTGTTATTTAACTCACAAGGCTGTCGTCATTCTAAAGTTGGACAATTAGAAATGAAAAAAATTATACCGCCTTCCCAGTTGAAGTTTGTAAAGATTTTCACAGTGCCAAAAAGCATCCAAGACTCAATTCAGACTGGAAGAGGATTATGGTACAAAAAGGCTATGAAAATTCTGCTGAAAGTTTGTCTTGGTGATGGTTTTGTGCCCCTCTCACTTTATTTTAGAGTTTGACTTAATTAGATTTTTGCCTTGCAGAGGTCATTATCAGTGTTTTTTAATACAGAGGATAAATATGTTTTTCTTTTTTATCAGTAATATTTTATCAGTAAGTTTTAATGCTAAAGTATAGGACATCACAGAGGTAAGAAAAGGTGAATTAAAACCCCCTTAGTGGAGGATTTATGTGTAGAATGAGAATATTCACTTAATAAGTTTATATGTTCAATGTTTTAAATAACTGAAAAGTTTTAGAGAGTTACATTTTTAGGAAAGACAGGTGTAACTGTGTACACCTAAATGATGATGCGGACAACTGAACAGTCCCATGAGAGGGAACTAGTTGGAATTAAATCAGGCACACACACAGACACGCACACACACCTGAGGAATCTGAGGCACTTACGAGGTCAGGCTGTGTCCGTGCTGAGCAGTGCTGAAAAGAAGGGTTGGGGGGAAGAGTGCAAATCGTTCTGGGATCCAAGCCCAGAGGATCCGCATCTCCGTCCCAGTGACCACACCAGAGCTGACGTTCTCCATATCCACTGCTATGGAAGACTGCCTTCATGGAGACAACACAACCTGCTTGAGCTGTTAGTGGGACCCAACAGTGCCAAGTTCACCATAGAACTCAATACGTTTCATTCAAATTATTAAGGAAAAGATTACAGATTTGTCTTAATCTGAATTTCAGACGACAAAATTTGGAATCACAATATATTTTAGTTTTAAATATTATTTTGCCTAAAATGTTTACTTTAAATAATAAATATTGTCATAAATAATACTATTTTGCTATTTGTTATTGTCCTATTGTCCAATTCTAGTCCAGGTATTAGCATCATATAGAATAGACAGAAGGTTCTGAACCCATATCATGAATGAATCATGGCCTGAAGGAGTATTTCGTACGATATTACCCACTGTGCATCTCACTCATAGGCAGACAATTCCATTTCACACTTTTTAGTGACACATGAAGCACCTGCTTCCTGTTCCATCGCTTACGTGTTCCGGTGTTTGATGATCCCCTTTTCCACTAGAGCATCTTTGTTGGCGTTGAAGAGGGTGTTGAGTTCTTTGCGTGTGGCGAGTTGAATGCTATATGCTCTCTCCATCAGCTTTTCAGTGGTGATGTGGCGACTGATGTTTTCCACAAAACTCTTCATGTCCTGGCGGAAGTCATCAACATGAGCGACTCTGGAAGCCACCGAGACCTTGTACAGGCTGAGAAGCGCCAAAGCAACCCTGTACAGCACCTTGTAGCCTTCCAGGAGGTACACATCCAGAACCCTGATGGCGTACGTGAACGGGAGGTCCGCAAAGATCCACACGATCCAGTCGGAATAGAACTCGAAGAGGTTCTGGTTGGAGGCCGCAATGAGCTTGCGAACGCCGCGGCAAAACTTGTTGGCCAAGTCGCCGAACGTCATGCAGGAGGCCCTGTAGGTGAGGAAGGTCTGGTCGATGTAGCGCCGGTCGGGATCGTTGTAGGCGATGAGGCGGCAGGCGCTGTGGAAGCATTCAGCCTCGTCTTCGCTAAAGTGCAAGAGGAGCGAGGCCAGGGCTGGCAGGATGGGGCAGAAGTTCATTTCGGGAAACTGCCTCCCAATGCAGAGCAGGATCTTTTTGACAGAGTTCAGGCCTGCTTTGTTGAGGCAGTACCTCGGTATCAAGCCATTCTCCATGTACTCGGGGAAAGGGTGCGTGCTTATCTTGTGCTCCCCGAAGAGCTTCCCGGCGAGTTCTTGGTAGACGTCCCTATCTGAAGTTACGGACCTGCTGTTGAGGTTGTGGATGATGTGGTAGTAGGCCTTCGCCCTCAGTGTGTGAGGCATTGACCAGTATCCGCACCGGCCCATGGCTTTCAGCTCCTGGTGATTACTCTTTAAGATTTTCTGGTAGCGCACGGCAGACTCAGTGTCAATCTTCTCCCAGTCCACAAATTGACCGTACTTCATTCCCGAACTGGAGCTGATCTCCCAGTTATCCGATTCGGAGATAGTCATCATCGGTTCGCCTTTTAAACTACCTCTGCTGCCTGCAGAATGGAATAAAAGGCTTTCAGGAGCTTAGAAGAGCTACTTGGGTACTTCAGATTTTGTCTAATCTTTGAGAGACACAGTACATACACCATATGTGCCTGCATTTACATAGAGTTCTCATAAAAGTATAGTTTCCGTACACTTATTGCCATGATGCAGCATTACCCTCTCAGCATACACTGATCCATGAGTTGCAATGACCACTCACTGACCAATATGTCTTTATTATTAAGTGCAATGTACACATCTTACTGCACTCAAACCCATCTGTGCGCACAGAGCCATCACATGGTGTTGAAATCGCCAACTTAATTTACTGAGATCTTTCCATTAAATCATTCAAAGGCTTAAAGAGGCTAAGCTCCATGAAATTGTCATTCAAAATTAAGCCTTTGGGGCGTCATGATCACTGGAAGTCAAAGGAAATCTGCTGAATTTAACTATAATCACTCATGCTTGAAATAAAAATCAGTCTTAAATGCAATTTCAATCATATAAAAAGACTGAGGCGGAAATAACATACCGCTGATTTCGTTTGAAGAGTTAATTTTGTTCAGGGTTCCTTTAGCTCTTTTAGAGGGGAACTTCATCATAGTCGCATCCGCACGCTTCTCTTTCTTGCAGCTTTCACTGAGCTGAAGGGCGATATCTAGTGGGCTCATTGCATTTGCCGTGGTAAAACTTTCTTCGCCGTATTTTTCCGAGGTCTCGTAACTGTAGAAGGACCTCGAGCGTGGCCTGATTTGGATCTCCTCTCTCTCTGTTGGCTCCCCAAACTGTTTTGCATCTTCAGGACTGTAGTAGGAATGAGACCGTGGCCTTCTCAAGGAAACCACAGTCTCCACGTCGACATCTGCATGTGTGTCCATCCCCAAAACTCTAACATCGATGACTGTTATGTTGGAGAACTCAGTGGTGGAGGGAACTTCTATCATACTCGGACGACGTCACTCTGTCTCTTGTCCTGCTCGTCCTATTGCGTTCAGCAGAAGTGTCCAGACTCGATCTGCGTTTCTGAGTTTTATTCAGCCCAGAAAATTCAGTTGAAGGGCATGTGACTCACTCTCGCGTACAACGGTGTGATTCAACGTGTTTATGTTCCCTATCTGGGTGATAAATTCTCCTGGTACCCACAGCAGAGCTCATTGTAAGTGTTTCCCCTCAGGCAAAGGGAGAGAATGCTGCCTTATCGTTGCAGCATGCTGCCCATCTCAAGTATTTGCACAATATGAATCAAAAGGTGACAAATTTATCAGATAATAATTATATTATCAGTGTTAGATTTTCAGTTGGTCTCTTCAGGTTTCAAAGGAAATGAATGATCCTCCAACAGTAAAGAAGGAGATGAATTGGATCTTTTCATTGAAACTATGCTCATGAATTTGACTGTGATGAACGTGATTAAAGGAAAACCTACGAGAATTTTTGCTTCATTGCCAGTTTATTAAATTAGATCGGGGGTTACTTTCTGGAGGGACCAAAAATAAAAGGCGTATCACTGTAATTAGAGTGACATTTCTGAGAATTTAAAGCACCGAAGCAACATGACCTGGAACAATAATATTTGAGTACTAAGAATCCAAAATGTCAATCAACTGAATTCTAAGAAGAGGTTACAAAATAGTTTTCACGCAACAATTTATTGTTTTCATCAAAACATCTGATGTTTTGCCATGAAACAAAAAACCGGCAAGGCTTGGCTTCAAATAGGGGCTTCACTGCCACTGACTAATGAAGACGTGCTTCTATATAGGTTATGCTTTTATCTGTGGCTCTCAATGTAGGTTCTGGAAACTCCCAATGCTGGTTCTTGTTCCACAGTAACTGCATTTTTTACTCTTTTTAAGATAGCACTTTATTGAACCCTGTGGCGTACTTTGTCTTGCATTTAGCCTACCCTAGTTATTAAGGAGCAGTGGGCAGCCACAGTGCAATGCCCAGGGAGCAATTGCAGCTCTAGAGCCAAAGCCTCCGACAGGGGTGTTGGTAGGAGAGTTCCTCTAATGTTTTTTAAGGAAAGGAAACAGAGTACCCAAAACATGGGGAAAACATGCAAACTTCACTCAGACAGATACCAGTCGACTGACTTTGATCCCAGTATCTCCTTATTGCAAGCCAACTGTGCTAACCACTGACATCAACATGCCACCCAACATTGTCCAAAATAGCTGTAACTGTACAGAATCTAGGATGAACACTGTGCTGTTTTGCAAACATTTGCAGTAGAGGAGCACAGTTTTTAACTGACAAAATTAAAGAAGAACACTTAATTAAATTAATTAAAGAACATTTGTCCACATTTTCATCAGTTTGAAGCCAAGTGATTATTTAATTTCACCAGTTACCATTTTACCCTTGTATTATGCAATGAAAAAACATTTGCATTCAATACAGTAAAATATGAATATGGAACTCTTCTCGGCACGGATAGCCATTTCTGACAATTTGGCTTAAAAGGTCAAGTTATCCTTGTGCAATTAAGCACAATTAAGCAAAATGAATACCTTGTTAAAATTCTGGGATTACAATTGTGGTATGCACAAAACTAGCATAAACAGGGTGCCTAAAGTGCCAACGTTGAGAATTATCCTGAATATCACTTTTTTTTTTTTTTTGGAAAAGTGAATTAAAATGCTCTCAGAATAAACCAGTGACATTATTTAATAATACACTACAAGTGTATCATGCTGTAATGCAGTGAGTAAGACACCGATGCAAACTGAATAATTATGGTCTTCAGTCAAGACTTTTATAAGTGGCCTTAACTGAGGTGTCAAAGAGCTCGGATAGAACAATAATCTGGACCCAAATCACCTTTTTTTGGGTAGCATTGGGAGCTTCGCCCACGCTAGGCTTGGCTGGGAATACAAACAGCATATTCATCTGATGAACACGACTTCGAACGCTTTTCATTTTAAAACTGCGTCCCAGATTGATCATTAGTGATTATTGTATCGGCAGTTACAGTTGAGATTTTGGCTCTCCTTGGCGCAATGAATTGCGTTGCGTATTTGCGTTTCGTACTATTTATCCCTCACAACATACCGTCGGAACATCTTGCAACCAGGAAGGCTGATTTTATATATGGCTAGGCAGCAATATTTCTGTTTTCTCTTTAATATTGCAATATTTAACGTTAGTTTCTGTGGCAATTTTGCTAAATACATAGGCTTAGCAGAAGGATTGTGCTCATAATCATGTCTCACGATCCGTGGTAAGAGTCCTAAGCGGAGGATACCTTTATATTATTTGTATTTATTGTTTTGAGTAGCTAGCTAGCTGGCATGCACCAACAATACAACAGTTTCTAGCATGCTGGCTACAATAATTCAGACTTCATATTTTCCGGGGATTGCTCACAGAATATTGGATGTCAGTTTGAATGCTTCATTGTGAATTGCTATTTTGTTGTCTGCTCGAGCTGCTGTCAGCCGGCTAGTTGCGGTCTACATGGGTGCATCTCACAGCATAGGCTGAATCCTTTGAAGGCTGCATTTTTAGGGGTCGTTTCTTATTTCCATTTACCTTAAATCTAACCCTAAATTTAACCATATCCCTTACCCTTAATGTCAGTTTGGCAGCTGGAAGTAAATGTCACCCCCTAAAAATGCAGCCTACGCTTTGAGATGCAGCCCATATCAGTTGATATGTTGGGCAGCCGTCTGGCTAAAACCAAAACGAGCGAGCTAACTTATCATGTGAGTTGCAGTGGCAATCACGAGTGCTGGCAGCACCGAATAAAGACTGAGATCACGGGGCGGCTGTTAGTGCGTACAGAACATTGAGAGGAAACGGCGACGCTTTTGAGAGTGGAAAATAAGCTCGAGTATGTTTTTTAGCTAACCTACTTGCACTGCTGCCTCACAGCAAGAAGGTCGTGGGTTCGAATCAGGCCTGGGTGTGTGCAGTGTGCATGTTCTGCCCGTGTTCGCTTGGGTTTCCGCCGGGTGCTCTACAAAAACATGCATCATCGGAATACTCCAACCAGCACCCCTGACTTAGGAACTGGCTTTAGAACTGGAGTTGGTCCAGTTCTGCCCACTGCTCCTAACCATAGGATGGGTCAAATGCAGAGGACAAATTACCCCACGGGGTTTCAATAAAACATATCTCTTAGCTGTGAACGGTATGATGCCCACTATATATACCCATGTGTGTGGTGATCTAACAACATCCTGCCTCCAATGGTGCAGCCTTTCAGTGACATTACTATATTAATGGTATGCTTATGTTTTAACAGAGATAATGATTAAGCCTGTCATTCAAACTTTCGTTTTATCCCACCTCGGTGATTGTCCAACAATTTGGTCTCGTACTTCAAAGCAATAATAGTCCAGCTCGTTTAACATGAGGCTGCCCGCCTTGGTCCTCTCAATTGAGGAACAATGTGGAAGAGATGCTCCCAGGCTGTCATGGGTGAATGTGGAAGAGGGACTGGCAGGCAGCCTTGACCAAAAATATAAGAAACATTTGTATCTTAAGAAAACGTGCACAGTTATGTTCAGTGCTGGCACTCGAAAATTTTTAGACGTTATTATGACACCAGACATGTCTTCATGGGACGCTTCACATTATCTTTACCTAAAATGAATGCTTTTAAGAAAACTAATGCTGTGGGCTTTGTTAAACAGGAACGAACTCCCTCTACATTTAACCCAGATTGCCATTTAGGGACAGCGATCATTCCCAAAAGAAGTTAGTTTTGCTTACTTATGATATTTTGTTTGTGAAGGTTGATCATATTTTTTGATGCTTCTGTATTCATGCCTCACTGTAAAGTAGTTGCAATGTGCAGTTATACAGGTTTATAATCACATATTTTACTAACTTTGTTGTTGCTTTAACTGTTTATTTATAAGGTGACATTATGCATTTTGAGAAGACGGTTTATTTTCTATTTATTTTCATCTCATTTTGTTTTGTTGATATTGTGAATTGCCTACAATGTATATTTGAATGTCTCGTCATGTCTTTTGTGTGGACCCCATGGAGAATATTTGTTACTCCCCTTTTAACTAATGGGGATCTTAATGAAATTAATGAACTGATGACAAAAGCAATAGGCACTTGTGTCTGTTTTAGGAGAGTAACACTTTCAGATAAAGAATTAACGAGCTACTGTGGCTATATATTAATTTACTTGCTCTGTGCAATTAGTCTGTACATTATATTTTCTTAGCTGATGTTACAAAATATTCTTGCTTTGTGAATACAAGCCCAAATCCGAAATGGGATGAAGTGTAAATTGCGAATAAAATCAAAATTCATTGACTTTCAAATCACGTGAGCCAATATGTTATTAACAATAGAACATAGATAACATTTCAATTGTTGAAACTGAGACATTTTACATTTTTATCCACAAAATGAGCTTATTTCAAATTTTCTGGCTGCAAAAGGTCTCAAAAAAGTTGAGACACAGGCAAAAAAAAGGGCTGAAAAAGCAATAAATATACAAAACCCAAAACCAGTGAAGTTGGCACGTTGTGTAAATCGTAATTAAAAATAGAATACAATGATTTGCAAATCCTTTTCAACCTTTATTCAATTGAATACACTGCAAAGACAAGTTACTTAATGTTCGCACAGGTAAACTTTGTAATTTTTTTGCAAATATTAGCTCATTTGGAATTTGATGCCAGCAACATGTTTCAAAAAAGCTGGCACAAGTGGCAAAAAAGACTGAGAGAGTTGAGGAATGCTCATCAAACACTTATTTGGAACATCCCACAGGTGAACGGGCTAATTGGAAACAGGTGGGTGCCATGATTGGGTATAAAAGCAGCTTCCCTGAAATGCTCGGTCATTCACAAACAAGGATGGGGCAAGGGTCACCACTTGGTGAACTGTTTCTTGGTGAACTGATCTGATTGTCGAACAGTTTAAAAACAACATTCCTCAAAGAGCTATTGCAAGTAATTTAGGGATTTCATCATCTACGGTCCGTAATGTCGTCAAAAGGTTCAGAGAATCTGAAGAAATCACTGCACGTAAGCGACAAGGCGAGAGAACCAACATTGAATGCCCGTGACCTTCGATCCCTCAGGCGGTACTGCATCAAAAACCGACATCAGTGTGTAAAGGACATCACCACATGGGCTCAGGAACACTTCAGAAAACCACTGTCAGTAACTACAGTTTGTCGCTACATCTGCAAGTGCAAGTTAAAACTCTACAATGCAAAGCGAAAGCCATTTATCAACAGCTCCCAGAAACGCCACCGGCTTCGCTGGGCCCCAGCTCATCTAAGATGGACTGATGCAAAGTGGAAAAGTGTTCTGTGGTCTGACGAGTCCACATTTCAAATTGTTTTTGGAAACTGTGGACGTTGTGTCCTCCGGACCAAAGAGGAAAAGAACCATCCGGACTGTCATAGCCGCAAAGTTCAAAAGCCAGCATCTGTGATGGTATGGGGGTGTATTAGTGCCCAAGGCATGGGCAACTTACACATATGTGGAGGCACCATTAATGCTGAAAGGTACATACAGGTGTTGGAGCAACATATGTTGCCATCCAAGCAACGTCTTTTTCATGGACGCCCCTGCTTATTTCAGCAAGACAATGCCAAGACACATTCTGCATGTGTTACAACAGCATGGCTCCGTAGTAAAAGAGTGCGGGTACTAGACTGGCCTGCCTGTAGTCCAGACCTGTCTCCCATTGAAAATGTGTGGCGCATTATGAAGTGTAAAATACGACAACGGAGACCCCGGACTGTTGAACAACTTAAGCTGTTCATCAAGCAAGAATGGGAAAGAGTTCCACCTGAAAAGCTTCAAAAATTGGTCTCCTCAGTTCCCAAACGTTTACTGAGTGTCGTTAAAAGGAAAGGCAATGTAACACAGTGGTAAAAAGGCCCCTGTGCCAACTTTTTTGCAATGTGTTGCTGCCTTTAAATTCTAAGTTAATGATTATTTGCAAAAAAAAAAAAAAAAGTTTCTCAGTTTGAACATTAAACATCTTGTCTTTGCAGTGTATTCAATTGAATATAAGTTGAAAAGGATTTGCAAATCATTGTATTCTGTTTTTATCTACGATTTACATAACGTGTTAACTTCACTGGTTTTGGGTTTTGTATAAGAGAATCAGCTGAAAGAACATTTAGAAAGTAAAAGAAAGCTAACTGGCATCAGGTGTGTAACATGATTGGCTATAAAAGGGATGTGTTAGAGAGGCTTAGTCTCTCAGAAGTAAAGATGGCCAACCTGTGAAGGCTTGCAGGAAAAAAATTGTGGAATACATTAAAAACAGTGCACCTCAATGTCAAATTGCAAAGGTTTTGAAGGTCTTATCATCAAAAGATTCAGAGAAACTGGAAAAATCTCTTGTGTGTAAGGGACAAGGTTGAAGACCTTGACTGGATGCCCGTGATCTTCGGGGCCCCAGATGCCCCTGTATCACTCACCGGCATGATTCTGTCATTGACATTACTAAATGAGCCCAGGAGTACTTCAAGAAACCAATGTCTGTGAACACACAGTTTGCCGTGCCATCCACAGATGCCACCTAAAACTCTATTATGCAAAAAGGAAGCCATTGTTGAGCATGATCCAGAAGCGCTGCCATGTTCTCTGGACCAAGGCTAATTTAAAATGGACTGTAGCAAAGTGGCAAAGTAAATCATGGGCGTCATGTCCTCCGGGCTTAAGAGCAGAAAGACCCCCCCTCCTTTTATCAGCATTCAGTTCAAAAGCCAGCATCTCTGATGGTATGGGGATGCATTAGTGCATATGGTGTGGGACACTTGCATGTTTTAAAAAGCACCATGAATGCTGAAAGGTACATAAAGGTTTTAGAGCAACATATGCTCCCCTCCAGACGACATCTGTTCCAAGGAAGGCCTTGTGTATTTCAGCAGGACAATGCAAAACCACATACTGCAGCTATTACAACAAATTGGCTTCTTAGTAGAAGAGTCTGTGTGCTGAACTGGCCTGCCTGCAGTCCTGATCTTTCACCAATTGAGAACATGTGGCCCATAATTAAACAAAAACTCAGTCAAAGGAGACCCAAACTCTCCAGCAGCTGGAAGCCTGTATTAAACAAGAGTGGGATGAAATTCCAATGGCTTAACTCTAGAAACTTGTCTCCTCAATGCCCAGACGCCTCCACTTTGTTAAAAAGAAGAGGGGATGCTACACCATGGTAAACAAGCCCCTGTCCCAACTTTTTTGAGACCTGTCCTAGTCCTCAAACTTGAAATGAGGTGATTTTGTGGATGAAATTGTAAAATTTCTCAGTTTCAACATTTGCAATATTATCTTTGTTCTATTGTGAATGTAATACTGGCTGGTGTGATCTGAGAATTATTGCGTTTTGATTAAATTTACAATTTACACTTTGTCCCAACCGTTTTGGAATTGGGGTTGCAATAAATATGAATTAAGCATAACTGTTTGTGATATCTGTCTAATATAAATTTCTACTCCGATTTCTAGGCTACAAAATTATGATGCTACTTGTCGTCTTGCGCAAGAAATTGCAGAAAATATTCATGAGAGGAACCGGCAGCAGAGGACCGGAGGGAATCCAGCGAAGGTGAGCGAGCTTATTGTGATGGTTATAATGATGATAACAAGGATTATGAGGAATCACACAGTATTACTAAATTTCATATCCTACTCAACCAATTAGACTTGGCTGCATGGCTTCAGATTCATTAACCCTTAAAGCGCTATAGGCAACTATAGTTGCCCTGTGATGCAAGGTATCAAGATCAAATGCTGTCAAAATCTGTCATGCAGGTTGTTTAAAAGAGCTCTCTTGCACAGCTCTTTTAAACAAGTTGCCACATGATAGATTTTCAAGGGCTCAGGATAATTACATTTTTAATTCCTTGAAAATTTATTCAGCGTTCAAAGGGTTAAAAATTTGTTATGTGGCGTCTTATTAGATGTCTTATAGCCCATCAAATATGGATAGAATAAGCTCATTAACTTCCAGTTTCCATGGCAACTAAGTTTTCTCATTGCAAGCAACTGGACTGTATTCCCCAGTACAAAAATACTGGCCTTTTGCCGCTGGTAGAAAATTACAAAATTTTAGTGGTTATATTTTGTGAACTATCTCAACACAGAAGCACTGAAACAGCTGCTGGGGCGAGATACGTTGTGCCTGACTGAGATTATTTTGCTCTTCGTTCTCTTTATGAGACTTCTAACCCTTTTCTCCTTTTTTATGTTTGTCCAGCTAAATATGAACCTGAGAGCCTCGTTACAGAGGCTGAAGCAGCATGTAGCCCAGCTGAGGGAGACTCTTCTCCGGGCTGCGTCCTCCAGACGCCTGTATCCTTTACCCATCTTCAGTGACCAGTCCTCCGCCTCCCACATGAGGTGGAATTATCCTTACCTTTAAAGTGCGGATCTCTGCTATAGCCACACAAGGCGCAAAATATATGAAGCTAAATTTCAGACTTCAGATTTCAAAAGCTCAATAATTTTGTCAGTTTTTTGTAGAGGTCCCTCCACCTCTGAATACTGTATACCTGCTGGCTGAATTATTGCATCAATTTGCATGTCCAGCATCAACTGGTATACATTTACAAAGCAATCCTACAAAAACTGGCTACTTAACCTCTCTTTTATCCTGGCGTACAGGTCATTACCAAACTAGGTCCCAAGATTACTTGCTTCTTAATGTTCCTTTTGCAAAGAAGGAGATAGGTGAAAAAGCCTTTAAACATTTTGCCCCCAGGGCTTGGAACAAACTTCAAGAGTCCGCCAAACTTGCCACTCTGATACCATTAGGTACATTTAAGCATTTAGTCAATTCTGACGGCCATCACAATTATAATTGCTTTAGTTGAATCCGATATGTTTGTTAGCCCACGTGTTTTATTGGTTGATATATTCTTATTGTTCCTGTATCCTGCTTAAATGCTTTTATTGTTTTTTACTTGTTTGCTCTTGCATTTTGTATTTATGTATTATTTATTCTTGTGCTCAGGGCACCACTGCAAATGAGACCCTGGTCTCAGTGGGTTCCCCTGAATAAATAAAGGTTTGGTTTGATTTGATTTGATTTGATGTCCAGGTGGTTCGAATAAAACACCAAAGTGGAATTTCATGGTCTGATCCTGGATTCCCCACCTCTGGAGGGGGTAAACTTGGTTTCAATTTCGTCTCCATAATTAATTAAAGTTTATTGCCTGTAGGGGGCAGTGTGCTGCTAAAAATTGAATCCTGACTTCAGCAAGTCAATATCTTTTCTTCCTCAAACTTGCTCCTAATACGGTGGCTCAGAAATCACTGAACGGCAGCCCTTGACTCAGCCGAATCTCCAGAATGCAATCAGAGGCCGACAGGAGGCAGAACCTAGTGGACAATCTTGTGACGAGAGAAAAACATCTGAACGCCATGTTCAGGGGTGACGTCAAAGAACCAGAGTCTACAAGGTATTTCTTAACAACCAGATTCTCTCTTACTGAAGCATGTTATCTATCAGCGGTTAATTAATGATGCCTTGGCAGTCAAGCTAATGGTTGAAACTTTGCAATCTAATGAAGAATGTAATGTTTTACTTGCTTAGTAAGGCATTACACTGGTAGTATAGTACATCTACTTGTATTGTACTCATAGATATGCATTGCGGGAATCCCATAACTTAATGACATTACACAAGTAGTATAGTACACCTACCTAAACTGCACACTTAGATGCTCATAATTCGTTTAACAAAGCATGCATTGTATATGACAATTGTGGCGTTATCTGTGGTATAGTACATTTACCTTTGTTACAGTCTTTGAGAATTGGTGTCCCATTAACAAAGCATGTATTGTATAAGGCACTTTTGAGGATGTTACTCACCTAGTTTAGTGCGTCTACCTCTATTGAACTTAGAGGATCAGTATCTCTATAACAAGGTAGGTATTCCATTCGATACTTACTATGGTTTTAAGCTGATGGTATAGTGCATCTTCCTATATTTCAGTCTTAGACGTCTCTGTTGGATGCAGTGGATCAAAGATAAATTAATTTAAGTGAGTGTTCCTGAGGTGTGACCGTGGTCAGCCACTCTCAGTAACGAGTAATGCTCACATTTCCGTCTCCCTGACCTGTCCTGACCTGCTGGGGGGGACAGGCTGGCTGGCTGGCTGGCTGTCGGAAGTTCTTGTGCCCTCCCGCATCGGCGGCCTTCCTGCTACCTGCTTATTTCGTTCATTAAGCGTTCTGCGCTGGCAATCACACGTCCGGGGTGTCCTGAGAAGAGTCACCCTTAACCCCGGTTTACACTTCCCCGCTCTCCGACGAACTCACATCCTCCCTGAGAAGCTGCTTGCCAGCACCTGTATCGCGAATCGTAATCTAACTGACAGCTTGGTGTGGCGGGTCAAGTCAAGGACAGTCATTATTTTGTATTGAGTGTGAAGCAGGTGATCGATGTGACATGAATTTGGACAGGAAGTGGAAGTGCAGTTTATTGCTGTCTTTTGGACTTCCTCTGTTCTTTTTTTGTGAATGAATGGTCCAACTGCCTGCCTAAGGACATCAGGCTCTAATTGAATGTTTTTTTTTTTTTACCGGGAAGGGTAGCTAAGATGGATATTTGCCAATATGAATGAGTGAATGAATATTGCATTTATGTTGAGTTTTCTTTTTGGTACTCAAAGTGCTGTACAGTGATGCCGGGGAATCTCTCCTCACCACCACACGTGTTTCACACACCAGCCATTTTGTGCCAGAACACTCACCACACATCAGCTTGAGGTGGAGAAGAGGAGGACAGTTTTCATAGCCAATTAAATTAGGGAATGATTAGATGGCAGGTTTATAGAGTCAGGCTGAGACTTCAGCCAGGATGCCGGGTAACCCCCTACTCTTGTCAGAGAGTGTCATGGGACATTTGTTAACCACTGTGAGTCGGTTTTATGTCTCATCTGAAAGACAGAATAGCACCATGTACCTCACACACGGGGGAAAAGATCTGCAGTGTGTTTGAAGGAATTCAGTGACTTGACTTTGAAGTGACGAGCCAATCAGTGATTGATCCATGAGAATTTAAATTCTCATGTCAGGATGGAAAAACCGTGTCCATAATTGTCACGCGAAATTTAAACAAATCCTTGCAGTCCCTCGAAAGCCATTTAAAATTGGGGTGAAGGTTTACTTTTTATTACAGAACCATTGTAATTACTCTGGTAAAGATGGTAAAATGTGACCAATGAACTCCACAACCATCATCTTTATTATGCACCATAACAATATAAAGCCAAAGCAATCAAACTATATTTATTGCTCAAATGTTGGATTGCGGCGTACAAAGTGTGTGGTCCCACACTGGGCTGTGTGAATTAGCCCTGCTTGAATAATCTAAGCCATTTCTTTTTAATAAGGGCTTGGTGGGGGGTTTACTACATATGAAACAGAACTTTTATGGAAGATTAGTCTTTAATCAAGCAGAAAATACATGGCGCCCATTTTACAGAGGGTGGGGCATATCCCCCCTCTCCCCCCAGCGTAGCACTTTTATATTTCATCGTCAGGCAGAAGCTGTAATTAGTTAAATGTGGCCTGAGGGGTCATGACCTGGCCCTGCTGGAGTGTGACGGCGTTCTGCGATCAGCTTGATTAACATGGCTCACCCAGCGGGGGGCTCATTGGTCAAGCTTTCATCTTCATGCTGCTAACCTGGCTGGGGCGAGGTGGGGAGGAAGTGGATTTCTCTCCCGCTGTTCCACAGTGCGGCAGTTACCAAACATGTCAGAAAAATTAGCGACCGGCGCTGACCGGCTGTCTTGGCTGCCAGTGCATTAGCACAGACCTGTTGCACCAGTGAGACGAGGCTTCAAATTGCCACAAATTGCCACTTCGTCCAAAAGCAGAGGCAAGCATCTTTGAGCATCAATCTGTTTTATCGATTCTGATCAGTTCAGCTGATGCAGTTATGGTGTCCGGCTTGCATCGCATTTTTATTTTATTGCTTTTTGAAATACTGTTTCTGATTTTTAATCAACTGGTCCTTTTTTGCATTTTATACAAGTGAATGTTTTTTATTTGTATGATTGCAGTCATATAGGAGAAGAATCTGCAGTTGAATAATTTTTTTTTAGTACTTCATATGATCAGTACTGTATAAATGTGATCGTTTCATGTGAAATCTTTCAAATTATTTTTTTGGTTTTTGAAGGACCGTCCCTGCCGTTGGTCAGGTGATGCTTCCTCTGCTTGGCCTGCATTTGCGGTCACCTGAGGGCCCGGCGGTTTCGCGCAGTGTTCATATCTAGCCTCGCTGTAAACTTGAATGCACGAGACGTGCAGCTATGCGATCATCTGTTTACGCTCCTGTTTCCATTTACCATGTCCCTGGCAAACACTGGCAAGCAAACGCTGGCCAGAAATGGGCTATTTAGCGCGGACGCTGATTGAAAGCAGGCCTCTCTGGGGGGAAGTGGAGGGGAGAACATTCTCTTGATTTTTGGGTCGTGGTTGTGTGGGCGATGTCATGATTTTCATAAACTCCAGTGGCGGAGAGCTCTAGCTGAGTGTCTGGATGTGTAAGTGCGGTGAATTTCTCCTCTGTCATGCTTTGTGGTGAGCCTGTGCCCACAGCCGTTTATGGGTGGATACTCCATCTGGCATTAAATGGACTGTAGTGCGAAAAGTGCTTACATGCGGTGAAGTCTGGTTTTGAGCTAAGATGCAGGGTCATTGTCTGCCTGGAGAGAGAGAGAGACCAAGAGGTTTGCAGTGTTAGATTTACATTGAAGGCTTTTGAGTTGAACAACTCGCAACCTTATAATTACCGGGTTCTAACTGACATTTTGGTCAAAATTAAGTGGTAACACTTTACTTGAAGGTATCGTCATAATAGTGACATAACACTGTCATAACTGTTTCATGACACAGTCATGAATGTGTCATGAACATTATGTCAATGCGATTAACGTTTCACTCAAGACAACCCAAACAATGTCAACTTTTCATTCCAAAAACCAAATGACACTTAATGACAATAGTCATAAACGTTTATTACATTGGCATAATGTTTATGACACATTCAAGACTGTGTCATGTAGCAGTTATGACAGTGTTATGTCACTTTTATGACGATACCTTGAAGTAAAGTGTAACCAATTAAGTTAACTATTGCACATAATTGGGAATAAATAGTTCTGTCTAATGTTTAAGTTTGGGTATTCAATTCATTTGGGCTCAGATCGGAATAACGAAGTTCCAGTTCTCTAAGTGTACACTGAGCGGCCAAACTTTGCAAGCAAATTGTAAATATTAGTTAGATCCCTGTAATTTTTAGGTCTCGAACTATTACCGTAGCTATACCAGCTTTATTTTGTAGTGTTTTTTTCTGAGAAAATCACAGATTAACTGTGGGCATGGGGCAGTGATCTCCAACCCTGGCACTGCAGAGCTACCAGTCTGTCGATTTTAACTCCAATCCTAATTGAATCATTAAGTTTCCAAAGGGCCCATATCCAGCGACTGAGAGGTCTGCATACTGCATAACAACGATGGTAACTATCTTGTAATTTCAGTTTTAAGTATCCTAGTGACAACCTCCTGAAAGCATATAAAGTAGAAATACACTGCCCGGCCAATAAAAAATTCGCACACTCAAATATTTAGTTGGAACCCCTGTAGCTTTGATTACAGTGCATATTCGTCTTGTCATTGTTCTGACAACTATATGCAATGCCAGAACATTTATTTTAGATCAGAAATGGCATAATTTTTGGCCGAGATCTTGTTTTCTCAACATAATGGTTGAACCACTCAGTGGTCTTTCCTGAGCACATCCCAATAACTTTTCATGTGTTTAAGGTCATGGTGGCTAATTTTTTTGTGAAAATGATTCCTCATACTTGTTTTTGTCATTCATGGTTTTCTTTGCTAAATACAGGCCATTAACTTGAAATACTGTAACATCTTTTCCACAATCAAATGATGTGTCTTCCGACATGATTTTTTAAGAAATGAGTAGCGACGCACTGCATCAGTCAGGGTTAAAATGATTATTGCCAGCTGAAGCATATTAATAACTGCAATAATGATCCAATTATAGAATTTGTTCATTAATTTCCAAACGGTGACTTTTTTTTTTGGCTGTGCAGTGTATATGAATTGTAATATTTTGATAAAAAATTAAGATTTTATTTTCCCATTGCTGAAAAACAGTATTCATTGGAGTTCAGCCCTTTGGAAACTCAAGGATTCAATTCAGCTCACCTGATTCAGCTAATTAGCTGCTCTTCAAGATCCGTATTTTAGTTTGGTTGAGGTGAAAACCTTCAGGATGATTGTTCTGCATGAACAAGGCTGGAGAGCATTGGCATCAAGTCTCGAATTAGGGACCTCGCATGTAGAGAAATGCCCTTGTGAACAAGCCAATATCCATTGTTCCAGCAGATGGCGCTGTGGTCATGACAGTAGACATTTAATGCAGTCTTCTTCAGTGTGGACCTCCCTGTGGCCTGACGGCATTGGTTTTTGGACTCGGCTTTTCTTGATTAGCATAAGAAAAGCATAAAACCTCATAACATTCCCAATGCAACCCCAACAGGCCTCTCTTAGCCTGACGCTGTGTCGCTGTCATGTTCGTCTGCAGCCAGTGAGCCTGGAGATGGTTATCTGAAGCTGTTTACAGCAGACCCTCTCCGTTTTCTGTGCATTTCGCCCAGACTTTTATAAAATCTTGTCCTGTGTATGCAACATACTGAACACACCATGCTCATAATAACACACCTCTCTCGGAGTTCTAATCCGTACCATTTTTCTCTGTAGCATTTTTCATCCATCTATTGTCTAGAGCTCTTCTTCCTCAGTAGGGTCTCAGATGAGCTGGAGCCCATCCCAGCTGACTGTGGGCAAAAGGCCGGGTCTAGAGCATTTTAAGGAGGAAATTTAGAGTTGCTTACATGTGTGGGTTGTCATTTTTTTTAATTTCTGAGAGCACACATTCAATATTACGTGAAATGCAGCCCCTGCTGATGGAATTTGCTTCATATATCTGAGATGTGTTATTTCTCTCTGGTGACCTGATGGCCTCACACCAGCGACCGAATGATGTTGATTTTGTTCCGTAGGTCGACGCTGATGGCTGGGGGCGGGGCTCCAGGGGTCCCGGAAAACCCCTGGCTGATTGACGAGCCGGAGGAGACAAGGGGGCTGGGCTTCGGGGAGATCAAACAGCAGCAGCAGCGTATCATTGAAGGTGAGCAGCCAATGAGGAGCCACAACGAACCTCTCGCTCCGCCCTCTGCGTTCCCGTGTTGCGCACCAATGGTTGCACAGTTGCTGGGTGTGTTAGCCCCTGTGTCAGGCTGCACTGATGGGCCTATGTTTGTTAGCTGTGGCCCTTTATTTGTACTCCATAAATGCCCCTTACACAGAAGATACTGACAGGTTAACTGTGATGGAGACTCTTCAATGCACTGACTTCCTTGTCTTGTTACAGGTGCATGCATGCATTAACACGCACGTATACACTGACTGTGTGCATACCTGTAAACATACACCTATAAGTAACTATAAATTTACACTTTTTTTGTACTCTTATTTATACCCATACTTATTAATCTCTAGAGTGCTAAAATTAATTACAAAATATATACTCTTACATTTAATTATTTTGTGCTGTTTAAAACAAGCTAACATGATAGATTTTAACAGCTTTGATTTTGATATCTTGCATCATTGAGCAGCAATAGCAGCATTCAGTGCTCTAAGGGTTAACATGAGATTATTATACTGGCAGCCATAACCACTCATGTAACTTGCATAATCTTATGCATTTACATACACTTATACTGATGCATAAGTATGTACATCCGCATGTATGAACACTTACATATCTGTATAAATGTGCATGTACATTTACTCGCACTTGCGCACAAGCTCATGCATTAGTGCTCACATATGCTTGCACGCATGCTGATTTACTTGGATATGGTCTCACAAGTGTTTACATGCATACATGCATGCATATCCCTTCACCTTCTTGGACACATACTTATGCCTTTTCCAGTGCATGCATATCTGTACACATGCACGTGCATATATGCTTACATAATGTGCTGCGGTGGTCTCGCGCCAACCTCCCAGGCGTCAGAGCCTTTGATATCTCGCCGAGCATACGCACACCATTTATTCCGTCTTGCGCTGTGCCTTCATTAGTGTTTTTACTGGCAAGCCTTGTGCCAGCACGCCATCTGAGTTTTTGGGATCTTTTGTGTCAGGATGGTAAAATTTGCCGCGGAAGTTTACGAGGGGAACGAGAATGCCGGCGGAGCGTTTGACAGGCAGGGGGCTGTGCGACCATTCAGTACTGTTAACCACATCGTCACGCTGTAGGCATGCAGGGAGCTGACGAGGTCCCGCAATTACGATGGGGGATGAAGTGGGATTCCTGCAGGAATGGGGCTCAGGGGCGCCCCATACAGGGCATTAGCCCATTTGCACTTAAAAATTCTAAGGCACCGTTTCCTAGCCCAGTACCTGGAGAACTACCTCTTGAGGTTTATTTTTACCCCAATTTTGCACACTTGACCTTGCTAATTTGGTGCTAAATGCAGATGTCCTCTGATTAAAGCTGCTGTAACTGGTTTGGTCATTTTAGCGAGCTTCCTGTCCCTCGCCGAAGTTAGCAGTCCCCGCCCTCCATCCTCAAGCCACACATGAATGCCTTTGGTTTCTGCTATATAACAGCATGCATTTTAGAACAAATAACAATTGCTCCTAAATTTTGCTGCTATTGTTACACTGCTAATCAAGCTTTAGTTGGCCATAAACGACGACTGCGCATTTATAAACTAACATTAGCAGGATTAAAAAACCAGCTACAAGACTACCCGAGATTAATAAAACTGCATAACTACTACAGAGTAAAACATAGCTTGCTTGTCCAATAGAAGCAAGGCTAACTGCGCATCACTTTTTAGGCCCTTTGATTCCTTTAGTTTTTTCCACCTCTCGAGAGCGGCACCAATATAAACACGGCTCTTGGCCATCTCCTGTTTTTTCTTCCCTGACTCTATCTGTTCCTCTGCCCGTTTTTTTTTTTGGCGCTTTGGCTGTCTAATTGTGTATGCTGTCTCTCGTACTGCTGGGATCAGTAGCGTCATCTGCTCCGCCATTGTCAACAACACAGATTCGGCTCTCTGCGTGTTCACGAGCAGAGAGGACCACCTCTCTGGCATTTTCTCACCTAATTGGATGGAGGCAGTGGGTGACTTCAGGATTTTATATGCTGCTCTACTGCAGAGGAGAGTGACGGAGAGACCCAGACACTCGAAGTCAATGATCTACAGAACCCAAAACCAGTGAAGTTGGCACGTTGTGTAAATCGTAAATAAAAACAGAATACAATGATATGCAAATCCTTTTCAACCTTATGGTCAATTGAATACACTGCAGAGACAAGTTACTTAATGTTCGAACAGGTAAACTTTGAAATTTTTTGCAAATATTAGCTCATTTGGAATTTGATGCCAGCAACATGTTTCAAAAAAGCTGGCACAAGTGGCAAAAAAGACTGAGAGGGTTGAGGAATGTTCATCAAACACTTATTTGGAACATCCCACAGGTGAACGGGCTAATTGGGAACACGTGGGTGCCATGATTGGGTATAAAAGCAGCTTCCCTGAAATGCTCAGTCATTCACAAACAAGGATGGGGCGAGGGTCACCACTTAGTGAACAAATGCGTGAGCTGATTGTCGAACAGTTAAAAAAAAACATTCCTCAACGAGCTATTGCAAAAAATTTAGGGATCTCATCATCTATGGTCCATAATATCGTCAAAAGGTTCAGAGAATCTGGAGAAATCACTTCACGTAAGCGACAAGGCAGAAAACCAACATTGAATGCCCGTGACCTTCGATCCCTCAGGCGGTACTGCATCAAAAACCGACATCAGTGTGTAAAGGACATCACCACATGGGCTCAGGAACACTTCAGAAAACCACTGTCAGTAACTACAGTTCGTCGCTACATCTGCAAGAGCAAGTTAAAACTCTACAATGCAAAGCGAAAGCCATTTATCAACAGCACCCAGAAACGCCACCGGCTTCGCTGGGCCCAAGCTCATCTAAGATGGACTGATGCAAAGTGGAAAAGTGTTCTGTGGTCTGACGAGTCCACATTTCAAATTGTTTTTTGAAACTGTAGACGTCGTGTCCTCCAGACCAAAGAGGAAAAGAACCATCCGGACTGTTATAGGCGCAAAGTTCAAAAGCCAGCATCTGTGATGGTATGGGGGTGTATTAGTGCCCAAGGCATGGGCAACTTACTCATATGTGAAGGCACCATTAATGCTGAAAGGTACATACAGGTTTTGAGCTACATATGTTGCCATCCAAGCAACGTCTTTTTCAGGGACGCCCCTGCTTATTTCAGCAAGACAATGCCAAGCCACATTTTGCATGTGTTATAACAGCATGGCTCCGTAGTAAGAGTGCAGGTACTAGACTGGCCTGCCTGTAGTCCTGACCTGTCTCCCATTGAAAATGTGTGGCGCATTATGAAGCGTAAAATACGGCAACGGAGACCCTGGACTGTTCAACAACTTATGCTGTACATCAAGCAAGAATGGGAGAGTTCCACCTGAAAAGCTTCAAAAATTGGTCTCCTCAGTTCCCAAACGTTTACTGAGTGTCGTTAAAAGGAAAGGCGATGTAACACAGTCGTAAAAAGGCCCCTGTGCCAACTTTTTTGCAATGTGTTGCTGCCTTTAAATTCGAAGTTAATGATTATTTGCAAAAAAAAAAAAAGTTTCTCAGTTTGAACATTAAAAATCTTGTCTTTGCAGTGTATTCAATTGAATATAAGTTGAAAAGGATTTGCAAATCATTGTATTCTGTTTTTATCTACGATTTACATAACGTGCCAACTTCACTGGTTTTGGGTTTTGTATGTCAGAATGTGGAGCTGTTTAACACGTTTTGACAAATATATATATATATCACTTAGGGCACCTTTTAAGAGGTTTGTTTAGCTTGGTTTGTGAAAACAAACATTATGCTTTGAGAGACTTGTCAAAATATAATCTTTTTTTTATTATTATTACCTGTTTTGTTTATCCTGTTTGCAGTTTTTCAAATATAAGTTGTATCGTGTTATTTGTTTGAATCGTGAAGCTTTTTGAGCGACAATTTGTGTGGATGGTGGTACATAAGTAAAGCATTTATAAATTTTCTTTTAATATTCAATAGATTATTATTATCATTTCTGTTATTAGGTTTCTTCTACATACAGAAGGCGGGAGGCTTGCTGTTTTCTGGTTTCCCGCCCGTGTGTGCATCCGTCACACCATCTGTTACACTGTCCGTCACAAATACACGATCATCTTTTACTCATGTTGTGGTGGGATTTTCACAATCTGTCAGGGTAACTCACTACTCAAAGTAGCTGAACTGAATAGGTTTTTGAGGTCATTGGGTCAAAGGTCAAGGTCATATCAGGTCAGTTGTAAGTTAAGGCTGAAGATAAACTTTTTGGGCATATGAAGCTATGACAGGCAATTCGATGCTTTGCGCCGAGTACCTTGTTATTGTAACCCCGGACGAGGAGTCGGGGATACTAAGGATCAGCGTTTGTCACACCGCGTTCACCGGCGCATCCGTAGAGATTTGCTTGTGAGCACTCTACGGGCTTCAAATTTCAACCAATTCATTTCATATTTGCCGCGGACCTTGTGTGTGGCAAGGTCACAAAGTCTATCGATGTTTGAGAGCGATTGCTTTAGGGGGTCCGGGGATACAAGTTGACCTGTGGGCATCCAGTTATTGTTGGATTTATCATCATTATAAAAGCTGCAGAGTTGCAGATTTCCAGTAATATGGTCACTCTGCAGTGTGCAGTACCTCCTCAGAACTGTTGGAATGCAGCAGCAGACATGTGCAGTGTCGCTCATAAGTATTTGGACAGCCCCTCGAGAGTTTTTTGCTCTTTGGCCTTGTACTTAAGAGACTGGCAGTTTCAGTTAGCAGGTGTTCACACCAGACCTGGGGTGGATTACGCATAATCAGTGCGATCACGATTACGATGATTGAGACATTTTTTAAAGATTACGACTATGATCACTGTCCTTCAAAAATGTATGATTACGATTAAGATTACATTGGTAATCTTAATCTTACAATCATACATTTATGATTACGACTGGTTAAACCAGGGTTTCTTTGTGGAGATATCTTCATAATGGCGCAGGTATATTGATGCATATATATTTATGAAATAGCATGTGAAATGATTAAACATTGTTTTTGTAACGTAGAATTACTTGTGAAATAATAACAACTTGTACAACAACAGATAATAACAACAGTACCTGCAAAATTGGAGATTACGATTACGGGCCCATCGAAATTCGTGATTAATCTGGATTACAATCCGACCCCGGGTCTGGTTCACACCCATATGCGATGGGCGGTGGGAAGATCACAGCCTCTTTTTACTCAGTATCTCTGTCCCAGCCTTTATGAGGTGCTCTGTAGCCGGGACCCTGACTCATCAGGGCTGGAAGTGAATACCCTGTCTTCAGCGCTCCCGGGATTGTTACCCCATGTAATCACACTTGCAGGAAATTGCTTCCTTCTTCCAAATTGCCTGTCCGCGGAGGACTTGAGTTTTGCTTTATTATTTTTGCCCCCCATAGATTTTGAACATTTCTGAGTGCGTACGCATGTATTTGTACTCGTGCGTATGGGTCCTCGGGGGGGATATGATTTTACTCTGGGTCCCCCCTCGGAGCTGGTGTGAACACTGGGCCACTGACGGCGAAGGGGTGGGGACTGTCCTGAGCTCCAATACAAGCTCTCTGCCCACCTGGTCCGTCACAAGGACTCCCCACGCTGTTCCACAGTCCTACCCATGATGCCCCTGCAAAAAGTTTCTGTCTTAACAAGTAATTTAATCTTATTTTGAGACTTAAGTTTCTCAAATCTCTCTTACTAGTTGACACTTATAGCTTATTTACCATAAGTTACCATGTGCAAGTGCTTGACAAATGAAATTCCCTCACCTCAAACCTTGAAATGAGTCAAATTATCTTACGTCATTGGCGGAATTTTACTTTTGTGAAAGATGGTAATGGAAAAAAGTGTTTAAAGTCAAAATATAATACAAGATATATTTTTACATTACATGATAGACCACAGTGACTTGGCGCACATTTTATACTGTCTGTGGTCTATTTTCCCCTCATCCTTCTTTTTAAGTTCGCAGTGGATCTACGTTTTTTTTAGCCTGTGTCTGTCATCCACTCATCCTCTTTATAGACCTGCTGAATTGGTCCATTTTCCAATCTCCTGAATCGTAAGTGCAGATACCCTGTCATTAAGGATTCCCTGTTATAACACAGGCCTCAGGAGTCATGCAGGAGTAAGATCACTATGATTTAGTGGCTGAAGGTTATACACGTGAAGTGGCTGCCTGCTTGCTTTGGACTCGTGTATATGTAGTTGTACTCTGTTATCTGTAACATTATGCTGCCTTTTGGGTTGAAAATAAGTCCTGTAAGCTGTAGAGTGTGGGGGTGGGTGTCAGAGAGGTGACTGCAGGCGCTACTGATTCCACATCACGTAGGAGTAAGAGTGTTATCGAGCAGCTTGCATAACTTTGCATGAAAATGCGTTTATCCAGCAGTGATGGTGAATGCAATCAAAAGCTGTGCTGCTTTTCTCCTCTCATCCTAAAACATGCATTGTGCATCACTGTTAGCGCTGTAATTCATTGGACAGTTATGCTTCTTTTTTTTTCTTGGTTCTGATTGATTGCTGGATCTGAATCCAATTGGGCATGCATTTTACATGCTGAAGAGGAGATTGAAGGCTAAAGGCTCTCAAACAGGCAAGAACTGTAGCAGTGCAGACCTGTCAGAGCATCACCAGGGAAGATACCCAGCATCTGGTGATGTTTGTATGTCACGGACTTCATGCAGTCATTTCATGCAAATGATATGCAACCAAGTGTTAAAAAGGAGAACATTATTCTACATTGTGTTAAACTGTCCAGTATTATACTATTATTGACTTCAGTTGAGGTGAATCCAATGATTTATCCACCTTGGACAAGTGATATTCACCGCAGCCTCAGTGAATATCACTTCACTGACAACTGAAGTCAATGACTGTTTTATTACATGAACTTACTTGAAAATGTAAATTAAGAGAAGGGCGACAACTCTAACATAAAGCTCCTCACGGGGACATTGTGACACAAAATATGGTCAGTCAGGAGCTCATGCGGTGAAACCTGATCTTTTTTTTTAGCTGGTGGTCTTCCAATTATGTTCGCCTCTCGCGCAGTTTCGTGCGGTAAATATCACGGTTTACAGTGACCGGCGGCGCTCGCCGCGACCAGGAGTGAACACATCTTTACGTCATATAATAATATAAAATGTATATCACTGCCCAATGAACTGAGGTGCTGCATCTATGTGAGCTGGCAGCTGTAGGACACAGTGTCTCTGAATGAGCTGTGACGTGTCTCTGCCCTCTATTCTCTGCAGAGCAGGACGCTGGACTGGACGCTCTGGCCGCCGTCATCGGTCGGCAGAAGCTGATGGGGCAGGAGATCGGCAATGAGCTGGAGGAGCAGAACGGTGAGTAGGGGAGGAGTTACGGATAACGAGAACCATATCGTCTGTAATGGCAGGAATGGTGTGTAGGGGAGGAGTTACGGATAACGAGAACCATATCCTCTGTAATGGCAGGAATGGTGTGTAGGGGAGGAGTTACGGATAACGAGAACCATATCCTCTGTAATGGCAGGAATGGTGTGTAGGGGAGGAGTTACGGATAACGAGAACCATATCCTCTGTAATGGCAGGAATGGTGTGTTGGGGAGGAGTTACGGATAACGAGAACCGTATCCTCTGTAATGGCAGGAATGGTGTGTAGGGGAGGAGTTACGGATAACGAGAACCATATCCTCTGTAATGGCAGGAATGGTGTGTAGGGGAGGAGTTACGGATAACGAGAACCGTATCCTCTGTAATGGCAGGAATGGTGTGTAGGGGAGGAGTTATGGATAACGAGAACCATATCCCCTGTAATGGCAGGAATGGTGTGTAGGGGAGGAGTTACGGATAACGAGAACCATATCCTCTGTAATGGCAGGAATGGTGTGTAGGGGAGGAGTTACGGATAACGAGAACCATATCCTCTGTAATGGCAGGAATGGTGTGTAGGGGAGGAGTTATGGATAACGAGAACCATATCCTCTGTAATAGCAGGAATGGTGAGTAGGGGAGGAGTTACGGATAACGAGAACCATATCCTCTGTAATGGCAGGAATGGTGTGTAGGGGAGGAGTTACGGATAACGAGAACCATATCCTCTGTAATGGCAGGAATGGTGTGTAGGGGAGGAGTTACGGATAACGAGAACCATATCCTCTGTAATGGCAGGAATGGTGTGTAGGGGAGGAGTTACGGATAACGAGAACCGTATCCTCTGTAATGGCAGGAATGGTGTGTAGGGGAGGAGTTACGGATAACGAGAACCATATCCTCTGTAATGGCAGGAATGGTGTGCCCGTGTTTGGGCTGGGGGTCCTCTCTCAAATCGACTGACACGCTTTCATTGTGTACAGTTTTTGGCTTAACATTATTTTGTCTACTGATTTATTTACTGCATATATACCCTTAAGAAAAAATACCACAAGATACTGCAGTAAAAATACTGTAGTTTTCTACAGTAGCTATATTATTTTTGAGGAATTACTATAGATATACTATAGTAACTTTGTAGTTTGCTATAGTGGTGCTAAAGTAAATCACAAAAGTCAAACTCCACTATAGCAAACTATAGCAATTATATTCAATTACTGTAGTATATTCGCAAGAAACTATAGTTTACTGTTGCAAAGTGTAGTTTACTATAGTTTACATCAATTTTACTGTAGTAAACTATGGTTAACTATAGTAAATTTTTATAAGGTTAATGCATCTGTGTTTATTCTCTTCATCTCCGTTTCTTTTACTTCCTTTTACTTTTCCCTCCATCCTTAAATTCCTCCCTTAATTGTTGGAGGCTTGTGTGGCCTGGGGATTAGCTGCGAGGAGTCAGGATTTGGGGACTCCAGTCCCTCTGTCGCTCCGTTGCGGACCGCGGCCTCAGCGTATACGCATTAACTGTTGCTCCTGAGAAGCAGATTTACACTGCGCTATGGGGTTTACTGCGCCTGGAGTGGCGGTATTTTACCGTATATGAAGCAGTCAAGAGCAGGGTAGTGCTGGCGGGAGAGGAACGCAGCTCCAGGTTCATAAGTTCCCCGCTGCTTTTCTTGGCTTCGTCGTGGCGCACTGCGAACTCAGCGGCCTCTTCAGCCTTGTAATTAATGCCCGTACCATCAAGCCTGATTTTTCTTTCCCCTCTGTGTGTGATGATATGATTGGTTTTCTTCCTTAAGGAGTCCAAAGTCCTGCTATTTGAAATCGGTAGTAGATGTTCATCAAGCTAAAAATTCCGGCGCTTATATGGACCATGATGGCGGCATGTATAGCCCCTGTTTATTTTGTATTGCTTGGTTAACATTAGGCACAATGACTTTATGATGTAATACTGAATATTAATATATTATGTGATGGTTTTCATAATATATGTGCATGTTTATCTCACAGATGTTTAGTATGATGTCAGTTCTTCCACGAACAAGATCTCCGATGATGCTGCAACTGAGAATCACGGAAGGTCAAGTGGAGACATTCACAGCTGATTTTTATTGAAACTGAGTTTGATAATTAGCTGTGCAGAGTCTTCTTGCCCAGACTGCACTGACTGTAAAGCTCAGAGCGTGACATTACAATGCACTTATTTAATTGACACTTTTATTTAATGCAGCTTGGAGACCATTAGCTAAACAGGGGCTGACCCCCCCCCCCCTCGAGAGCAGTGTGTGGCTAAGGGCCGTGCTCAAGGGCCCAACACTGATTTAATCGTGGCTGCAATGGGACTCAAACTCCAGGCCAGGCCTTTAGCGTTCATATCCACACTGTAGAAGCCCTGAGTGTACTGGCCTGATATACCCTATTGCACTTGCTGTAATGCTTTTCTGGGGAGATGCTGATATGGGCTCACCTCTGAACCCTTATCAGGAGCAGCAGGGAGTTTCAGAAAAGAGGAGCTTAGGTTTTAAGGATCAGGACATCCCACTTGTTTAATTTACTGCGCTGCTCAGAGTTCAGTGAGCTCAATGGCAGTCATGGGTTATTTACGCCTCTGGGGGGAGGGAGGTTGGAGACCGCCCTCTCCAGGTGAATTATGGGAAAGATGGTGGGTCCCCACAGAGCTGGGCAGGTGGAAAAAGCACATATATCATCCAAAGTAAATCTGAAAACCTGGGAAGAACTTCAAACGGCTGGGGCCCAAAGGGATGTGGCCCTGGGGGGCCCCCCTGGCTGATTTACAGGGGGAGTTAACGGTGTGTCCCCTGAGCCCACAAACACCCCAACCTCCTCCCCCCGCCCTGGCGGGGTTATCCCTGGGGTAACAACAGTGCTCTGGGGCAGGCCCCCATCACACATTAGTGGAATGCTGTCACCTGATTGGCCAAGGGCTTAGCAGCATGTGAGGCACAACATTCTATTTGAGGCATAATGGACTGTCCGTTTTCCGACACACTAGTTCACCATGGAAATTAACATGCACTTTCTCTAAAAAAGATGCACAATTTCTCTACACCAGCCCTGGATTGACATGGGTCAGCTTAGGGGGCGCTGTTTCTACAGAAGCGATGCACATACGCCCAGGACAGATCTCTAGGAGCTGTGGTTTCCACTTTAAACCCTGACTGACTCATCAGGTTCATGAAAGGGCATAAAAGGGGGGGGGGGATGACACATCAGAACACTTTCATATATTTGAATAAAAAAAGGAAAGAAGGATCCTCGCTGATCCGATCTCTTCCTCCTGTCCCTCCTCCTCTAGTGCAGTGGTTCTCAAACTCGGTCCTGGGGCCCCACTGTTTATGCTGGTTTTTGTTCCAACCACAATTGCAATCATTGGATTTTAACTTTCTGTTTATTTGTCTTAATTAGCTGCATTCCATGTTAAGAGCAGTTATTTACCATCTTAACCCAAGTTTTTATGGACATATCCTTTGTGCCTTGAAGAATAAAAACCCTTAAACCTATTGTGCTTATTTTTTATATTGTGAGGACTTTCAGGTGAAAACATTATTAAACGGATCAAATTAGACTGATAAAATCAGTAAGGACCAAATTTGGTTACTGTCAGTGGTGTTTTTAGTTCTCAAAATCATTTGCCTGAACTTAATAAACACGACACAAAACTGGTGCAACTCTGTTGTTTGCTCATAAATAATTAGTGTTTGCTACCATGCATCAACAGCCTCACCTATGAGAAACCTATTGCTTGTTGAATGACCAATTGTTTACATTGATTAAATGTTTGGTTAAATTGTTTAACTCAGCAGTTATTTGTTCAATCTTAAATTGGATATGGAATTTTTATTCTTCATGGCACGTATAGATTTGACAAATGTGGCTGAAGAGGATAAAGAACGACTCTAAAGATAAATCCACCTAATTAAGACAAATCAACAGCTTTTTAAAATCCCTAAGATTGCAATTATGGTTGGAACAAAAACAGCATACACGGAGGGGCACTAGGACCGGGTTTGAGAACCACTGCTCTAGTGCATGATGGGTATGAATTTGGGCTTGACCCCCTTGCCAGTGCCAATACAGGCAAGGACTCGGCCTTAACCTCCGACTATGGGAGCTGCCAGCGCTCTTTCTTTGGGCAGAGGAGAAGGAGTACGGTAGCCATGAAGGTTAACTTCTTAACCGCGGCTCGCAGATTTGTGCCAGGACTGCTTCCTGTATGTGGGGGACATCAGGACGTGACCTACTCTGGCTAACATTCACACAATGTTCCTGGAATGTTCTCTCTGAACTGCGATCCAGTTGTCAGAACATTTGCTCCAGAAAACTGGTGTGTGCAAACCAAAAAAAATAAAAAATTCTGAAGCACATCTATTTAAATTTTTCTATTCCAAAACATGGGTGCTTCTCTGAAGAAGATGCTCGCAAAGATGGCTGCTCAATGTTTTATTTGTCACTGCATGGCTGCAACATTGCAAGAGCAGTTTAGTGTTAGTGGGGAATAACACCAAGCTGTTTAGACCGGAAACGCCAGTCACAGCACAACATTGGTACGGGGCAGAGATGCCAAACACAGTCCGCACAGGCAGTATCCATCAGCAGTAGCTCTTTGTGAAGAAGCCCTCAGAGCAGTGCTGAAAATAGTGTTTTTCATACGATAGACATTGAAAACCAATCAAAGAAGTGAAAATAAAATCTAACGCAAGTTCAGCATGTGCCGACACAGCTGTGCCGTAAAGTCTTGCGTTCACGCCGCATGCGCTAAAAAAACAGGGTGTTAAAACTAACGCTGCTGTTGCCTGACTTCAGCACAGCTGCACGTGTTGCGCAGTCAACCGGAATATTCAATATGAGCCACGTTTAGCATTTTAGCCCCAAAGCAAACATTTTCTCACCATATTTATGTTGTTTCTTTCTCAACCCGGCCATCTAAGTGTGACATCAGCTCGTAAGTGACTGACAGACTTACTAGTGTGATTCGTACGACTAAGGTTGAAAGGTCGTTCTTGAGGGAGTAATTTTCTGCATGAGGTTCTATGGCTCCATGTGCAGTTTTATCGGCGCTGGTGACAGGTTGAGAGCTGCTCTAACACACACACACGCGTGCGCACGCACACACACACACACACTGTATCCGCGAATCGCACGGCCCATTTAGCAGTCCGGCTCGCTAGACTAGGATTGATCAAACGCGTAGATGAGTTAATGTATTTGCTCATCTCTCTGCTCCCAGCCTATTTGATTTCACTTAATCAAAAGAGTTTCCATGTCATGTCCCCCCCCCCCCACCCCCATAAACCTTTCAGAGGAATTACTCATTGCTTTTACTGTCTTCATTCCCCCCGCATCCCCCCACCTTTACCCTCCTATTCTTTATTTTATAAATAGACCTTGCTCCTATGACAACTCCCCGTCCCCAGTGTTCTCACACCTCAAATATTCCGGAATTGACCTTTGCGCGACCCGCGCTTAATTGGCTCGTGAGGGTGAGCGCATTACGTCATTTGCTCGGAAACTCTGTGTCCATCTCCTTCCATTGAGAGACAATATTATGCCAATATTTGCTCTGAGTGATCTCATAGAGGGACAGAAAACGGCCACAGGGCTTTTTGGGGTGGTGTTTTCAGCTTTCTAGCCTCAACGTGTGGGGTAGGTTGTAGGGAAAATTGCCTGGAGGAATACGGTGAAGGTCGTTTCACTCCTGGTTTTCATGGGGAGAGGGTGATAAGACTTTGCTTAGCTCTGCAATATCTCAGGGTTATCTTTTGGTTTCTCATTTCACCAGCATCACAATTTTTTGGATTACCTTTTGGTATTTTGTTTGGATTTGCAAACAGGGGCTAGCACCACCATTTTTTTAGCTCGCCGGGATGAATGTCCAGAGAGCTATTGTCGTACCCCCGGCGTCCGCGTCCATCCGCGTGCAGAAAAACTTTAACCTTGCCCCCCGGCGAGCTTTGTTGTCTTTCTGACAACTCTTGTTTGGGTTATCTTTGGGTTCTTCTCGTAGTTGTGCACAAGTGGGCTTGTGCTGCAATTTTCTTGGGTCATCCTTTGATTTCTCTACCGGTTTTGAGAAAGTAAGGTAGTGTTACTATTTCGTGGTTGGCCTAAGTTAGCCCTGCTCAAGAGCTGGATGGCGGTGCAAATGTGGCGCCAATATTTCAGGCGTGTGACCTGCCCTTGGCCAAATCTTAAACTGGATTTGTGGTTTTGCATCGACTCCACGCAAAGGGCATGCTGTCGCCTCGAAGCAATTCGCCACCAAACCGCTCTGTGGCGTCATATTTCCGGAGGACCGGTCGCAGAGTCACGTAAGACTCATTGGTAGAGAGTTTACGTTACATTATGGGCTGTATTTCATTCCGTACGGTAATAATCCCTACATCCTGCGAAATCACTTCCCTTCGTAGTTAAAACTCTGAAGGGCAGCAGGGAGTAGTGTTTTCAATTAACAGTCGTTTGGAATGTCCTTCGACATATTTCACGGCTGTTGTTTTCAGCTTAAGCAAGTTAAACAAACGGAGCCAGTTCACGGGAGAACTGGTTTTACTGGCTATTATTATCAGTATCGCGGTAGCTTTATAAGCACCCGCATTGCTTTCATAAGGCGACAAATAGCCACGGATAAAAATAAAAAAACAACGAAACTAGCGATAGCCAGTCGACTGTAGAAAACCATCAAGCTAGGTTCGTCAGCTTTCTACGCGCTAGGTAGCTACTTTCCACCGTTAAGATTTTCTTGAATGACGTTGTATCACACACGTCACTAGGCTCGGGTTGGACCAATCAGTGCCCTTGCGGTCTGCATCGCTTTGACGTGCAGTCAGAAAATTTTCGAGGTGCACAGCAGACGACGCAGAGGCTCTGCGGAGGGGGTTCACGCAATTGCAGAGGCTCTGCATGGGGACGGCGTCGGCTCGACGCGGAAGCACAAATCCACCTTTAGCCCCGCGCTCTCGACCGTCTCCTCTTAACCAGGTGTGAACAGGTGATGAGTGACTGAATGAGCATGTGGCCCATTAAAAGCGGTGCTTGCTGGTTTCATGCTGTAATGTACTGCCTGGATCCGTGCTGCTCGGACAGGCGCTGAGGGATCCTCCCCATGAAGTGCTTTCTGGTCATAAGATGGTGGATTCTTTCGATTTAAAGAGTTACCGTGCCTCTGCCACACACTTAAAATCCTCCTTAAATAAACTATGAAGAATAAAAATATAAAACGACCTTGAGCGTGCAACACAGAAGATATGAAAATAAATGCTAATCACAAGACACCATCTGTGATAAGTGAAAAGTCATTTTCCTTAAATACAAAGCAACGTAGAAGTTCAGGGTAGGAAAAAAATTGAACCATATTTTTTGTTTACGACACATCAATTACTTCAACAGAGACATCACTGTTTTCCTGTTATCTGTCTGTGTATGTGTCAGTTATACTGTCTGTCACTAATGCCTTGTCTGTGCTGTATCTACTGAAGGAGTGTAGGGATTTTCACTAAATCAGACACGGTAGCTCCCCACAGAGGGCATCTGTCCTGATTAGATTTTGGAGGTCATCGGGTAAAAAGTCAAGGTCAAATACGGTTGGATGGATGTGTGGGCCAAAGATCAACTTTTAGGGCGTATGAAGCTAAGGCGAGTAAAAGCAATCAACAAATTGCATTGAGTTATGCCTCATTGAAGTCATTACTCCCGTTTTCTGTGAAAACGGTGTGTATAAAATGACCTTGGGTAGCTGAAATGGACGCCAGGCACAGTCATGTCACTGATTAGCTGAATTGGCCCATTTCTGTGCTGAGAAGGACTAAGATGGCCGTCTGTCTCAGGACCTCTGGAGGAAGACTTTTGGCCAGTTTCTGTCACAGAAAGGCTTTTTTCGCTAATGACTGGATCATTGACTTTCTGTACAAGCTGGGTTTTAATGAGCTACAAATGAAGGCTGGCGTTGGGAAATGTTGATTATTTTCCCGGAAGGATGTGGTCTCTCCTAGATGCACTGCCTTGCGAACAAGGTCCTATTCTGACTCTCAGAAAGAGTTCCCTGGATTGTTTGGCCCTGGTAATGGTTGGAGGAACCTGAGTGTAGCGGAGGATTGATTACTCTTGCCTGCTCGTCTTGCCTGCAGCTGTTCCATATTAATTCGTGCTCTGGCTTAATCAGATGAGCAGGGACCCCTGTAAAGGACTGGCCTCCAGTTGAGGGTGTGGTCCCACCTCCCTGCCATTCTTTTCTGCCCCCCCAAGTGACACTGACTCTGAGTAAGCTGGCGGGATGGGTGTATGGATGGATGGATGGGTGCTTTACATTGAAATTCTGGACTCCCTGTCATTGTTTTTGACTGTGCAGCGTCTCCAGCATCGCTTGAGCAGTGTTGTGAGCTGATGATGAGCAAAGAGGACGGAGAACAGTTGCAATTTATTTCTGCTTTAATGTACAAGAGTAAAGAGTACTGTGGTGCTGTATCAGTTGTTGTGGTGGCAGGCTTGGAAAGACGACACATTGTGTTGCAGGCCCCAGCTATGTAAAACTCATGCTTTACATTGACACATTTATTAAACATTAAAGGTGCACTATGCAAGTTTGTTGACATCACTTCTGTTGACATTCGAAGTCAAACAAAACAGAGGTAGCCCGCCCCTCCCTCCCATAGTTCCCTCCTTCCCATGCTTCCATAACTGTCGGTGATTGGCCAGGACAGTTTGTTTTGTTATGGGGCACAGCCTGTCCCCCTTGTGTTTTTTTGCAGTTTTTGACGTTTGTGCGGTTTCCAGAGCCTGTGGTTTTCTTTTTTTGTTTTTTTTTTTTAACAGTGAATTCAGGAGCAGGCAGCTAGCAGATTGTGGAGAGATGTCGGCGAATTGAGACAAAAATATAATTGCGCAGAAAATAAACACACTTGCATAGTGCACCTTAGTGCATGGATGTTGTTCTAAACTTGCACTCTTCAGGAGTTTATGCCGCAGTTCTCGTCTCCTGACTGTTTTCGGGAGCGCCTCTCTGTTTCGTGAGCCGATCGGCTGGTCCTGACCGCACGCCTAACGGTGGATTTATGTTCTCCAGGCAGTGCGCCTGAGGTTGTCCCGGCTCCTCCCCCCGCCCGGGCAGGCTGGAGTTTGCAGCTCATGTACATATTTAGTAAACTTTTTTGGGAATGGGAATCTTTATTTGGGTCAGCGGTGATGCTGCAGTTCTTCAGCCCGCTAGCTTGACAAGCCTAAGGCCCGGAGTCGATGGGTCGCCACAGCCCTCCGGCTCACTGACTTAGATGGGAAAAACTCAGAGATGATCTGGACCCAGGCCAGAATATGCTAGAGGGAGATCCTCTGGTGGGGTTTTTTTGGAAGGATCGTGGAGGTGAATGATGGCGGGAGTAGAGTGGGTCACGTTCGTCTGTCTTATTGACCTCAGGTGCTCTCACCAAGGTCTGGTCGAGGGGCATAGAGTTAAAAGACTGAGGAAAAGTTATTGTTCCTCTGTGTAACGCTTCAAATGCTCCAGCACTCCCTTGGCTCCCTGAGCTTTGATTTCTGAGGTCACCTGTAGTGCCTGGCTTTTTTACCTTCCTGTTTCATAAACTTGAGACCTGACTTAACACTGCTCATCACAGAAAACAAATTCAATTCCACTCCAGCTCCTCTCCTGATGCATTACTTCCAGTTGCAGTAGCGGTAATATTACTGGAATTTGTAGTCCTTATGGAACAAATTCTTATATATAGTGTAGTGCTAATTAAAAACGCACAACAGATGGCACTTTGAGAGCGCATACCTCTGTTCGCAGGTTTTGATCCACTAGCTCTTCTAATCAGCTGCATAATCTGGATCTGTGTCTGGATTGCTCTGAAAATTTAATCACCTCTTCCCATTTACAGAGTCCAACTTCCCATAAAATTTTGTGATAATCCGTTGAATAGTTGTTGAATAATCCTGCTGACAAACGCGCACTGGTACACGCAAGTTGATCAATATACCTCCTGGCGGAGGTTATAAAAACTAGGATAATTCCCTTTTAAACAATTAGAAGGGATACGTTCTGCATTCTGAACTTTTTGGACATTTTAGTTTTGCATCCGTACCAGCATATTTTCTGGGAACAGCTTGAAAAGGATAAAGGCAACCAACAGGTAATTGATTTAAAATAAGAAAACACTCAAGATTTATTTCTTCAAGCAGGCCTGCCTGCAGCTATTCTGGCTCTGATGCCTTTTTGGAGGCTGTGCAGGTGAGCACAGACATTTCCTTGTATATATTCACTATTAAAAATATGAAAATGTGTTTTAGCTTTGTGCTAGTGCTCCACTTTGTGCTTCAGCTGTCCTCTCCTCCCTGAGTGTAACCTCCTAGACTGCATTGTTTCACTTACCGCTGATGTGATTGGCTACTGAGTTTGATGCCGAGTTAGCAGTGCTTCTCTGCTGAGACGAAGACCATTGTGAAAGTGCTGCCATTTTAATTGACCTCTGAGCCAACCTAGTCACGGTCACTGTAGATACGAGGCATCTCATAGGCTCGGCTTGTAAGTCGGTCCCACCCGTTTAGCAGGCTGAAGATGCTCCATAAGTGATGGCTATTGGCGCTCGCGTAATTGACGCTGTGTGTCCTGGCTTGCATTAGTTTTCATTTGTGGTTGCGAGAAATGTTTTTTTTGGTTATGCCTTATGCTTTACTCCAGGGTGGAAAGTGTATGTGCTGACGGTGTTGATTTGTTAATGGTTACAGTTGGGACAGAGATCCTTGAAAATTTCACATCAATATCCTGTGCTACACTGCAGCAGTACATGCAAACAAAAGCCAGCAATGAGCGCATAGGGTCTTGTTTTTGATTGAATGCTCTGATAGATATTTTCTGCCTTGTTTTAGGTATAAGACAGGCAGGGATTTACCAGAATGATTGAGTGCGAGTTCAGCCTCGTGTTCAAGGCCAACTTGAAGATAAAGCTTATGTTCCCTTGTGGCCAATTTGCAGATCAGTTCCAATGGAACAAACTGGCTGCACATTGCCTGACCGTGTTATGTTAATGGCACTGCCACTGGTACATTAATGCTCAGTTATTTTAATGATAAGCTCTCTTGGAGTGGCCTGGTATGATTTCATCCAGCAAATACCAGCGCGTGACATTGTACTGTACATCAAGTCTTCCTTTCATTGTGTCCACAGTGTGTGTTCTCAGTAGATCGACTCTTGGGTTTTCGTAGGCGTTGTCAGGCGTCCTGCCAGGGCGCCGTTCAGTCCGTGGTCTCGCTTTTGGATCTTGGCTCGGTTTCCGCGTGATACATCTGGTTTGGGGCTTCTCACAGACAAAGAGGGATGGTAGCACGCCCAAGATGCAAGTGAGGTGTGGCGAACCCTGTAACTGCAGGCCTTTGGACCGCTGATGCAGCTGCTGCCAGTTGAATTTGGACGTCTTCTGTGCTTTGTAGTGATTCCAGGTGGCGGCGGGTAATGCGGCCTAAAATTGATATCTCAGTATTTTCACTCCATGTACTCTGTGACATTTTTATTATGCAATTTAAATTTGACCCTCCTTGTGGATCTGAACATGTTGAATTCCTGCCCCATTTGAAAATTACAATTGCATGCAACCAGAACCTTAGTCTTGCGCAAACCTGATGCCAGTTTAAGTAGCTGATCAGACAAGGATTCTTGAAACAAGCTGTTTCACGAGCTGCGTTTTCCCCCCAAACCACTCACTACGGCTAAACACACACAGGAGGGGGTCAAAGAAGGACCCTTCATTGGACCCTTCGTCATGCAGCCACCACTGACACCCAATGGACTGGTGGAGGTTGGATAAGACTGGACTGGATAAGTGATGACGCTCAGTTTGCGATCAAATTCGCCTTCCTTTAATTTTACAGCATCCTCGCAAGATACTGGCCTGCTGACCTTCATTATCTATTCAAATTTCAATGAAAGATACGGAGCCCGGGAAGTGCAATGACACAAAAAAAAAAAAATAAGATGTGGCCACAAGATGCAAGTCGTTCCCTCAATTTATATTATGGAAATTGAGGGAACGAGTTGGATGTCGTGGCCGCGAGTTAACCAAATCGTGGGAATGACTTGTATCTCGTGGCCACGAAATGGCTAAATCGTTGGAAGGAGTTAATTAAATTGAGGGAACGAGTTATAACTCCTGGCCACAGATTAACTAAATTGTGGGAACGACTTTTATCTCGTGGCCACGAAATTTTGTTCATGTCATTGCTCCAAAAAATATGCAATTTGTGCAAAATAACATTTTCTTGAAAGATACCGTAACATTTTTTTCATCTTTATTTAACCAGGGAAATCCCCTTGAGATTGAAGTCTCTTTTTCAAGGGAGCCCTGGGGATGGAGGTGGAGGAGGACAATTTGCATAGCTAGTTAGATCAGGGGACAGGTCGAAAGAGCCAGGTTGGGAATTTCGCCCTGACATAGGGGAACTCCTACTCTTGTCGAAGAGTGTCATAGGATCTGTTATGACCACGGTGAGTCAGGACCTCGGTTTAACGTTTCATCTGGAAGACAGTATCTCCTTCAGTGCAGTGTCCCCATCACTGTACTGGGGCATTGGGGATTATTCCACAAGAGGGAAGATCGCAACCTGCTGGCCCACTAACACCTCTTCCAGCAGCAACTTATTTTCCCAGGTGGTCTTCCATCTAAGTACTAACCAAGCCCACACCTGCTTAGCTTCAGCCGCACAGCTGGAGTAGATTTAGTAGTGGTATGGCTGCTGGCTAATTTCTTTTTTTCCATCTGATTTTTCTTATGCATGTTTTCTGCCAAAAATTCCTCCACTCCGCATAGACATCTCTTGGTTGGGGTGCCCTGGTTTTTCTTGATCTGCATGTGGTGACAATTGCAGTTATCTTTAGTTGGCATTGTACATTTAAGAGGCTTCTTTAGCTGGAGGTGTTTATTTATCACTGCAAGGACTAGAACATGACCAAACTATCTTTTTTACATTTTTATTTTACTTAATGTTTTACCACACAAATATCAATTAACTTGTGAAGTTCGCTATGTCTTCAATGACCCTTAGAGTGCTGAATGCTGCTCCTGTTGCTCAATGATGCAAAATATCAAAATCAAAGCCTTTGAAAACCTATCACGTGGCGATTTGTTTCAAAGACCTCCTGCAGGGGAGCTCTTTTAAGCAAGCTGCCTCATGATCAGTTTGCAATAGCACAAGATTATTAAATTTATATTTTAAAAAAATCATTTTGGCGCTCTAAGGGTTAATGGCTGTCACCAGATATGCAACAGTGAACTATTATTTTTGCTCACCCATCACACAAAGCCAATTAGGCTAGTGTAATGTTTACAATATTCACAACAGTGCAAAATTCATATTTTGCCACCGTTTAAGTAGGCATTCATGTGAATACTGGTAAAAGGAACCACTCAACCATAACTTCAGCTGTTTATACTCTAAAAAATGTTAATTGTGCTGTGATTTCTTTTTATCCTGTGGATACACAGTCATTTTACTAACGTGGTGAGCAGATGGGCCTGTACATGTCAGCCCACAAATAAAGAAATGCTAAATATGTGAAAAATGGGACGAACGTGAGGTGTTTTCAGGAGCCCTGAAGGCATTGTGGTACAGTAAATCAAGTGTTGAAATATTGCCCTAATCTTACAAATCTAAAGCAATGAAGGCGTTTCGGAGGATTCCGGATTTGTGAATGCCTGCTGCTTGTCAGGGGGCTCACCAGGAGGAGGGGATATGTGTCAATTTTAGAGTTAAATTTCCTTTCCATTTGGGTCAGGGCTTTTAAGCATGTCAAGTAGGGTGCTGGTAGCCCCATATATGGATGAAATCACCCCAGATTTCGCTGCGAGGGGAGCGAGGGAAGAGGCTTTTTTTATGCCTGAAGTATATGAAGAAAACCCCACCTGAAATTCATCATCCTGTATCGGCTTCTTGACAGGCCCACTCAGCAGAAACATGAAAGCTAAAGGAGTCTGGGGCATGTTTCCCCAAAAGCGTAGTTGCTAACAAAGTTGGCTACTTGCATAGTTCATCCATTCACAGTCAATGGGCCCAGCTATGTAAGTTAGCATCTGTGATTTGGGGAAACGCACCCCTGAATGATAACTTCAGATCTCAAGCTCTTTCTGCCGCTGAGAAAATGAGAGGTCTGTGCTGGATAAGACACTTTGCTTTGTCTGGTTAATTGTGCCGGGTTATTTGATTTGGCTCTGAAGTCTTGCAGATCGCTAAGGCAGCTTGTCGAAGGTGCGAAATTTCTCTCGGGGTCGCCGCAGCAGTAAATGTCAGGGTCTTGTCTGGGCTCGGATGGAGGGCGTTGACTGAAAATGAAATGACGCGCTCTTGAAAGGTTTGTGAAAAGGAAGGTGAAAGAAACCGCCACCTCCCGCTGTCACCAGAAAAACAAGAATCGAGGCGAAGGTTGGGAAGTGCGCTTAGGGCTAGCAGAATAAGCACACGCCAAATCCCTCAAAAAACGTAGAGAGAGCGGTTCTTCAATTTGACAGGAGGCAGCCCGTCAAACCAGCCCAAGGGCAAGGCCTTTAACTCTGGATGCACCAATCTAACGTCTTCTGTCCCAACACCAATACTGATACCGATAATGATACCAGGCTTTTGATATCGGCCGATACCAAGTAAAGATATGATACCAATGTTTCATTAATAAGCCTTACTGTGCTGAAGAGACTGGGATCCTTCATTTAGAAGGCAACATCAGGCTTGACTTAAACATTGCTGTCTTCTCAGAACGAACTGTAACAATAAATCACATAGATATAAATGTACTGAATTGCTATCTATTAAAATAATGGTATCTTACACCCCGGGTAAAAAATTAACGTATTTGTCCATCAGCCAAATGGCATGTGAATGTTCAAATTTTACCAGCCACTTAATGGGCTACCATTTTTTTTTTGGCTGGTGAGCGAAGCAAATCTACCAGCCACCAGCATATTTTAGTAGCATTTGGCTGGTAGCTGGTGCTAATTTTCTCCCCTGATTTGGCCCCAAATTTTGTACCCGCGCGTCTCTACCCTGAACCCTGCATTGCTTTGTGCAGATTGGCGTAGCGTCATCAACTGTCAGTTGGTTTGGGTAAACGCACCAACTACATAACAGTAATTAAATGAAATCCTATTGGCTGCTGAGAGGCAATGTGGGAAATTCTGCTGTATTCATTGTTTGACAGACAGTCCATGCTAAATGCTAACTTTGTTATGACAATGAATGGAAATCAATGGACCAAGGTTAAAAAAGCTAATTAGTGCCTTGTCCATTAACTTCTATTCATTGTCATCACAGGGTTAGCAGGTAGCATGGAGCGTCCCTTTAATTGCCCAGCCCTGTGTGTAAAGCCCGGTCAGTTTCTGATGGCGGCTGTAAATCCGCACGTGTTTTACGCCGTGGTAGCGTGTAACAGTCTTTCGACCTCTTGCAGTGTGGCCCGGCGGGGAGTCTTTTGTCATTTTGCGGAGTTTGTAACGCCTGTAGTATGGCATGTGCAGCCCCTATACGTTTCTGCATGCCAGCTCCTTTGCCCACCCACGCTGTTGTAAGGGGGGGGCAGTTTGGGAACCCCAGTTTTGGCAGGGCCTGGGACCGTGCTGTTCTCTCCCTGTTGGGTTCCATCTCGTGGGGGAAAACTTCAAAAGGCTGTCGATGACGGCGTCAGAATCCGGTCGGTTGGCAATGGTGGTTTTATTTTTTTGTTATTTTTTTTTTTTTTTTTGCGGGTCAGCTGTGAGGTTCTGTCCACGGAGACGGGTCGCTATGTCCTGCCTGAAGCTGGTGGGGGAGAGAGCAGAGTTGGGTACCGCTGGGTACGGCGTGGTTGGTGAGCGAGGTGTCGCTCCTACCATCAACGTCTCCCATGTGCCCGTTCACCGACCAATCACATCCAGATGTCTCTGCCTCGCCATTTATATCCAGATTGCCTGGCAGCAGCACTTGCCTTCGCAAACAATTAATTGCGGTTTTCGTTCAAAGAAAGCACACACTTCTGTGTAGTAAAAAGAGAAGGTGAGTGATGTCATCCACTCTTCCTTGCATGCTATTTTGAAGGTGAAGCTGTGCCTGGATTTTAAAAAAATTTTTTTTATAGCTTTCATAATCGATTAACTGAAATCCTGCTTGTTCTAATGTCGTGGGTTATATTTCTGAGTTTGCGGTTTAATTCTGGGGGGCAAAACCATTGCGAACACTTTCACTCGAAACCCTGGACGTTAAGTACCACTGACATAAACTTCACATGAACGCTTTCACTAGGTGGCAAGTCTGTTCATGTCACATGACATGCTACAGCCCTGCTTTTTCTGATGATTGTTGAAACAGATGCTACTGTCATAACGTTTACTAAAAATGCAATGACAGAGTCATGACATTTGGTATAAACTGATTTAATTTGTTATGCCATCTTGTGACGACTCTGTAGGCGGCACTTTGTTATCCTTATGTTCAGAGGTGCAAATAGTGTTTCCAAAATTTCTACATTACTGCCATTATTTAGGCTCTGACACTGTCTGTCTGTTTTGTGTAAGGTGCTGCCATCTTTCTTTGAATGCCCTATCTTTGAGGTTAACACTATGTTTCCAACGCGCTGGGAATGATTTCCAGCGGATCGGGGTCTCTTTCGGGTTAAACGGCTTCGTAAAGAGGTTATCTGACCCTGATTGATTCCATATGATCAGACTGCAGGCTGGCGCTTGCCTCTTTATCACTCTGTGATTTTCCGAAAGCGGCGCCCACTGGGGTGGTCTTTGTGTGTGAGTGTGTGCACGTGCGTCTGTCCGTGTGTCCATTCGTGCGTGCATGTCTATCTATGTGGGCCTGTTTGCATGAGTGTGTGTGTATGTGTGCGTGCGTGCCTGTGTACGCGCAGCCTTGTGCGTGCGTGTGTGTGTGTGTGTGTGCGTGTGTGCGCGTGCGTGTGTACGCGCGGCCTTGTGTGTGTGTGTGTGTGTGTGTGTGTGTGTGTGTGTGCGTGTGTGCGCGTGCGTGTGTACGCGCGGCCTTGTGTGTGTGTGTGTGTGTGTGCGCGTGCGTGCGTGCGCGTGTGTGTGTACGCGCGGGCTTGTGTGTGTGTGTGTGTGTGCATGTGTGTGTGAGCGCAGCCTTGTGTGTGTGTGTGTGTGTGTGTGTGTGTGTGTGTGTGTGTGTGTGTGCGCGCGGGCGTGTGCGCATGTGTGTGTGAGCGCAGCCTTGTGTGTGTGTGTGTGTGTGTGTGTGTGTGTGTGCGTGTGTGCGCGTGCGTGTGCGCAGCCATGCGTGTTGGTGTACACTTGGGTGTGTTATGTGTGCATGTGTTTGAAGAGTTCTCTTCAGGCTGGGTTGAGAGCAGAGTGGGAGGGGGGGATATTTTCCGCCTATTTCACGGCTGAGTCGAGCCGAGCCCTTTCTCAAACGCTTTGAGGACCCGGGGCCCACAGCGCACAGCGGGGACCCAGTAACCGCCATTCATCAGAGCTGACACCGAGAGCCTCTTCATGTTTCAATTCTGTCCTGCATTTTATTCGCATTTGTGTTAGCTGAGCCTACTGGGGGCTTTACAGAGTAAATGGCTGGGGCCTGCGTAATCGGGGGATTCACACTTCCTTTTACAGCGATACAGCGATATTTTGGCTGAGAGTTTTGTATGTTATAGAGCTCCTCATTGTGGCCGTGTCGGAGCACTAATATGAGAGTACAGATGTAAAACTCCCAGAAATTTTCCTGCTATTCTGAACTTGCGAATAATTAAAAAAATATTTATATAGCCAGTAGTTTATAGCAAGGCCTTTAAAGTCTATTCGGGAAAAGCAATATCCGTTTTCGAGAGAAGTCCTGATTAGCAAAAATAAAACACTGCAATGAAGTTTTGCTTATTCTAAGAACAGCTTATGCAGTTTGTTTCATGTACAGCATCCATCAAATTGTTTAAGAACCAAAGCACACTAATTGAGACACCTGCACCATGTGAATTCATTTTTTCCCCTAACATTGACTGGTCTGCGGATATATTTCTGAATCTTCGCAGAGGAGTCCATCCAAAAGAAATCGGAGGCCCCTTGTTGAACCTGCAACCCAAATATCTCAGCAGGCCAAAACATATTCTCACAGGCGACCTCTCCCAGATGTTTTATTGCACAATTAATGAAATTGGTTTGTTATGCTGTTTGGCTTAAACTGTTGGAATTCATGTAGCTGCAGTTTGGCAGGTCAGCCATGGCCGCCTGCCTGTGTCACTATATCATAATCAGGATTTCTTGATGGCTTGAACTCCATTAGAACGAGGTGTTTATGGACTTCTAAAAGAAAAGGTGTGGGACAAGTGGGGAATAGTTGTGAAATTTCCTGACATCTCAAAGAAGAGTCTGGCCTGGCAGTTAGCATGGATTTGCTGAACTAATGCAAATTACAGAAGAGGTGAATCTCAGGAACAGAACCCAGTGCAGCATATGTATATATTTGTAGCCCCTGGATGAAGTTGGGCGGCTACAATGGATTTATGCTCGTCTCCACCACCGCATCATCCGCGTCTGTAAACACTTCCTTGTGGACGCTGTACAGGCTGTAATTTTTGACCGATTACTTTCATATTTGGTGTGGAAATGTGTTATACTTAAGTGATGATAATTTTCGATTTTGGTTTCCATGGTGACAGTATTGGCTGAATAATGCACAGAAAAGGGGAGAAGCGGGCTTTCGGGGGCGACACCTATGCGATCGAGCCCCTGAGGTCGATTATCCTTTCCTTGTTTGGATGGGAGCCGATACAGACCGATCCAGGTTAGAGTCCATGGAGATAGGACTCCTCATTCCCGGGCGGGCCGTGTTTGATCAGGTCAGTTTACACCCCTCCTTGGCTTCTGTAAGGCTCCGGTCAAGGTGCTCCAGGGAGGGAGGGAGGGAGGGATGGAAGGCTCTGCCCCGCTGCTCTCCATCACGTTCATCATGACTTCAGCGTAATTCTCGGACCTTGCTCTGAAGTTGCTCCCGAACACTTATAGAAGCATGAAGGCACACAGTGAGTGCATACAGTACCTCCTCCAACACATTTGTTGCTAAGAACTGAAGAAATATGGCTGTGGCATCCATATTTGAATTTTAATCCTGACCAAAATATAATCAATTTTTCCTTGGCCCATGGCCTACACTTCCGCTAAATATCATTGTAAGTGATTGACAATTTTGAGAGATAGTTTGTGGAAATAAAAACAGATGCGGTGAATATATCATCTCTGCCCAGCTCTGATGGTGGAGGTAATAAGGGCAGTGGGGCTATGGCTATTGGTGTTGGGCCGGGCTTTTTTTGGATTAAAAAAAATTATGTGCATAGCTGTGGTGATGAGTGTGTGCAGGTCCTGAGGATGTGTGTAGATGACACAGCAGGAATCAGATATAACACGAAACACTGTCATGGGCTGATTAAGAGGTCAGATGTGGGTGAATTACTCATGCATTGTATATTGGGCTGTGATGATGCAATAGAACTTGAACTGTGGACCAAATCTCTGTGACGTCAGCCAATGGTTTTTCTTGGGCCTGATGGAAAAGGATTTCAGCGTGTCGACGTGCAATTTCTGAGTGCCATCTTGTACAATGTGAGGTCATAGTCTGTGCTGTGCTGGAGGCAGGTTATCTGCCTAGTGTTCGATGTAGTGACGTAAGTTTTTCCTGATTTGTCCGCTAAATATTTATCTAAGTCGCAATATCGCCAAAGCTTATCATATCGTCATAGAGGTAGATATTATTTGGAAAAAAATCATTTATGGTGTGTTATTTTTACCTCTGACTTTGAGGCCGAATCTCCATGACCTGTACTGTGAACGACCAACTCCAGGCCCTGATTTAAATCCAAATCCAGACCTGATTTTCTTTTCTCTCCAGTAATTAACTGAACAATGTGTGCCTCTTATTGGCCAGATTATCTTTCTACCGGACTTCAGGCAAAGGAAGGGTGGAGAACTAGCAGTTCTCAGCCCTTGTGATCCACGAGTTGATGAGCGCGTATCCTGAAGATGGCCACAGTGACGCTCTTGTGCAACATCTCTTAACGAGGTTGTGAAACGAGCCTCAAAAGTTGAAAATGAAGCTCAGCTGTGTCTGTTTGGGTGGTTCCCATTGAACTCTCTTGTGATTGGACGATGCATTCCAAATGCACACCCACACCGGGCAGCCTCTGCTGGGAGAAAGGGCATCCAGAGTCCCAGCTAAGTGTGGATGTCAGGAAGCGTGAAGTCACAGTGCCCCGGTTACAGCTGTTAATTTTGTTTCAGGGGCCGAAGGAGGGTTTTGCTTTCAGTAAACAGTCGCCTTCTCCTCATTTCCTCTGCTACAGCTGAGCGCTGGTAATTACCGCTCAGTACGTCTGCAATTACTGCTGCACATTTCCGCAAAGTTTTCATTTGTGTCTGTGCACGTTCTTTCCCTTTCCCATCAGGTGTGTGTGTGTGTGTGTGTCTGTGCACGTTCTTTCCCTTTCCCATCAGGTGTGTGTGTGTGTGTGTGTGTGTGTGTGTGTCTGTGTCTGTCTTTATTTATCCTTTATCTAACCAGGAGAAACTCTTTGAGATTAAAAATCTCTTCTTCAAGAGTGTCCTGGCGAAGACAGGCTGCAGCACAGTTTTCAAGTTTGTTTGTGTGTGTGTGTGTGTATGTATGTGCGCGTGTCTTTATCTGTGTGTGTGCGTGCACGTTGGTGTCCGCTTGTGATTTTGTGTCTGTATGTATGTATTTATGTGTGTGTGTTGGTGTGTGTTTATTGTGTGTATGTTCAGTATGTGTGCTTGCATGTGTGTGGGTGCTGTACATTTGCTTGTATGTGCTTACAGTGTAAATCCTAGTATAGATGAAACCAGGAGTATGTGTATGTTGAGTAAAGTAGGGGAGCCTGGATGAGCTGTGAGGACCAATGAGGTATATCACTGTTTTGCCCATTTTAAGCAGCTGTTTATTAAAAATATGTGTACTGGCTCATAGGGCCCCAGTGTTCTCTCCCTGTGTGCAAGACTGGGTTTGGGTGTGTGCTGACAAACAAGTTGCTCTCTTGCTCCAGATGGGCCCGCTGTAGAAGGCATCAGAGCTCTCACATTGAGGAGCGCTGTTTCCTGTACTGGTGTTAAGTTGTTTTAGGCGCACTGTATCCAAACATTTTCATTGGCTGCGGTTTTGGGTTGAACAGATGGGGCCGCTCCCTGTCAGCCATTTTGTTTCTTTAGCTGCTGAACAGGTAGCACTTTCTGCACCCTCTCTCTCGGGTTCTCCTGCAGCAGGGTGTGTACGGGTGGTTACTGCATTGGGAGAGAGTGCACACCGTGAAATAACAGTTTTCAGCCAAAGAATGAACACATTCTGAGCCAATCAAACTCCTTTTACCCTAAACCAGAGGAAACAGACAAAAAAAAAATGTGGACAGGAAATGGACTTCATTTAGATATACATCGTGCCTTGCGTTGACTAGCTGGCCGTTCTACTGTTGCATGCTTGCATGCGTAGCAAAGCAGCAAACCTTTTAACCAATTACAGCAGTGTTTAGCTATGGTTTGTTATCTTCTGAGCAAAAAATTCTGGAAGTTTTGCTCAAGAGCAAGGATGAGTGGTTTTGTTGCACTCAGTGTTTCCAGCATGTCTTATTCTCGTTTAGCTGTATTTACAGCAGTGTGATTGACTTACTGTATTTTCTGTGGTTAATTTCCTGCCACTCCCAGGCTCAACTTAAATTCCACATTATGAAGACCCAACCATGCACAACACTGGCAGCAGCCAAACAAAAAAAGCAAAACTGCTTGTGGTAACTTTTCAAAATGTCATGGTGGTTAAAATATTTATCGTCAGATTCTAGTAGTTCTTAAGTAAAATCACGTTCACTTTGCTTAAGAGTGCTGTATATAAATAGTTAAACCTGAGCTGATCATCATATTCATAGTTTTTGGCAGCCATTTTGTATTTTATATTTACCTCTGTTGCATTTGCTGTGTCACTTTCATATTATCACACTGTATTCACATTCTAAATGTCTAAAATATCCTGTTACCCTTGATGTCCTCCCATATCTAATTGCTGATTAGGTTTATTTGTGTATTATTTATAAAGTATGAATGAGTTCATAAAACTCTGGCGGATCTGATGTGAGAGGGGTTATTTGACTGTATAAGCTTGTTATCAGTCCATCAGCTGATGCTTAGAAGCTCTTACAACTAATAAATCCCCTATTAGATTAGATTATGCATGAATCGGAACTTTGACCTCATAGGCCAATACTACAGGAAGGGAAACTCAGTGCAGATTAGAGTTGTGCTGTGGCGCGGGGCATTAAAGCCGGTCGTGAGCAGAACGTGACCTTGAGCGCCACACTTTTTGGCTTTTGCGCAAGATATGACCTTGAGCGCCGCACTTTTCGGCCTTCGAGTCGTCAAGATTTGCTGGTTCACCTGAGAGCTCTATAACGGAGACAAGGCATCCGAAAGTTGTGGTGACGCAGTGTGGGAACTAAATCTTCTCCTTGGAATTTCTGCTCCTTTCATCTTCAGAATTCCAGGCACCTTCACAGCACGTAACCTAATCTCACATCCCATAATAAGACAATATTTACTGATCAAACAGGCGCCGGCGCTGTAATAAATGCATTTTAGGTAACAGTCTCTCCTTGTGGAGAACTGTTTATGCAACAAGCCAAGTGGAACGGTTAATTACTGTTCTTTATCGTACTTAAGCAGAATGGAGAGATGAGAAAGGGGGCTCTAGTTTTGGCCTTCAGTTCTACTAATGATATTATCTGTACACCTCCTTACAGTAGAGGCAATTCTGTCCCAATGTACGGAGTAGAGGTACACTTAAAAGATAGGTCTAGCCTTGAAGTCTTTGGACTAAAGTTACAAGAGCATCTGCACAAATAGCTGCATGTTTTGCTTGAAGATTTTGCTTGAACATTTCGCCGATTTTCAACCTCATCTCCCTCTATCCGAGTTGAAGAAGCAGTGTGAAAAACGCATGCAGTTTTTGCCAGTTTTTTTGCACATCTCTGGAATCCAGCTGAAAGATCTGTCTGCTTTCTCCTGCGGGGTCATCATTGAACAAAATTTGTGATGATTTGCCGCGCAGTGGCATAAGTGGAAGTGTTATTGCCCACCGTGGGTAACACCAGATGCTTTTAATATGCAGAACTGGAGTGGTGTTGCACATTGTGTGAGAAGGGAGTCGGGGTTCACCATCTCACGAAACTGTGTGGGGTTACCCCCTTCAGCAGGCTGAAACACACATACGTGTGAAACCACCCTGTGTGATTCATTAGGCGGGTAGTCGCAGCTTATTTGTGAAATAATGCCCTTATTTTGTCTGCCTCCACACATTCCTCTCTGAACGGAAAGCAACAGCTGCAAGTTAAGGTCTTTTCTCATATTGTCAAGCAAGTGTCATAATCCGTAAGTGTTTTGGTGGCTTTTGCCGCTAGACTGCAGGGCGGACTGAAGCAGGTTGGATCTTGAGTGTCCAGAATGTTCCGTGCCGGGAAATGGATTTTGGCTGCAAATCATAGCGTAGCCAGACTGTCAGGGGTCAGACCTCTTTCCAGAGGGGGAAAATTTTTATCCATACATTTCTACCTTTTTTCCGTCTTGCAGCCCAAAACCATTTTTAGAGCTGCTCACCTGGTTCTTTTACACTGTGGGTCGTTTACGTCACTGACATCACCGACAAGCTTGTAGGTGCACTGGCAGAGCTGGGATGTCTGGTAACTCGAGCGTGGTTTTCACGCAGTGCCTTTCCTGTTTATATCTCCTCTTTCCCCTGTTAATTTGAGCATGTCATTCCTCCTCAGTCATCGCTTTAATGAAGCATAGGGGTGCAGTTTTGTCTCCGTCGACTCGCGTGTTTCTGAGCCCTCATGCCCGAAAGGATTTGGCTGGCATCCCCTGCTTAATGGGCTCATTGTTTATCTTCTTTTTTTTAAGTTTTTGCCTTTATTAACCCGGGGAGGTTCCTCTGAGAATGTGCTTCTCCTGATGCCGGTAGCTGTACACCGAATAGAAGAGTTGTAGCTGGGGAGCGGCAGAGGGACACAGGGGTGAAGCCCCTGGAGCAGCTTTCGAATTAAGGCCTTGCTCAAGGGCCCAATGGCTGAATTCTCCTCTTCTACTCTTTTCCAGATCCAAGTCAGAATCCCAAGTTTCAGTTCGCAACTCTACCGTTGCCAGCATCGGAGCCTGTGGCTAAGCTACCCTGCTGCCCTCTGATTTTGGTTGGGTTGTGAGCTTGTGAGCACAAGTCTTTGGAGGGAAGTAACTGACCCTTGGGTCCCCGAACAGGAGGAGTGTTGAAGGCACCTGATTCTAAGACTTAGTTCTGTCTGGGTTTCTACTGGCCTAAGAGACAGACCATTTGTCCACAGAACCTGAAAGGACCTTCCCATTGTCACATCTCAAATTTAAGGTGTTGACAAAAGAGCTTCATTGTTTTTGAATATGCTCTTTCTGGGAAGAAACCTTCACACTGCTAAAGTGAAAGATGAAAGTCAGCACCTTCCTTTAAAAACTCTGTGTTGTGAAAATGAAAGATTCAGTCAAAACATTTCTTTGGCGAGTATTCTCTGTCGCCTGTTCAGTTGGGGTGGATTGAGGAGGGTTCTTTGGGTGTTTGTTGGGTGCTCTGGGTTAGGGCAGAGCAGACTTTTTTTCTGCTGGCTTTTAGTTCCATGGTCGAAATTCCCTGACCCCCGTCATGTCCTCACTTTGGATGGATCTTTGGTCCATCCCAGGTATAGGTGTGTGGGATGCAGGTTATTGGGAAAGAGTTAGTCTTTGAAGTTGCCCTTCAAAGCTGTTCCCTTGGAGAGATAAATCAGTTGGGGCACCATTCATTGTGGGAAAGTGATGGGCCCCTGGGGTGAATAGTGGGAACACGATTGCTGGGGGAGGCTGAGGTGGTGGAATCTCAGGTGCGTGGCCTCTGTTCCAGAACTAATTCCCTCAACTTCCCAGGGCACCTCTGGGCACCAGATGTGCGGATGTGTGCTGGTGATTTCACAATGTATTGGTCCTGGGGAGTGAGTTATTACAGACACAAACACTGACATGTGAATATGCACACTATGAAGAGCTATGTTGGCAGGTCTGACATTCTCAGGAAGGCCCGATTTTCAGATCTTCAGCTTGCCTCTCATAACCCATGCCAACAGGCCAAACGGCTGTTTCATCAAGAGCTCTGGCTCGCGTTTATCAGTCCTCTCTGGTTCATGCGTTCGTTCCATGGGAAGTCACGTCGGCAGCTCCTGACAATCCTGGGTCAGGCATGTTATTCTGGCTTCAGTGATGTGCTGCGTGTAGCCTGGACTTAGTAATCAAAGGGTCAATCATTAGCGCACATCCCGATTGACTCACAGATAAGAAACAAAAAAATAGGGTTGTGTTTGTTGTGCTTGCAGCAGAGTCGTCCAATATGAGCTGAAATGCACAGGCTTATCACTTTCATTCGCTCCAGCATCCCTGGTCCGTCCCTTTCAGGGTCGTGGCGAGGGCTGACTTTGTTGTTGATTTGGGATGTGTAAGGAGCTGTTGGATGGAGGTCAGGGGCAAACAATTTCCTTTATGTCATTTGTCTGTAGCAGCGAGGTTGGGGTCAACTCTCCTCCCCTCTCAACTTGTAATACTTTTGGCCACATGTGGGAGAGCTGGGAGAGGCCGGAGTAACTCTGTTATCTCGTCCGTTCACAAAGTCCAGCGCCGTGGCACACAGTAGCTTTGGCTCTGAACCGGAGTGGAGACGCACCCAGGAGCTGAAGGTGCGGTAAGAGGCAAAGGCCCTCATCTGATAAGGAGCTAAGCTATCTTCTATCACTTCTCACACGCATATCCTTAATGGTATAATCGCTGCCCTCTTCAGTATTTACTGTTGCTGAATCCAGGCAGGGGTTCACTGATTTAGAATACTGCCATTTGGCTGCTTGAATGCTCCTTGAGGCGTGAGGGTGATTTTGATCAGGGATCTCAAACTCAAATCCTAGCAGTTCTCTCTGTCTGCTGGTTTTTTTTGCACTTAATTGCTTAATTTAAGTCATTGGTCGACTAAGGAGTCCACACACCTTGTTTATGAGGCCCGACATGGTGGCTGATTGAAAGGAAATCCTAAACAGGGGGGGAGGGGGGGAGAATCTTTTGTGACTCTGGTCCTTGTATGTATGACCATGGTGTGTGTGACTCTAAGCTCTGTGCATGTGGTGTGTGAGGCTCTGGTCCATGGATTTGTTACTCTGATCCCTGTTTGTGACTCTGGTCTCGTGTGTGAGACACTGGTCCCTGTGTGTCTGACTCTACTGTTCATGTGTCTGACTCTGGTCCTTATGTGTAACTTCGGTCCCTTTTTCAGACTCTGGTCCCTCTGTGTGGCCCCGTTGCCTTGGCTGCTCAGTGGAAAAGTCTGTGCTATGACCCTGATTGCTCCAGCAACAAGGGTGTGACTTCTAATCTGGGACTTACTTGTCCCTCGAAAGCGTTCGGTGTGACAATGGCTAAAATCCTGTCAGTAAAGCCTGTGATCACATTGCACAAAACTGTACCGCTGAAGCCTGCTGGAGGCCAGCCTAACACCGGATCATTTTCTTGCTTATTACAAAAATTACTGCAGTTTGTGCCGTGTTATTGAGCTGCAACATGTCCCAGGCTTCTCATTTCTTGCGTCATTTCAGAGGATTGAAGAAAGACACAAATGTCATTACTTTCTCAATATTTTGTGGTCGTTGTCTTGCATAAAAGAATGTTTAGTTTATTGATAGTTTATAGACTTTTGAAGTATCAAACGAAAATAAGTTGCACCAACTTTCAGTCATCAGGATATTTGGGGGCTGTATTTACAATGATGGACAACTTGGCTCTATTTTCCTTGGCAAATGTCATTTCTGCTGAGGACTCGTTGTGGCAGCGTGGGTCGTTCGGCTCGCCTCCTACCTCCGTATCTGTAGGAGAAATCAATTAAGTCCAGCAGAATTAACGCTGGTAGGTTTTTTTTTTTTTTTTGATATTTTGGAAGAATGGCTGTTTGCAGAGGCTCTTCCTGGGAAGGGGTTCTGTCGTAACAGGCTCCATAAATGCTGTATGCCCTGGAGCCCACAAAGACGCTCCCTGTACCGCATTAGTTGAGTCCGGCTCTTGCAGACCTGTGGGACACGTTCTCGATGGCTCCTCTTTGGGCTTTTGCTGGGAGTGTCCTGATCCTTGGAAAAGTGCACCCTCCATTCCTTCACTAGTCTGCAGTTCAGACACACCCTCACACCTCTGCAGTTCAGAAATGTGTTTTGCTAGCAGAGGGTACTAGTGGGTTTGTTTTTCCTCGCCAGTTTGGTGGGAGTGGTGACATACAGCTTGAGGGTTTGAACCTCGGGGTCTTTCTGTGTGCTGTTGTCATGCTCTCCTTGTATCTGTGTGGGTTTCCTTTGGGTTCTCTGATTTAGTCTCACAGTTCCTCAGACATGCTGGTTAGGCTCCCGGAGGGAAGCTAATTACTGAGCGTCGGTGTGAAAGATCGGGCATACTACTTCAACCTATTAGGTTCCGTAGTGACGTTTTGGCTGTTCACATTTAGGCTGTGAGTGGCGCAGGCCATTGTCAGGCCTGCCTGCAGGGGACGCTGGTGTCAGATGTATTTCAGTTTCACATCTCGTGCACTGGGAAGGAAGTCCCACCCTGAGCAGAGTGAAAGATCTCTACACCTGACCCAGTGCTTCCTCACCCTTCACTCAATCAAGCTTCCTGTCACATGATACCCCTCCCCACCACTGATGGCGGGGTCCACTGCTTCCTGTTTCAGGTCATCCAGCCATATTGGTTCGCCTATAATTTCGTCAAGGGCTTGAGCCATTTAGTCATAACAGTAATGGGGGAAAAAAGCAGGTCAGGCTTGTGTGGGAACACATCTGTGTCCTCTTGGAGTCCCTCTGCCTTGCCCTGGTCACAAAACTGTTAGACCATTTCCTGGCAACTGTTTATAGTGTCAGGACGCATCTCCTGGCTTCAGGCTTGGACTCCACATCCCATAAGTATCACCTCAGTTTCAAACCCGGGGAAAAACTTGTAATCGCCTCATCCGACACAGATACGTGAAAACGCCCCAAAATCCTTCACAACCTCGATGTTGCACCCCCCCTTATTTTCAATTCCATTTTAATTTTTATTTTATAGCATTTTTAACAAAAAGGGATCATCACAAAGTGCTTTACAGGCATCAGACGAATGGCAAGAGATCCCCAAGAGCATGCCAGAGGCAACAGTGGCAAGGAAAAACTCCCGTATCGGACAGGAAAAAAACCCTTTTGGAGGGGGAAAAAAAATTCTACCTTGGGCACATCCTGGCCGAGTGAGAGGGGGTCTTTCTAAGGGCCATCTGGAGGTGGGGTGGCACAGAGGATACTCTAGTTTTGGGCTGGAATAGTGAGATGCGTGGTGGTGAGGAACAAGGAGGGCCTCGATGCTCGCCGTTGGAGACAGAAGGAGGGGTTGGTCTTCTAGAATCCTGGGTGACAGCAGTGGGGAGGTTTGAGGTCCTTGGCGAGGGTGAGGGATTCAGAGCCCAGATGTTGCATGTTGTCGGGGACCAGGGATCTGGCATTTACCAAGAGATAAGAAAATAATTTGCTCTCCACCTGAGATGTAGATAGTTTAACTGAAAATGAGCACCAGTGAAGCACTGGTAACATAATACAACAAAACCTAACACCCCGTAGTCTCATATTACCTAGGCTGGAGCGTTTAAGATTCAGCAGTCTTTTGTCCTAACTTTTATTGGGTACTAATTTGGTGGCTCTTCTGAGATTCTTTTTGGAGCCTCAATATCATTCTTGACGTATGTCCTCTGCATTGCACGTAGTATTCCAAGAGTGGTCTGACACAGGCATTATACGAGTTATACTCCGTATCTTCAGCTGTATATTCCTGTATCCTTTAGGCCTTCAGCAACCGCCACAGCACAGGGACTGGAATCTGAAAGGTTTTGGTCTACAATTCCTCTGAGGTTTGTTTTTACAGGTTCAACTCATTCCAATTTTGAACATCCCATGACATAATATTTTCCCTTAAACTAATCTGGTCTGTGCACTGCCTCTTGCTTTTCAGACAGGAAATTCCAGAGATGGGTACGACAAGAAACTTTTTTTTAATACTACATGTTTTGGGTGGTTTTTCGGTCTTTACTTGACAGGATTGTATTGAAATGAGCCACTGATGTCGCAGTTTGTAGCGAGCGCGTGGATAGCGCTCTACGCCAGAATGAATTACTGTTAATTTCATTCTGTCTGGCGCAAAGTTTCTCCCCATCAGCAGTGTTATACTTTGTGTTTTTGTGCGTCGCCGAGTCAGCAGAGAAACTTCACACACGGCCCTCTTCTCCCCCCTGCGTCTGTGTGTTCAGTGTTTGTTACACAGCCGTGGAAATAATGCACTGAACACAAAGGACATTAATGTGCAGAACAACACTCTCTGAACGCGCTTGGGTAATTGGTAAGCGGCGTAATTCCTTCGGAGACGGTCTAGACGTCGCTTATTAGAGCGGTGAAAGATTGGCACCGGGGAGAACAATTAAAACAGCATCTGTAGCGATCATAATTAGCACGCTCTCTAGACCTTGTTTGTTTTGTAAGCGTCTCTGCTGACTGGCTCTCTCTTGCTTCAATTAAAATGTTGTTGGCCTTCGGATTTCTGCTTCCTGAATACCTGAGTTGTTTGATTTGCAATACTCCTCTGAAAAATTGTGTTTGGCTTTAATAGTTAATGTGGCTGTGTTCCTGCAGGGATGAGATCTTACTCATGTACAACACTGTGTTCTGTAAACTTGGGATAAGATTAGGTTGGTATTCTCTTGTTTTTTAATTTAGTAAATGCGGATACCCACCCCGTTGTGCATGTGGGCATGCAGTTGTGTGGTTGCATACACTGCAGTGTGTTTGTGTCTGAATGTATATGAGTTTGTGTCTGTGTTCCCCATTGTCTGTGTGTATGTGTGTGTCTATCGGCCCCATTGTCTTCATGTATGTGTGTGTATGAATCTGAGTTTCTGTCGCACTGTATATACCGTCACTTGACTTGCTCGTAGAGGCAGTGTGTTGTTGAGCGCAGCTCTCTCTCACTGCACACAGTCTGCAGTGCACTGCTCTCCCTCACACAGGAGTGTGTGGCAGGCAGGCTGGGCTGTTTATCGGATGGTGTCCTTGGCAGTTTCTGGTTGGTGGGGCCATCACAGCCTTCAGCTGAGGGGTCTTCTATTAGGAGCTAATTTTGGATGTCCTGTGCTGGGCGTGGAGAGAGGTACTGGATAATGCCAGCTTCCTGTCAATTGCTACACATGGGGATCGAGCCCCTACTGCAGTCTCTGTCATAGCGCTGTGTGTGTGTGATGGTGTGTTTGTATAGGAGATTGTGTGTGTGTGTGTATGTGTGAAATTTTATGTGATAGTGTGTTTGTGAGCGAGAGAGAGAGTGTGCGTGCGTGTGTGTGTGTGTGTGTGTGAGTGAGTGTGACAGAGAGAGAGAGATTGTTTATGTGTGAGGTAGAATATGTGTGTGTGTGTGAGAGAGAGTGTGTGCGTGCTTGTGTGTGTAACAGTGAGTGTGTATGTGTGAGAGATGGAGTATGTGTGTGTGATTGTGTGAGAGACTATATCTGTGCGGGAGAGAGTGTGTGTATTTGTGAGGTTACTACTGTAGCTGTTGTTGGTTATCCAGGGAGATACCACTGAACATACACCTCTTTTTCCTGGAATGCTTTGTACTGGGTCAAGGGTGACATGCAGGTCAAGACCCCAAAGAGAGTGAGAGCTGCATAGTGTGTGCCTGAATAAACCCTGCATTAGGAAATGGAAAATTAAGCTGTCAGAGTTACGGGGTGTGGGATGACTTGTGGGGGGACATTGTATGTTTGTCTGATTGTCTCTGTATTACAGGTGTGGTGTCCTAGAGACCTGAAAACTGCCCGTCCTTTGGGACATCTGCCCAGTGACTTCTCCTGATGTGTCTCTCTTCCCCCCCGCCCTGTAAAATGGTTGCCGTATGGCGCGGTGATGAGCGTGTCCCCAGGGATGCCTGTTCTGAAGAAACTGAAGGGGTTGCCTCACCTTGTCTCCCCCCCCCCTTCTCCCCCCCTACCCACCGCTCCTTCCCTCCTGACACGCCAATTATCCACAACATTGCCTTTCCCTCTCACTAAGTTCACCTCCTGGTCACCATTACCGGCACAATGCATTTTCATCCATCGGTCAGGTCTCTCTGGGCTTGTGTCCCACCATTAAATCTAATGCGAATCATCGTTTTGTTATCCTTGAAAGGAAGCTATTAGTTTCCCTTGCACAGGCCTGACTGTATGATTGGCTCTCTCTGTGACTCACTGCCCCATGCTTTGTGATTGGCTGGAATGTTTGCTATAGAAGTACTTTGATGGTAGCTGGTCTTTCCACTGCCTACCCCCCCTCCCCCCACTCCCCGTTCTACAAACTGGTTTTATCTTTGATGGAGTGGCTTGTGTGAGTTGGATAAAAGACTGGCTCCTGCTGAAGAAAGCTGTATTTTCTGCTGACTGATGTTCAGTTTGCTGGTGGAAGCTATATCAATGGAGGTCATGTTTGTAGGTTTTCTTTTAGGTTTCTGTCTGACAGTTATTGGTTCACCTCTAAGCTTTCTGTAAACTAGAGGGGCATTTGATAGAGCGCATACATCCACCTGCACCTTCGTTTCTGACCTTTTCTGCGGTGTTGACCTTGACCAGTATAGTAATACTGTGTTCTGTTGGTAACATTGTCAAGTCAAAAGTTTAATGTACCGTGATATTCATAACTTTCCTATTTTGGTCACATATCCTTCCTTCTGCTTACATGAGAAATGCTGTTGAAATGTCCAAGGCCGCCCATCCTGTGTCCTAGAGCCTGTGACTTTATTTATTTAAAAAGCTGGGGCTTTCAACACCGGGAACTTAATCTGGTTTGTTGATGGAAGCTTCTGGATGATCCCCAAATTTCACGGAGATTGGCGATCGCCTTATGGGTGATTCAATCTGGAGAGACGAAATATAAAGGAGAATGAAGGAAGTTAACCCCTTTGTGCAGAAGCCAAATTTGGCTATTTATGGGTTACCCAATTTGATGCTTTATAATTCAAGATATAAGCTTCATAAAGGGGATGAATGTGGCTCAACTCAGAAAAGCCACTTACAGCATTTAGAATTACATTGTATTTCAGTTTATTTTCATGATTTTGGTAGGAAAAATGGGCTGCAAACATAAAAAAATCTTCATGAGAATTCACCATTGAAACTGTAAAAAAAAATAATTCTGAGGATTGAAAAATGGCTGGGGGTTAAAACAATACATTTCTGGGATAATAAACTCCTCGACCACAAGTACTCCTCATCTGAACTTGAAATGCTAAATTATCCACTTTTTATAAGCCAAATAAGATGGCTATCCAGGTGGCTCCCCAAACTCCCAGAGCCTTGAAAATGGCGCATTGTCAATGAATAAAATAATAATATTTTTAACGCAAATCAACTTTGTATTCATGAAGTTCAATATGAATGGATGATTTTCTGGTTGAATTTGGCATAAGTTTATCAATATAGGCACAGCTGGACATCAATGGTCACTACTGGCCTCCCCAAACCACAAACATGCCTTTTCTCCACGATAAGGTTCAGTCTCGTCCATTAATCTACAAAGCCGCATCAGCAAGCACACATACTCATTAGAAGAACTGCATATTTTACAGTTAGAATGTTCACGCAGGCGGAAAGCTTGCTGTTTACAATTCCGATCATCCCACCGAAACACAAGCTCATTACAGCGTTCACACCCACTATGGAACAAGTATAACTCAGGTCACGGTAATAGCTGCTCGCACTTTAAAAGAGCGAAAATGCAAGGCATTCCGTTTCATTGAATGTGGTTTAAATTCTAAAACTGACCACCTATTTCAGAAAAATGCCACCACACTGCAGTATGGACTACTCTTTTATTACCCAATGTGACAAACTAGCTCGGTGATCACGGTGGTAAACCAAAAATAGGAAATGGCTGGCTAGTTAGCTAGCAGGCTAAAAGTAAGATAGAGCTACACCATACCAAGACTGCTTTACTCAGTTTTCAATAGAATTATTGAGCTGCTCCTTAAAAGTATCAATGCTGTCAGCCCTCCTGTCTGTTCCATTCAAAATAACTGCTATTTTCCATCTTAGAATCACATTTCCATCCCCCACATAAGCTCAGCTCTCCAGACTCCGTTCTAGAGATTTTTCGTTCCCATGCAACCACGTCAGTCTGAGCTGCGTAAAGCGTATTGAATATAACGCAACCCTATTATGCAAGTATTATAATATGCTTTTTAAGGTCCAATCAATGCCTTTCGCTTACTGAGGAAAACTTATACTGCCTGCAATTGGATAAAAATCGTGTCAACCAACTGGTAATTAACAGGAGAATTTCATGTGGGCGTGAACTACAGCTGGGGTTTCACACAGATACCACTGAATCACCATTAAAGTGATTGCATTTCTGTGAGAGCTTGTATGAGGCTCTAAAAGACAGCTAAATTCTTCAACCGACATATCTACGCATTAATCCACAAAATAGAAAATTGAACGTTTTTAATATGTCATAACTGAAAGTGATAATAGAATGACATAGTGTCAATATCATGGTGAATTTTTGCCTCAGGAAACAGATTTTTTTTTTAACTACTTGGAATACCATTGGGTCACTGTAACTGAAGTGGTTGCTACCGCGGACAAATATTTTTTTCTGTCGCAAGAGATCATTTTTTTAAACTGCTGGATAGATGCAATGGGCAAGTATATTGAACATTTTGCACATCAGGCTTACCTGAGGAGTTTAATTCATGCAACTCCTGAAAAACAGGGATAGGAGTGAACTTGTCAATATTCTTGACATAAAAAGAACTGTTCTATGTCCGCAGGCATCTACGTCTGCAAAAAGGTGTTAAACAGATTGATGTTCCTCACAAGCATAGAATATAGTCTTTGCCGCATAGACCCTGGTAGTAAATCTACCAATATCCTCGTAGATGATCCCATAAACTATAAGGAATATAGGAATTCCCCCGGGGCCTTGACATTGGTGGCAGTGAATAGTATGCATCTCATAAGGTGAGGAACTGGTTGGAGAAGGGTCAGGCTTTCTTCATGAGGTGGTCCTGGGGAGGAGGTGGGTTGCCGAACACTTCTGTGCCAATTTAACTGCCGAATGAGGATAGGGAGAGAACTCTAAAAGTTTGCCAGCAGCTTATGATTGGTGAATGGTTATTTCGTCAAGCTGTGATTGGTTGAGCCTCATATTGTGATGACCTTTGTGTGGGACATTTGTCTCATCACGATCCATGATCCAGGCATGATGAGACATGTTAACTCTGGGTGTCGAGTTGTCATAAATTTCGATGCTCTGCTCTGAGCACTTGTCTTCCAGCTGGGTCGTTCTTAACTTTGACTTGGACCAGCAGGGTGTCAGACTTTACTCCTGGGGGACTTCAGTGCCCGCAAGTCTCTTCTGGTCTTCTTTCAGTGAGCTGGCAATGAATGCCTCTAGAACAAGGTGTGCTGACTCTGAAACTTCATTGAATTTTTTCTGAATGAGTGACTTAATCCCAAAGACCGGTTTGACACCCCTGACTTAAACCCACCCGTGGATAGTGCCCGGGCCCAAAGTTATCACCGTTTCTGTAGTCCCCCCAGGAATCTGCGATTCCGCGATCGCGGAATTTACCGCAGATTTCAAAGCCCTCCGCGGAAATCAAAGCAGTCCGCGGAATATAGGGCGAGGTGCAGAATTCTATATTTTACATGTATTTTTCATCCCGGCCGCTAGATTTTGCGGTCAGATAAACGGGATCTAAGACTCACAGCTGGTGCTGCCGGTTACGGAAACTGATTTTTTTCTGCTGTATGCAGCATAAACTATATAAAAAGATGGACGCAGCACCCTGATTTGAAAAAAGAAGCCCATGTGGAAGTACCGTAGAATGGCATTCTATTTAATGGCCAACAGATGGCGACGTCAGTGGTTGCAGAAAGAAGTTCAATGCAATTGAAGTCTATGAGAAAATGATCCTACTTTCCGACCTGATTTTTAATTTAATGATTTTTCACATCATTTTATGTTCGCTATAGCAAGTTTCAGGTCTCCTTCGATATATCATGACATTAATTTTCGTGAATTATGGTCCCATATAAACTAGAATAAAGTATAAAGCCAGAATATGCTTCTGGGGCGTCGCTATCCCCTGGTCCTCGTCCGATAGGGTCAGATCCAGAGCCACGTTCCTCCCCGGATCTTCGATTCACTTCTTCATCTTCAGACCAGTGGGTGACATCACGGTAGCTTCATCCATCTTTTTATACAGTCTACGGTATGCAGTAACGTTTACAATATCCTGAGGATACAGTGAATAGTGTACACTTTGTTTAAATCTTTACTTTGATCTTTGGCACTTGTTCAGTTATTAAGCCTCGTTCACCCATAGTTTGGTGAAATGTTTTGCACTTTATAAGTTATGCAAATAAATCTGCTCAAGAGGGACAAAAAGAATATTGATGCTGCTTACCTATTTTATAAGCACAATGTTTCGCAGTGTTTTGGTATTGCAAATAATTTCATAAGAGAATTTTTGCTTCATTATTACATAAATTTGCTTAATAACTGGTCATTTTAGGTGTTTTTTAATGCCCGCGGAAAATCAACTTTCAAGCCGCGGAATCAAGAATTGCTCTCCGCAGAATCAGGAATGTTCTCCGCGGAATCAACACTTTTTCTCCACAGATTCCTGGGGGGACTATTTCTGGAAGTTTTGAGAAATTGGGGGGTTGGGGCTGCCAGCTTTCTCCCTGGTCGTTGAGGCAGCCATCAGCTGAGACTCTGCTGCCTTCCCCTGCTGTCTGATGGATAACTTCATTAGCAAACGGACAGAGACATTGATGGCTTTAAGTGCTCCGGCTTCAACAAAACTGGCAATTTCATTGATTCATTCATTATTTTTCCTTTCTTTTTCATGTTGCAGAAATCATTGACGACGTGTCGCGCCTGGTGGACAAGACCGACGACAGGATCCGCAACGAGACCCGAAGGGTTAAACTCGTGGAGACGAAGTCGGCGAACTGCGGTGAGGCTCACCCCCTCGTCGTAGGTTTTTGGGCCTCGGGGAAAATGCCGTCTGTTTGATCTGCTCTAAATTAATAACCCACCACTTATAAATCTGCACGCATGCACTGATTTAAAAGCGCTCCGTTGCCTTTTACATGCTGGTGATATTCACTGCAATCTGGCACTCAGTGACTCAGTGAGTCGAAGGCAGCCCTCTGGCTATAATGGCTATCCCAGATCCACACTTTTTGAGTGCCTGGGTTGATAGTTTCCCAGTTTGTGTGCAATACCCAGTAAATCCCAAACATTAATGAGAGTCACATTCATGTGGGTAGGGCTGGTAGCGACAGCTCGGTGTTGTTGTTGGACGAGAGGCGGATTGTGTCCCTCTGCCCAGCTCCTTTTTTTTCCCTGTTGTAATTGTGCGGTGTGTGAGGAGCGCTTGGTGTCATCTCATAATGATGCGCCACACACATCACTTGGTGTATAATCTGAGCTCGCAAGTACCTCATCTGTCAGGGAGCTGGAATTTTGGTCTGAGCCCCAGTTGTGCTGGGTTGTGTTGTGACTGTAGCCTTTTCCGGCCTGCTCTGAGGTTTAGAAACAGGCACTATAGGATCACTGCTGTATATCTTTGCCACAAGACGGGTTCTCCGGGGATTTCGGGCTCTGTTTCCTCCTCAATGATGCAGTGCAGTTGCGGGCACCCCTGGTCCACGTAGGGTACGGCTGATGGGCCTCATCCATCATCCATATGGGGCTTCTAATTAGTGCAACCCTCGCTGACAGAGCAGGGGCCACGTTGCCTGATTGACCGGAAAGATCAATGTTGCCATTGCCAAGTGTATTTAGCGGTTTAATCGCACTAAAATGAATCCTGGAGGTCCTGTCGAGGTGTGTGCCACAAATGTGACTTTGGGCGTAACGTGACCCCCACGCACCAAGGGGCGCCATAACCAGTAGGGTCTTTGGGGAGATGGTGGAGCGTTGTGTGGGCAACTGGGCATTCTGGGTAAATTCCCAGCTCGAGTTCGAATTAACAGCTTGTTAAGGTTTCACCATCATTTTACCTGAACTGGCAGACTTGAAATGGAAGGTGTTGTCTGGTGGTGGCGGCTCTTGTGATGACAAATTTGGAATTGGCTGGCAGATGTGTTTTGACTGGTGATCAATGCTTGGGGTGTCCGTGGACGTGAGAATTCAAATGTGGTCAACTTTAATGATTCAGTAACTGTGGGTGCTGAACACTGGGAAAAATAACTCTCATCCAGCGTTGACTGCAATAATGAGGTCTTCCTGGTCTTTTATTAGTCAGACGGACATGTTTCGGCCAACCAAGCCCTTTACTGAATGCTTGCATCTGCGTACATGGATTTGATGACTCAGCTGTACTGATCTGTTGCTTCGTGGAGTCTTGATAACCTGGGCTTCCATCATTTGGACAAACTTTTCCCACCACTGGGGGAGAGTATTTATAGCCACTGATGAGTGAGCTCAGTATCATACTGTGGTACGTGCTGGAAGTCTCCATCTGATGATGTGCTGTGAAGTGGCTGTGTTCTGCCTCTTTGGTCCTCTGTCCGATTGCAGAGCGGGGTTTGGGGAGTCCGGCAGCGGGGCTTGGGGGTGAGGGGGCCCAGCTGTGCTTGCCCAGTGAACCCTGGGGCCAACTGCCTAGGAAATCCTGCCCGCATTGTTGGGCTGGGGAGAGGGAGGGGGGGTTGCCCGGTAAGGAGCCATTTGTGGCCCAAGAAGTCTAATTTGGAGAAACAATGCAATGAAGGTCAACTAATATATTGACAGCTAATTCCATTTCCTGGTTGCCATGACGCCCAGCAAAGGTTTATTTGAAGATCCCAGAGCCCAGAGTCACTGCACACTTTGTTCTGGGTGTGAGTTTCTTCCCCTCCACTGACAGTGCTGAACCCCACTCATGTATTCTGTGGGGGTGGAGGTCTTTGAAAGACAAATCCTCCCCACTCTTATTTACTCCAACCCCCCCCCCCCTCCCATTCCCATTCCTCCATCTCTCACCCACCTCTCTCTCTCTCACTCACTTTGTTTGACACTTGCTTTTGTCTCCGGCGGAGAAAGAATTGAAAATACGACACGCCGCAAATCTTTTGGAAGGCTTTTGGGTGCGTGTTTATGATTCCTGGACCGAGGCCGTGTTTATTTTTGAAGCCCTGTTCAGCTGAACTCCGAGACTTGTGTTATGTCTTAGTCAACCGTCTTCATACATTTGAGAGGTTGTATTTAACACAGCCGGACATATTTTACATACTTTTTTGGGAACTTTTAGAAGTTGCTTCGCGGTGCGTTCTGCCATTGAGACTAGAAGGATTTGTCTCAGGAATTTTATGTTTTTCCTGCTGCATTTACCTACATTTACATACCTCTGCCAATTCTGCAAATCCTCAAAATAAAAAAATAAAAAAATTAAGAATGCTAGTGCACAGTAAGTTTTATCTGGTTTTGGCAGTAATCAAAATTCAACCCCGTTGACCATTGAATGGTTGGAACAACCACAATTGTTCAGTGTCAGAACCCTATGAAATGTTACCTACCAGTCATTAGCCTCAGCCTATGAGTATCATGCTGCAGGAGAGCAATATATACTGTTAGCGGATAGTTATGTATTTCTTTATTAAGCAGCTGGAGAGGGTACTTTGCCTAGCAGAGTGCGACCAACTTTGCCCTGGTGTTCAGCTGATGCTGTTTTATTCACAGCTGGATTATATCTTTGACAGAAAGGTAATGTGAGGTGAACATTTATTTTTCTTTTTTCTTCTGGGAGAATGACAGAAGATGGAATGTAGGCTTCCCCATGTTGCCTGTGTGAATTTTTTTTTGGCAATATTGTTGCTCGTATCCCTTATACGAAAGTCGAGGAATACAATGGACCGCTCGCTGTTCTGTGTTTGCAACCGCATACAATTCTCGTAATTGCTCTACCGGCTACAAATTAAATTGGATTGTTTTT